>JAAWXA010000005.1:17454052-17772449 GCA_038090715.1 Florisuga fusca
GGAAGGGAAGGGAAGGGAAGGGAAGGGAAGGGAGCTGCAAAGCGCAAGCTTAGCACAAGAGGGAATAGTGTTCTCCCCAGTATAGCAGGGTAGCTAGCTCTTGATAAAACTCCTAGCAGTAATCTGTCTGCTTTTCTGTGGCAGCCTTCTATTCTGACCTCTTGCTGAGGAAAGCGGAGGACTTTCCTTGGCTGGTTTGCCCTCCTGTCATCGAGAAACAGTTTCTGCCACCTGGTTTGATGGCTGTGGGCCCAGGACAGATTACCATCTTCACTTTCTCCCTGTCTCCCTCTTTTTGGAAGTCTTCCTTGGAGCATCTTCCTGCTGCCTTGCCCTCTGTAATTAAAAAAATATACACATAAAACAAAAATTCCCTCTATTCTGACACATTGTATCTTCCAGACTACACACTACATCCTCCATATTAATGCTCTAGGGGTTAATAGGTTCCCTTGCAAAATTTCACTCCTTCTCACACTTGTCTTTCCTGCTCTACCATATGTGCCCTAAAATCTGCCTTTCAGTATAGAGCTTGTTAATTTTCCAAACAAAAATGTAGCTCTGAAAGCTACATTATCACATCATCCTGTACTTAAATCATCTGAATGTTGGAGAGCATAAAGACTTTGCCTGTTTTCTCTGCCTGCAGTGATGCAACAGGAACACAATACACTTCACAGACAATTAGAGCATTCATCACTTAGCTCTGATGTATATCACATTGCATGCTCAGGCACTGGATTACTTGCCTTGTAGTAGTTGTGATCTTCATGGGACCCAATAAGCAGCGTGTAGTTGATTACAGATCTAGAAGGCCTTTGTTGTTGGATGGGTTGATATATGTCAGATTCTGTTATGTAGTAGACTTCTTGTGAATGGCAAAATAAAATCACGGAAGGTTTGACTCTGAAACTACTGAAGTCAACTAACAGATTTTCCTGAGACTTTAAACGAAATATGGATAGGTGTACGTGGACTGTATTGTTAGGTAGTGTTCTGTATCTTATCCTGTGACTTTGGGGGCTAAACCAAACCCTATATGATTTTGGCACTCTTTGCTCAGTGCTCCAGCTGTCTAGTTTCTTCTTCATTTATATTTTATCCCTTCAAAATGTAAATAGCATTCAGCTGTAATAGCTATACCTCCTACATAATACCTAAAACCCAGTCTTCTGGAATCTGATTATTTTGTGATCTGTCCATGGTACATAATATGTCCTGATACATGATAACACATTTGCACAAGCAACAGAATATATACTAATACATATAATAAAATACATACAATTTATAATAATATATTACATATAACACAATATACAATGTACTATATAGTATATATTATTATATATAGTCATTATAATATATAATATATAAAACGATATATATAATATATAATACATGCTAATATATATAGTATATATAAAATACCTACTAATATTCAATAAAGCCACTAGTAAGAATAAAGAATCACATAAGGATACCACAAAAGCATCATATTAGGAAAAAATGTACTTCTACTGTTTTAAAAGCAATCCAAATAATTTTATCAGTATAGTAAGTTAGCAGTGATTGTTCTTTGATTGGTATTAGCATATGCATGATCAGTGTCTTCTAAGGCATGCAAAAAGTATAGTGTATGGATGTAAATAATGCAATATCCCCCACTTATCTGGCTTCCTTTTTTCATAAAATGTAGAAGAGTGTGGATTTGTTTTGGGTAATTTTTCATTATTTTGTTTTGGGTTTTTTTTGTGAAATTGCAGTAAAACAAAACCCTTTTATTGCATCCCATCATGAACAAGATGGTCTGGTTATATTTCATATCAGCCTTGAGAAGAGAGCTAGGAGTAGGGCTGCTGAAGGCAGTGAGAACATACAGCATCAATGAGTACTGAGTCATTAGTGCTTTCTTTCAGATAGACTAGAGGAGAAAAACAAATTTTCCCGATAAAATCAGACCACTGTCACAGGTATTTCTGAGTAATTACTTAGAAGGTGTCGTAGGTTTCCAGGTTGTGCTCTAAAATACTTGCAATCCAGGTCCGTATCCATCAGTCTAACCCTCTGCAAAGGCTAGCAAGATCTGCTGAAGGGTAAAATAGAGGATATTGTGTTCAGCCTTGTGCTAATTTGCTTAGAGAGCTTCCCGGCCACAGCTGGTGCTAAGCCAGAAGGTTGGGACCATGGCCAGAAGGAGCAAGTGGCTCTCTGCATCTTGTAAAGTAGATGTGCCCCTTTTAAATGAGAAAGGCAAACAGGAGTCTGTACTGTTGGGGGTGTGAGGTTTGGGGTTTGTTTTGGTTTTGTTTTTTTGTAAGCTTTGTGATACTGAAAATCAGAAAGGATTTTGTGTACATTTAAGGAGCGAGAATAAGGAAAGCTGTGGGCTGTGTCTCCTCTATGTATCTCTTTTAACATGATAGCCACTGTGTTATACCAAGTTATTTAGGTTGGAGTCTTGAACTGTAAGCAATTTATTGAGATTACAAACTAAGCAAGGGAGGAAGTTGGTGGAAACTGGTCTTATTTAGGAAAGGGCATCCTTAAAACTGTGTTGCAGTGGGAGGTTGGAGACACAAGCATCTGCTCTGTGGACAAATTTAGTTATAAAACCCAGTTCCCTTAGTCAGTGAAGCATACCTACCAAATCTGGGACCTAGCTCACTTGTTTTCCATGGAGGATTTTCATCTGCTTTGAGAAAGACTGGAATTTTGACAGAAGTGCTTGATTAGAATAAATGGAGCATTCCTATTAATTGCAGGCAACCAATGAATTCATGGGTAAGCTCCATTAATTTCAATACAGTGCTAAATGTGTTAAATGATATGACAGAAAGGTTTCTATGTATGTGTATTTACCAATTTTATTAATGCTAAATTCTCACTGATTTTACGTTCTTTTTTAAGATTCCATAAAGCATGAATTTAACAAATGTTTTCATATTTAAAAAGGTAAATAAGCATCTGTTCTGAGGTAAAAAACCCACAAAAATAATGTAAAAATAGTTTTTGTGGAAGGAGCTCCCATTCAAAAGTGGCTTCATATTGTACCTTCATTTTCAGATAAATTGTTTCAGGCCCAGAGAAAAACTGTCACAGGACAAATTTTGTTTTTATACAAGTCTTCTTCTCCCTCTCAAATAAGATTTCAGTTATATAAGAAAACAACAACAAACAGCCTAAACAACAGTACCATAAACAGAATGATATAGTTAGCATTGTTATTTTACAGTTCATCATTTCCTGTGTATTTCTGTGACTCGTGTCACATCAGCAAATACTAACTGCAACTCCATCTATTTTTCAAAAAACTGTCACTGATAAGAGTTGTTCCATGGAGTTTTACGAAACAAGTTTCAACACAGGGCAGGTTGGTGACAAGTGAAGAAGAGTGGAAGAGAGTTGTAACAGGCCATTCCAGCTTTAACATTCTTTTGAAAAGCACGAGTGATTTACGAAG
The DNA here is from genome assembly GCA_038090715.1 of Florisuga fusca. Taxonomy (NCBI): domain Eukaryota; kingdom Metazoa; phylum Chordata; class Aves; order Apodiformes; family Trochilidae; genus Florisuga; species Florisuga fusca. The sequence continues at coordinate 17,457,516 of JAAWXA010000005.1, forward strand.
TATTTAGTCCCATTTACATCTTGTAAAAGAAAGGTATCTTTTCATAGAATCATAGAATGCTTTGGGTTGGAAGGGACCTTAAAGGTCATCTAGTTTCAATGCCCCTGCAATAAGCAGGGACACCTGCTTTTAGACCAGGTTGCTTAGAGCCCCATCCATCCTTGTATTGAACACTTGTGGGGATGGGGCATCCTCAACTTCTCTGTGCAACCTGTGCCAGTGTCTCATCAGGTTCACAGTACAGAATTTCCTCCTAATACCTAATCTAAATCTGCACTCTTCCAGTTTGAAACTGTTCCCCTTGTCCTACCCCTACATGCTCTTATAAAAATGCAGTCCTTTCTGCATCCACATTTTCATACACCACACCTCAATCTTTTTGCACTTCCTACAAGCAATTAGATCTTTCCCTGACTTGTAACCTATTCTTTGTTGCACAACACAAACTGAGTTCTCTTCACTGCTTCAAGTTACCTGCTTTAGCCTCTACCATGGTTTGCTAAGGAGTCCTCTCCTTTTTCTCAGCAGCTTTTCTGAACTGTGGAGGGGAAATCCAGGCATATCATCCTGGATGCTGTCTTATCAGCACTGAGTAGAGAGGGATAATAACTTTTCTAGATCTACTGGCTGTACACTTGATGTAGCCAGTATGAGATTTGCTTCCTCTGTGATCAGAGAGTATGCTGTGTTGGCTCATTTTCAGCTTGGCAGCAACTGCCTCCTCCAGGCCCTTTACAGAAAGGCAAAAATGTCTATAAAGATAGGTTCATCCTTGAGGAAGGAAGGGGGAACACAATCTTGAAAAACAGCAATACCTGCTTCCTCTTCTCTCCTTCAAAAAAAAAAAAAAATTCCCTCTGATGCTTCCTTGTTGTTGGGGGTAGAATGAAAATGTTGAAAGGAGGAAACAACCAAAATCTGAGAAAGTGCTTTTATTGTGCTTCCTGGTGTTATAAGATAATATGCCTTATTTGGAAATATAATTATCAGTTCTGTTAAATCACCTTCAATCAGCTTATATAATAATGCCTGTATTTTGTCATTCATTTCAGATTTCAGAGACCTATGCCTTCCTACCGAGAGAAGCGGTGACACGATTTCTAATGAGCTGCTCAGAGTGCCAGAAAAGAATGCATTTAAACCCAGATGGAGCGGATCATAAAGGTAGTTTTAGTGTCAAATAGTGGGATGTAAAGTAATTTTATTTCTAGTACCCATTTATATTTTCCTAGCTTAAGTGAGGGTTCATAAAAATTTGGTAGAGTGGAACAGTTCAATAAATCAGATCATCTCATTTACTTAATCTGGAAGGCAGTGAATCTTCTGCTTTTTTTTTTTTTTTAAGAATGGAGTGTAATACCATGTGCACCCTCAATAGAAAGATTGTTTTATATGGAGGAAATAACTTATTTTGCTATGAAAATGTGTATATGGGGGCTTAAACATAAGGAATGATAGGGTGCATATGTGGTATTAATTTAGGATAGAACTCATCACTTTTCAGTGATTTTCATTTTTCTTTGGGAAACTCCCATCTCTACAGCCTACAAGCAACTGAAAATGCCAAAGTTAGAACTAAAATGGTGTAACTCTCTGACTTAGACTGCAGAGTAGGCGAAGTGGCCTTCACAAGTAACACAGAATGAATTATAAATATTTTTATTGCAGATAACGGAAAACCTCCAACTTTGGTGACCAGTATGATTGATTACAACATGCCAATTACTATGGCCTATATGAAACACATGAAACTGCAGCTACTAAATTCACAGCAAGATGAGGTAAAACCTTAACTCTCTTAAATTTGTTTTTCTGTTCTCCTCTGTTTGGAGGTGCTTCTCTTTGTGGTAGCCAGGAAACTGAACTGAAGATGAATCTTGATTCCGTCTGTATCATTTCATTGCTAAAACAGAGACACTGAGACCAAAGAAAGGCTGTGTGCAAGTAATCAGGTTTCAGGGAGTGTGTCACGACTTACCACCCTTCCAAGGTCAGGGGTAATATGCTATACTGCTTAAAATTAAGTGAAGGTGCCCTTTTACCATCTGGACCAGTGGAAAGGTTAAGGAGGGCACCACATTCACCCAAGACTTAGTGCTGTGCTCAGCAGTGTCTTTCATTGTATGCTTCTTGAAAGCAATACCATCAACAGCTGAAATGAATGCTGTGATGTTCTCAAGGTTAGCAGCCAGGGTGCAACACATTATAGTGATACAGATAGAAGCTCTGGCAACATCAGTTGAAATCTTTAAGAGTAGGGGCTGCTTTTGAAATTTTGAGAAAAAAGCAGGAAAAAAGGAAGGGAAGTAGGCTGAGGATCAAATTATTTCAGAGGGAATTTGAGTTGAATTACATTTATTTATTCTCAAAAATTATTTTCTTTCTATGATTTATTCAGAGTTCTTGCAGATTTTTAGAAGTGCTTCATCAATCGAATAGCACCTACCAGATTATTGGTACTACATATTATTGGTACTACTCATTTTGCTAGAAGTGTGTTAATTTTCCATTTACCTGCCAAATATTTAGAAGCCCAGCTAGGTGCCAACCAAAAAGCAATCCTACATGCTGTGTCCTTCTGCCTGACTAGAGGATTTTTTTTTAATAAAAAAAACCTTCAATAACAACCTTAGGAGCTGGATTATGTCAAAGACTCTGACTGACTCCTGACTTTTGTGGAGTCAGCTATATTTAGTTTCATAATAAGTAGATATGGGCTATTGGTGAAGATTTATGAATTATTCAGCACCCCATAGGATTTTATAGGGGATTTTATTACTCTTCTAGAAAGTACCAATCGTTTTTTCACTTTTGCTTTTTATTTTCAATTTTCAAGGATGTGGGGAGAGATCTTTGGGTTTTTTGTGCACAAATACAGCCTGGTTGTCTTCACCTCTGATTGAGTCTCCCCACTGTGTGCTGCCCCTTTTCAGGAATCTGGCAGCAGGGCTTGAAGGAGCAGGAGAGAAGAGGCTTTATCTCTGCATCAGATGTTAAAGGACTCATTGTTTTTCCTACTCCTTCCCTTTAATAATTATTCTTCCCACAACAGGGTCAAGCACTCATGTTGGATTAGGACCACCTGCCACAGTGCTTCTACAGTCTGTATGTTTTGCTGTAGTCTGGTCTGATGACTAAAATTTTTTAAAAACCATTTTTTCATCTAGATAAACCATTGGCAATGATAGGGTGGAAGCAGGAACCACCATTGCTGGGTCCCTTCCTGCCTGGCTTGGTTTTGCAGCTCTCATGTTATTGTGCATGAAATGTTTGCAGCACTGTATTTATGAAGAGTAATCTTTGGTATGTTTTAGAAATACTGTGTTTGCCAGGGCAGAGTGGACACAAGAGTAGTTCTTAAGGTAATCTTTACATCTTTTCTCAAAGCAGAGCTTTGCTAAGAATTCCTTTTTTTTCTCTGGGCTGTACATTTGTTGCTCTGTGAACAAAACGTCAGTGAAAATGTTGTACTACAAAGCAGAAGGATTTCTGGTGCATACATTGAAACTATTTCATGCACTTAAAAACATGCTTGGGTTTGCAGGAAGGCTCTGTTTCCAAGGTTTCAACAATCATATCTGTATTCCCGTGGAGGGGGTGGAATTGAGACAGGAGTCAACTTGGATATCACAACCAGCTAGCACAGTGACTGAAAGCCTCCTGATTCTCCCATCCTCAGTTCATCATTTTAAGCTAAGATTATCAGTGAAAAGGAAGAACAGGAGAGCACATCACTGTGTGGGGAATTCACAGCTGTGCTGCAGCTGGTACAGCTAGTGGGCACCATAACCTCTGGTTCTTGTGGAAGGGCATAGTTTGGGTGTTTGCTGCTGCTGTAACTGGGGTGCTCCCCCTTATCTGGGCCAGGTGAGTAGGTGCCCATTAGCAAAGCCCTCACTCCTCCATTTCATTTTTAAAAAGAACTTGGGTAAGAGGACATGTTTCTTTGTCATTGTCCTGGTGTGACTATGTAGGACTGCATTGCCTTGTGTGTTGTCCCACTCTCACTCATGAATGGCATTTGGCAATACTTCTTTCCTGTTCAACAAGAGTTGTGACTATGGGGAATGTCCCTTCCAAAAATAAGAGACACACCCATGCAAGCTGGGGACATCACTGAGACCCAGAGGAGGAATTGATTTAAGGGTTAAGTGCTAAGAAAGTAGAAAGCATCTCTATTAGCATCTGTAGAAACCAGACCACAGCAAATACACAGTTAAGCATATTGTGGATTGCTATTTTTCTAAATAATTTTCTGTTGAGCAATCCAGAAAAAATAGTCAGAATCCTGTTAAAGTTATGTTTTTATTTCTTAAAAAGTATTGTATTAATTGGAAAAGCATTTAAAAGTAATCCTTAAGGAATACAAAGTTATCTGACTTATTTTTCTGTATGTTCTTTAAATGAGTTTTCTTCATAACAGGAGTAATTATGTCAGAAAAGTTGTTTCTAAAAATGTATCACCATAGATTTATGTGTTGCTCCAGGAGCTTACAGAGCAAAAATCAGGGATACTTAATTTTTAATTCATGAGTGCATGCATGAACTTTAGTGAGACTCAAAAAAGTAAATTTAGACAGATATGTGAACATTAGCTGGAGTAGGCCCAAAACTGTTTTGCTTTTCTAACAGGGAACAAAATATTTGATCAGGACTTTTTCTTGGTGGCCTCTGCTATCGTCCCTTGTAATTAGATTTGATGGATAAACAGCATTAAAGATGTATGAAGTAGAATAAATTTGAAATTATTCTCTTATGATTATGTTACTTTGGATTGCCATTTCCTGTCATATGAGTTCAGGCTCAGAACTTTTATAAGCTTTATCATTTTAACAGATGCTTTAAACACAGTAGCAGTGTAAGGGTCACATGTCAAGAGAGTTTGGACATGGAGTCTTATTAGATCCCACCACCATGAGGTTACCAGCCTCACTTGGGAAAGGTAGAGAATTCAGGTAGGGAATGCAAAAAAATATTCTCAACTAAATTTGAATAACAAGGACTTGGTATGGGGTCTCTGGTTACTAGCCCTCTTCTGCAAAATAACTATGGAAACAATTATGTGTGATAATGGAGTATCCTTGTAGTTGAACAAATTGTATTTGTCAGATTATCATATCTCATCAATGCTGTGTTTTGCTTGCTCTTCTGTATGTGCTCTGCTTATTTGCTTATATACACAAAGGTTTAGCATTGCACCAGGTGTGAGAGAGAGGAATGGGAATGAGTGAACTGCACATAAAATGGGAAGAGCATATGTTTTCTGACACATCTCTGAAACTTTCCACTTGCAGGATGAAAGCTCTATAGAAAGTGATGAGTTTGATATGAGTGATTCAACTCGGATGTCAGCTGTGAACTCTGACCTCAGTTCAAATCTGGAAGAGAGAATGCAAAGTCCTCAGAACCTCCAAGGCCAGCAGGATGGTAAGGCTCTCATTTCATACAGAAAATGTGGTATTGCCTTGTCTTTTTCCCATTCTGTGCCTTCATTTAGTACCTGCTGTGTCCTCTTCTTCATAGTGTGTTTCATTAGGTAATTTGAGATATATATTCCCTGTGTCTCAGCACGAAGAGGATAAAGTTGGGTTTTTCTTGACGGTAATTTATTTGTTGCTTAGGCAACAGGTGAGTGCTTAGGCCACTATATATTAAGTATTACTATTTTACTATTTTTATATATGTAATGTATCCACACACAGGCATAAAAGGAAATTAAACTCAAACCTTTCTGAGGCAACCCAAGAGGTTGAGAAGGTTGTTTTTGCTGGCTGAAGAGAGTGAGAGGGGTATGACAGAAACATGGTTGTTTGGGAGCTAAGAGTTGGAGTCTAATATTCAGAAGAAAGGATGAAAAAGACAAACTCCAGTGGGGAAATATAGGTAAAAGAAGAGAAAACAGAAAGAATAGAATTGTAAATCTGAATGTTAATTATTTCTAGGTTAGTTACAACACAAAGCTAATTTGTTGGTGAAACAAATGGAAGTTTTACTTTGCACAGAAGATGCATAGATCTATACTCTTTGACTCTAGCCCTTTTTCCAAAATGAGTTATCTGGGCCTGGTTTGTAGTTAACTTTCTCCTTGGCTGTGAGGTGCACACAAAGCCTATGGCAATGACTCCTGGGTGGCACATCAGTGTGGAACACCCAAGTGCAGGTCTATTTTATTGTTAGTTACTTTGTAATTTCCTGATCATGTATGCCAGTTCAGATGTGCTTCTTATATCTCTCTTGAATGCTAAATATGTGGAATTTCATGGTGAAGCTGTATTCTTTCCACTTTATACATCATGGTCAATTGCTAGATGGTCAATTATTTGAGTGGGAAAAGATGTGCTGCATGGTGGCTGATAGGATCTGGTGACAGGTAAGAATGTCTGCGGTGCTGCAGGAGGAGGATGTCTATGATAATTTTGTAGGCCAGATTCTAACCATAGATGCCTGTTGTCTGAGTGTCCTCAAGCTATCACAATATTTGTGCAAATTTTGACTTAGCTTCTATTTACGCATGTTCACTAAAGGAGCAGTTCTGATACACAAGATGTAGGGAAAGGCAGTTCACTTACCTGTTTAAGTTTGACTTTTGAGGACTAATATAATAATACTGCTAAGTTAGAGTTTTCAGGGATCTTTTGGAAGGTGCCATTTTTATGTATCTGGCTTTCAGGGCAAAGCTATTTTAGAGGTTTTTGTTTACCTATATACTCAATCTATTTTGCATACAGATTTTCTTAATAGTTCCATTAAGAAACTGTTTCTTAATAGAACTGTGTGCATGTATGTGTCTGGAATAAAAATTATAGCCCAGTACAGTAACCTGTGAAGAAATGCCTGTCATACATGTCTTAATACCTGCCACAACCAGATTCATGTGCCACATCTAATCATATTAGCACATAAGTTTGAATGATAAAATGCTGGAAATCTGTCACTTGCTATTTGAAATGTATGGGAAATAAATGCACTGTGGTCTTTGAACTGCAGGTAATGTGATCTTACAGGATTGCTTTAAATCTCTCACTTTTCCTTCCCTTCCTCCCAGATTGTACTTGCTCACCTTCCTAAGGCAATCCTGTTTTTTTGCTGCATCTTATGGCTAAAGCATCTGCTGAGAGAGAGATTTGAAATAGCAGCTCTTCCTGCTCCATGGTTTTCCTGTGATAGCTGTTGTCAGGTAGCAAACCTCAGTGTGGCTAGCTGTAGCAAGAGTGCTTTTTCAGATATTGGAGAAGAGACAGAAAGAAGAACTGAAAGACATAGCAGAAGGGAGTGAAAGAAGGATGATAGGAGAGGGCAGGAAAAAAGAAGGTCGGAGGATGGTAAAGAACACAGGCATAGAGGTATGGAAGTGGAAGGAGGAACTGTGTGTTTAATACATAATTATGACATAAACACCAAAATATCACCTAAGCATGAGTAAGTGTGTCTAAAGTCATTCCTGTGCTCTTCCTTCAAACTATTGTATATGTCCACAGTACTTTATGTCAGCTACTACATTCATTCTACAGAGAAAGACACTTGGCATTTGGCTCATCTGAAATGTCTTTGCTGCAATCTGACAGGTGAAAACTTGGTGCTGTGTAAGGTTGGGAATGGTGTCTGTGGTGGAATGGGAGAGCACACATCCTCTGCTATCACATGCCCTCGCTGGGAGAATCATTTGCTAGTGGGAATTACTAGGAAAACTGCTACCTAGGGTGGATTAGTGAAAGCTCCAGTGTACCTAAAGGTGATGCGTTGTATCACTGTGCTTACTGGCTTTTCATATAAGGAGGCATGAGAATATTTTGGGACATTTATAAGTTTTTTTCATGGATTTGAGCTGATTTGATACAAGGATGTAAACAGAACCTGTGTACCCTAGAGGAATGCAATGGAGCTTGGTCATGTTGGTGAGGGATAGATGGAGACATCCCTTCCAGTTCAGTTTATCAGAGCATAGTGGAATGCTGATATTCTCTATTTAAAAGGAATAAGATGCTTTCATACCCTCTTCCCTTGGGGCTATACCTGCATCATATTCAGACAGGCATTTGGCTGTGGGACTCCATTGCAGAGCTCACACTAGAAAATTTGACCTGAGGTTTCTCAGCGTCTTCCAGTCTATTACTCTGTGTTCTGTTTCTCATGGCTAAGTAATTTGAATCTAAATAGAATAAAAGCAAACATGAGAGCAACCCACAGTACCAGCTGAAAGCAATAGGCTTCTTCGTCCAGAAATGTCATGGTAGGTAGGAAAAATGCTGGGAAGGAGGGCACAGAGAAGGAAGGTGTGTGTTTGCTCATAGTAGATGGGTGTTGGTCCGGCACAAAAGTCCTGGGCTCTGGAGTGCACTGAGGCTCTGTAAGAGTACTTGTGTAAAGCATATGAGATTTTAAGTGAATAGGGAATCGAGGAAGAAGTGACAAGTGGGGAGAGTTGATGAATTGTATCCATAGTACTGAAGTTGCTACAATCCTAGAGGGGGACACTTCCCACTTTAAATTAGCCTTTGTGCTTTTGTCCCTCCTAAGTAACAGGACCTTGAGTCACACCTGCTGGTGAATGGCTGAAAATAGCATCCTGAGCACCTGCAGGGCTGCTGCAACGATGGGGGAGGAGTTGGAAAAGAGCTGCTGCTCTTCCCTGGGGAGTTACAAAAGGAAAAGCAGCTCTAATTTGCAGTCGGTTCATTCCCCAGCTGGGAGCTGGGTAGGGCTATCTGGTTACTAGTGCCTCAGAGCTGCTTTCCCTAGCAGCCAGCTGGATAATGAAGCTGCAAATTGCTGGTGTGTTGCTTTCTCTTTTGCAGTTTCTCCCCTTGCTTCCCCCAATTTTCTTGCTTTGGCTCCCTTGTCCTAAGCCAAGTTCTTTGGACTGAGCCCTGTGTACCTCTTACCTGTGGGCAAAACTCCCTCTTGAGAGCTGTCTTTAATTCTCCTTCTTCCTAAAACCACTCTGGGGGAGACTCTGAAGCTCCTGGATCAGACCCTTTTGTCCTTGTCTCGAACCACAGACAGCAGGCAAGGTTTGCAAACTGAGTTAGAAATAAAGGAGCATGTCTTTGTTTTTTAATTAGCGCTTCAGCCTGTACAAAAATAATTTTTGTAGTGAAAACTGACTTCTAGATAGGTCTGCCAGAGGGGCAACAAGAGCTCCTACCCTGAGGGGAAAAGGAACTCTTATTGCCCTTTCCTGTTAGCTGGAGCCCTAGGCAGAACAGTGGGTTGTGTTGGGCTGTTGTGGCTCATTAGTTACCAAGATGAGGGAAGTGTAGGGGGATGCTCTCATTAGAGAAAATTAAGAACTTGCACAACTGTAGAAGTAACACGGATTAGGTATAAATTTCATGTTAATTTTTTTAAAACTATTTGTTTTGGTTCATTTTGTTTTCAGTATGTGCGCTATCAAATGAAAGTCAGGGATGAGACAGATTTGACTACAACTCAGTGCAAGATGCAGAATTCATTTATTTTCAGTGTTTCTCACTGTATGGAGGTACACCAAAGCATATCAATGTTTTGTCTGGATTTGGGTGGAGGGACTATGTTCTCTCCAATCTAGTTTTAGAACATACTTTTGTACATATTTATATAGGACTCCGCTTCACAGTCACTGCACAGAGACTGTGCCCATAGCAGCAAGCTATGAAAAAATATGTCAGTTCAGCCATGGACAGGGGTCATGCTATCATCTTAGACTTGGAGATTACTGTTCAGATTCTTCTGCTTGTATTCTTTTTCTGTTTATAGAAAATTGAGCAATAGTACTGTGATGCAACAGAGGACTATGCCTTCAAGTAATTTAGGATCGTGCCAGTACTCTTTCCCCATAATGTTCAAATCACCAGGTTTTCCACAGTATAAGTGTGGGAGATGTGGTTGTTTATGTTAACTATTCTCCTTACTCATATGGTGTTTGTGGGAGAGACAGGTATTGGAGTCAGCTATCTAGATATGTTTTCTACATCAAAGCTATAGTCTTTACTCAGCAACTTCCCCTGAAACAAGTAACTTTGGCAGAATGATTTGTCAAAACTGTGTGTCTGTGCAAGGGTGCAGAGTTTGCTCTACTGGTACTTGCTATTGTTTTCTTTTTTCTAAACTGAGTCCATGACAAGTGTTTAATCTATCTTCCCATCCTCAACCAGTTTTACTATTGGACTTCTTTCTGCTTTTGTATTTATTCCACTAAAACCTCAACTCCATGTCTATTTAAAATACTGACTTTTCTTTTTCCATAAAGTAATTTAAGTGAGATGTATGGGTTCAAACACCAACTGCAGGTCAAAGTGAAGAGGGATTGGTGATGGAGCCACTCTTGCCAATGTTTTGGTTCTGCTCTTGATGTTGAGTAAAGTGAGTGGTAAAAAAGACAGATGACTCCCAGCACTAAATTCGTGACAAACCTTTTTGCTGCCAATTAAGAATGTTCAGTGGAAATGTGATTTTACATTCATTTACAACGTTCATAGATACTGTGCCTTTGATTTCTGTTCAAGCACTGTAAGGCTTTACAAAGACTCTTATTTTGTATGAGGTTTAAGTCCACTTGACTTCAGTAAAGACCCACAAAAGATTAACTGAAGTGTTTGCAGAGTTTGTGTGTCTTTTAGTTAAAAGCTTAACTGATTTAGGCTTCAAAACAAAGCACCTGACATTTATGTGGTATATGGAATGCAATGAAATTACCACATGAAGTCATAAAGATTTAATAACTATATTAAAAATAAAATTAAAAGGAGCTTGCCAGTTTTCCCACATGCAACCTCATATAAATTTATAACGCCTTTTCATTTGGGGGATTTTCTGTGGCTTGACCAGTTTTATTTGCAATTTGTAGATCCCTGTTAACACAGATATAATGCTATAAAAGTTGTCTGTTATTCTTACGCATTATACAAGACATTGGACATGCTAAGTTGAGAAGCATTTTACTCTAAAGCAAAAGGTAATTTTAGCTTAATAGTGAGAGTTTGGACTGATTAAGAATCAAGGAGGTTGTACTGTTAGCTTAGGAGAAGAAGAGAACACTACAGTAACTTCCAAGCAATGTTAGCAATACAGCACCTCATGCATCATCTTTTGTGATCTTGCTCTGGTTTCCCTGAAGAGGGAATGCTGAAGCTGTATGAACAGATATTACCTTTCTCTCAGAACAGGGGCAGAGACAGCAGGGGCTGAATGAGGGCAACAGCCATGTCCCAAAGACAAGGGCTGAGACAGGCTGGCAAGAAAGAATGAGGAAGGCCTCTGCTTCAGCTTCTTGGCAGTGTGTTCTGAGGATAAGCAAAGGTCTCCTGTCTCTATAGCTGTTGATGGGCTGCTTTTTGCAAGCACCAGCTTTGTTACTGTGTAAAGCAAACGACAATTTCCGAGGAAGTTTATGGGTTGTGCTGGCATGTATATCATGTCAAAATCGCAAAGGCTGGGGAGTTAGTTATAACATATTGCTCTCAGAAAATTAGTATCGTCTTCACCTGAGCAGAGTTAAAGTGGACCCGAGAACCTGGCATGAAGTTTTGGTATTATTTTACTTCAGTGGAGCTATCCCTGAGGTGATTTAGGTGATTTGGACTGTCAGATTTGCTTTGACGTAACATGATTTGCACAAACCAACATGTTTAAGAATGAGGAAAAAAGTACTGAAACAAAACCTGAAAGACAGATGATTGTGGACCTTTAGTTCCACTGTTCTACTGGCATTTTAAGAGCTTCTTTAGAGGTAATACTGTGTCAGTGCAAAAGGCACTACAAGTGACACTGTCATGACTTTGAGCAGCATTAGTTAGGATGTCCATGATAATGCATTGTGCTGAGCCTGGCCAAGAGCTTGAGATGTTGGTGCAGCCACATTATAAACTTTGAGTCCTTAGTGTCATTGTGGAGAGATGGGCAGAACTTTCAGCAATCAAGTATTTTAATGTACTGGCTGCTGATGAGACAGCCAGTATGTGCGTTCTCATCAGACTGCTGAGCTGATATATGAGGCACTTCTATTGTGCAATAGATAAAATCTGCCATCTACTCTCTAACAGCTCACATTTGGAAAGGGTTATGTACCCGTGTCTCTCCATGGAGAGCACCCCTTCCTTTGTAACTCCAGATTAATGTCATTAGGAGGAGGCATGGTTCAGACCAGAACATCACTAACTCTGTGGGCCTGCCTAATCAGACAGGTGTCTCAGAGCAGGCTTTGGGCATGAGCACCCCTCTTGCTGAAGTGTAGAAAGTTAGTTAATTTTACAATTGACTCTATTCACATGTAGAATTACTGCATTTCACTGGCTAGTTGCAAGCATCTTGTGAGTTTTCTGTGCTGAGTGTCTCCACTCTGTTCCACTCTACTTCTGTGTGTCTCCTTTTTATAACTCGTGTTCTTTTTTTGGTATCTCTGGTTTGGTATTTGATGGGTGGGGTGGGGATTTCTGTTGGTTTTTGGTTTTTTGTGGTTTTTTTTTTCCTTGTTTTTTTGTTTGGTTTGGGGTTTTTTTGTTTTTTATTTGTACTATACTGTAACTCGCTTTTGATAGTAAAATATTATTAAACATGAATTATGCACTGAGCAGACTCTCTGCTGCAGTCTGCCTGGTCTGTTGTGACCAGGGAACAGTCCCATTTCCAGCACCACCCTCCCAGCTGCACAACTGTCACTTTCTATTACTCTTGCCTTGAACAACTGAGTGTGCCTTGTAATGACAATAATTGCCTCAAAATTGTTTGTCATGTTTGCCTTGTTAGCAACAAGCTACTAACTGTTGGTTGCAATCAAGTTCTCAGCTATTACTCCGTAATTACATCAGGGAATACTTGCAGCCAATAATAGCTGAGAAATTAGAATTATCTTTTCACAAGTAATGCTAAAACGCTTACAGTCCATTCACTCTATTCACAGCCATTCTTTTTTACATCAGCAGTCTAGTGGTAAGTGAAGCCTAGCCCTGTGTAAAAGGCTGGCCACAGACCTGTGGTCTTCTGCATCTTCAAAACAGGTCTGCAGGCTGCTCTGGTATCAGGCTGGTCCTCTGTCAATTGATATTTCACATTGGCAATAGTACTAAACAACCATTCTCTCTCTTCCTTATGAAGGTACTGAAGGGAGACAGTTTGGTTTTGGTTTCAATATGCAGGGCCTAGGAACTAAGGATTTCTGAAACCATTGGTTTGGTTTGGGTTGATTTTCTGGGTTATTTTCTGTTATCTTAGCATCTCTCAGGATTTCTCTCCCATTTTTCTATACCATCAAAATTAAGGAGAGGCATTCTGATTATAGGGATGTAGTTTTGCTTTCTGGTGCAGGTACTTTACCTAGATTACCTTTTCACATGTACAGTTGACTTTAGCAAGGGGTATGGGCAGAGATTGCTGGATTTAATTTAATCTACTTCCTTACAGTACAGGCACAGGTTTTTCCATAAGTACTGTTAAAATGCATGCTAGGCGTTGACTTCCTTTTTTTCCATATTATATTTAACACAGAATAGTATAATAAAATGTTTTTATTTCGGTAAAGGGAGTGTAAAAAAATGTGCTTTAAAGAAAATTAAATTTAGCTGCTAATTCTTCACTGTGTTATATTTTAATTAAGAAAGCCATTTATTTTATTTTATTATTTTATTTTATTTTTTCTGAACAGGAAATTCCCTGGAGACACTGGGTTATCTTGCGAAAGATATTTTTGAATGGAAATTCCTTTCTCATTTGGTAAAATATCTGTTATGCTGAATGGTTAAAATTAGTAGTAATTTTTTAACCAATTTCAAATACATCGATTACAAAAAGACAGTAGTACTTTTTCAACACTTTTTGTTCATGTATGTTTTAACATATATATTTCCAGAGATCTGTGAAGTGTTTGTTTTAAATACTTGATTTAGTGTTTCCAAATAGGAACCATATTTGTTATTCTGAGGCAGAGGGACGTGCTATCTCTGGCACTTATTAATGACAGGATAGAAGAAATTACATGATTGTTCTGAAATGTTCAGGATAGTCTGAAATCCAGTGGTGTCTTCTAGGAGTTTGTGAATGCTGATAGCCTGGTTATGGTGAGAAGATGGGAGTGATGGTTTGCAGGTTGTCTGAAGACAGAAGGATACAAGAATGGTCACATTTAGCATCAACAGGGATTAAAATCCAAGTTTATTTAGTGTTTGGTCACTGATTAACAGGTTGCTGGGAGACATGGGAGGCACAAGCAGTGTCCACACTGCTGCCTGCCAGGTAGGCACTGACCAATGCTGGTTGCTGAAGGAGCACCCTTTGAGACTGTGTGTGAAGCTGAGAAATCAGCCCAGAACTTCACCTGTAAGGGCTGGCATTACTCGTAGAATAAATTTGCATAAAAACTAACATAACTCAGACTTCCATAAGATCACATTTTCAGACTTCAGTGCACAGAAAGGATGAGAAATCGATGCCCTAGGCCAGCTCCAAGAAGCTTTTGTCCATCCATCAGAAAGCAAACTCAGTACTGTGCTAGACTTGCAGCTGGAATGTGGTTTTCCAGATGGAATATTTCCCTGAGGTTAGGGAACTAACCCTGCAGAAGTTGCTCGTTATGGAGGTCCTTCCTCAGAGCTTCAGGTTAATTTCAGAGAGTTTACAAGCCTGCTTCCTGGTGAAATGAGTCAAGGATTCAGCTTAATGCACTTCCCAGAGAACTAATGACTGCTCCATCTGAAGTTCTGTCGGTTCTGATGTCTCCTGTGCTTTGTTGGGTGCAGTTGTTCCCTCAGCAGTAGGTTGAGTTATCCATGTTAATGACCATCCTGGATCCCTGCTGTGAAGAAACTGGTAAAACTTGTGTAAAATTAATAATTATTTCTGACTGGAAAGTGGAGTTCAAACCTCTGTGTTTAGGTTTTCATACTCTGAAACTTGGATTCCACTTGAGCATGGATATTGGCAAGGAGATTTAAATGAGATCGTACACCAGAATAAAGCATGTGGTTCACTAGCAGTTTTTAAATAAAGCAACAGTAATAGGTACTTTGGGGCAATAATTGAGTAGAAAATTTTATTTTGTGCTTTTGGAAACCGTGATAAAACCACGATATCTAAATTTTTAGGAGAGATAATTGGTATTACTGATTCGATGGGAAAAGAAATCAGGAGATGCAGACAGGAAATTGATTTTTTTTCCCCTCTGCAAAGATAACAGAATAGAGAGGTGGTATTTCAGTTACACCCAGGTTCTGTTCCAAGAAGAACCAAAACATGAAGCGTAGTAAAATTTTAATGACTTAATTGTCAAAAGGGATGCAGTGGGTTTGTTACGTTACAGTCTTCAAGTGTTTCTTGGATGGTTTCTGCAGCCTGTCAAAGAGAGGATGAAGAGACAGAACTGCAAGAGTGGGAACTCTTGATGTGAATTACCTGCAATGGAGGAACAGTCTCACTTCAGGAGTAGGTGTCAGAAACAGTGAGAGCAGACAGGTGTCTAGAGAGGAAAAAAGTAAATAGCAGCAAACAGTGCTGTCAAATCTATTTTAAGAGCACTCCTTGTATGTGCATAAAGAATCCATAAATAATCTTAGGATAGTTTACAGGTCTGTATCTTTGCTGAAGAAAGCGAGGATTTCTGCCTGTTTAAACCCTAACCCTAAAAGGAACTGGTAAATTTTTTAAAAGATCCCTTTTAGTTAGCTGTCCGAGGACCATATTTTTATCAAAGATTTCAAAGAGCTTTGACTTTTACTGACTTGGCTTTTGGAAGCTGCATCCAGCGTGATTCATGTCCTCAGGGCCTTTTACAGCCTAAGTGATTCTGTGCTTCTATGTTCAAAATATATGGACACAGAAACTGAAAAAAATCAATGATAAGACTTTCTACTAACTCTGCAGAGACAAGATTTCATCCTGTTTGTTTTCATAACAGGTTGTGGGCAGTGAAGTAGTAATGTGGATGCTGAAGTTGCTACTGGTGCTTTAATTAAACCATCATTGAAGTTTATGCAGTGATGACCACCTGTCATTCAATGAGTTGGCCAAGCTCTGTCTGTGTTCCAGAATCTTCCTTTCTTTCTGCTACATATCTGCAATTCTGTGCTAGCAAGTTCTCTAG
Source organism: Florisuga fusca (assembly GCA_038090715.1). Classification (NCBI taxonomy): domain Eukaryota; kingdom Metazoa; phylum Chordata; class Aves; order Apodiformes; family Trochilidae; genus Florisuga; species Florisuga fusca. Next base: position 17,473,564 of record JAAWXA010000005.1, read on the forward strand.
GAACTGTGCATCTGAGATTCCTGGATCAGACTATACTCCCTGGTTATTCCTGTATATCTGTAGTCACAGACTTGCAGTTGCACATATTGTTATGTCTCCTGCAAATATGCCCTATTTTAATGAAAAGCACGGATGTTGTAAAGACTGTTAATGAGGACAAATATTTTTCTTCTTCTCTGAATCAGCTCCTCGGCAGTGTGCTCCCATTCACTCCCTGGAAAAAAAAGTGCCTGAAATGATTGCTTACTCAAAAAAATGGGGAGGTGGTGGTGACAACATTAAAAGGCATGTGTCACTGGTCAGTTTTGAAGAGTAAGTTGACAGCCTATCCAAGTTCTTCCCAATAATTTAATAAAGAGGGTTCCATGGTGATTTTTGAACCTAATTCTCTCTGGTGATTTTGTAATGTGTTTCTTTCAATAGAAGCTTACTTAGATGTAGCTTTTTCTCAGAAATAATTCTTTACCACCTAAGAAGCTGCATATGCTCCTAGCCTTCTTGTGTTTTACAGGCAGCTCTGTCATCACCATAGCCATGCAGAAGAAGAGGTTCTTTTCAAAAGAGCTTCTACTGCATGGATAATTTACTTCACTGGGTAGTGGTAGTATATTAGGCTTTTCTATTTCTGGAATCTCCTTCCAGTGTACTGTCTGGTTTTGAGGAGTCCACTTGGAAGTCTGTGGGGCAGTTGCTTCTGTGGCTTTTTTTTTTTTAGGGTGGCTTTGATGCCTTCTAGGGCATGTGTTGTTTTTATAGATGCTTGGTGTAAGCCTCGGTGAGTAGAAGAGGATGCTGGCAGGGAGGAGGACAACAGAGGTGTCCCAAATCTGGCATGTGTCCCACCAAACTAGAGTAGTGGAGTAGAACAAAAGTTCATTGCTTCTTAGCTGAAGTAGGTGGTAGGACCTTGAGTCACTGGAACGTGAACACACTGATTAGTAAGACCCCAAACCTAACGGATCATGATGTACACATCACTGATGAAGAGAGCAGGTGTTAGTAGTACCAGTATCAGATGGTTGTTTGTTCTTCTTTGTATACAGACAGAATGGAAACAGCAGTTTTGAAAAAACTTTCCTGCTCTGCAGAATTAATTCTCTGAATAATAATGAGTTTCTTTAAAGATATTCCTGTCTTATGGGTCAGGAAGAAATTTTGTTCTCTTGGCAATATTGCAATTAGCTACACTTTGAACCTGAATGAAAAAAATGAAGAAAAAACCATCTCCTGACTCCTCTGTTATTACTGCTCATAGTGAAAACTGTCTCCCTTCAGCACCTTTCAAGGCAGGAACATTTTTTATTCTGCTTTCTGATTTGAGTACATGGTGAATGCTTTACCATTTTTTTCTCCCTGGCTGTACACACAGATGTGAACAGAAATCAGTTCTGAGGAAAAATCTATAGAGTAGAGGGTTAGGAAGGCTGCTTAGGGAGTAGCAGAGATTAAGCTTGCCAGAATGACAAGGTTACTTTCCCAGCAACATTTATTAAAAATAAAGTTAGCGTTGAGTTGTACGTTGGCCCTGTTGTATATTTCATTAAACCATAAGGAACAATCACAAAGCTCATTCAAGTATGCACAGGAATATCTATTGCTATGAACGGATTTTCTATTTTTATGTTTTATAACCATGTTTATAAATATATAATTCTCAGATCACATATAAATCTCTTTCTATAGTAATCTAAGTAAAGTATAATAAACACTGAAGAGATGTAGAGCTTTATGGCATGAGTTCTGTTATTAAGCAGGTAATACACTTTCTTGGCCACTAATTAAAGACAGTCTTGAAGAGTTCAAAAATACCATAGGCCTTAACTTCTAATGAGCCAGTTCTTTGAAGTGTAAACCCAACCAGAGCAGTATATATTCCAATACCTCTTGAAGCTCCAGGGAAAAAAAAAAAGTGTTTGCATCTCTTGCTATCTTGTTTTAGTGTGGGTGGAAAAGGCTTTGTCTGAATGTATTTCAACCAAATCACAAGGTGTGTGCCATCTGAGCCAACTTGTGTTTTGCTGTTCAGTATGAGCAACAGCAAGAAACAGTGGGTGTCAGTGTCTGTATCTCCCATCAGAATATTACAGGTTATATCCGAGGGGCAGCAGTAGTTATAACAGCTTAGCGGAACATTCTTCTTTCAGGGAAATAACAAAAAATAAATTTGGATGGCTGTCTCTAGTAGAAGCAGGTTTCAGGTATATGTATATGAAACCTATAGTGAATCTCTTTTCATCCTTCAGAATTTCCTCCTGACACAGAACAGTGCCCATCTTAGAAGCTTCCTCTCAGGGCTATTTCCAGTGGAGCTTTGCAGGGCAGGTCAGAGACTGAGTGAGGAACATGAGAGTGGTGTTGACTTGACAGTTGGTATTGGTGAGTAAATGCTCTCCTGAGGGCTCTTCTTTAGATAATTTAATTCTCAAGAGCAATGATTGGCTGTGTCCCAGGAGATCCAAGTGGAAACCATTAATGAGTAGTCTAACTCAAGGGTCCATACTGGGACCAATACTCTATATTTTCAGCAACAACACAGTGGGATTGACTGCACCTGCAGCAAGGTTGCAGAGGACATCAAGCTGTGTGGTGCAGTCGACCCATGAAAGGAAATGGATGCTATCCAGAGGGTCTCTGACAGGCTTGAGAGATGGACTTGTGCAAACAGCAGGAAGTTCAACAGGATCAAGTGCAAGGTACTGCACCTGGGTCAAGATAATTCCCAACATCAATACAGACTGGAGGATGAATTATTGAGAGTGGAGAAGGACTTTGGGTTACTGGTGGATGAAAAATTGGGCATGAGTTGGCAATATGTGCTGGCTGCTCAGAAAGCAAATCCTGTCCTGGGCTGCATCGAAAGAAGCATGGCCAGCATGTTGAGGGAGGGGATTCTCCCTCTGTACTGTGCTCTCATGACAGCCCACCGAGACTACTGCATCCAGCTCTGGAGTTCCCAGTACAAGAAGGACATGGACCCATTGGAATGGGTCCAGAAGGGGGCTATGAAAATGTCCAGAGGGCTGGAGCACCCCTCGTATGAGAAAAGGCTGAGAGAGTTGGAGTTGTTTGGCGTGGAGAGGAAAAGGCTCTGTGGAGATCTTAATTGCAACTTTTCAATATGTAAAAGGGGCTTGTAGGAAAGATTAAGAGGGACTTTTTATCACAGCCAGTAGTGACAGGATGCGGGGCTGCAGTTTTAAATTGGAAGGGGAAGTTTTTGACTGGACATAAGGAAGACATTTTTCAGGATGCAGTTGGTGAGACCCTGGAGCAGGTTGTCCAGAGAAACTGTGGCTGCCTCCTCCCTGGAAGTGTTTAAGGCCAGGCTGGATGGGGCTTGGAGCAACCTGATCTAGTGGGAGGTATCCCTACCCATGGCAGGTGGATTAGAACTAGATGATCTTTAAGGTTCCTTCCAACTTAAAACACCTTATGCTTCTATAATTGTAATTAAAGTGAGAACTCAAAACCTGTGTCAAAAAAGAAGGATTATTTCTGACTTATTACAGGTGGAAGCTTATTTTTTTTTCTGCCATGGCTGTTTGGTCAGCAAGTGACATAGCATCTTGAAGGGTCCCAAAACTGGAGTGGGTTGAATTATTTAAAGCTGGATGCTCTTGTTACTGTAAGAGGCACTTCCTTCCTCCTACCATGTTTCATTTGTCTGCTTTCATTGTTAAAAATCTGGGGTTTTTTTTCTGCTATCATCTAAACGTCAAGACAGCTGGAGAAAGACGGATTGTGGAGTGAAAAGCTTTGTGTTTTGGTGTCAAGGTGATAAAGAACAATTTATCTCCACAGGTTCATGTTGTTATTGAAGAAGAATGCTGAGCCTTTTTTTTTGTCTCTAAAGTGTGGGTTTTAGCAGAACTGAAATAGTTTTCATAATAATCTTTAGTACTCAATTGAAGGAGGTCTGAAATATTTCTCTTCAAATTTCATATTTGATTATTTGCCAGCTGAAAACTGTCTTATCAGAAGAGACTGGTAGTAAAGGAATGGGTGCTGGTGGTTAAAAGGCATGTAATTCCATGTGAATGACTGAAGTAGAGCAAATAAAAACGTAAGCTATCTTCATGCTGCTTTCTGGCTTGGATCCTGAGTATGAGAAGAGAAAGGCAGTTTTAGAAGCAAGCAAAAACAGTTTTCCAGAGAGTTGTCTGGCAGCCACAAAGAGAGGGGCTTGGCAGAGTCATAAATGGTAGTTAGACCTCTAACTCCTGCAGAGAAGTAGCAGGAGGGGGAACGTTCTTCTGCCACTTGTCACTTTGAAAGTGCTGCTCTTGCTGAAAGTTTGCAAGTCCTCTTGTAGGCACTCCACAAAGGAGCTGTTTAAAAGAGCATTATTTCCCAGTGTGTGAAAGGAAAATCTCGATGCAGGCAAATTTAGATGTCTTCCATCATACTCTGAGTGGGCCTATACTGATTTATAACAAATGGGGTTCCAACCTTGTTTAAAAACAGCTATTATTTTCTGTCTGCAATATTGATTTCTGTGATAGTTGTTAGTGCATTTGTGCAAATGAAAAATGTAATCTTAATTTAATTAATCATCAGGCACAATTTATACCTCCAATGTATAGTGCTAATAAAGAAAACCTTCATATGTCCACTCCCTGTCCATTCTCATGTTCAGCTGGTGAAGTAGCCGTATACATCTTTGTGATAACCACCTGCCTGGTTTCTGTACAACAAAATCTGTTCTGGAATATCAGGGAGTCAGTAGCACAGCATAAATGGCATTCTATGTTGTCCATGTTCCAGAAAACACCCTGTCACCTTTTCCACCCACCTTCTTCATGTGGAGTATCTTTTCAAAGCAATCTGAGGGTGTTTGCCTGTGCATTTAGCTTGGAGACCCAATTCAGTAGTTTTATTGTTCTAAGGAGTAATACTAAAGGAAGCATTTTCAATTGGGAATGTTTAGGGCAATATTACCATGTTTGTTAAACATATTCCTAACAAGAGTGACAGCCATTTCTAGTGTCTCAGAGCATTATAAATCCAGAATATTTAGAGCTATTAGAAGGGATATCAAACCTCAGAAAGGTTACTCTCCCGTCTCACTGGGCTAGATCAAAGTGCCAGTGGAGCTGGGGAAATGAGGCAAGGATGGGTCTTTGACAGAAGAATGTTGCCTTGAGCCATAGCAATATATATTTCTAGAAGCTGGAGGTATCAGAAATTGCCATCAATATGACTGAAGGCCAGGGCATAGCTTGCAGACTGAAATAAAACAAAATAGTCTAGGAGATACGGGTTGATAAGTAGAGTTAACAGTTTAGTGGTGCTGGGATTTATTTATATATGTCATGTGTCCAGGAATTCTGATCAATGGGTAAAGAAGGGAGAGAACATTACTGATCTATTCTTCCCATGAGAGTGAGCAGAGGTGATGCAGTTTTTTCACAGCTGCAAGCTTTAATGGAAGGGAGCTGTAGAGTAGAAAAAAATTCCTCCTTACGTTAAATCTTCATTACTCTGTAATGAAATGTGACCAGCTTTTGGAAGGAGAGGATGTTTTTAGCCCTGAACACTGAAAATGATTTGTATTTGTTTTTGTCTTGGATGTTCACACTGATTCAGCGCTGACTAAATACAGATTTTTTTTTTTCTTTCAACAAATCCACTCTGTTGGTATGGAAGAGCAGCTTTTACACTAAGCCACAAATCTGGAGGATATTTTAAGATCCACCTACTTCTTGTGAGATACTCTTTACTACTCTGAATTATATTCCCTAGACATGCCAGTTATCAGAATGGGTAGAACATACAGTTTGACCAAAGCTATCTGAAGTAGGGCCCTTTTCTTTCTGAGGGCTAAAGCTCAGCTTAGCCTGAAGTGTGATGGGCTTTGCATGACGTGATTACATTGGAAGTGGCAGGGAAGCTGTGAGTTGCTAATGTCTTCAAGGTAGGGCTTTTGGATTTTGGATTATGACATATCTCTCCATATCCCTATACAGATCCTGTGCAGGCAAGCTTTGGCAAAACCACAAAACACCAGTGACTTCCTTTGTTCTTTGTTTAAATGTGGTCGTCAATGAACCCTTTAAAGTCATAATCTAAAAACTGTCTGTGATGTTTAAGTTTGAAGGCAGGTTCTGGGTCTATAGTAGCTAGTGTTGGAGTCTGATGGATTGCACGTTCGCACCTTTAACCTAGATGAGTTTTATGCAGTTGAAAAGTAGCAGTGAACTTGGCACCACAGAGAATTTTGGTAGCAGAATCAGCAGTAGATAGTTTCACTGCTTACTCTAATTCCAGATCTTCAGTCTGCTGCAGGGTCTGCCTTGGGCTGAAGTCTCCTCAGGGTCAGCTGAGTTGAGACAATGCCTTGAATTCTCAACTCTTCATCATTAGCTGCTGACACTTGGACCCTTCCTTGTTCCATTTCAGGACAAATTCAAACATATATGGAATGGGGTTCAAATTTGCTCCATTTCCATCAAGTTTGCTACTCCATATTCACTTCATGCTAAGGTAGAGGTGCTCCTGTGCTTAGTTACAATGAGAGCAGCTTGATTAAATGAATCATTTCCCTATTGTGTGGAACCAAATAAGGGCCAAAGGTTGTCCATAAGGGTTAGGTCTCTCCAGCCTCTGTCTCTGATGGAGCTTCTGAGGAGCAGGATAAAGAAGAGTAATTTTAGCTGTTTGGATGAGTGGTTGTCTTGGCAGGATGTGTCAAGAAACATCTGAGCTGTAAGCTCCTTTACAAACAGTAGACTTTCTGGGTCCAGTGGAGAAAGGACAATACTGTTTTAATAGAGATTAAAGAGTAATAAACAGTACATTCCCATGGTGTGTTCAGATCCTGAGAAGTGTTAAATACTGGGAACTAAATTAATTTTTTGTTTCCATATTGTAGCTATTTGCTCAGCAATGCAAAGAACCCTCATAAATAAAGTAAGCAAATCACTGGGAGACTTTTTTCTAGTATATGTTGCTTTGCTCAACCAATGTTGCAGTGGCAATCTGTGCTACTCTGCTGGCATGTAGCACAAAACTTCTGCAGAGTAATATTGCTCCCAGTGCTAACCAGGTTGCTCAGCCAAACATCATTAATGAGTTTGGCAACACCCTTAGGCAAAGAGATGATTTGGTAATGAACAGCTGTCGTCCTATCTGAATAGACAACTATTGGACATAGCCACATCATTTGCTGAACTCTTTGAAAGTACAAATGCCTAGCTGCAAATATTTTAAACTCTTTCTTTTTGAACTGCTTAGCCTACAGTAGTCAGTCAAGAATAGTTTCAATGAGTGTGCTGGAAGCTCCTCCTTGAGGGAGGACACACGTTTTACATCACCAGGCTTCCCTGTGTGTGCTCGGATCTCTTTGGGCTCATTTTCCACAGTGTTTCTTTCATTCAAATGCTCTGTCTTTGGTCATGTTGGGCTCCCAGTTAATTTGGAAAATCCCATGGCATGGTAAAGGCTCAACCTCTAAAGAGTGTTTTCTGTCTTTGTGTACACAAATACATGCAAGCTTACGTATAGCAGATAGTTCTAGACACTGTTTAGGTTCTTAACCTACAGAGGTGTTGCAGAATTACATTTCTGTGACCATTTTACTTTGTGAAAGACATCTTGGCATCAAGTTCCATCAGAAGGCAGTAGATTTCATGCACAGGTGCACATGATTGTACTTCAAATCAGAATTGACTTTTCTGAATGTATATATGATTAATCATTTTTTCACCAGCATATGAAGGAAGTCACACCAAAAACCTGTTGAAGCATTTTGACTTAAAAGAGTTTTGAACTAGTAGTTTCGTGAAGATGCAACACAATATGAGGAAGACAAAATGATAGCTACTCTTAGTTTGAAACGTATCTGAAAGAAACAGTGTGCACAAACCAACTAAAATTGAGCTTCTTAAAAGCACAAATGGGAGGCCCTCTGGCAATGAGAATTTAATTTTCATACTGCTTTCTTACTAATACTGTAAGGGTCCAAGTGTAACTCCTTAGGAGATAAACCCCCTGGATTCCCTTTGGATTCCCTAAGAGAAAAAGATAGTTAATGTCTGAAAAAGCTGTTAAGTTTTTGTTAGACCTAAATATCACCAAAGCTTTTTAACTAGTTGAATGGCAGGAGTAAGATGTTCATACAGATTGTCTTCTTAATTCTCTTTGCTTTTCTTCATTTTGTTGGAAGTCTAACCCTCATTTTGAGAAATCTGGGAAAGATAAAAATTTTGAATGCATGTCCAGGCCCCTGAACCACTTTCAGATAAAGTAGGGAGATATCATGACATGACAAAAACTTGAAATAAGCAAACTGGATGAATAAAGGCTTAAACTTTTAGGGTTGAAGCACAAAATCCATGTCTTTGATACTGCATTAAGCTACTGCAGCCTGATTTTTCAAAGGTCATTAAGGCCTGCCCTTTACTGGTTCCTGTACTAAACTTTTGCAGGGAATCCTGTCTGTGCTATAGCTGCTCATAGGGCACTGAAATTTGACAGTTTATCCAAAATAGATGGAAGAATCATTAAAAAGGGCAGGGTAGTTCCCGTGCCTCTGTTGGGAAGTGAGGCAGAGCTTTCCTGTCCTTTTCAGACTTCCAGACTCAGCCTGTAAGTACCACACTCAGACATTTGATAAAAAATTCTCAGTTAATCACAGGAAAATGTAAAGCATCAACTCAGGTCTCAGTTTTGGGGTTTGATAACTAGATTTGTAAAATTATGTGATTTTATTAAAACCAATGAGAACCAGGCGTCTAAAGATTTGGTGGATAACAGTTGTGAAATAAGACCTTTTTCATGGTTTTGCACTCTGATAACATTTTGCTGCAGTTTTCCTCCTAGCTTTTTGTTCTATTTTGTTTTCTGAGGAGATTCTTTTAAAAAAATGTATGTAATAATCAATTACTGTAATAGCCACTAGAGGTCTACTGATATCAAAATTTTGCCAACATCAGTTGTCTCTTCAAGTATTAAAAATGTTTCGTCCAAAAGAAAGTGCTTCTTACTAAACATTGTTTGCTTTGTGAGGTGTATAATTTTAATTCTCTAAATTTTAACCTTTTAGTGTTGTTTTTAATTAAGTACTGAAGAAGTTGCAATGCAAAACTCACAACTGAAAAGTGATTTAATATATTCACCAAGTAAGTACATTATAATAAAATTCACTGGATAGAATATATTTCTTAGTGGTTAACCTTGCGGCAAATGGTGTTTTCATGAAATTGTTCTACAATTAATGGCTTCTTATGGCATTATTAAATTCCATCTGCCTCTGAGGATTATTTTTATTCTTCAGAAAATAAAACAATCTTCATACCCCCTTTTAAATGACCTCACTATGGTGCTTTTAAATTTATAACAAGTGGAAATTAGATGATAATATTTCCTGCAGGGCTAGTTATTCATCACAAGAACAGGAATATGATCGCTGGGACAAAAGGGGGAACATATTACATTAATGACTTTTTTGCCAGAGACTCCTTTGCAGTCAGGTGACATAAGCAAACACAAAACAAACCAACCAAACAAAATGGGTAAGTCACAGTTTCCCTCTGATTCATGAGCTCCTTACCCAGGGTTTGGAAGGAATCAGGCTGAGGCATGAGAAGATCCATTTGAGAAGAAACTGGATAGAGTTAAGCATGGCTTTATCTGTTCCTGCTCAGCAAAATGTTTTTATATCATCTGGGCAGACCTAATGGTGTGAGTATACCTCTTAATAACAGGGGAAATCAGTAGGGTGGTAGCAGAACAACACAGGGTAAATCATTATGCTAAGGGAGTTGGTAGCCCCTGTATGTCTGTAAGTCATGCCCAAGGTAGTTCTCACTAATGTTTATCAAAATATTTCATTTTTCTCCTTCACTTTAAAGAGGAAATGCCACATGAAGAGGGCAGTACTTTTCTTCAGCAAGACCCATGAAATAATTTCTTTTAAGATTTTCCTTTTTTCCTTCTTTGAACAGTCAGAATCACTCAGGCTCTTCACCCAAAAGAGCAAATTCTATCAGGGTGGTTCAAGGATCATGTCTCTCTATGTCTGTCTGGATGCAGCAGCCCAGCAGTGATTCCCCAACAGGGATTCCCCTCCGGGGAGAGCAGGTGGTGGAGCTGCTCTGCCCTCCCTGGAGTCTGGGGGAGAAACATAATTTTAAGTTGCTCTCAGGGCTCCCTCAGAGTCTTTTTAGTGAAGCTGGATAGAGCAAAACCAGATATAGCCAGAGTAGCTGGGAGATGTGAGGACAAAGGGTGCATTCTCCAGATATTTGTCTATCCTATTCATTATCATCCATTCACCACATTGTATCTCAGCTGGTGAATGAAGAGTGATTTACCTATCTTCATCTCCTGTTGAGAGACATGGTTGGAAAAAAGCTATAGATTACTGTTACTAATTAAAATTACTGGTTTTGGTTTTTTGCTATGGTCACTGTCATCATCCTCTCTCTCTACATTAGTCCCCAGTAGTTGTTCTGGTGCTCTGCATACAAACTTTGTGAAGACTGCAGCTTCTCTACAGCCCTGAGTTTTTCTTAGAACACTGGGCAAAATACTGGGTCTGTCTGGATTTCCTCCTGAACATTCCACACTTGAGAAGAATGAATGCTGAAAATTATTAATGTGAGGCACAGAAAAGATAAAAGATTTATTGTGAGCATTATCATGTTTTTCATATTTAAATAAAAGCAGATGTAAGCTATGTAAGACTAATGGGGCATTACTTACAGAGTCTCAGCGTAGCAAAACTAATGGAAACCTTTTTCTTTACAGCTCTAAAGTATAGTGTTTAAATGGAATTATATGGCAGAAGGGGTGGAGCCAGCATGTCATTTTTTCCAGATATTTGAACTCTTAGTTATCCTTCCCCCAGAATGGGCGATTCCCCTCTTAAAACCTGTGTCTGTGCCAGCAATATATGAACACCTCCCCAGCTTCTTTGTTATTTCTATGAGTAGTAGGTTTGTGGGAAAAAGGAATATCTGGAGTAGGAAAAGACACCCTATTTCCATTTCTCCTTGGGTAGAATGTGGCAAGTTTCCATCCTCTGTCCTCCTTTCCCTGTAAGGAGAGGATGACAAGTGAAATGGCAGCAGTGTCTCAGGCTGGGACCTCAGCCAGAAACACAATTCAGAGATCAGGAGTAAATGAGAGGAATGTTGTTCACTGCAAGATTCCCATCCCTTTCTCAAGCTCACAGATACGATTTGACTCCATTCACAATGCAAGCAGCCTAAGGACCATAAAAACTTTGTTTCATTTTTTTGTTTCAATTCTCCAGAAAATGTGGTCGATTTAAGGAGAGCTGTAAGCAAAAATGCTTATTCAAGCAAGACTCAAAGAAACACCTAAATGAAATGCAAAAATCCATTTTGCTAAACAAAATGCAGATTTCAGGATAGATCTATATCTCCTCATATACACATGATTTCTCTAATAATTTTGATAATTTGGGGGTTCTGATTTGGGGTGGTTGATATAATGAAAGTGGAACTTATGCTTAAATAATTTTGAGTTTCTGGAGTTCATTTCACTTTATGTGTGAGAATGGAAGACTAAGCAACTTAAAAGTATTTAGAGGCTGTGTGTTTATACTAAATGCATTAATTGAATACCAGAGATGCAGAGAACTAGATATGGATAATATGGTGGAGAAAGCCATCTCTCATGCTGGTTTTAATAACTGAGTCGACATCCTGTGTATTTGATTCAAGACTATGGTGACTATAAATAGAACAGCCTCAGGCCTGTGTCTTAAAGACAGAACTTGGGTTTGTGTGCTGCAAGTGGGGTGAAAGCAAACCTTGGGAAGGGTTTCTTTCTGCCTCTGAGTAATATCGATATAAATATGTGCAGGGAAAAGATGGCTTTTGTATGTACTACAGATTCAGTGACTGAAATACTAATATCCCTGTATCTGAAGCCTTTACTTCCTTTGACAGCCTAGTGGGACACTGACAGTGGCTGTCTGCTTGTCCTGAGTGAATGTCCTGCATTATGTTGTTTGTGTTGTACTGAGGGATGCTGGAGAGGTTGCCTGACTGCTGTTCCCTGGGGAAGCTCAGAAAGAGATGTACTGAATCTCCCACGAGGCTACCCTCAGAAGCAGTTTTCTATCTAAATAACTACCATCTCTTGGGGATCTTCTAGAATAGTAACTGCTGTATGACTGCCAGGATCTTTTCATACTGTGAAAAATCTAAAAACCTGAACTGTAACATCTATAATGGATGAGCAGTTAAGATGCATCCCCTTTTTGGTGCTCAACAGCCTTGGCTTCCTGTATGTTTCTGTGGGTAACTTCCATTGTGTACATTTCATGCTATTTGGGACTCAGGTTCCTTAGGGACTTCAGTTCACCCGGTTTACCATAAAAAAGCTGAGGCCATCTCTAATGTGTTCTCTGATATTTTGTAGAGGTATATGCTAAACAGGAGAGGGAAAAGTTTAGGGCAACCTACTGTGATCCTGTGAGGGATTTCTTAGCTGGAAGTATATGTGTGTATCCTAAAAGGCCTGAGTCTAGCCCATCCAACCCACTGCTGTGGGCTTCAGAAACAGCTTGTGTGTTCTTCTGCAGAAAATTCTTCATAGAATCCCCTTGTGTTTGATAGCTTTATATGGAAGAGTAGCAGGTTTTAGCTCCATAATATACAGTTTATAAATCTTTTATACACAAATTGATCCCACCTATGCACTTAGAGAAGACACAATGAAGAGAGACTAAAATAGAAAGTAGTATGGAATGAAGAAACATTAAATAAACTCTTGTATGCTTCACTTTGCAAAAAAAAAAAAGATGGATCTGTACAGTGATAACTGGTGTATAGTGGTAAGTGTGGTATTCTGCATTGTTTCTCGTACTGTAGAAAATTGGGATGCAATAGAATGACAGGGTAGTGAGATCAAAAGAATCAAAAAGACATTTTTGCACACAGGATATCTTTAAGTTGTAGTATTATTGTCAAATAATGTTGCAGAAGCTGAAAAAGAGGAACACTTCAGAAGTGGAGAGCACATAGTCTTGAAGCATAGATCAAGTGATGGCTATTCAATACAGGCTTTTAAAGTACTTACTCAGAGAAGATCATAAAGTATTGATTGCCTGAAGCTGTAAGGATGCACTAGGAGAAGGATCATCATATTTTACTGTCTATATGGTCTTTTGCTCAACGACCACTTAGAATTGGGATACTTGGCATGACGAATCTTTACGTGACCTGCTATTATTATTTGTGCTTGTTTTTAGATTTCCAGGCATCACCTCTATATGTCAATTTCCTGATGGTATACACTTCATAGTAACAAGAAAGCAAGCAACATCGTGCAGATAAAGGCAGTGAGGAGATTCCCATTCCCTAACAGAGCATCAGAGAGGCAATCTGTAGTGAGACAGGAAGCGTATTCAGTTGCATGCTGTATTGTGAGCCTGATGGTTCATTTTGGGTCAACATGGGGTTGTTTACCATTATGAACCAACATAAAGGCTGAGTGTTACCTGAATCTTACCTCCCCCAATTTCCTAATAAACTATTTGCCATCAGATGAAGTTGAATTCTTCTCTGATTGTTTTGTAGGAACAGTTCAACCACCCTGAGGCCTGTTAGAATTTAGTACTGCTAACAATTTTCTACTCCTTTTTAAAGGAGAATACATTATTAGAAGCACCAGTGATCACACAGAGAAACAAACAGGTCTGACAAAAATTACATCCTTTGAAAAAGTTAATCTTTTTGGGGTGCTAGAAAAAAAAGGACTAGGCAGCAAAAATAGCACTGTGGAAGGAACCAGTGTGCAAGCATAGCTCTAATCACAAGAGGAGAGGATGCAGAACTGGGATTCAGTGCCTTTGTGTTTCTTTCCTAGTTACCTCTGCCCTGGTCAAGTCGCTTAATTTACCTTTGTCTAGTTTCCTCTCTGGTTATGATTATTTGCATTAAAGCTGTTTATTTTCCGATTTGCTAGTTTAAGCAGTAAGCTTTTAGGCTAAGGACTTTATTACTACGTATAGGTACAAAGCCAGGCATAATGGTGACCTGATACAACTCAGTGGATGTACAGTAAGCAGAAATACTTAAGAAACCGAACTAACCAACAAAAAGAAAAACTACTTGAGGACAAACAACAGGCAAGTCCTTGGCTCTTTGCTTCTGCCCCTTTTTTCTCTCTGCTTCCCCTCTTGTATTCTGCTGAGGCACTCTCACTTTCTTTTCCTTAACCTTTCTCAGATGGCAAGAAGAACCTCTCCAAAACAAAAGGCTGACTCTGTTTGATGGTGTTCTTTAAAAGAAGAAGTAAACTGTGAGGGCATCACTGCTGAACTGCATGTGCCTGCCCCCTCCAAACACACACTCGGGTGCCTCGGAGTGCTCCTTCACAGTTCCTCTGTGCTGCTCCTGGAACCATCAGCTTGGCTGCTTGTGCCACACTCATCTCCCTCTTCTGTTCAAAGAGGAGACAGATCTCAGTGGAGACGCAGGTGTTACAGGCAGCCCCACAAGACATGGCTGCTGGCAATGTCAAACCAGTGTACCAGCTTTGCAAAAACAAACCAGAAGCAAACATCTGCCCTTCTCACTGGGGAACCAGTACCCCCGGATGCTGGCTCTAGAAAGGGTTTCTCTGTGCATCTGTGACCTTTATGCATCCATGACTGGGTGTCAGGAAATGTGAACAGGAATTAAAAACATAAAAGGAGCTTTATTCTTTCAGTGGAAATCTTTTAAGCCTGAGATATAAGGAGGGGTGTATAGGGGGGGGTGGGACTGTTGCCATTCTCATTAGCATGTAATCAAAGCATTTATATAATCTGAGCATTGATGGGTAACATTCTTCCTGAATTGTGTTTACCAGTGGGCGTTTCAGAACTGATGAGTAGGTGGGAGCTAGCAATAATACATCACACCAAGACTGGCCATCAGTGCCAGCCTCACCAATTTTTCCTTGCATAGGTGATGTTAGGTTTGTCAGCATTTCAGATTTAGAGGCATCAGCCATGTGATGGAGGATTGGGAAGGAAGTGGCTCTCCAGTTCCTTAAGATCTGGCTACTGCCCCCATCACACATTTAGTTTAAAACTTCACATATTTTTCATTTCTGTCTGTTTCTATTAACCTTTCCTTAACTTGAATGTCTGTCTGTGAGAAATAACTAGCAGATGAAGTAAGCAGTCAAGGTTATGACCCAGGCAATGCTTTCATGTCTCAACTTCTGTTTATTTGTTTCTTTTATCTGCAATACATAAATTATTTACTACAGGGTAGGTGTCCTTGGTATATTTTCTTCATAAAATTGCTTGAATGTAGTGCCAGCTGAGATATTGAATCAGCCAATTGTCTCTTCTAGTAAGAAAATAAGATAACAATTTAAGTGAAGTTTTCATAATTCCACCATGGTGACTGAGTTTAGCTGTTGCTTCTACCAGGGGCAAATAATTATTCTTTATATACCTCCGGATGAAACTTAACAGAGCTTTGGAAGTCAAGTTTTCTTAACTCTGTTCCTGATGTTTTCTTAACATACTATTGCTTCAGAATCTCATACAAGTCTTCTGGACATGCATCTCACAGCAAACCAAAGAACTGATGGAGGTACTCCGATACAGGTGCTTAAAAGCTCTTAGCTCACCTGTTTAACTGGGTGTTTAAGAAGCATCTGTTTTACAGCTTGCACTTTATTAAGCTCCACCTTGTTCTTTTCCCCAGTTTTCATTCAAGCAGCCATGGGATGTGACAAAAATTCTTAGGAACACAACGGCATATACTGAACCAGAATGAGAATTTGAGTATTTGAGTCTTTTCACATATTGTATTTTCTTTGGTTATAATACTTTGTCAAGCCAGAGCTAGCTAGCATATCTTTCTGTCCTCTTCTTATGGCTGTGCAAAGGAAAAGAACATAAACTTTTGGTTTTGGTACTTTCAGTCTTATGACAAATATTCCCTCATAGATTTTAGTCGAGAAATAACTGGGGTGCTTTTTTAGGTTACTCTTCTGGGCCATTAACATGGTACCACTTTTTTTTATTACCTCACCTTGGTTTCTCTGTGTTTCTTTCATAAATGGCAGCTCCTGGAAAAATGTCACTAGCCAATATGGCTTATGTGAAATTTGTATTTTCTGTACATTCTTTGAGATAGAAATTACTTTAAATATTTTCTCCTGCTCTGAATTTGTAAAGGTATCCAGGAGCATTAAATAGAACTTCCTGCCTGGCATGGCTGGAAAACAGGCATTTTTGGTCTTTCAAAGCTGTTTGTGTACAGAACTTTCAGTCATTTCATTATGTGTTGTTGCATCCTATTTCCAGCTTTTTTTAAAGGTCAGGGGTTTTCTCCTTAACTGTAACTTAAACTGATCTATGTAAAATTCTAAAAAGACTAAATATTGTATCAGGGATAATCAGACTGAGTTACGTTGAAAACAGACCTAAACACATTCACATGTAGAAATGCACAGTAGGGCACCCAAAGTAATGTAGCGACATGATCTGGAGTAATAGGAAGGAAATTTCCTGCAGCTTCTGAAATTAATTTAATTTGAAAATATGAGCACTATAAAAAGCATTTATCATACTGGTAGTATCTATTGCAATTGCATTACGCTATGGGATTTATTTTTTTTTTTAGGTAATGGAAAAACATTTATGCATTTAGAAGACATGTTCCAGTAGAGCTATTTCTGGTCCTGGATAGGAAATAAACAGGTAGGAACTATGCACAGAAGAGTGAGACAGGAGAAGTAAGCTCTAGCGTATTTACTGGTAATCCTCAAAATTAATCAATATCAGCAATGAAGCAGAAAAGAATTCTGTAAAGCTAATTTGGAGTAGCTTTTATTTTCTTAAGTAAAGGTAGGATTTGAGTATCTTCAATACTTGAACAATAAACACTTGGATTTCCTAGATTTTTTTAATTAGCTGAAAAAGCCAGATGGAATATCATGTACCCTTTAAAATAGAGAGGCTGCTTTCTGGCTGAAATTGTGAACATTAAAAGAAAGAAGCAGTAAACACACTGGTAATATCAATTTTTTGTTTATTTTTTGAGTATGTCTGGCAAGCCCAACCTGATGCTAGTCTGCTCCATTTGGGTGGATTATGTGCAAAGACACAATGTTGTAGAGCCAATTTCACACTAATAAAGCTAAACAGAAATCAGTGAGCTTCTTTAATAGAGTTAAATGTAAATATTAAAAGTAACAGACAGGAAATAAATTAAGAGGGTATCCTTTTACACTGTATAACAGGAATAGCACTGAACGTGAGAAACAGATTTGGAAACAGGCTTTGTTATCTCAGAGTGTGCATAGGTTTTATATTTCTGAATATTTTAATGTGTCCAAATTTACATTGTGCTAAATCCAACCTTTTTGTTATAGTACCCAGATGATATTTAATTTAAATATTTTAAGCGCCGGTGCCTTGAATTTCCTATTCGGGAACATAGAGTTTAATGCTCACACTTACATTTAGGTAGATGGGAATTTCTGACCTTCAAGGGATCTTGCCTTGAAATGGGAGATAGAAAATGTGAGTCTTTCAGTGTTGCAGTTGGTATCCAGGGAACTGCAAATAAAAAAGAACAGAGGTCTTCACTGCTTACATCGGTAGAAAATGCCATGACAAGAGGGTTACTGCACAGGAGCATAACAACTCAATGTAGAAATACAGTGTACTGAGGAAGAATCAGGAACCTCCAAAGTTCATTTTTGTCTTATTTATCAGCTCTCTCCAAAGTCTGTGCTGGACCATTTCAGTTTGCTTGCTCCAGTGCACTGGATAGAAGGGAAGTCCTCAGCAATGGGGATGAAAATAAAATTGTAAAGGCTTCTAACAAGGTCACTCCTAAAGTGCAAGTGGAAAAAATAGTCTTATGAATTGGTAGAAGTCATGCTAAAGATATGGGTTAAATGGAATTTTTGATAGATACACTAAATCAGCTAGTGCAGTTGGAATAAGCAGTACACAAACCTTGATGAGGCTGTGGATAGAAGGAAGGCACTTCAGAGTTTAATATAGGTGAGGAGCAATGGGATTCACCAGGAAAGAAATAGACAGCAAAACAATGAACAGTAATATCTTCTTTTTCACCACTGTCAAAGATAGGTTATTAGGCTAAATGGACTTTCTCTGACCCATTCTTGTATTTCTGTCACATCCTGCATAGATTTATACACCTACAGTGTGATTCTCCCCTCCCTTTTCCAAAAGGGACATAGAAAAACTAGGAAGATCAAACATACAAAACTGTCTCGATGAGAGAACGAACTACATCATGACTCTTAAACCTGGAAAAAGGATAATTTAAGAGGATGTGACCGGTATTTTTAAAGTCATGAATTACTTGGAGAAGATTAAGGGTGAATTACTTGTTGTCTCTCATAATACAAAATGTCTGGGCCATCAGAGGAATTAACAGAGGTCATGACCAGAGTAAGTTAAAAGAAGGTACATGACAAAAAGATGTTCTAATACCAAATGTTTACCTAGGCTTAAAAAAAAAAGAAATGGAGGGGAAATCCTTAAAGAGATTTAAAAGGCAAAAATGAGTCCTTAGGGTATTCATTGGCTTTTTGCATTTTTCAGACCCAGGTCTAATCCCCAGATCATACACACCATGTCCGTGTAATTCACATTCAGGCTCCTCTTGGGAACCTGACAGTCAAGTTCCTCCAAAGATTGGACATCACACAAAGCACAACATGTCATTGTTGTGCTTTTACAACCACTGCTGTGGAGGACTTTGGTATGTCTTCTTATTTGATTACTTTGGGGTTACTGTGAAGTTGTCATGGGTTAAGTATTGTGTTATGCAGTGTGAACAAAGCTAGTCCTGCCCTGAGCAGCATGGACAGAAGCCTAGTTGGCTCAAGGCCCAGAACCTACTTCCTAATTTGGTCCATAAAGCTGACAATGTAGCCAAAATACAAAAGATCAGATTTAGGAAATGTCAGACCTAAAGAAAACTGGATGGTGGGAAGGCCAGGGAAATATGCTCAGTCTGTTCTCAGTCCTGCCTCTGGCTGCTGCCTGGTGTCAGGGTCAGGAGACCGTGTCTGTTCTGATCCTCTTCCAGGAGAGCAGTAAGGGCTGACTGCTGGAAGTAACCATATATATTTCAAAGTCACTCTTATTTTCTATGCATCATCTTTTTGAATAAGAATCATCGGTTTGGGTTGGAAGTGACCTTTAAGATCATCCAGTTCCAACCCCCCTGACATGGACAGGGAAATCCTCCGCTAGTCCAGGTTGCTCAGGGCCCCATCCAACCTGCCCTTGAACACTTGCAGGGAGGAGGCAGCCACAACTTCCTTGGGCAACCTGTTCCAGTGTCTCACCACCCTCACAAGAAAGAATTTGTCTATCAAACATAACTATGGTGTATTTTTTAATTGGTTTTTTACTCGCCAGAGGTTCTACTGCCACAAAATAGCCTGTGTAACTCACAGAATCAGAGAATAGTTGGATTTGGAAGGGACCTCTGGAGATGGCTCAGTCCATCTCCATTGCCTGGCTAAGTTGGTTATAAAATTCAGTTTTTAAAAGATGTATAAGCAACAGACGTTTGACAGAGCATTTTTATATTTGCCTTGCCTCTCCACCACTCCCAGTCTGATAAACAAATCTTACAGATCTATTAAAAAAAAAAAGCATTGCATTGTATCTTTTGATATATTTTGATATCCATCCTGCATTTATAATTTCAGTCTTGAAATAATGTTGTTTAATGGTGCTCACGCCTTGCAATGGGGTAACTTACTCTTTCAGTGAGTGCTTCTGCATTTGGTGCTGCATTCCCAAAATGCAAAGGATTTGCTTAAAAAGGAAAAATTTAAGTTTTAAAAGTAAAGGCTGTTTCAGTTTTTCTGTTTAAATTACTTTCATTATTAGAAAAGGGTAATTTTGATAATTTTGCTTATTAAAAAATCATATCTCCTGAAATGTATCATGGTTTACAAAACCATTTGATTCAAAATTACTGAGCACTGATTCTGCCAGTGTCGACTCCTATTTGTAAGCCTTGTGTAAAGTCAGTGAATTGAGAGGAACCACAGGTGGAGAAAAACAGTCGAAAAGGTACAAGAAATAGCTCCCAATTTCTGGTGTGATCTGGTGGATAAAATTACAGGAGGAAAATGCTTAATTATATATTACATTTTCAAAAATTTAAATAAGATTGTGTTTAAGAACAGTTTTTTTACACTCTTGAAGGGCAAAAGCAAAAATTCTCCTTTTTATTTTCATATTTAGGTGTATTCTAATTATAAGCTCTGTGCCACTAGCTCCGTGCTTAGAATATGAAAACTGAGTGTTGGCTGTCAGAAGGTGGTATTACAGCTTGCACGGGTGTGTGCTTCTCATTCGTGTTGCACTGCACTATTACTGAAGGTCAGGTGGTCTTTCATATCAGGAGTTCATCTGACAAAAGCAGGATCTGAGTTACCAAGATTTATTTGAAGAGAGAAAGGAAAGGATAGGGACACGGGGGTTTTAAAACCCCAAATCACAGGTTTGATCCTGTAAAGTACTGTGTGCTGTTGTTCTGTTTCAGCAAGACTTACATGTGCTCAGACCTTTTGTTCGGGGCTCGGCATTAAGCACTGTTTAATCTCAAATGAATAGTTCTTAAAAAGGAAATTGATAGTTCCTTTCATGCACAGATTTCAAAGGACTCTGGGAAGAGCTATGTACAGAAACCGTATAAAAAATATAATTCAATGGTGACTTCATATTTAAGCATAGTAAAGAAAAAGATGGGAAATCAAAACAGAAACTTTCACTTTCTCATGTCAACTTTTCAAGCTGGACGTATATATACTTTTATTTTCCTGTTTTCTTTCCTGCTTCTTTTCAACATGAAATCCTTTGACGACTCATTTGTGGCCAAAGCTGTGAATTTGTGCAGAAACAGAGGACAGGGTATATCTTCTGAGCTCCCACTCCTTTTTCTTTATACCATGGGTGGCCTGCTGGTGGGAGAAGTGGCTGTTCACTAGTCACTTATCATCCCCTTCCTAAACAAGAGGGCCGATTCCATTTATGGTAAAGATAGAATCTAATTTCAAAAAAGGTAGAACAGGCATCTCTGGTATCTCTCTGGCATCTTCTCTGCTCCTACAACTTTACAGGTATGTGTTGTTCCTTAGTTGTCTGAATACATGTCATCGCCTTTCATTTTATGTTATTCCTTGATTTGGCAAGCTCCACCTGTGTTCAGAAAACCATTTGCCTTCCCCTGCAATTACATATGTTTGTGATAAGGATAACTGTGAGGTGCTGGATGTTCCAGGAGGTCTCTGTGCTTTACACATTTAAAGTGCCCCTGGTTCTCCATGTGTGTGTGAGAGGGTGTGTTCCTGCTGAGGGAATGATTTGGGTATGCATGTGAAATAAACCCCAAGAAGTTTCAGCCAGAAAGAGAAAGAAGCTTAATTTGGGTCCATTTTAGTAACTGCATGCTACTGGTTTAGGGTGCTGGACAGGGCATCCTTTCCTTGTCCAACAACTGAAGGAATGTAGTATTTATGTTTTGTATTTGCTTGAAAGACTTAATTTCCAGAAGCACAGGATAGAGTAATATCAACTGGAAGTGCTGTGCCTGGGGGTTAAGAAATGAATGTTGGCATTCTAAGGGCAATATTTACTGATTTCTGCAGTCATAGTTTTTGAAACAAAAAATGAAACAGAGATTAACTTTCATCAAACTTATCAGTAGTTTAGCTATTTTCACAGCATTAATTTTGCTGTTAACTGCTCTTTTGACATTGTGAGAAGACAGCATATGACAGGGAAAATCTGTAGCATCATTCAGCATTGGATTATGTGCCCTTTTTCTTCCAAACCAATTCGCATGCCTACAAATACAGGTGTTTCCCAGTGGAATTGAAGGTGTAAAGTAGTGTCCCCTGAGATGAAAATTATTTAGCCAAAGATTTTTCAGTATTTGTGAATTCTGGCTCAGTGATTTCAAAAGCAGAACCATATTTCACTTACATGATTTGGCATTTGTCCAGTTTCATAGAACATGAGTGGAAAAGTGGAAATGAAAAAAAAAAAAAAAAGAAAGAAAAACCTGACACTACTTAGATGATGACAAATACAGGTGCTATACTGTGTGGTGTAATTCATCTTCCTAGCAAGCTGTGGGATGAGTCAGAGCCAGCAGATTCTGAGAGATACTGGTTTGTGCATGTATATTCCTGACATATGGTAAGATCCAAATTAAGGTAAAACTGAAAGGGTTGTGTAACACTGAGGTACTTTTCAAGGCTGCAGAAGTGCAGTAATGCCTAGCCATGGAAAAGAAATTGTCGGCTTTCTATTTGGTTGGGTTTTGTCTGGGAGCTTCTCACTGTAAATGAAATTAGTGTAGTACCAGAGGAAAAAAAAAACCCAATGACTTGATGATAATTTGGAGATTGTGACCAGGGCTTCCCCATCCTCCCAGCATTTCCAACAGTTCCCTTATCATTCCAGGTGCCTCCCAAAGAAGACACTTTACCTCTCCCACCAAAGCCTTATTCCTGGCCTTATGTGGTTAGCTAAGTGAGCTAAGTTAGTTGGGACTAACCTGCCAGCTATGCTGTATAACCTTTTGTACAGAGAAAGTTGTTGCACATCTATCTGCCCACACTATTGCCTGCTGTACCCCCACCTCCTAATATCCCCACAGGAGTTCTGGCTAAACGCAGCCTCTGGGCTCTTTCTCTTTCATGTATCAGACAGCATCATGGAGGTTGCTTTAAAATTTCCAGAGAGAGGAGAGATGGTATAGGTTTGACTCATCTTTAGCTCTTCTAGTACTCAAGTAGGGCCAGCCATTACGAAGCCATTAGAATAGTGGGGGGACTGGCGAGTCTTACCTGCTGCTGAGGTGTGTTGTGTGTGTGACTACAGACATTGCCTGCTCAAGAGTAAAGGACAAAGGAGGAGGGAATCTGCTCTGTGCATGGATGGTAAAAGCATGATTAGAGCCTGGCCTTACATTGTCGGTTGCTGCTTCTTTAATGTGAAAGCTCAGTGAGACATGCTTGTGGCTGAAATAATATGAGAAGACACAGTCATGCTCCAGCCTCCAGGAATTTACCACAATAATATGTTGTGTGGTTTTGTAAGAGAAGCTAAAAAAATAACCCAACCCTTTGCATTAAAATCCAATTGAAAAATTAAAAATCTATTAATAATTGAAATGCAGAGGCTATAAAATATTTCTATTTTTCTCATCAAACCCAAACATTTAAAGCATAAGATTTTTAGATGTTATTCTGCAGCAGTCAGTAGCTTATATTTACAGTATGGATTACTCAGTTTTCTTTTGCCTGATGAACAGGGCTCCCAAAGCTTATTGTGCCTGTTTTGTCGTTTATGTAAGACACGTGGCTGCTGTGATTTGCTTTTCTTTGTATCCCCTCCCCCATCAGCAGAAACCTTTGAGCTTCCAACACAGATGTTGCACTGTGCTCTTTGTGTGCATGTATATGTACAAGTGTAAAACCATTAAAAGAAAGATCGTGTTCCTAATATGCTGAAAAACCAAAGCTGAGGCGCAGGACTTGGCTTGTGATTTTATTTCTTTTACTTCATTACAGTGAGATGTTAGCGTGGTCGAAGTGTAGGACTAATGTGTATCAACAAATAGTGGTTTAAAAGCAGCCACACTTCTTATGAAATCAGCAACTTAATATCAGCAGGAGCAGCAGTTTCATTAAATAATGCTATGATCTCTCAACCATATTCTTAACTAGTAATCTCCCCTTAGCAAAATACATAGCTAATCAACCTCTCTGCCTGTCAGTAAACTTGCAGGGGAATTAAATCCCGGAGGAAGAAGCCCGTAGCCCTGGAGGAAGGCTGAGTGCATGTTTCACTGTCGTCTTTTCAGCTCATCTCAGTGGTCCCACTGCTAGAATGTGCTCTGTTGTCATGGCAACCCCATCTCCTGCTTCCTACAGGAAAGATTAGCTCTCACTGTGCACTGGAGAGAATTTAGGGGAAGTCAAGCTAATCCCTGGGTGCACTGCGAGAGAAAGGTTGGACCTCGCCTGAGGGATGCTGTATCTGCAATGATAGAATTGGCCTGCCACAGACACTGGTATTTAAGTTGAAGAGCAGAATTCACAGTAAGTGTCAGATCCTCCAGAGAGGAATATTGAATGAGGTTTTCTAAGTCTTGGTGAAGACTGTCCCATGCCAACAGTAGAATGACAGCAGGAGGCTGTGTGTGGAATACCAATACGTTTCACCCGTCTAGGTGGTATTTCAAATATAGACACAAAGCCTCAGTTCCCTGGAAACTAGGTGATAAAATTTTAAAACATCATCATAAGATGCGCACCTAGGAGCCTGAAGCACGTCTCATTTGGTGCATAAAGCTGAACAAGTGATGATGAGCATGCCTTACAGATTGTGTATGCTCTGTGCAGCGTGCTTAAGAATTCCTGTGTGCTGAAAAATAAGCGGGAAAGCGTGAGGGAACTGAGCTGTGTGTGCTGCAAACTCAGCTCCAAAAGTGCTGAATTATCAATTTAAGCATGAAAATTTGCAACTCCTGATTCAACCTTGTGTTTTCTTCATATTAAAACCCAAACAGAGAAAACTGAGCTTTTTCAAGGTATATAGATTGGTAGTACAAGCTTTTCTTTGAAAAAAACTTATTTCAATGTATCTAAACTGAAGTAGTGTGTGCCATGATGCAGTTTGTGAAATGTGTGTTTGTTTTTTTGCTGGTAGAGTTAAACAGAGGGTATTCTAGCTATTCCATTTCTGGTTATTTTACTGCTCTGGCTTTCTTTGATATGGTCCTGTATTTCACTTTAATAGATGCTCAAGACACCCAGCTTTAAACTATGCTGTTTGCAGTAAGATTTTAACTGTCTGCTTTTTATTACTGTCAGCTTTTCCTAAACTTCTTTCTTCCAGCAGTTTATATGTTCAGCCCATTTATTTTTACATTTTTAAGACGCATGATTTTACTGTTGAGTTTTTAATCAAAAAATAACTTTATCATTAATTTTTAATGGTTATTTAGTATATAGCAGTCATCTCTAAGATCTATTTATGCATATATGTGTTTTAGATATATAAAATGTTTACATGCACATCTGGTTTTGCAATTCATAGGTGCATATACATATTCAGACAATTGGGGTCTTTGTTTTAATGAGGCCCATTAGCAATTCAGGGTAATATAGCACCAAGGAAGGAAGAGACCTTTTTTCACCTTGAAGGACAAATACATTTCTTCTATCTAAAATATGTATTGTTACAAAAAAACCTAATAAACACACACAGTCCTCATAAAGAAACAGCATTTTTTGTATTTCTGTGTGTGTCTACAGAGTAAAAAGGAAAAGCATGTTGACTGATACAGTGTAAGAGCCCTGTGTCACCTTTCCAGAGACCTGGGTCCATGGAATATGTAGTGAAGGGACAGTTGTTTTAATTCTCCTTCCTCCCAGGGCAGCTCAGAAGGATTCGCATGTAAGCTCGTCGTTTAGTACAGGAAAACTTCCTTTTTTTTTTTTTTCTTTTTTTGGTTTGCTTACCAAGTAGTGAAAGAACTGATAATCAAAGATGGTGTCTGCCTTCTTTTGTCATTAAAAACCTTATTAGCCTGGTGTACAATTTATTATATAAAGGGTTACAGAAATAAACACAAAAGGTATGAAAGCTTTAAGCCATTTTTCAGCTTGCCCCTCACATATGTGGTAGACCTATGGGACAGGGAACTCACAAAAGTGCCACGCAAAGAAGGGATCAGGGTAAGAGATTATTAATCAAATATTCTGCATTACAACAAGCACTAAGAAATTAGTTTTTGTTATAAATTAGTGAAGTCCCTTCTGTGACAAAATAAAACAAGGAAACGTTTATTATTCAGAGAGAGAATTCATTGTATATTTTAACGACTTCTGTGAGGCTGTGTTTCCAGCAACACCTTCTAATGTAACTGCTTACAACTTTTCAAAATTTTTAGATAGTTAACTGCACGAATTTTCTACCTTGTGTGTCCTTTTATTAAATTCATTAGCAAAAAGTTGGATTTTTTACCTCAAGGTCATGATTTGTTAGGTTCTTTTTTTTCCTTCTTCAGCGTTTAACTTGTGTATGGAATAATGTTGGTGGGTCAAACACTGGCTTATCTTTTTTGCCTCCTGAAAAATGTGTGATTTTAGGAAACTGGACCAAGTTTTGTTAGGACTAAATTTTCACAAAGGGACTTGAATTCCTTGTCTGCATTTCTAAACAGCTTTAAGCACCAACTGTAAACAGGAGTAACTGCATGTGAGGGAGTGCAGTGAGGTTCAAAGCATGAATCCGAACCAATAACCCATGTTCCATCCTCTCCTAAGAAGTGTGTGTGAACACTCCTTGTATCAGTGAGAATGTATGACATCAGGACAGGGACTGCTGGGAGAGTGCTCACACTCAGGAGCCCCGTCCTTCCAAACCTGAGGGAGTTCCTGTCTCTGTTGTGATTAAATACAATTAATATCCTTGAGTTACCAGAAACTAAAAAGCAAAGGTGACTCTGCTTGCTTTATTCAAAGAAGTCAAGAGTTCCTAAACTCCTAAAAATAACAGAAGTAGTATGTTCTGCCAGGGCTCCTCTATGGCACTCTCCAGCTGTGAGGAATGCAGGCTTCCCCTCAGCAGTGGATCACTCCTCTCCAGACACTTTTCTCTTCATTCCATTTCTGCTCAACATCCCTGCTTCCTGCAGATACTGCCTTCTTCCTGAACTGTCTTCTCCCTGTGCCACCGTGTCCTCATGTTCAGGCTCTCTGCTGGCTTCTTCTGGATGTTGCACTGACTAACATAATGCTTTCTGACGTGTGTTTTCCATAAAGAAAAGTAATTAGGATGATTTAATGTATATACTGTTTCACCAGGTCAAGGTTTTGAATTACGACACCAAACAGAAAATATGTTAATAGCGTGTTGCTTGCTTTCTTTGACACATTTTTCCCTATTGTAAACCACCCCACACCCCCCAAAATGGTACAGCACTGCTGCTGCCTACAACCTCCATTTGGAATTCATCACTAACAATTTATCCCTCTTTCACTGAGATACACATTCATGGATGTTCAGCACTTCCCAGGTGGTACACTGCACCTCAGGGAACCTGTCCATCTTTTAACATCCACAAACTATTTTGTTCCATCAGGCATATTTCTACTGGTATTCTCATTAAATCAATAACAGATATACAAAATTTATACTACATACAAACTCTGCTCACAACGTGTTTTTCTCTCCATATCAGAAATTTATCTTTCCTACTTTAGTAAGAAAAAAGTGACTGTGCTGTTACTTTTTCATGCTTGCAAGTCAGTCTTTTTCCTTAGGCATCTCTGCCTGTTTAATTCCTTTAAAATGTACGTATATATGTCATGTTTCCAAATAAATTATAAATGGCCAATTTACAGGTAGCAGAACTGTCCCTCCATTACGGCAGTGTATCTTCAGTTGAAACAGGAGATTTAAATCTATTGAGATTTTGTCTTTAAACATCAGCTCAAGTATTTTGCTTAATATTTGTATTTTTCTTTTGTTTAAACAAGTCTGCACGGATTTCAAAAATGTCTTTTGAGTTGACAGTCTGTCCTAATTTGTTACACTAATAACCAGCCACATAGGAATATTTTGATTATTTTAAATCTCCTTTATCTTCCTTTTTTCCTCAAAATACAACTCTGAAGCCACTAATTGTATGTAAATTGCATGAATTTAATGGACTAAATATTTTTCCAGGCTGGATGCACACTGGCTCCTGTTGACTCTAGTGAGATTAAAATTGCATGCATCCAAAAGTAGATTTCAGCCCTGTGTATGATGTTTTTCTTGCCAGCTTTGTAGCAGTTAATTAAAAAGTACTTTCTCAGTGCTGGGCTGCTGGCTTTGTGGCTTTCTATATAGTAAGTTCTTTAGCTGAAGATCTAAGCAGAATAGTAATGTTAATTTTCAACAATGCCAAGTACAGAGGGACAGAAACCAAGATTTCCTGGGAGAGTTTTCTGTTTTTAGTGGTAGCTGAGATGCTATGTGCTGTCTGTCTGACAGCCCTAATACTAAAAGGAGTGGAATTGTTTTTGTTGCATTTTTCTAGTTTTCTATGTTTCTAGCCATAGCAACCTTAATTTTTTATTCTTCTCCAGAGGTCATTTGTAAGGCCATGACAGTAGGTGGCTGCAAAGAGCATGAGGGGTGTACATGTACAGAAGGTTATACGGTGGGAATCCAGCAACAGAAGAGTCCACCTGGAGTTTTACAGGGAATAGGAGAATGAATGTGAGCTCAAGATTTCAGCAATCAATCTTTTCACACATAGCACATTCTAATTTCTTGTTGCAAATTTATGCTTGACAATCGATTAGTCATTGTTTCCTGGCTTGGACCCCTTTAATGGTCTGTCTTTAGGTGGATAATTAGCCGTTTTGAGTTTGTCATTTCTCCAGTCATTATGGTTAAAATTGTTTTCTGAAACACGGTGAGGAGGAGACGACTACTGTGCGTGGGGGCTGATGGCAACAACAGCAGCAATCCTGATTGCTTCTGTGAATTGTGAATGCTTTCAGCCAGCAGCAAAGCAAATGGCATCTGAGCAAAACTATGTTTTGGGTGTTAGAGTCCAAGGGCAAGAACACTAGTATATTCACTAATGTCCTTCCATTCTGCTCTGTGCTACTACATAAACTCTGGAAGATTGGTTTTGATAGCTCAAATTGTGCTTGCCACATGATGAAGAAATTGCATTAGCAGTACCAGTCCTTTTACTCTGCAAACGTGCTGTCAGCATACAACCACCTCCACTAGAAAAGCTCAGCCTCTACTCCTTGTATTTTATCTTAATTTCCTGCAGCAGCATCTGTGGTGTTGAGTTTGGCAGGGACTCATAGTGTAGAAACTCCAGAAACTGCAGGTTTCAGTGCTGAAGTTTAATGAAATTCATTTTGGGTAAACAAACTGTTTGAGAATCAGGTAATCACATCTACATGAAAGGGACTCCACACGAGTGGTTTTCACCAAACTTGTCAAGTGGTTTTTGCCATTTCTTGTAGATATTTCATTCCAGAGCTGTCTTCTTCAGAAGAAGATAATGTTGAAATTAAAGCATTTTTCACAAAATTTTAATCTTCAAAGTCTTCTCAAATTGAGAATGAAAGATTTTGGACCAAAACTCCAAGACCCTCAAGTTATTCCTAGGGTTGAGAGATGCTGATTCAAACTTCTGATCATAACCAAGTAACAGAGCAACCTGGTCTAGTGGAAGATGTCCCTGCCCATGCAGAGAGGTTGGAACTAAATGATCTTTAAGATCCATTCCAACCCTAGGCATTCTGTGAAGCTATGATTCTGTGATTTTCTGCATCAACAACTGCTCCATCTACATCTACATCTATTGTTCTATTCTCCATCTACTCATTGTTCATTTTCTTTGTTCTATTCATAATGTTTATACAACAGGATATTCACTGAGGAGTTCTCACTTCAGGAGAAAGGCACTGACTCTGTGTCCTACTGTACAGGGACTTCAGCTAACGTATGGAAGAAACAACCATAAACTTGAAAAGTTAAATTTATCTGTTTGCATAAAGGGGGATGCCCAGAGTATCATTTAAATACTAGAAACTTTTCTGAAGAGGATGATGGTATCTTCAGACCACTTTCTGAATGCTTCTCTATCAGAACTGCTAAGGGTTATAAAGAGAGGATTTTTCTTCTAGCAATGCTGCCCTTTGAGTTCTCTAAAATGTTTTGTTCATGTGTTGGAGAATCCAAGGTAGTAACTATTTCTTTGCTTTGACAGCTGTAACTTTTAAGCACCTGAACTGACATTTTTTCTGAATGTTGGAGCCTGTCACA
Organism: Florisuga fusca; assembly: GCA_038090715.1. NCBI lineage: Eukaryota > Metazoa > Chordata > Aves > Apodiformes > Trochilidae > Florisuga > Florisuga fusca. The sequence continues at coordinate 17,503,409 of JAAWXA010000005.1, forward strand.
CTGACTTAAATGGGGTAGTAGAACTGTGCTTTCCCCAGAACATTTTGTAATTTTGGGACCAGTTAAATATCTAGCTCTGAAGTTTTCCATTTATTCCTATGCAGAATAAGGAACAGTCTCAGAAGCTGACTGGAGCCATTCGCATTTGTGTTTGAAGTACAATTAATAGATTTGCTTGGAGTACGTTTACTATTTATAGCTTCTACTTAGGTTGTTTTCTGATGTTGTTCTTGGTATGGGTTGGTGCTATTTTTTTTTTTTTTTCTGATGGCAGTTATTAATTGCAGAGATGGAAAAATCTGCTGCACTTCCGTGAGAGATGTCACACTAGGCATTCCATGCTGTTGAATATTGATATTATTGTTTGCTTTTCACTGGATATAAAAGATAACAGTCCACCATGATTGTAACAGTTACTGTGAATAGCATTCTATTCATGATGAGGACTGATACATTGTGTTTCTCTTTGCAGCATACAAACTCTGCTTGATCCAGTGGTAGCAACTTTCTACCCAGGACTAATTTCCGATCCATGTTCCCTGTCTAAAAAAATTTAAACTAAGCTTGTGGAAAATGCATTCCTTCAGAATTGATACAGAATTGTTATTTAGGAAGGAGGGTGATCATGTAGGTGATGGTGAGAACTGCAAAGGAAAGCTGGGTTTTAAATAAATTCCCAGGATTAAGCTGTTTTGATAAGCATTTATAGATTATTTAAACAGGAGAAAGACTATCAGCAGAATTTGCTTATTCTCTGGATTGCTTTTTTTTGCAAATACTCCATATTTTCTCATTTGTGTGGAAGCTTGGGATCAGATTTGCCGTAGAACTGTCCGTCATACATCTGTTTCTGCTTCTAATGTGCATTTCAGTTAGATTAAAGTAGCTGTACAATGGTGATCCCTTAGAAATACAAAGTGTATTTTGGGCCAAATGATCCTGTTTACAGATGTTAAAGGAAAAACAAATTATATAGTGTATTTTGCAACATCAGTGTCCTTTATTTTGATAGTTAAAATAGCATTGAACATTGCTGTGAATGCTCTTGCTCTAGGCTCTCCCTTCCTAGCTTTGCTAGCTTTGCAACAGAGAACATCACTGGTGGGCAAAATAATTTGTTTATCAGGAGCAGCCTGCAGATTTCCACACACAGATCCATTGGGCCAACTCAGCAAATGGTCATTTCTCAAAATTTTATGCTGCCCTGCATTCTTAACCAATCCCATAGTATAAGAAGGCCAAGGAGGAATTAGAGTTGGAAACTTTGGTATGGTTTTATTGTTTCCCTTTCTAGTGCTCTGACCTTTAACAACAATCTGTACATGAACAGTGAGAATTGAACTGATTCCCTGTGGTTAGAAGATTCTTAATTTTCATTGGTAATGGTACCTCATCAATACTGCAAAGCACAGGAAAAGCACGAGGTGCAAATAGTCACCAAATTTGACTACCCAGTTGCTGAATCAGAGCCATTCAGTGAATTAGAAACTAAGACTAGTTATTTTATTTCTTAAGAAATCTCTCCAGTCTGCAAAGAACTGCAAAGCAATTAGTGGGTTCTCTCTGAAGGGTGGTATTCTATTTGCTTAACTTAAACCTGGTTTGGAGACTAGCTCTCAGTGATTTTTCAGCAAGGTCAAACTAACTGCCTTTAATGAGAAGAAAATTGTTGAAAGTTACTAAAATAGTATTCTGTCCCAGAACACATGCAGTCTTTATGAGAAAGTATTCAAATGCAAATAATTTTCAAGTTTTCTCCTCCTTTGTTTACACTTCAGTTCAATGCACCCTCTCCTCGTTGCTCTGCATGACACCAAAGCTCAGTCCACTGCATTGCAGTGGGAGGGAGAGTTTGAAACCAGATGCTTGACAGTGAAAATCTTAAGTCTACAGCCCTGATGCTAGAACTATCTACCTAGTCCTTTGGGTTTTGTGAAGTTTCTGTGCATCGAATCATAGTTACTTAGTTTGCCAGAGATATTGTACTGAAAGAACACCAAGAAAAACATTCTTTTTTACCTGCAGGTACCTCCTATTCTAGTCCATTTTTAGATGATGTGTGGCCAAATGCTCAACTATATATTGGGAACTGCAAAAAAAAAAAAAAAAATTACTTTTGATGTCTGTGCTGTAAATAATTTCTGAAAATGAAGGAGCATGTTTTAATTTTGCTAGTCAGACTGGAAGTCAACATGTGTATCTGCAGTGTTATGAGGCAGCTGGGATTTAAAAGTGGTGACTTTAATGAAGGCAGAAGAAACCTTGCTCTAGTATGATTACTTCATGGGAAGTCTGTGATCACCTGCTTGAAATCACCCAATTGGTGGTAAAGACCTCGTCTCATGGATCTATGTGGACATTTACAAATCTGCCATTTTACAGCCAACACTGTATTACATGGGTTGGGATTCTGTTGTCTTGGGCCATGCAGTTTTTTAGTGGAAAAATATTAACTTTTATAAACTAATGCCTTCCTCTGAGTAGGAAATTATGAACACCTATGTGTTAGTGAGACTGGAGAGAACAAATTGGAAAGGATGGGGCAGAGTCGTTCTCGAAAAACAAATCTTTTGCAAAGCCCAGTTGATTTTACCAACAGTCAAATAAAAACTAGAAAAAATATAAAAAATGGTAGGAATAGTTTTCCTTTCTCATTATGAAGCATTTTTATGTCCTAGCTTTTAGTATACAGATGCGAATAACAAGATGGCTTTCATTTACATGATGCAAGTATTTAAATAATAGTTTTCTTTGTAAAAGAATTTTAAAAATCGAATCATCATTTTGAAATTGTGAACTGTAGCTACATTCCTGATGATGAAGGGACTAATGAGTACAAACTATTTGTAGAAATATAGTTACTGACAGTTATGCTGCTGACTCATTTAAACTATATTCATTATTATAGATAGCCAAAATATTGGTCTAAGGGGGTATTTTGACCTTTTCTGTCTTTGTCCCAAAATAACTATAGCCACTGAGACAGTGTATAAATCACAAATATAGAACAAAGAATCTTTGCAAATTTTCTTCAGAAATATTATTAAATAAAATCTAAAATATGACAGCATCTATTGATCATCAGCAGAAGTTGTTTTTTCTATATTTGTATAGAAATATATTTGTATTTTCCATATTTGTGTAGTTTTTCTCATTTCTCTTTTTTTTGGGGGGGTAGGTGTGTAGGACCTTTTTCTTATTTCTACTCCATTGTAGTTTTCTAGTGACAGGCAAAATATTAACAGACATGATTTTTATTTTTTTTTTTTTTAATTTCAAGAAGAACCTTCTGCTTAGGTTTCTGTTAGGAATATAGCAGACAGGTAACTCCAGCAATTTGTACTGAGGGCCCAAGTAGGAATTAAGGTAAAATTTCACTAAGGATGTGTGAAACTCTCAAAACAGTCGTTTCTGTTTGCTCTTAAGGCTTTTCCTCTCTTTCTCTCATAGTTTTGCTGATGAAGGGGGTATCATGAGCTATCATGAGGATGAGGGCATCCTCTTAAATAGCCTTACTGTCTTTATAGAGTATCAGGCAGCAGTTTGATGAAGGTGTACAGGGCTCCTAAGCAATTCTTTGTCTTGATTGTGTTGAGGGTTTCACTCTTCCAAAAGGAATATTTCATTGTGTGAACCCACTCGACACACCAAATTTGTAGGCTAGATTTTAGACTTTAAAGGGACTTGATTAAAAATGCCAGTATTGGGGTCAGCCGGTCTGCAGATAATTTTCTCTGCTGTCTCCAACTTGATCTTTCCTCTTTGCTGTTGTCTTCTGGCGGATCCTGATGAAGTAAAATATGACATCACACACATACACTAGGTCTGAGTGGCAGATAAGTTTAACATAATCCCTTTCAGCCCCAGTTGGTTTGACATCTAGGCACTAAATGAACCTTCGTTACCCTTTTGTCTTTTGCTGGCACAGCACCAGATTCTTCTTGCTGCCAGGAATGGCAGCAGCTGCTGCTACTCACCCTCCAGCCTCTAGCTAGAGCAGCATAAGCCTTCTCCAGGGGGGGCAAGAAAGAGGAGAGGGTAAGATCTCTTAGGTTACTTTTTACTTTTAGGAAAAGGCTTCACGTTTCTCTTTCTCTTGCCATCTTGCCATCTCAAACATCATTGTTGCTGAAGCCTTCTGCCCATGGTTGGAATTTCAGTGAATCTTAAAAGTCAGAGTTAGTCTGTTCTGAGCCCTGCTAGCCCACCCATGTCCCGGCCTTATGCAGTTTCTATCTTCATATGAATAAACTCTGGAATTCTGTTTGGGGACAAGAGTAAGGCAATACCTCCGGCATCACTCCTTTGTTAGCAGGCTGCAAACCTGCCTCTAGAACACTTGCCCACAATTCTCAATACCAGACGACATTGAAATATGATACCATGTGTCACATAAAACTTTTAGAAGAATTGTAGGTTTTCTATATTAAGAACTGCTTGATAGAGCGACTGCCACAGAAAAGTGCCCCAGAGGTATCTCCAGAGTAAAGGGAGAACCACAGTTTTCTCCCCAGAGGCAGTGAGGGCTGTGCCTTTTGAAGTGGAAATGCCAAAGCACAAGTACAAACTAGATGCATGGTGATAACAAGACTACTGTGCACCCAGTGAGCTATTCAATTGTTTATTTACATGTGCAGTACTCTCCTAATAGCCATTCTGCTTCATCTCCTTGTTGTGTGTATGCAGAGGCAGTAGCTCTGCAGGCAAAGTAAGCGTGCAGTCATTCATAAAGCTTCATAAGTGAGCCCTTCTGTAACACTGTGACTGACAGGGCAGTGTTATTTTTCTGATAGTTGCTTATGTCATGGAGTAGCAGTTGTTCACTGTTCTGTTATTTAATGCTATAATTGAATAAAATATCTGCCTGTTTTGTGCCTCTAAGAAGAAGAGACATTTATCCATGGAAAAACTGTAAATTACTGGGGGGTTTGCTTAGTAATGAAATAAGATTTACAGCAGCCAGGCTAATACTGACTCCACTGTGTATGTGCATGTATATATCAAATTTACTGTAATCTAGTTGACAGTGATAAGGATTAGCTTTGTAGTTTGCATTGTTCCTTTTTCTTTTCATAAACACATGCAGTAAGTGGTGATATGAAGTAGCTCCTGACCTACTCCTCCAAGATTGTTAACATTAGTTATGTTAGTTTAAGAGGACAACTAATATATATTCTTATAATGGAACAAATGCAGTCTCACTTCAAATGAAGGGACTGAGCTTGTACACGTCACCCCACTCATACCCTCTGGAAAGGCTCTTGTGCACTTCCTGTTCCTTGTTTGCTTGACACAGTACTGACTTTTTAGTGGATACAGAAATACTGACAATAACTTTTTGGAGTAGCAGAGAAGAGGTTTACACCGTGAGGTTTACACATATTGAAAGAGAAACTGGGTATTTGCATAGGAAAGAAGTTTGCTGAGCATCAGTATGTTGCTAGAAACCTCACTGAGGTTTCCTCCTGCATCAGAAGGACCTTGAGTAGGAAATTATTAAAGGCTCAGCGAGCCGTAGGAGGAAGAATTGTATATGCTTGCCTTACTCTCTTTCCTCAACATCTCCTAATAGCAACTGTTGGAGATGACAGAATATTGAACTAAATGGATTTTTGATCTGACCGACTATGACCATTCTTCTGCTTTATGAAATAAGTAATAATAGAGGGTCTGAAATCACCTTTGTACCTCCATCAATTCAGTCCCTATTCTTTATCATAATATGAAAGGGGATGGAGAAGATGAATAGGTATAGTTGATTTTGGCTGGCTTTTGAGTTATGTATTGAACCTGTGCTTGAAACATAACTTATGAAGTAAATTAAGCATAACAGAATACATAACTGTGACAAACTGGTATTAAACGGTCATTGTGAAAAGTAGATGGAGTGAAATGTGACCTTTTCTTTTAGAAAGTTCTCTGTAATTATTTCATACTACAGAAGTTTTTGTGAGTCAGCACTCTATACCACCTTTTGTCTGATTTATGGTGTTCCTCTCCCCAAACTGCCTGCTGTCAGTTGATACTGGTGCAGCATTTTATTTATTTTTCAAGAACTGTCAGGGAGTTTTGGCAGCATGCCTTGGATTTGTGGAATTACAGAAGGAATGTAACTAACTTAGTTTTCAGTATTTGTTTATGTAGTATATTCTTTCCATTGACGTGGTATTTTAACATAGGAAGAATAAAGCATGTACAATATTGAAGCCAAGGATTAGGGAGAATAGCATAGTAACTCAGAACTGGGCTGGAGTCTGTCCCTCTTTGGTCTGCAGTGCTGTCTATTGCAGATGATGCTTTTCAAATGAGTTAGTTTGCTAAGGGTGCAAGGTGCTGTTTAGCAAGATCTGGACTGGTCTTGCTAAGACCAAAGAAATTAAAGCAACCCTTCTCATGCAGGATTTCAGTATACAATCTTTAAGAGAGGGTTTCCTGACAGCCTGCACTTGCAAAGCCAGCAGCTTTAGTCTCACTCATCCCACTCAACTCATTCATATTCAATTTCCTCCCTTTAGAAAGAACAGTTATCCATCTTACAGTAACTGTGGCTCTCAGAGAGTTTTTGTATAGTTGTGACTTAGAACTGAACACAGTATTCCAGATGTGGCCTGACAAGTGCAGCATGGAGCACAATGATGACTTTTTAATCTTTCCTGTTGATGCAACTCAGCATCCTCTTGGCTTTCTTTGCTGCTGTAGCACACTCTCCGTTCATATTGAGATTGTCCTTTTCAACAGAGCTACTCTCCAGCCAGGTGGATCCCGGTCTGTGCTGCACTCCTGGTTTATGTTTTCCCTTATACTTGTCCCTGTTGAACTTCATAAGATTCTTGTTAGCCCACTCTTTAGCTTGTCCAGGTCTTCCTGGAAGGTGGCTCTCCCTTCCAGGGGGAAGGCTCTCCCTTCTGAAGTGTCTACTCGCCCAGTCAACTTGGTGTTGTCTGCAAACTTCATCAGGTTGCACTTGATCCCAAGATCCAGAACACTTGTGAAGATATTAAACTGCACTGGTCCCTGAGAGACCCTGCTTGTGACCAGTTTCTGGGCTGAAAATGAACTATTTACCACCACCCTCTGAGTACAGTCTGTCAGCCAGCTCCCCACCCACCACACAGTCCACTTGTTTAGACAGTAGCATTAAAGCTTCTCCAAGAGGCTGCTATGGAGGACTGTCTTGAAAGCCTTGGAAAAGTCCAGGTAGACAATGTCCACTGATGGCTTCACATCAACCAACCAGGTTACTTTCTTGTAGAAGGTGATCAGGTTTGCCAAGTGTTTATTGCCCCCAGTGATTCTATAGGTAAGGCTGTCTGTCCTGCTTCATGGCAAAAAAAGGGAGCTGTGTTAGAGCTGCTTTGGTATCATCCTGGTATCCCTGACCCATCCCCATCTGTCCTTTCAGCAGATCTGAGCTTCCATGTGGCTGTATGGTTATAGGACTGTGCCACAATACTTCTGTTAGAGCTGAAGGCCAGCACTGGATTATTGACTAGTAAAATGTAAGTAAGTAAGTTTCAGGAAGATGAAATCTCAGCTGTATAAACTATTTAAGCATACTCTAAATATTAAATGAATTCAAGTCTGAGAATTGAATTGAGAGAGGGCAAAAGTTTATTAAGAGATCTGTCTTTATATAGAACAGCTTGTTGACTCCTTCCTCACTTACCTGCAAGCAGTATGAAAAGTCCGGGTGATTTAAAGTATGAAATTGATCCCTAAGAGTAATGCAACACTTCCTTTAAAACATCTGGAGTTTTTTTCTCTCAAGGTGACAAGTGTCATTTGTGTATTTGTACCTTAGTTTGAGATTAACAGTACTTCTGTGATGCTTATATCAGAGTTCAGATCTTAAATTCGTCCTCTTAGAAAGCTGGTGTTTGATGGACTTATTATTCCAGTCAGATTTGGTGCACGCTTCAACTTTCTTTCCTTTAAGAAAACAGTCTTAGTGAGAATGGTGTTGAGCATTTGACAAAATCTGAAGATGGATTTTTCTGGGTGGAAGAGCTGTATTTTAACTTGTAACAGAAGAATCTCTAATTCTAGCAATATCTGTTGTTTGCTTATTCCTAAATTTAGACATTTTTGGTAGAAGAACATAATCTTATGAATTAAGATCTAGTTTCCTGTCCTTAACCCTTAAATTGGAGTGCCTGTAAACTATCAGCTGTCACAGAAAGCACCTTGCAGAATCTGAGGTGTTAAATGCAGAGAAACTGTGTTTTGGCAGAGGTTTAGGCCATGATAATGCAAATGTCTATGACAGATAATGGAAGCGAAAGGTCCAGCAGTTCAGAGAATCAAAACTCATATACAGAGCATCTGTTTTCTTGGCTTTCTTTAGCATTATATATATTTTTTGCACTCTTTCCCATTTTCCTTCAGAAGCAGGGGAGGGGGAATCTAACATAGATGTGACTGTGATGAGCCCACAAGGCTGGAGCATGGACTTCTTAAGTCTGGAGAAACAAAGCTGGTGTCACTTTGTGTCACCTCAGGGTCATCTAGAAGGATCTAGTGCAGTGTGACAGATTACTTGAAGTAGGAAAATTATTGCAGCTCTTGTTTGGAGAATTACCTCTAACACAGAGAGTACTCGGACCACAGGATCCCCATCAAGGGGCTGAGGTTGGGCTGGGCCATGGTGCCAGTGGGTCCTGGGGTTGCTACCATGTTCCCCAGCTGTGCTCCCCCAACCTCTCTGCTGCCCCAGGGAAGGGCCTCTCAGTGCCCCAGGCCTTTTCCCCGCAGTGCCTCCTGATAGTGGTGTCCTCAAACAACAGATATTGCTAGAATTAGAGATTCTTCTGTTACAGGCTAAAATACAGCTCTTCCACCTGGAAGAAAAACCCGTCTTCAGACCAGATTAGTCAAATGCTCAACACCATTCTCACCAAGACTCCTTTCTTAAAGGAAAGAAAGTTGAAGCGTGCACCGAATCTGACTGGAATAATACAAGGAATAATAAGTCCATCATTTGGAAGACTTCTTCTTCATTGTAAATCTTCCACTGGAAGAGGAGGAGTTGGCGAGCTGCCCCAGGAAAGCACTCACTTGATGGCCATTGCTGGGCAGAGCCTTGGCTGCCCTGGGCTTGCTCATGGCTCTCCCCAAGCCACTAAACCTCTGCCTCTGCAGGGCGGAGGGGAAAAAAGTTTGGTGAGATTGAATGGTTTAGTGTTGTTGAGGTTTGGTGGTAAATAAAGGTCAGAACACAGTGTAAGCAAACTCTTGGTCCCTCCCCAGGCCTTGGCTGAGGTGCAGCCCCTGCTTGCCAACAGCACCAGGCACAGCAAGGGGGGGAGATCTCTCCTCCTTCCCCCCACAGAGGCAGTCAAACCCAGGAAGGTGGCCTGAGGCAGGAGTCTCAGTGAAATCAGCCTTTTTCCTTGGAAGCTGTGTGGCTGCCACGAGTCCTTGAAGCCCAGGAGATGGGGGGCTTAGCCCCCCAGCCCAGCGGCCATACATGGGGCCGGGAGGTGATGGTGTCATGGCTGCCCACACCTGAGGGTGAATGTGCCTTTCCTCTTCTGGGTCAGACCCTCCTGTCTTTTTCCCCAAAAGCAATTATTCCAGACGTGGTCATGTTTTCTGATACCTCAGACGCTCTTCAGGGTTTCTTGGTAAAAATAGACCAGCTGCCCAGGGATGAGAAATGTACTAAACCTTGTAATTTAGTTACCTTGGTAACATCTGTCAGGAACTACTAGCAGTAAAGCGCTCTCTCTCTTTCTTTTTTTTTTTCTCTTGATCTCTTCTATAGCAATACATATTTATCTGTACTTGGCAATAGCATGATTTATAAGCATTGTAGCCATTCACCTGAACATTATCCTAACAGATAATAGTTCCCATTCCTAACATGCAAGGTTAAATGACTGTAAAAGCAGATATTTGACTTTGTTGTAGAAACTGAGATTTACCATGAAGTAACTAGGCTTTTGCTAAGCAAAGTCAAAATCATACAAGTACTGTGTTATTGCTTAGAAGGATTACAATTCTCGATCACGTTTACTCAGCACAGGAATTTTTCAGTGGCTGTGTTCAAATATAGAATATCTGTTTGTTTTTTTCTTTTGCATTCTCACATGTGTGAGTTTGAATTGTCACCCATTCATTCAGAGAAAGAAAAAAAAAAAAAAAAAAGAAAAGAAGAAATAAAAGCATTATTGCTTCTGATTACAAGCCAAACCTAGCAGCCTTGGCACAGCTCTCTTCCAACTCCATCATTCCCATTTAGCCATCCATGCCCTGGTAGTAGCTCTTGTGCACTGTATGACCCAGGACACTTGAGTGCCAGCACACAGAATTCCCTAGGGATCAGTCTTGTGTGCTACAGAGTGGGCAGCACCCCAGCTTTTAGGTGGCTCTTTACATCCTCTGGTTACTCATTTGTTTTCTGAGCCCTTCAAAGGGAGGGGCATGCCTCACTCAGTGACTGATTCAGTAATTGATTTAATTAATTTGAAACTAACTGTCACTTGTTAAACTCATAATCAAGAAGGCAATTACTTGTTAACAGTCCTAAGTATGCATCAGTAGCAACCAAAATAAGTTTTTCTTTCTTAAAAAAAGAAACCTGGTTTCTTTCTGATACCTCAGAGCTTTTAAATTTGTTTGGTATTTAAAGGAATTTGACCATTCCTTTAAAAAAATAAAGACCCAATAGTGGTATGATGTTTTAAACTTCATTGTAGTAAAATTGTGTATTTATTTCTGAAACTGGGTTCAGAGTGTTAACATTTTTAATGTTTCATGCCCTTTAAGACATAATCTCAGGCTATGATAGAAAATATATTTAGGATTTATTCTTATTCATTTATGTAGCTGAAATCCTTAAGCAGATTCAGGTTTTTGAATAAGAACATTGCTCTGTTGCAAGCTGGGTTTGTGTACATATTTAAAAGTCTTGCTCTAGGAGTGTTACGTATTTTATTGTATATACATTTGTATTTGTAAAAAGTAGTGTAAAAGCGGTACATACCAAAACAGATTTTTTTTTTTATTGCAGATACTAATTATAAAACATTTTCCTAAACAATAAAATGTTCCTTAAATAAAAGCATGTAAATTATGATTTTTATTATGTATTTTCAAGAAACTAGGAGGTTTTTTTCAGGTTTACAAACCCAAGCAAATTTTAAAAATATATTTAGAATGTGTGCCCAATCCTATGTACCTCATGACATATAAGTGTTGGACAAATACAGCTAACAAGCCATTGATGCATGATGGCTTGTCTATGGCTCTCTAATATAGCTGAATTAGACCCATTTGTACAATATTTTCCTAACTTTTAAAATTCTGATCTGAGGGTGGTGTATAGTTGTTTTTTAGTGTATTATTGATAGACAGTCAACAATTTGACATATAATACTAGTTATAAGTGTGAGTATTTCTGAACACATCCTTTCAAGAATGTGTCCTGCCGCATTTTAAATTCCATGTATATATGTTTCTTTTCCACGGAAGTTGTTTAGAAGAGCCCCTGAGCACATGGTATATTAAGGTACTAATATATTAACGTCTGTCTCATCCCACATCTCCAGTTTCAATCTGTACACATTCCTGGCTGCGAACCCCCCAGTTCTGTTTCCAGCTTCACTGTCTGCAATAAGCATAGGCTGGTAGAACCCTGGGCAGGTATTTGCACCGTTGGCAAAACCATGTGCTTTAGAGAAAAAGAAGTAAGCAAAGCCAGATTCTGTTGCCATTTCATCCATTCAAGGATTGATTGTTTTACTAGTTGGCCTGTTGGCCAAAAGATTGTTCAGAAGTAAAGAAGGACTAAGTAGTAGCACAGGTGGCAAATTCCAGTTCTGACAGACAGGACACAAACCTGTAAGCATGTGAAGACAGCTGTTAACCATACACTTCAGCTGTAAAATCTTAGGAGGAACAGCAACATATCCAGTGTTTTCGACATAACTTTCAGATTGATAATTTAATCCTATATTGAGCAGTATTTTTAGGTATCTTAAGATACACAATAAAGGAGCAAAGTGAATAAGCAGCTGAGCAAAATGAAAAGCAGATCTTTTTTTCTGGAGTCAACTTTTCCAGTATTACTACCAGCAGTGAATGCATCAGATACAATTTACATTGTAGCTGTGCAAGAGGATGTTTATGCATATGACATACTCTTCTCTGCACCCTTAAAACCTGAGAAGTAGGTTCTCTCTCTGAATACCATGCACATCTGTGTTGATTTCAGAAATATGCAATACTGCAGTAATGAGCAAGGTATAAGAGTCTAAATAGATCCATAGACGTATGGACAGACAGGTGGATTAAGGCATTCTTTGTCACTTTGTCCCCAGAAATCTTTTGTGATACACAGTGACACTGAAGAGTCAGCCCAGATAATTTCCCTTCTCTTAGTAATATTTTATGTATTTACATAAAGTTTTTACTTGAAAATGTGGTGTGTGTGCACATTTTTCAAAAAATGTACTGTTGCTAGTAATGTAAACCATTTTTATTCTATTTTGAGAAACTTTGTGAAGGTATAAATTATGTTTGAACTGGATAGAGATGATGTGGCATGTGACTGAAAATATATATTTTTTAATAGATGATTCAGCTGCAGAGAGTTTTAATGGCAATGAGACCGTGGGACACAGTTCCAATGCTTCAGGGGGAACACACTGCAGGGAGATGGCAGAAACCAACAGTAATGGCAAAACAAATCTGGAGGAGGATGAGCAGCCTCTGAACCTGAGTGACAGTCCCCTCTCTGCTCAGCTGACTTCAGAATACAGACTAGATGATCACAGCAGTAATGGAAAGAACAAATACAAGACTCTCCTAATTTCTGATCTCAAGATGGAACGGGAGGCAAGAGAAAATGGAAGCAAGGTAAGATGCTTCCACATGCTCCAGATATGAAGTGTGTAGCTTAGAAAAGGAAAAAAAAATTTGAGTCCATATGAAAGGTATGCAGCTAAGCACTTAAGCAATAAGCAATGTGTCTAATGTTTGTCACATCATTACTCAAATTCTGTACCTAGATTTGTATGCTTGGTTACACATACATGATTCACATGTATAGTAAATGTATGTGGATGTACATGGGTTAATAGGTAAATATAGGCATATATATATTTTGTGCTGACACACTGACAAAAACCAGTGCAGTTCTCCAGCAGGCATGAATTTTATCAGCCCCTTTATTGAGAACTGTCTACATTACCCATTTGAAATGTGTATATCTAAATGCATTTATAATGTGATACATATATATATGTATACTGAGATACATATATCTCTGCATATTTACAGATGGCCATCTCATTACATGAATTATGTATCTATAGAATGAATCTGTATGAATGTTAAGTGCATATGCTCAAGCAAATTACTACACGTGAATTAACAACATCTGAAAGGAACTGATTTGGTTCCTTCCTCATTGTTTGTGTTGTGCAGGCACCTTACCTGAATTTAAACTGACAAGTTTGCTTTAAGAAGCTGTAATCCCCTGAGGGCTTTTCTCTGTAGTTTTCATTACATGGGTAAGAAGCAACGAGAATGGTTATATTATAGATAAAGACAGATCCTATAGATTAGGTAGCTAGCTTTCTAGGAATGTGTTTGTCATGAGGGCATGCTGTAAGGAAGAAATGGCCTGTATCATAGAATTTATCTATTGATCTTATTGGTGACAAGTTCCTGTTTTTTATCTGGTAACTCCCAACTGGATTAGAGCAGCAGTAATAGGATGTTAGTACTGTACCCAGATACTATTAATGCTAATCACTAGCTTTCAGTAGCCCACTACAAAATAACCCGACAACATAGACATATTTTGAGTGGACACATTTTTTGCAAGGCTTTGAAATGGGAATGATGTGGGAAAATCACTTTTCTGGGTATATCCAGAAAGAGATTGTGCATGACTGATGCCTAGAGAGCAACACTCATTTATGCTTAAGTTTTAACTCCTGTCTTCACTGCCTGTGGAGTGAAAAAAAATAAAACACTTGACATGCTTTTTAAACTCAAGTGTCTGGTTTTGGTGGGTGGAAGAAAGGAAGACCAAATGGAAGATTGTTAGTCTTTCCTTTTCTTGACCATTCCAGTTTTTAGCAAAACACATATCCCAAAACCTTCTCCATAAAATCTTTACGAAAACTTGTTAATCTGTGTATCATAATTCTTTTCCACAATTTTTCATTTTCTTGAAAATGTTCTGAATGACTCTTGTCTCAGAATGTGTATCCATTTCAGTGATGAATTTACTCAGTACTTTGACTATCGCACAGTGGGTCCCAAATTGGCTAATATGAACAGTATCTTCATTTGCTCCAGGTCACATTGTTCCAATGAACCTTTTGTAAGCCAGTCACCCAAATATTGATAGACACACAGGCCCTCTTGCCTGAGGCACATTGCTGCTTCTGCCACTATCCTTGCAAATACACAAATAAGCTTGTTGAAGAAAGAGAAGAACATTAATATGGAACTCATTTATAGCTAAGACAAGAACATAGCCTAATGTTAAATTTCCAATTTTAATCAGTTATAGCTCGGATGCAAAAAAAAATGTACCAAAAAGTGTTAAAAATCTGTTTGTAATGAACTGAGATGACAATCAAAACCATCTCATTCTTTGTTAGTCTACAAATTTTAAGTGGCCTGAATCATCCCCCACACTGGGATATTCTTTCATCACTCACTGTCATCCTGCCCACTCCATGCTGCCAACAAAATGCAGATTTGTCTCCCCTTTTTGTTCTAGCAAAGCCCATATTGATGTTTGTAGTTCATTTAAGTATACTTATATAAGTATATATATTAAGTATATGTATAAGTGTGTAGTAAATTATATTAAATACAGAGTGAAGACTTCAGGGAAAACACAGTCCTGGGATGAACAAAAAATTGTCAGATATTTATAAACTTAGAGTAGAGTAAAAGAATGCTTTTGTGGCCAATTTCATATTTTACAGATGAATTCTACTCTTACTTTTGAAGTATTTTGAGAAGGAACAAACCCTACCAATTTATTAGAATAGAATGGGACAATACAGCATCTCAGTGTTTCATATGCATACTTATATAGTCCTATAAATCATTACTACTGTTTTACCTTAAGTGGTATCTTAGATAATAAAGAGTCACTGAATGTTTTCAAGCCCTAGACCTGATAAAGGAAGTCCTCTTGCCTTCTGCTGGTGATTCAGATTACTGGACCTCTCCAGAAGAGTGTTCTGTCCATTACTGAGCTGATTGATTTTGAGCAATGGTGATGATCAAGCTCCTAGTTGTGTACAGTACCTACTGGGTGCAGTTGAGCAAGAGTATCACAAGGAAATAATTCACTGCCAAAAAGAAAAACAAAATAAAGAACAAGAAAAGTTAACAGAGTTCTGTAATGTACTAGGAGCCACCTCTCACAAATCCTTTACACAAAGTACACCAAGTATGTGGGTTGATTTTGGCAGTTGTCAAGGAATTCTGCTAGTGCTCTTATACGACCCAACCTCCATCCATTCACAGATACACAGTTATCAGGCACAATTAGATCTGAATAATGGCATAACTGGTAGTGAAGAATAAACAAATGTGTTTTGCGAAACCTCTATTCACGTTTTTATGAGAAAAATCATCAGCAGTGTTCACTAAATATCAAATCAATGCACCATGTCTTATACTATGCTTACAGTATCTTTTTGTGGCAAAGAATTGAGAAAAGTTGTGGGAGAAGTAAGTGAAGAAAATATCTGGTTTTTAAGTGGAGGGGAATATCATAGAATGGCTAGGATTGGAAGGGACCTTGAAGATCATTTAGTTCTAGATCTAGGGAAACCTTCTACTATATCAGGTTGCCCTGGGACCCATCCAGCCTGGCCTTGAACATACCATAAATATTAGGCTAGCATTGCAGGAAGTAATACATTACTCTTCCTCCAGCTTCTGCAATGGCCCATTCAGCCTGCAGAAGAAATTACTTGCTTGAAATGGCCAGAACTCTGTGAAATCCAGAAGCAATGGGCTGGAGCTGGAAAGAACTGTTAGCTGACATTTTCCTGATCTGTTCTGTTTATGTCTCATTTTTGGATACTGCATCATATACCCACTTTATTAATTTTGAACTCACAGTTTCTCTGGTCACAGTCTGGTTTAAGAGAGATTAGTTTGTTCTGGGAACAAGCAGGTTTGTAGGTGTTTGCTTGTACAACACTTTTCACAAGAATGATAATTTCTTCACATGTGTAGTGCTGGGCTTTATCATTTGGCAATGCATTCCATAGAAATATGATCAGAAGAAGCAGTTGGGATAAAAATGTTATTTTTTCCATCATATGAACCATATAACCTTATCATATAACCTTACAGCTAAAAGGTAGAAGTTTTTTTTTAAATATTGTTTTCAGTGGGCAGTGTAACTTTACTCTTTGAACCCTCAGTTTCATGCAGTGAGTATGTGTGGTAACCTCATTGTGTAAAAAGACCACATGCTGAGTACTTAAAATCTGGTCCATTCACTGAAAAAAAGATATGCAAGGAAGAAATAGAGTTTCATAGTCTTAAATATATATATCTTAAGTGTATTATATGTATATGTGTATGTTTATTCTTTCTAGAAATACTTCTATTAAACTGATATTAGGGAACTGATCCTCTGGATTGACTCCGGTGTTCTTGGCAGTAGAACTTCCTACAACCATTGAGGGCTAAACTGAACTCAGTGAAATCTTGTATAGCTGTAAAAGTATATCTGTATAGATTTACTTTTAACAGGGCTAGGTCTTTGTACTACAAAAGACTTAGAAAGTACTCATGTATAAATGCTGTGGAAATGCAGTTCCATGAATTCTAATAAATAAGTGCACATATGAATTATTTTAGCTCATTATATACTTATGTCTGAGGTTGTTGGGTTTTGGGTTTCTGTATGACCATGGTGAAGTCTCTGGAACACTGAGACTTTTTGTGTCTGAATCTTGCTTTTTCTTAGACCATATATTTTATTTTGAAAACTCATTATATAGCTTTATCTCTTCCACATCATTTTTTTCACAAAAATTTATCAATCCAAATCCTTTTAAATTATTTGGTCTCTTCTGCATTTGGGTAACAAGGTTATTGTGATAAAGTATTGCAAAACAGGTTTCTAAGCTAGCCAGCCATACTTGCATTTTGCCATGTGTTTTACCTGGATTAAAAAAAATAGTTCATTATGTCTGTTCTGGAAAGGAAATTCCTAATCTTCCATACTTCTCCTTGGGATTTCCCAGGCAGAAATCTGTGCTATTGATAGTGACTGCTTAGGAGATGCCTTAAAGGGAGCTAACAAGGAGCACACACACCACGTGTCCATTTTGTCCAGATACTAATTGCAAAGAGTTGGTTAATGTCTTCTTTCTTTCTACCAGACAATATTTCTGGTAGAAAAATTGGACACCTCCACACCCTATGGATACATATGGTAGGCTAAGTTATTCTGGGTTATGTTTAACTCAGGTGTGTAATTGGCTGCATGGAGAAATGCACAAAATAAGCTGTTTTTCTCTTAAGTCTGAAAAGAAAAACGGTTTTGAAGGAGAGAACAGTAAATAATGATTACTGCTTACAGTGGTCTTTATCATACTGAATTCTTGTGTGCATGTCATTATAGTTACAGGGGCTCAGAAGGCAGAGCTTTCATGCAGTTTCTAAAAGGAAGTTCTTACTTCCTGTCACTCCTTTACTACTGGGGTTTTGAAGTGTTTCTCAAGATGTTTTCTTCAGCCTAATGTAAAGAGCAGTGTTATTGTGATCAGCCACTGCAATTTCACATTTTTACACTGTGCCATGTTAGCCTGGCAAGCTGTCCACTTTTAAGATAGGTCCTGCTCTAAGAAGGTATTTAAAAACTGGAGCCTTGCATGGGATCTGAAGGCCAGAGCATGTGTGACATCCTGGGTGAAGAATCTTTTGAAGTTCCTGCATGCTGCTCTAGTTAAAACTTCAGTCATCTTTGGTGCTTAGCCCAGCTGCAGAGTTTTCTAACATCTGCTTTGCTGGAGCTCATTATTACTGAAGGAATCTGGGCACAACCATCCAAGCAGCCTGACCTGAATACACACATACATGTAGAAGCTTATTGTAATCTGAAGGTGCATTGTGAATCCAGCTGGTTAGCAAAAGTGAATTTAGCCACAGATCGACACCACTGCTGAGGAGTAAGGTAGAGTTTCAATGTGTTTATTTCTCACTCTGTCTCCTTTTTAAAGATATGATTGTCTCTTAGTAAAATATGAAAGGACATTCCTGTTATCTGTGAACATCATCACATCTGACATTGTGTCTCTGGGGCATATGAAGTCATTGTCTGTCTAGTTCCTCTCTGTAATTTTGTTTTCAGGTTTGCTTGGGGATGTGCTCAGAATATAAGGGAGCATATAGCTTTTTCCAAAGCAAGTAGAGTCCTTAGGAGTTACAGTGGGCTTTTACATAGACCAGTAGTAGCTTGTTGAGTTGCTCAGGAATTAATTTATTAAAAACTTTATTTAATGAAATGCAAAACAGGTTTGCATCTAATTGAAGTGAGAGGTTTGGATTTGGTTTTTTTACTTCGTAACTAAAAAATTTCTCAATTCTTTTTTTTTTCTTTCATCACCATCCATTATTTATGTTTAAGTGGCATAGATAGGTTTCGGCTGAATTGGAGCATTGTCATATGGTGCTTTTATGATTAGGTTACCTCAAGCTTTAAGCAGTAAGGAAAGGTGGAGAGGGTAAGATAGAAGGGTCTCCTCTTTTGAGCATGCCCTTAAACTCTGTAGGCTGACTGTTTTTGTACTAAGAAAATATCCCTTTTGTCCTTCTAGTTTATGCTGCCAAGTGCCCAAGCTACAGTTAATGAATCTGGATTAGGAGTTAGTTAAGCCTTCAGAAAGCAGTTTTGACTCCAGCTCCTCCTCTCCAACAGAACTTCTCACTCATCTCTTTTGCTTGTTTGGACCTTGGTTAAATTTTTCTTTTAGTTTTTTTTAATTGCTGTATTTTATTTCATTTCCATAGTCAAATATAAAGTGTTAAAGCAATACTGTAATTTACTGACTGTTGTTTTGTTAACACAAATATCTTCAGAGTCTGCAGTCCAGGTGTTTGACAGCCTCACTTCATGGCTTGATTGTTAAGACTAGCAAGAGGCTTGGCATGAAATTCAGTTTGCTACTATAATGAATAACCTAGGAGGAGGGAAGGGAAGACTGGTGAAAGGTATAGGCAGGACATGTTATGGCAGTTAGTGGCACACTAGATTTTGAGCAGACAAGATAAGAGTGGGGCAGAATGCAAGGCCAGCATGATACACACCCTGTGGAGCAGCAAGACATCAGTGCAGACTGAGCCTGCAGCTTCACAAGCTTTCAGCTTGCTTTCAGCATTCCCACCACAGCACCAAGGAGAGAATAGTGACTTCCTCCAGCTGTGCCTTAATTTGTATCTGATGGTTTCAGTCATTGCTGCTTTTCACTTAACCTTTGGAAAAAGTTTGTACTGAGATTCAAAAGTAAAAATGATAAAAGTGAACTGAAGATGAAATCCACCCCTGCTGCCATCGTGTGTAATAGGTGATAGAAGGCTATAACATCCTTTGACTTGCATCTCATGTCTTTCATGTGTGAAGGAATGCTCAAATGTTCTGTTCAACTACACAACTTCTTTCTCTGCTGTACTCAGGAATCCCGCTGGGAGAGAGATACACCACAACAGAAGGACATAGGCCCCTTTCCCTTCCCTTTCCCTTTCCCCTTCCCCTCTCCCTCCCCTTCCCTCTCCTCTCCCTCTCCTCTTTACTCTTCTCTGTGGAGAACATTAATGAAAGGAGAACAAAAAGTGTATGCAAGGAGTTTAGCAAACTAATTTTTCCTACCCATTCACCTACACAAGAGTGAGACAAAGTAGCCTGTTTTCCTTTCCCTCTTCATTCTTGCTTTATACATACAAGTTTCACAGGTTGGTCTTGTTGCAAAGATTGAGGCCTTAATATTTTGCTTTCTCATTTTATCAAGCACCTTCACTCTAATTTCCCATACTTTTAGAAAATGAGAAAGCTGAGGAATTCACAATTTTCTGACTCCAAAGAGTCAGTTTATTGGGTGTTTGGAGAAAGCAACATAGTTCTCAGAAGTTCTTTCTTTTTTATAGACCACTGAGAGGATTTTTGCACCTAAAAAATTATGCTAGTTTAATGATTTAATAAGCCTTTTCCTTTAAAAATAATTTCATTATATAAAGCACTGCTTTTTCCAGACTTGAACCTTCTGACTGGGGGGGTTACCCATAATAAAAGGCTAAATAAAATGTTGTTATGAAGAGAAACAACTACAGGTGCATGAAAAAAATCAGTGTGGTATTCGTATGAAAATATGAATGCTCTGGCGTTCTCTAATAGTCACATTCATCAAAACCTTTTGTCTACGATAATATGAGTTCTATGTCTGATTCCTCCCATTGGAAGTACATTTAGTAGCAGGTTTTCATGTTCAGTAGAAGCACTTGAAAATGAAATTGGTTTCCTGCAGGGCATTCATTACAATGATGTAAATCCAGCACAATTAAGCTGAAGTTGATGATGCTACTCCAGATTTACATATCTTGAATGGAGACTGCAATCTGGCTCTGTATGCATATGAAATCCCAGCTAATGTAAAAACAACATGGAAAAGGATACTTTTAATGTGAAGTTTTATAAATTTTCTCAGAAGTTTTTTTTTTTCTAAAGGGACAAGTGCAAATTGGTCAAGTATCAGACAGTGGTGCTGTTGATTCCAGATTACATGTGTGTTGCTCACAGATGCAGCTGGTTAGCCTCATTCAAGCTTACCTTTGGAGTCATTGGTCCCTCATACTGAAACAGAAGCAGTTGTACCTGGAGGGCATGCAGGACTCTGTCCAACTTGTTTTAGTGGCTGAACATCTGTTCAGACAGGAGAGAAAGCTATCAAGTGCATCTACAATCAATGAGGTAAGGTGTAAGAAATTACTACTTCCCTCCCTCTTTACAGCCAAGAACTTTTTATAACTCAACAGCCTGGGAACCCAAGTCTGTACCTTTCAGGCAAATTCCTGTAACCTTCAACCAGGGTTTGTTTCTGACAGATACCTTGAAGGCTGAGCCTTGTATTAATATCTTCAGTCCCAAAGTCTTGGGGTTTTTTTTGTTTGTTGAAGGAAACTGAATTTATGTTGAAGTCCTACCAGGTCAAATGTTTCGCTTTTTCTTCTGTTATCACATATGCAGTTTCTTGACCAACTAGAAAAAGACTGAGAGCAAATCTTGCTCTTGGAAGGTTAAATACTATTTGATGGCAAATTGAGCAAGATATAATGAGGCAGCAGTAATTACTATCCACTGCAGTTGTATTTTGTCATTACTTACATATTTGTATTATTTACAGCTAATGAACTGCCATATTTTTATTTTTCAGATGCAGAGGTTGGAGAGCTGATCCTCAGAACTAATCTTTGGTAACAGGCCACTTTCTACCAATAACACACCTGAAAAAAATACTGTTATTCTAGAAGTTAATAATCCTGAAATGTAACCCCTATTTTTTTCCTCTGATATTGAATTCTTTTCTATATACCAACACAGCTGCTGAAGAAAGGGGAGAAAGAAGTAAAAGATTTATTTTTTCCTTCCATGACTTTTGTACAACATTTTGCTGATCTTTTAAAATAAATACAATTTTTTATTAGTTGTGTTACAGACATCTCCCTTTCTAATCTTTTTTGTTATGAATACCAGTGGTCAAATGTCTTGCTGAATACTTGATACACCTTCAAACTGTGCTTTTGTGTGCTATCCATTTTTCCTCTATAGAAATTGTTGGGAATAATTAGATACACTAGAACACTGAGTGCTTTTTCTGGATACTACTTATTCGAATAACTGAATTTACAAGGTTATGTGAAAGATGTGAATAGAACACTTCTTTATTGGAGAAGAAGGAAGGAGACATAGAATTTGACTTTGAAATGATTTAACTATCTTGTTCTCTTTCATCTTTCTTTTTGTTGCTAGTCTTCCAACTGTTCTTTGCTGGCTTAGCTTTTTCTGTTAATTCTCCTCTGTTCTTCTCCGTTTGCTTCCAAATACTCCTAGGACGACCTAGCTGAAATTTTGTTTTTAAGGAAAAAAATACTAGATGTAGGTAATAATATCAGTTAACAGAAAAGAGGATCGAATTACTGAGTCCAGTCCTCTGGAAATGGCAACCTAGGTAATAGGCATTTATTCCAAGAGGATCTGCAACAGTTCAGCTCACTAAATGTCACAGCACTCAGTTAATGAACTTCAGCCTTACAGGAAACAACAATTGTGCAGCTATAATATGCTATAGAAAAAAAGTGAGGAACTAGAACCATCATTTTTGTCTTAGATCCCTGCAACAACAAGGGATTTGCTAGATGGATTTCCCAGATGGTCTCTAGAAGTATCTTATTCCCTGCAGAAGAGGGAGTAAAAAAGAACAACCCCCAATAATCCCCATCAGTCTCCTTGAGGCTTTGTCAGACATATGTTTCATCAAAACATCCTGCCTTGTATTTCACATGTAAAAGTGACTGATTTTGAGGACTTCAAAGAAACAGTTCGAAAAGCAGCATCTACATTTGTTATTGAGGCAAAGATGGAATGGTGATGTAGGTAAGGATTAAAAGCTCTGAAGTGTGTGCTGTGTTTCTTAAAACACAGTCAAAAGACAGCAATGAAATAATTTTTCAAAACAAGTGGTAATGAATAAGCCACTGGCTGTTACAATTATGGAACAGTATTCTTGCATAATCAGCAAAAGACCCCAGAAACTGGTATTTGAGACCTGTGTAAACAGTCAACATTTACTTTTCACTGGGTACTGATGAAAGAGTATGAAGACATGAACAAGAATGAAAATGTGCTGCCAAAGGTAGGGGTATGCAACTAGTGTATTCATTCCACCCATGTAAGTGTGGTGTGTTGTGAATAATTTTAATACTGGATAAATTCCATAGGCATCCATAGAGTTTTTACTAAGCTGCTGCATCTTGGGACTCACAGTGTTTCTATGAAATACTATAGCTGCTGCTTGGATCTTGGCATGGTGCAACAGAATAGTTCCTATAAAGATGCTACTTGTCATCAGCTGCTTTTGTCACAAACTGTCTTTCCCAAAGTCCCTTCACACCTGTTCAGTCTGTGTTTTCTTAACTCTTCTCAAAATGAATATGCCATGAGTTTCTTCCTGGATCTGATGGTTAATAATGCATGCTGTTCTCTTTGTATACATACATATACACACACTTTAAAAAAAAAACACACAAAACAAACATTATTTATTTATTTATTTATTTATTTACTGGTGTTTTTTTCCCCCTTGTTTGATGAGCCATGACCCAACACTGATTGAATCTGGAGCACATGAAGAGCTCACACCTCTTGTTGTTGAGCCACACAGATCCAGACTTTGTGTACAGGTGCCTCAGTAAACAAGACTGTGTGCCTGCCTTCCATGTGTGTTAACTAAAATCAGGATGATATATGTTGGTTCTCACTCCATTCTATATTTGGGTAGAGGTCATGAAGTAATGTGTTTCCTCCTCTTGTGTTTCCCATGGTATTTGGGAATTACCTGACTCCATCGGGAAGATCCTTTGCAGAACTATTCAGAATTTCTGCCCTGTACCTTCTGCCATTAAGCTCCTGGGCTGTGCACTCGCAGGATGAAGGGAAGTCTGCATGAAAAACAGAGGAAGGTAAGTTGATTTGCTTAAGGGTTACCACGGATGGCTGCACTATGGGCTGTCCTCAGAATTATACTATGTGCTCTATATCAGCTCTCAAAAAGACACGTGGATATTCTTTGGGCATTTTGTACTGAATCAATGATATACTGGGCTTTTTTGGGCCCCCTCTGAATGCATGTATCTTTGTCTCATACTGTACAATTAGTCATATGGTCTTAAAAATCTTTTGCAGATGGAACTCCGTGGGACTGGGCCTGTAACAAATTCTGTATTAAATTACTAAAATAAATACTCTGAAAATTCCCGTTTCCCCCTGTCTGTTGCTTAGTGCAAATATCTGTCTTTAATGGCATAGAAGTCAAATGAGTCTGGGGCACGTGTACCACCTCATGCCCTCTTTACTCAGCCAGGAGATGGATGGATGGATGGAGGAATGATACACAGGCATCTTTTGGAATATGCATCTTCTGTCAACTGTGCCTTATATCTCACAAGGTTGATGCTTCTGTATGGTTCATCAGATGCTTTTAAAAATCCATCTCTATAATCATGCAACTAAATGTCCCCTCTGCCTTCAGGGAACACATAACATGCAGCTTTCTTTAATATTGAGAAAAAATACTGGAAGCCATAGTGGATTTGAATATGTGGTAAACAACAAGGAGCTGAAAAACTTGTGACGCAAAGAAGGAATTACCTTATTGGAGATAAAGCAATGGTGATTTCATCACATATCTTACTGATTCTTACCAATTAACAGATTGTCTTTTATTTTATGGGACAAAGTTACAAAAAGACTCAGCAGATGAAATTTAGTTTTTTTTAAAGTTAGGATGGAATTGAGAGAAAACATTGTAAAAATGGTAAAATAATCTTATTCAGTCATTCACATGAAACTAGTAATTAATACATTAAAAATTCTACATAAGGAACTTGATCTTTTTACAACTGTTTTTCAATTTAATCTGCAAGTTATTTTCTATAGTTGTGTCTTTTAAAAAAATAGTGGTTTTTAGGAGAATGATGACAGTGGTTCAGTTCTGTTCCAGAGTTACCAGGTCATGTTCTACAGTTTAGGCATTCTCTTCTGAGCTTAACATCTATGAATCTGTATAAGTGTCTTGAATGCTTAAAGAGCCAAAAAGGCTTTTAGCCTTGCATACTGCCAGTTCTCTGGCATGGGCTTTTGAAAAACCTGGACTAGATGCCTATATTTAATAGTCTTTAGTGCTTAGCCCTGCATACATCTGGTTTAGGGTATAAAATCCAGGACGTGATATTTATTTTTACTGCACTCACTATGCCAATTCAAGATCATTATTAGTATAAAAGGTAAGTAGTTCCTGAGACTAGCTCTAAACTCTGTTGAGAATTATATATACATATATATTTTAATAGGGAATTGGCAGGAATTATACTGCTTTGCTTTTAATCTGTTTTTCTGTTTTAATTTTGATTTTATTTCATAGCTAATTCTGACTTTACAATGACGTTTACAGTATCAAGAACTTATGCCTAGGGACATATATGCCAAATATCAAATTTAAAAAAAATAATTGAGGCACTGTGAATCTGCTGTTGAACTGAGACACTGTTATCTGTACCTGAACTATTCTGCTCATGTAAAGCAGGCAGTGTCCATGACAGCAGGATCTTCAAAACTTTCGCTCCTATTTTATCATCTTTGCCTAGTTGAGAGTTATGTCCTTTAATTGTATATAATGATGCAATGTTACTTTTTACATTTGTCATTAAATATCCATAATTCACACATTTAATTCAAGTTTTAGGATATACTGTTTCTAGTAAGATAATTCTGTGCATAAGAACTTTATACAAGATGAATGAGGCCACTTATGCCTTCACGTATCATGTTTGGAATTCTGAAAATATCGATAAAAATAAATCAGCTTAACACTGGATTGGTCCTGTGAGGCAGGCATATTCCATCACTGTCTATTGATTAGTAAATACAGGGATGACATAATTTATTGACTCTCCCAAATCCAAACAATCTGTAGGAAATCTGGAAAGGTAATTTGTTTCCTGAGTGCTATGCCTGAACATTAATCACAGTACTAATCCTTGTCTCCAGACATTACTGTTCAGTTAAGGTATAGAAGTTGAGTCAACTTCAACTGAGTAAGCACTGGAAAGTTTCCTCTGGTTTTATTAGCACAGCTAATATTCAAAGCTATTTCAACAAATGTCTGTTTTAATTTGTGCTTTCCTGGAGCCATGAGGATGACACTCTTTCCCAATCCAGCTCTCATCGTGAAAATGTACATATGTATACACAAGAGATCCTATGGACTACGTTGTTAATATGAATAGGAATAAACCTTAGGGGCATTAAACTTGAACTGTTACCTTAAATTTAGTCATAGAGCTTCCCTGTGCAGTGTATTTCCAAAGTAGAGATGCCAGCAGCTGTGGCAGTTCATCCTGGTTTTAGAAAGCAGAATGGGATGCAGTTGCAGAGAGATTGGTTTTTGGTACCCTTGTAGGAACCCTATGGTAATCTGTGCCCAGCATACACCTCTCTAGAAGGATGTGTCTCTCACACTGGCCTTGTCATACTGTACAATGCCCCTGTTCCATCCTGAAACAGCAGTGGGGTTCAGTTGCCTTTCATCTAGTCATATGGTTTCCTTTCAGACTGTCTTGCCCATCCTTACAGGCTCCTTTCTTGACATATGAGTTCCTACAAATGGCAGTCAATCCCAGTTACATTGATGCTGTAGTCTTTTTGTTGTTGTTGTTATTCCTCTGATCTTCTTCAAACATGTCTCACAAAGTGGGACTAGCCTTGCAGAGTTGGAATGAGTACTGCCATTAATTTGCTGATTGGATTGTTAATTGAAGTAAGTCCTGAGTACATAGCCATAACTGAAAGAACTGCAGGATGATGCGACAGAAGTGCCAGAGTAATTGTCTGAAGATGTATAGCAGTGTGATGATTTCTGCTTAATTATGAAAAAAGTCAAGAGAATACTTCAAATCACTGGTTCGAATCATTCAAATCACATTGGGCTTTAAAACTAGATTTTCAAACTATGTTCAAAATTTGATTGTGCGTGTGCATCTGTGTACCTGTATCAAGCAAGTTGCTTGACGGCTTCCTTAAATATTATTTCTCTCCATACAATCCTTGTTTCATAGTGCTGGTATATATAGTTTTCTTGGCTGAAAATAGCAAGGAATAAACAGAGCTGAGGGCAACAATGAACCTCTGCTAGTGCTCCATCTATTATGGCACTCCAGAATCAGAGTGGGTCAGAGTTTGAGTGTGCAATTGCCTCCCTCTTCCTTCCTTCTCTGAAATGACTTTGCCACCAGGCCATGAAATTTCTACTGCCATGCAGCCATTTTGGGCCTTCACTTAAACTGCCCATTCACCCTAATTGGCTTAAATGGCATTTTACCATGTTGCCTATGAAGGAAAAAGCCAGCAGAGGAGTCAGAAAAGCTGCCCAGTTCATAACTTGAGTTTTACACTTGCTTAGTTCAGTGACCTTTTCCTGGTATTGTTCATTTCAGCATAAAAGACTCAAGCAGCTTATTGACTAAAACACGTGGGGAGACTGGCAAGAACAGAAGACATTCCCTATCTGAATTTGGGAGCACACATTTCAGGTCATTGCTTTGCCTTTCAGAAAGTATGAAAAGAGGGAAAAAATCTGAAAATATGGAGAAACCAGTGTAATGTTATGGAGACTTTAATTCAGCAAATAGAATACAAGATGAAGTTAGTACTATTTCCACAGAGCAGATTTACTGTAGATTTTGTTGAAAATGGGACTAGATTGGATGAAACAGTAGTTTTATATGGTGCTTTTGAAGAAGCTATTACATTTTTTTTTTTCGAAGTAGAGAACAGGGAAGGAAATCATCCTGTGTGAAGCAGTTCAAAAGTAAGGCTGGCAGCAGATCAATGAATAGAACTATTTCTGCAAATGTAAGTACTTAAGAGCAGATTTGATCACCAGAATCATCACAGTGCAGCAGGCACAAGGCTCCTCCTTAAGAGAAGGCAATCAGGGAGCTGAGGGCATCCCTGACAGTGCCTTCTCTGATGCAGGCATAACCCCACGGCATCCCAAAGCCTGCAGGGTAGGGCTGCTGGTCCCACTGACAACCCAGTGACCAGGAGACATCAAGAGTGGGCAGGCAGGTCCCAGCTCAGTGCAGGAATGGCAGGTAGCAAGCTGGGAGCAGCCTGGGACAGCACTGGCCCCTGCTTGCCCACCCTGTAGCTCAGTTAGGTGAGGCTCCCTGGAAAGGGGCTTAGAGGTGGAGATCCCAGGAGAGGTCGCAAGAAAAAATAAGGCCAGATGGTGCACTCCAGGTCCTGACAAGGGTATGGATTAGTGGCAGAAAATATAAGAGGGTTTTAAGTGGTAAAATTGAAATCTTATCCTCAGAGCCCACTTCTGTCTCATGTTGGAGGACTTGGGTGAACTCTGCAAGGGCAGATTTCCATGGGCTGTGGTCAGGCTACAGCCAGCTATCTTTCACAATGGAGGTGTTTACTTCTGTCTCTGGTGGAAATGCAGAATCCAAGATCTGGAAAAGCAAAAGGACTGTGGTTAATTTAAAAAATTAACGGGCCTCACTAATCCTATCCTAAAGCCTTTCATCCTTCCAGAAAAAAACAAACATGTCCTTACCTTGAATTAGTTAATTGAGGGCAGTGCAGTTTTTAGTGATCAGAGCAAGTGAAGCACTAACCAAGGTAAACCACCTTTGATGCACAAAGAGTTTAGTGTTTCCATAGCTCCAGTTATTCAAAGCTTGTGGAACATGAGCTCTGCAAAACATAAGGCAGCAAAGCCTTAAGTTTTTTTCCCTGCTCCTCCTGTCATCTGTAGAACTTAAGAAGCAGACCAAAGCATGGTTTTGCCTGGGGTCATTAGGATTGTGCTTTTTTTTAGGATCAAAAATCATTAAACGTTACATAAAACACATTTCAGAAACATTACTCACAAAGTGGCAGGTTTGAGATTTATTTGCAAGAAAGATAAAGAGGCTCCAGGTTTATTTCAAGGCTTTTTGTGAAATGGCTACTGAAATACTGTCCTTGGAAATAGTGAGCACAGTCCACAAAGCAAAGCTTAGTACTGTAGTGTTCCCACTTGAGAAGAAAGTTTTTCAACGCTTCACTATTCATGGTGTGTGTGCAATTACACTGTATTTGCTTCTTAATTTAAACAAGATAATATTCATAATATCAAGATAAACAAGATGATGTTTTATTATTTAATATATTAGCATGAACATACTAGAAAATATTTTGGAAGGGGTGCTAGTCAAAATAATTCCTTGTGGATAGATTTAAATGAGAATCCTCTGGTGAGAAGTAGTAGGGGATCAGAATAGAAGGGGTCTTTCTTTCTTTTTCTCTGGGGTCTTTCAAGTCTTGCAACTGGATTATTTGCTCCACCTTCTTTGAAAGGTGAGAGTGGGCCTGCCAGACTCCAGTGACATTATTAGGAAATCCACTTTTGGCGAAGCATCATGAAGAAAAATGTTGAAGAAAATATTGCCTCTGGAGTTTTTCTGAGCGATGGCTTGCAGAAAATTCTTTTGCAAATTGACGAGTTTGAGGTAGTAAAAAGGGAATGTCCTACAGAAAAAAAGTTGTATGCTATTCTCTGTATTTTCACACACACATATTCTCTATGTATTTTCACACACAGATAATGCTGTTAAGGAGAGTAGATAGTATATCTTTTTCCCTGATTTTTAGAGGTCTGAATGATAAAAAGTAGAAAATTTTGCCTTCAGCTTATAAATTCGGTGGGTTGGGTTTTTTTTTGGTTTTAAAGAAATCTAGGATTATCCTAAAAGTCATGTGAAACTTTGATTAAGCATATAATGCTTAATTTATTAGCAATGAAAAACTACTTGATCATCCACTTGTCATACAGAGTGTCTAAAGAGCAGGGGCTTGGAGGGGAGTGTACTAAGATGAATATGGATGTATGCAGACATGTTGCTTCATACATCAGTTAACCTCTTAGAAGTTTGTTAAGTAGCTACTTGGAAAGTTGAATCTGTTTAAGAGCATCACCTTATAAAATCTTGTTCATGAAATTTATTTCATTTCTTCAACAGATTTTATCACTTTATATGTCTTACCTTGACTCAAGCTGTGATGTTGAATTATTTTAAGTGAATTTAAAAATATTATCTCCCAGCCTTATTCAGTATCGCGAACTACATAATAATTCCACAAAATGTATTCATACTTGTGCACATATCCATAAAAATAATAGTACATGCCTAAAGCACTATCGAAGTGGCTAATAAATATGGGATTCTGTGTATGTATACCTTCCACACACCACTTTTAAATTTATTCTACCTAGAGCAAGATTTTGCAAGATACCTGTTAGATCTTTTCAAAATATAATTTTCCATAAAAATACATTTAGATTATTAAAGTATTATTAGGAGATTTTATGCCAAACCATTCCTGGTTTACCCATGTCCCCCATAAGAAATGTCTTTTTTAAAATATTGGTTACAAAGAGAGGTTTATCCAGTTTTTTATCCATGTCATTCAGATTATTTTATCACTGTGAAAAGACATTTGTTGTGGTGTTGATTGTTGTCTTGTTTTTTGTTTCCTAGAAAAGAGTATTATGCTCTGTCAGCTTGTCTGTCCCTGCCTAACCTTTGAAACTATTGACCTTTTTCAGTCTAATTTGATAAAATGGGAATCTTGACAGTGTTGATATGCTACAAGTTTTGTGAAAATCTGTATTTGACACAAGTAGAAAGATCCATGTTACTGCCTTCATGAGGGCCGTACATTTTGGGAGGCAGAAGGTGTTTGGGCAATGAGTACTCTCCCAGTTATCAACATGCCATGAACTCTTGCCCTGTAAAAAGTTGGAAAAATACGTAGTGGAATGGAGAAGGCATGCTGGTGAGGACTTGGGAATCTAGAACTTAAGTCAGTAGGATGTCAGGTGTTTTCAGTTTTACTTTTTGAAGATGAGCCTGTTCAAGTATAATATATTGGATATTTCTGTATAGGAATCACTGAGCAGATGTTAAATCTGTTCTATACAGGACTCTTAAGGATGAGCTATGACTGCCAGACTGAGTCAAATCCCTGTATTTAGTTTGTTGTCTGGGTCATTGTTGAAAGCACTTACTGCATAGAAAAATCAATAGCTTGAACCCATGTTGTCACATTCATTTAAAAACAGTAGTACCAGAGCTGCAAAATTTCTTGACAGGACTGAAAAGGTCATATATACCAGAGAAAACCAATATCTATATAATTTCATTGTCTGCATCATGTTACTTTTTTAATAATGGAAAACAAAGCTCTTACTGTCCTATGCCACACATGAACTGATAGTTGTGTTCTAACAGGGCCTTCCCGTAGGCCCAGGATCTAGAATAGGAAATCCTGACATGTTTACTTTGTTGGCCAGAAGAGTATACAGATAGTTTAGCATGCTGGAATGGAAAGAGAAATATACAAAGTAATACTACAAATGTTGCCATACAGACAAGTAAATATTGCTAGTTTATAAATTCTGGCATTGCTAATCTGAATGCTATATATACCTTTATAATTGCACTGGTACATATGGGTTTCATGAAAGTTTCTATCTTGAGACTATTTTCTGAGTCAGAAAGTTTTCATTTGGATCTAAGAAAATCTGCCTGTAATTCCTTAACTACAAAATAAATACACTGTAGCCTTTTTAGACCCCATACAGATTCCTTCTGATGAGCTGAATCACTCTTTTATTGCAAAATCTTACATTTTGAGAGTCATGGGTCCTAATGTCCAGTGTCTATCTAGATCTCCAGCTGAGATGCTTCCTTGGTACATGTCAGGGGACCTCAAAAAAATGGGTGCAAAAAATCAGTTAAATAAGAAGATCAGATAAGTTTATTTTCTGTATTGTGATGCTGCCTTTAAATCCATGGAATATAGACTGTACCCTAATCCTTAGCCCACACACTGTTGATTTAGTCGATTGTAAGTAGCCCGTAAAGATCTTGGGATAAAAACTCTTCATGTTTTCTTGGTACATAAATCACACTGCTAATCCTGGCAGCTAAACCAGCTTCAGGTATATGAGTGCTTTTTTGACCCTCCATGACCTTCTTTCTGCTCTGTGCAGTCAGCTCTGAGCTGCCTGCACTCCTGATGCCAATCCCACTTGTCAGAAAGAGGGTTTCATGCAGGAAAGTGTCCAGAGAGCTCCAGGGATGCCAGCACCAGCTGATGGTGCTGAATGTGTGCAGCAGGACTGGCACACTGAGGGAAAGACTGCACAGACAGTGCATGTGCAAAAGAGATCATTCTACTTAGGTTCATTAAATCTGGTTGTGCACTAGGGAGGAGAACTTTCCTAAAGAATCCTTGCCTTCCAGTTTTTAAAATTAATTCCTACTTACAGGTTTCCTGGTCTGTGGCCTGGCTGCACAACAGAGCACAGTCAATGCCAGTGCATGTCAGGGGATGTTTACAGAAAACTCTTTCATTCCTTACATTTGGTGCATCTGGTATTTGGGTTTAGTGAAATGTGACAGATGAGGGTTATTCGCCCGTTCATACCCCAGAAATATCTCTTAGCCAGTAGATCACAGCACTGGCTTGAACTCAAGTAGAGCTTTGTGAAAGGGGAGGATGAGTGAGCACATGGTGTAGGCAGTTGCACCACAAGAGGAGTGACATTTTTATTTAAAAAAATATATTCTATTTTGTTTTCCTCTATTCTTTCCATTTCATCTATGAAAGCTAAGGATAAAGTAGTAGTCATATAAAAGCAATTAGACACAGACTTTTAAAGCTTTAGACCAGTTCAAATCTGGATGCGATGTTTTCAGCTAAATCTCTTCATGAGAAAAGCTGACTTAGTACAGGATCAAATCCCTTTTCCATGAATTCAGAAGGAAGGGTGGAAGGTAAAATCATTTGGGTTGGGAGCAAAATGCAAAGCAATATTTATATCTGTTCCATGGTCAGATACTGAGTTGTGGAACCAAGATGAGAAAGTGAACTACCTGCTCTACTTTCTTTCATTTTTGTGGTAAACTTCTGGCTGCTTTTCCTTTCAGATCTCTTCCTCTACAACAATGTAGATTGAACGTATTTTTTTGAGGAAGCGGAGTTTTGTCAAATAGGATTTTCTAGTCTGCTAGGGGAATTTTACATTGCTGGATGGTGATAAGACTTGAGCCTTGTTCACTGATTTATTAAGCTAAAGTGAGCACATGTAATAAAGTGGTCCCTTGAATTTACAACTAAAAATATCTCCCCTAATAGAAGCTAAAAATATTGTTTGTTGTAAATGAGTTTGAGCTTTTATAGATCAAGTATATTAGAAAATCTCAGCTCTGGTGTTGCTTGATGTCTGCATGGTTCCCCCTGAGTTCTAAGAAACAATGTGACAGAAACATTTTGAAGTAAACAATTACCCAACTGCAAGAAATCAGAGAGACTAGTAGAGCATAGAGTCAAGTTCAGAAGTGCCATTTCCTTTCCTAACAGCAGCTGTTCTGGGAACTTATGTTACACTATGCTGTCCTGGAGGAAGCAGGATGATTCTGATATGAAGTCTGAGTGTTTGAATAAAAAGTTTGCATATGAAGTGTTTGCATATAAAGGCTGCATATAAAGTCTGAGGACTCATTTATAACCAGGCCACCCACAAAGTTCTATCCCAGTTCTGTATCAAAGTTATACTAATGTTTGTACAAGTTGGAAAGTGCTGTACCATCTCATGCAGGCAAAATTATGAATCACAGTGAAAGTTTCTGATTTCTTCAGCATGGTACCATGAAAGCTGTGATCCGATAGAGATACTTAATGATGCTGGTAGGCATTTAGGAGGCTAATGTGATCTGTCTGGTTGTTCTGGGGAAGAGAATTCACTCTTCAACACAACTGTGGTGTTTGCTAGAACTGGTTTCCTGAATAGTTAGATCAGGAATTTCCTTTTCTTTAAGGAGTCATCTTTTACATAATGTTGTACTCTATTCCCCCTTTCACAAGCCATCAGAATGTAACTTTGACAGGGGCATGGCTGGCATGGCTCTAGGAATGAAAGCTTCTTTTATTGTTTCTTTTTCTTGGTGCTCTTTTTTAATCAATACTAAGGATGCTTTAGTCAGGAGGACTAAAGGCTAGAGACTGACTTTCTAAGAAGTTCTGCAGTTTTCTTTTGGTTGGTTTCATGTGCTAGCCCCAAGCAACATGTCTGGCTTACTCATATGATAAATGCTTTATTTCTCATTCCATAAACAGAGAGGGTCACACTACATGCATTTCTTACAAATCAGTCTAAAGATTCATTTGTGGTAGATAATA
Source organism: Florisuga fusca (assembly GCA_038090715.1). Taxonomy (NCBI): domain Eukaryota; kingdom Metazoa; phylum Chordata; class Aves; order Apodiformes; family Trochilidae; genus Florisuga; species Florisuga fusca. Next base: position 17,537,475 of record JAAWXA010000005.1, read on the forward strand.
AGGAACTCATCAGTAGTCTATTCAATCATCTTCAACGACAGACATCTCAGCTGCTTGCCTGTCACTCAGACTTGCAAACCGGGAACAGTCTCCCCTCAGTTCAGGAGCCTGTCTTCATCTCTGCCCTCTTGATTGGTTTCAAGTTCTAAATCTCCCCACCTGGCTCCTGAGCAGTAATTAAGGCAATTAGCCTCTGCCTCTCAGGGCTAGTTGCTAACACACTCCAGCTGATTTACCTCCAGAGACATTTCATAAAGCTCAGCGAAGGAAAAAAATGTTCCTGCTAGAAGCAGAAAGAGGCAAAAGGCAGAAAGGAAAAGCAAAAGCATCCTAGTCCTTCATTCTCTATTTATGCCCTATATTTATCTGTAAGCAATTCTCCTCTCTTGCATATGCACAATTTTGCACAGTACCCCTATTGCATTCACAGCTTTCCTCAAAATAAATCAGTCTTTAATATGGCATCTTATTATCCAGGGCCAGTTGTAAATGGCTGTTTTGTACTGAACAGTCTAATTTGGGTTACATGCATGTCATCAATGAATTGGCTTTGGTTTTTTGGGTCTGTTTCTCAATATGTCACTATTACTGTCTTATTTCCTCTAATCTGTACTTCTGAAGATGTAAATGATTGATCAGAAGAGAAGGAGTGACAGGACTGTCTCCTGCCATCTACTCTGGCATATGACTTGCAGTGACAGCAACACAAACTGAGGGAGGGAGAGCTTAAATTTGTCTCAAACGATGGAGACACATGAGTTGGAGTTCCCTTCTCCACTGCTTCCACCAATTGTTTTTCAATCTCCTTTCCAAACATTGGAACTTCTGGCAAGCTCAAACTGGAAATGAGAAAGGTGGGAAAACCTCTGAAATGCTATTGCGTAGGAATGAAGTAGGAAGAGGAAATAAGCACAGCGAAGAGCTTATGGTGACTTCAGAAAGAGCACACCAGAAAAAGTTCCTCGTTAAACCATTTTCCTCTCGTCCCAATCATCATTCTTCATCCTTCATTATTTCCCACTTTTTTTCTGTACAGTGTATTTTTATTATTAATATGAGCTAGGATAAAAAAAGGCTGTTCCTCCTCCTGTATTAGAAAACACAGGTCCACAGCTCAGCATGTAACTATGTGTTTAATAAGTTCAGCTGCTGTGTAGTCTCAGGCAGATTTTGTAGGGAGTTTCCAAGTTCCTGGACCTCAAATAGCACTCTTCTGCAAAAGTCCTGGCAAGAATGGGACAGAGGCATCCTTCACATTTTTTTATTTCTTTATCTTAGTGCAGACAAGTGCTCCTTTCTTTTGCTGCTGCTCTCATGACATACAAACCCCTCCAGTACCGTTTTATTATCCCTACATCTGTCACTGCTGTTCCTTTCTGGAAGCCTCTTTAGAGACTTTGTACAACCTGAAAGCCTCTTGCGTAGCTTCCATCTTCTGTTTTCCTGGAATATATAGACAGGGTAGCAATGTGAAAGTAAGTGTCAAAAAACATGTTTCTTATCTCCTGACTTCCTGATACAACTTGAACCCTTTCACCTGTGAACATGTTTGCTCCTTGGGAACATTGCTTTGCAGAAGGAAAAAGCTTGCAGATACCTGAGCTGCTATGAACAAGTCGAAAACTGTCATGGTAAAGTGAGAGGAAGAGAAAGTCAGTGGAATAAAGGGGCAGATAGAAAGTGTTCAGGTTCTCTGTGGCTGTAATTCTCTTAGCAAGGGCTTCACTGGTAGCTGACAGTTGTAGACTCAAAGGGTGTTGATCACAAATAAGAACACACTTTCCTGATACAGATTTATTCTTTGGGACCTGAGAAAATAGCTTTCCGTTTTGTGATGGTAATTGAAGAAGAAAACAGGTTATTGAACCATTTTGGTGCCACAGCTTAAATTAATGGCAAGAGGGAGCAGAAAGAAATTTAGGGAGGAAGATGTGAAGGAAATACTATGAGAGTCAAGAGAGCAATGTAAGAAGAGAACGAAGAAATAAGAACCAAGGCATAATGAGTTCTAAGTGAAAGAAAAGAATGCAAGATTTCAGGAGAAAGCCACTTGGAAAAAAATGGTTTCATCTGAGGCAAAGGGGCATTAGCAGAAGGAATAGCAAGTGAGGGGAAAAAAAGAACAAAGATTGTGGCAATTTTCTGGCTAATGGTAGATGTTTGTCAAGGGGCCCATGAATAAACCAGTGAATTGCCTGTGGTCTGTATTCCTCACAGCTAAAATAAGGAAGGGGATTGTTCTGCTTAGGTTTTCCAGCAGTAGTGTGCTCACGATTAAAATAGAACATGTGATGATGCTATGTTGACAGGAAAACTTGCTCTCTATTTACAATAAGATTATTTCCCTTGCATAAAGATAATCCTTGGAAATTAAAGTCCTAGAAATAAAACACTTAGCTTAGAACATTTAAACTATTACTAAAGAAATTATTTCACTCCTGTATCTCAGACCTAAGAGGCTGTGACTACAGTTGCAGTATTCAGCACCTACTTTTTATTTGGAAAATGAACAGCAGCTTGGGATAATTTCTAACAATACGAGTGTCACTTTTGGCTAGTAAGTGGGATAGAAGTCTATTCTTCTATTGACAAATAGCTTGAGTTTTGTCAGGAGTTCTGCTGTTTCCTTTTGGAAAGTTGCTATCAAACTCAACTACTTGTTGTATCCCTGCTGATGTGCTCAGTTATATCTTACTCTTCTGTTGCTTAGCTGAGGACAGGCTGCAAAAAAAGGCCTTAAAGTCTTGAGGCTTGCATTGTGATTGTCATTGTAATATTCAGGATTTTTTAGGTCTTTCTCCATCTTAGTTACTTCATAAGTATGTTGCTTATGTTATAGGTTTCATTCTCAATTCAAATATAACAAGAAGAAAGTTTGCAGTTCTTACCAGCCATTGGTCTAACAAGTGACCAAATAACTGATGGTCAAAAATGCTCACTATCTGTAATGTGAAACTCAGTAGTCACTGAAGTATATTTCATAAGAAAAATTTTGCCTAATTCCCAGACAAACTGCCACTATTTCATTTTAAAAATGAAAAAACAAAAAAACACACAAACAAACAAAACCACAAACAAACAAAAAAAATCTGTCAAATGGAAGACTGTGGAATCTGGGTGGAAACTGTAAAGCCTCTTAGAAAAAGGTCAAAATATCACAAAAAATTGGAAATTGTATTTTTTCAGTAAAAGTTTTTGATGAAAGCATTTTGATAAAAGCACAAGAACCAGGCTCTTGGTTGCACAGAGCTTTCTCAGTAACTGCAAAGTATGCCAATGCTGTCCTTAGGACACCACTCATGAAGTTTTCTTATCTTTAATGGTAAGGCAGGTTATATATTTTAGTAAAGTAGATTCTTACAAGAGTATTGCTTCTTCATTCAAATCTTCTGATTTGATTTTGGGTGTACTATAGTGAATGTTTAAATCCTCTCTTAGCTCACAATTTGCAGAAATTTGTGATGGAGCTTTCCTATGTGGCAGTCTGTTTCTCAAATTCACAGAAACTCTGTCATATCCTTTTAGGGCTTCAAAATAGCAGTGTATGATGCCAGAAATAATTTAGGCTTTTATTTGAGTCTCCCACCACTCAGCTTTGACTTTTCAGCTCCCACAAAGAACATGGTATTTTTTGCCAAAAACACAGCAGCCACATTTTGCAATATGACCAGTTACTGGGGGTTATATAACTTGTTTTTTTTAATATTTGGTTGAAAGTACTTGTCTTTCTATATCAGTGACAGGAGTTCTAGGGGTCATTAATAAAATGGCTTTGTAAAATAAAATTTGTGGGAAGTAGGCAAGTATCCTTTTCTGTTAAATCAGCTCTGCTGTGGTACTCTTGACACTGGTGGGCTGGGGACATTTGGACACTCTTATTCTGATCCTGCAAGAATTCTCCCCCTCCAGAATGGCTGAAGAAGGAGCAGGAGCCTTCCTGAAGGTGGTGAATAAGATAAGAAGAGATTGGTTGTGAATGAATTAGAAATAAGCTTCTCATACATAAACTATTACCTCTAAATATCCTTCATTCTTCTCTTTGACAAAAATTTCTCAGCTGCCTCTTTTTTACTGTGCTTAATTTCTGAGGTTATTTCTATTAGGGCAAAGTGATGTATTTCAATAATGTCAGTCAATACCAGTGGAGATGGAGCTAGGAAATACTATATTTTAACTAACAAAAGAAAATATACCAGAGGAAGATCTATGTTTCAGGAGGTCTTTTAATTATTTCTTATCTTTCAATTACCCAAACTTCTATCTATCTAGATAAATCCTACTGGAATGAAAGCATCTGGGTAATTTGCAGTTTCCTTTATTAATTGTTAATAAATGAGCTTCTGGGGAATGGAATATTATAAGCAAACAGATAATATAATATGGACTGGCTAATTACTGAAAAAGAAGTAGATAGTCTTGGGAACAGTCACTGGTCTCTCAGTAGCTACTGTAAAAAAAATTACTGGGGAAAAGATCGTGTCCAAAATAATTCAGGAGAAAAATATTTTTATTTCTTAGTCCTTATTATAAATAACTGGTTAGTTGTCTTTCTGGAGCTCAACACAGAGCAAAGAAAAAAGCTCTTTTAACGTTTCAGAGTAATACAAGTTGTGCGTAAAAATGTCTTATACAATCTACTCCACAACACTTTATGTGTTAGATAACATTTCTATAGAGTCAGACCTATGAAACCCTAGACTTCAGCTCTCTGTTCTTCCAGTGAAAATACTGTTATCCTCATGCTACAAACAGTGAAATTTTAGACAATTACACCTTCCCATTATCAAGGGTGAAATTTTATGAAGAGGCTGGAAAGGCCAATTTTGCTGTAGCCAGGGCAATGAGCCGGTCATAGTCAGCTTGAAAGATATGAGTAACATGAGCAAATGTGTGAAAAGTTTATAAAAATTAGTTTAATTGGATCTTTAAATAAATAGTGAGATGGTGGAATTTTATCTGAGATTTCATAGTCTTCTGTAATGAGAAAAAATTTATGGGCAGTAAAGTTCCACACACATGGCAGTATGAAGATTTAAAGGGGCCATGTAAAAAAGATAACAACAGTAAAGTCTTGAAGAGAGAAATGCATAGGATTTAAGAGGGATTGCAAACAAAATGTCTTATTAATGAAAAATAATAGAGAGCTGGACTTCTGTCTATAAAAGCTGAAAGAGGATTGCCTAGGATAATAGCTGACCCCTAGTTTTCCAGTTATGCCTCCTGCTTTACTGTTTGAATTGAGGAGGGAAACTGAGGAGAAATTAATAGTTTCACCTCTTTTATTAACAAAATGGTATGTATTTGCCAAATCTATTTTATGTTTTCTAATGTGTTATTTATATTATGTGTTTTATAGATTTAATGTAAAAATCCCAAACACTACCTTCTGTAATCAAGTTCTGTGCAATGTGTAAAAGTCATAAATATGGAAAATACACATAAAAGTGTACCTAATTTGGAAGAGTAATTGCTGACATTGTAGACTTTTGTGCATTCGGTAGCACAGGGTGAAATACTGAGATGTAGAAAGAGAAGGAAGAAAGGGATGGAAGTCTCTTGCTGTCACTTGCCTTGAGAAGCCTCCTGCAATGGGCTAATGAGGTGTCACCTTCCAAACCATGTCCATTGGCCATACACCAGTGTCTGATCTACTAGCTGGTGGAGGAACTATAGTAGACTTTATATTTATTATTCTGGATTACTTCTGCTTGATTTCTCACAGAATAATGGCATTACTTCCATTGGCAGCTGTGGGTTTTCTGCGTTGCAGTATTCTGCGTATATGGGGTATTCTTTTAACTCGCAAATAAGATTATAAACTATTTCTGTTGTAAGTATATTAGACATCAGTCAAGCAATAAAGAATGTATTTTCCATAGAAAGGTCTCAAATGGAATACACTTTGGAGTTTTGGGAGTTGCTTTTTGAGAAACTTTCAACCCAAATGAAGAACATCCAGAGTATTAAGAATGATGATGAATCTGGAAAACATGAGTTTCTTAGCATGCAAGGGATTGTCTAGTCTAGAGAAGAGGAGACAGAGGGGAGACCTTATTTCTCTCTACAACTACCTGAAAGGAGATTGTAATGAGGTGGGAGTTGGTCTCTTCTCCCATGGAACTGGTGACAGGACAAGAGGAAATGGACTCAAGTTGCACCAGGGGAAGTTCATATTGGATATTAGGAAAAATTTCTTTACAGAAAGAGTGGTCAGGCATTGGAACAGGCTTCCCTGGGAAGTGGTGGAATCACCATCCCTGGAGGTGTTAAAAAAATGTGTGGATGTAGCACTTGAGGAAATGGCTTGGTTGGCTGGTGGTGAGTTGATGTTTGGACTTGATGATCTTAGAGGTACTCTCCAACCTTAATGATTCTCTGATTGTATGAATGTATTTATTGGAGAGATTTTCCTTCATTGTGATATGCGGTTGATGGGTGAAGAAGGAATAGGCTTAGTACTGTGTATGAAAATCAGAGGTGAGTGTTAAGAATATTTTAATAATTCTGAAGACAGTGCCACATTGATACACATTGATACATGCATCCGCATAGCATCTCACTCATTGGAAGTCTTAAGATAACAACCAGACAAACAGTGGTTAGGAATGACCTTTTGGCCTTATTCTGTGGCAGCAAGGTTAACTCAATAACACTGAGATGTCCTCACAGGTCTTTATTGTACAATTGAACACTTGCTTTACTTCAGATGACTTTTGTTGCTGACTTGTAATATTTTAGAAAGATGTTGATATTTCATGTTGCTCTTGAAACTAGGTTGTTAGACAAGAACATTTACCTTCATTTTTCTAAAGCAGAAGTGTCTAATACTTATTATTGCAGGGAAGAGATTAAAATAGTGAGCTCAGAACCTTCAGAAAAGGGCAAGGAAAAAGTGGCCAGAATATATCTGTAAACATCTCTGTATTTTTTAGACAACTTTATAATAACTTTATAACAACTTTATAATAATATATAAATGTTTGGAAGAGGCAATGTGCTTGGCCTTAGCCTTGGCCTCATTTGTTTCTCTTGAATACTTTCTCATTTTTGTTCCCCTTGAATAATTTCTCATTTTACTTGCTGTTGCTTTGTTTTCCAACCTACGTTTGTTAAGCACAAAGGTTTCTCCTGTGGAACACGTTGTGTCTACTTATGCTTCTGCTACATGATTGCTTTAATCTTGCATTGCTGTGTGCTCTGTCCCTTCCATGTTCGCACTGTTGTCAGCCAAAAGGTTTGTGCTTTCAGGTGGTAAGCTGGAGCCAAGAACCAGTCCTCATCTTAGACTGGCAGGAGAAAACAAAATATTTAACTAGGATCACTTCTCCAGTCTGTTTTAGTGCAGGACCATGAAAATGTATGTGCCAATCTGAATGAGCAGGTTTCTGCCTGGCAAAGGTGGGAGCAGTCTTTTGCTGACAGTGCAAGACCTAAAATTGGGGAATGTGTCCAAAGGTAAAATTGTCCTCTGCTCTCCTACTCTGTGTTTGTTTGGTACTGCAGCTGCTTAATTGATTTCCAAAAATAAAATGCTTATCTGCTTTTGCACAACTGCAGAGTCAACACAAGTGAGAGAATCAGTCTGTTCCTTCTCTGACTTAATATTCGTCTATGTAGAAAAACAAAAAGGTAGAAACTTTATTCTTAACAGCTTTTGTAGCCTCTTATCTCAGTTTGCTGATGCAACAGCTAGGAAAACCCCCATCTCTTTTCCTGCTACTGTACATGGTCTTCAAATCCATAAAGAATAAATATGGATTTATGTCAAGCAACTTTTTCAGAATATGTGATTCTGCATGGTTCATTTAAGATGGTAAAGTTGTTCTTGAAATAAATATTTAGACATTGGACAAGGCCCTCTCTGCAATGGTTTCTTAAAAAAGAAATTACTATTGTATTTTTGAGGGATGTAGCTAATCCATTTTGGCCTGAATTTCTTTCCTTCACAAAAGCAAATCTCAGTCCCGGTGCATAATTTATGATCTTGGCATCCAGCCCAAACATATGTACATACTGAAATCAGTTTTGCATCTGTTTAACTGCATGCACATGGGTAGGCTAATTGGATTTAGTCTGATGAAACGACTCATGTGAAATCAAGTGTTTGCAGAACAAGGGTTTCAGACAGTAGGGTTCTTCAGGGCAGTATGTTCTGCTTACTACAGCTTTATGTGGTGCCTAGCACATGAAATGGCTTTTTTATTATCTAGAAGCCCCCCACATGCTGTATAGCTGTAGTTTGAGGAGAAATGGAGTACAAAAGCACAAGTCTTGCAGTCTAGGTCAGATCTTCTGTTGCATAGCACTTTGACACAATTACAATAATTTTTAGACTGAAGTAATTGTAACTTTCCTTTTTAATGTTTGTCTTCCTGGAATCCCTTCAGTATCAAGGAAAATCACACTTTTTTTTTCATAACAGGTTACCATGCTGCAGCTGTTGGCTTTCTGGTAGCTGTTGGAGTTTGAATAAAAATATAAAGCAAGAGTTATACCTGAAAGATCAGGTTTTTTTGTTGGCCTTTCCTGCTTCATTACACAGCTACATTTTGTAATTGGTAAAACCACCCTTGAAATAAAGAGAGTTTTAGGAGGTTCAGAAGGTAAATCAGGACATGTGATTTTAAGTATTTGAAATTTATTTTTGACTGAGGATTTATGCTCCTGACTCTTGGTGACATTTAGGCAGGAGGCACCTAAGAAAAGTATGTGTGTGAAGTTCATTGTGTAGTATCTGATTCAGATCTCTCTGAAGTTAATAGCATATAGCATGCTTTGAAGCAAGAGAAGAAAATATTGAAATATTACATAACTAAAATATTATAGAAGTAAAACTGTGCTCTGAATTACCTAAACATGAATCTGATGGCTCTGGAGATGATAGTCTCTGATACTTTTGTGGGACTGGGGGGAAAACTTTGATCTCAGAGTGTGAAGTTGTAGAAGGATGATTATTGCTGATGTCTTTTTGTGGTCTGCAGTTAGAAGTGTATGCAGAGGAAACAAGTACCTGAAGTCTTGATATTGCAAGGAAAATACCCACTATTGACTTTTTCATAGTTGAAAGCTTCTTGGTCCTTCAAGCGGATGCATTTTAATGAGATAGTCATCTGATATATCCAACAAGTTAAATATTTTGCTCAGGAGAAAATTCTAAATGTTCATATGCAAATAGAAAATGGGTTTACTACACAGTTTTCAGAATAGCATTCAAACTTAACAAACCTACATGATCATTAGTTCATTCTGGGGTTTTGCAAGTGAAACAAGGACATAACTAAGCTCTTGATAATATCTTGTATTGATTGGATTAACAGTAATGCTTCCTACTTAAATCCTCTCTGCTTTAGATGTGTAGTTTTTAGTCCTTTATAGTTTTGTGTAAATAAACTCCTTATTTATATCTTGGCTAATACAAAGAAGTTGGTATTTGTTAGAAACTTCTGTATGTAGTACTTAACAAGTCTGTATGGTAAAGATCTTATGTTTACTGTAATTATCATAGGTAATTAATTTGTTAATTGGTTTACTGAATTTTCAGCTACTCACAATTTTTTAAAGTACTGAAATGAATATTATTGTGAATTGCTCACTCTTAAAAGGATTGTGAGCACTTGATGTTGAACAAAGAATATGAAGAAATGGATTTCTTTAAATATTTATAAAGCATTTTTGATGACTAGACCTCATTTCCATGGTGAATTTTTACAAGCATATTCTTTTTGTCTATTTTCAGTCCCCTGCACATAGCTATTCAAGCTATGACTCTGGCAAGAATGAGAGTGTAGGCAGAGGTGCTGAAGATTTGTCTCTGAATCGAGGAGATGAGGATGAGGATGACCATGATGAGCAGGAAGATCCTGAGAAGGTTAATGAATCAGATGGGGTAGAAGCTGAGAGACTCAAAGCTTTTAACGTAAGTCTTCCTGCATCGGCCGCCTTGTTCACTATTCCTTTTCCTTTGTTATTTATGGGTGAGTTTGACAATATTAAAGGCCCATTCATTTAATTTGCAGGGTTTATTTCGATTATTATTTTAATGCCTCTTGCCATCGGATGACAGATTCACTGTGTTTTATTTAGAATTTCAAGGCAGAGTGCCATCTTTACCAGCAAGGCAGACAAAGCTTTGTTATGTGTGCGTGCATGTGCGTCCATGTGTGCGGGTGTGCAGGTGTGTCTGTGCATGTTCACCCATTGAGTGGAAAGGGGCTGTAGCTAGATTATCAGAAGACCATTGCAGTGGTCAGATGCTTTCCCAATGTATGTAATTATGCATGAAAATACAAGCAATTTTTCAAAGGAAGAAAAAGTGAGATTCAGTTCAATAAAATCATTAGCAATCGCAGCTTATTGTTAACAGTTAAACGTAAGGAGTGCCTATTTTCACAATCTGTTCTGGTTTATCTCACAAGTTCTGTATTCTATAGACTATTCTTTTCTTGTCTTCTTCTTTTTTTTTTTTTTTTTTTTTTTAAATCAGCCCACCCCAAATAACCCTTTAAAGAACTGTTTGCTTAATATTTCTGGCTTCCCATTACAAAGCTCTTCAGTGGATATAAAAGGTGTCTTCCTATCAGTAATCAAGACAGGAAGCTAGGAAGAGAAGAGAGCCACCCTCCAAACCCATCTCCTCTGTCTCCCTCTTGCCAACAGATGTTTGTCAGGCTGTTTGTAGATGAAAACTTAGACCGAATGGTCCCAATCTCTAAGCAGCCCAAAGAAAAGATCCAGGCTATCATTGACTCATGCAGGCGACAATTCCCTGAGTATCAAGAGCGTGCCAGAAAACGCATACGTACTTACCTCAAGTCCTGCAGGCGGATGAAAAGAAGTGGTTTTGAGATGGTGAGTTTTGATTTAAAACCCAGCCCTAGTTTCCATCAAAACCCCATATGTAAATCCATGGCACTATTTTGTTTTCATCTTAGTGTCTTCTTTTTTTTTGGGTTGGTTTTTATTTTTGTTTTGGGTAATACCAGGTCAGAGGGTTGTTTTTTCCCTTCTTCATTCTTCCTGAATTTATTCCCTTTGTTCACTGGTTTAAGAGTGATTTGGATTTGAATCCATGAGATGAGCCAGTATGGATGTATAGGAAAAGCAAAACAAAGCAAGGCATAAGAAGGGAAAACAACTGATGTCATATATGGTGACTTATTTTCTACTTTAGGTTACAGGTAGAGATTTTTGACTGGAAAAGTTTCATAGTAATATGGTTTTTTTTCTTTAAAATTCCTCTGGCCAACTGTTTTTTTGTGAGCTTTGTAAAAATTTAGATCCTGCTAAAAAAATGCTATACCCAAGCGAATGCCCAGAACAGTCACTACACACTGTCAATGAGTTTTTTCTTGTACGTTTTAAACTGTTTATCCATCAGTAAAATTTCTCAGTTGATATATAGGTGTGCAAAATACATTAAATGGTTTTAAAGCATGGACATCAAACTTATGGTTTGAGTGTGCCAGCGGTTTAGTAATTGTAATTCAACCAAAGACAATGAAAGCTATGTTGGTATGCAGCTGTCAGTGCTTTCAGATACTATTATTTTAATGTAACAAGAATGGGAAAATAATGTCTTCTAACCAATGGGCAGCTACATTATCTCTAAAAAATCTTTGTATCTCAAAAACATGGCAAAGTTAGAAGAAACTAGGTAGCTACGCTTCTTGTATTTTATATGTCTTAGCCATCTCTCTGGCCTTTAGATGACAGTAAAATCACCTCATCATTACAAATAGGTATCATTTAGTGAATAAATGTATCATTTTTTAAAAATAAATCCTCTGCAAACCTACAGATTATATTAAAAAGTTGTTGGAGATAGGTGAGTTTTAGTGTTTTCTCATTCTCTCTTTTTCCTTCAGTCTCTGCAAAGTATTTATTATTGCCATATGTTGTTTAAGATGTTAGCTGACAATTTTAAGAACAAAATATCAGGTTTATTTGTTGTGTAAGACCACTATTGGATGTCAAAAAAGCAAAGACAGAGACTACATCTTTGTATGTGTTTGTGATTCTAATTGACTGCTTGGCTTTCTTGTTTGAAACATTGGGATAACATTGTCTCTGAACAATGGAAACACAGATGAAGAGAGACAGGTAGAATAAAAGACATCTGTATAGATAAAAGTGCCAAAGATTGACTTGTGGTGTACATGTCACATTATATAGCCTTCCAAAATAAAAGAAGGAAGACCAGAAAGTAAATATTTTTTACAATACACCAAGTAGCATCAAATTGCATCTACGTACTGTGACTGAAAATAGTCCAGCAATATCAAGTTCAGCTTTCACACTGACAGATATTTTTATTTTGCTGTACTTCCAATTGAAAATACTTATAAAATTAGCCAATGCTAGCAGGTCTCCTGACTGTTCCAATTTATGGTCTCATTACTGTCATAATTCACACTGATGAGCAGTTATGTAAACTGGATCATTTTCTGTCATCTGAAAGACTTGCACAACTGTTTTCCATTGTGAATAAGGGACTTAGCAGTCTGACCCTTAAGAGATGTGTTGGCTTGACTTCAGTGCACATTTGCAAATGCTGCTTTCATGTGAATAAAAGTTGCAATATCGAATTTATACCTGAGAGGAGAAAAGGACCATACATTACCAGGAACACAATGCAAAATAGGCAATCTTTATAGTTCAGAAATATTTCCTATTTTTACAATGTTCCATGACAGTTTATGGCATTTTTAAACAAATAAATTACTTTCTAAAATACTGACTTTGCTGCCCATGAATGGAAGTGACAAGGCACTGGAGCTCGTGCCAATTGAGCCCTCTTGGGTCTGGAGGAAATCTGTCCTGCTTCCCCATTCAGAGGTAGGATAATGAGCCCAAGAATATCCATTGTCTTTGGGGGAGCTCCCATTAACTTCCTAAGAGAATAAGTGGTGTTTTATATTTGTGTTTTGAAAAATTCTGAAATGTAGTACGTCTCCATTTGTTCTTTTTAATTATTTTCTGATTTCAAGGTTATTGTATCAGCATCTCCTGATTATAAGCAGCTGTAAAACAGTGCTACAATGGGCAGAAGCACTTGACTGTGTGATTATTTTAAATGTACTTGCCATTTTGACAGTGGAAAAGAATCACTTTGCCTGAATTGTAATATTTGTTCGAAACAATCATGAAAGGACATGTTAGTTTTGATTTGAATCAGGTTCTACTGTCAAATATAGCAAAACAGGATAACCATCAGCTCAGGAGCAATGGTGATACTGTTGTTATATTAAGTAGGATGTCAGATAATAATCTCCACAGGAGATGCTTTTTGCTAAAGACATAGTAAAGACAAGTTTTTCATTTTTGTTCAGGTTCAGTGTGCTACATTTTGAGCATCTAGTTGCAAGAAAAAAAGAGAATAAAATCATGTATGGCATTTGACAGTTCAGGTTGTGTGCGGAACTGCAGCTGTCTATAGTGTCATATTGTAAAATGAAGAGAAACCATAAAAGCTAGGTTAAATGAGTCTATGACCGCAGAGTAAAGATGAAAAAACATACCTGAAGCTTGCTTCTATCTGTTATTTGTCATCTGTAATCCAAACGGCAGTTCTTGCTGCAAAACAAGCCAATTCCATCTCTTAGGCAATGGGAAAGACTCAGTCTCATGAGTGTTCATATAGTTAATTAACGTATTTCTTAGTATTTATATTTTTAAGGGATTGCTTATAGTTATTCTGCTTCTACTTATGGCAGACAGATGTCCACAGACTCCAAGGCAGCTTATTTATCTTCTTGTTATAAATGCTCCTTTGAGGAATTCCCTTTCTATAATGGAAATACTTCTCTCATGTGACTGTTCAGCTTCTTATTGTTCCACTTTAATTTTCATTCTGACACAAGTGTATCCCTCAGCAAGGCACTGTCAGAGTTCTTTCTCATGAATTGTAAGAAAGATTGTTTTTCTTCTCCTATTGTGGCTTGCTTATGGATACTTGAGAATGATGTCTTACTAAATTCTATGAGCTTGCTGAGGATCTTTCATTGAGAAGGAAGTTTGCACAGAAATCACTGGCTTTTGGATGGGATCTCTACCTTGTGCTTTCACTTGTGTTATGCTATAGCATATTGTGAATGTCTTAAAGTTCTTGGTGTTCCTAAAGAAATTCTTTTTCTCTACATTAATCCATAAGAAAAATAATTTGAAAAATATATTACTTCCAGTCTCTCAAGAATTTATATTAATGAGAGTTCCTTTATATTCATGAAGTGAGTTCATATTCATCACCAGTTTCGCTTTTTTTTTTTAAGTCTGTCTTTTAGACTTGTCTTGTTTAGATTATAGAAAACTGACAACAGAAAAAGACAGTAGACATACCGAGGATACGTGGCATCTCATTATTTAGTTACAGTCAAAAAAAATAATCAAATGGGGTTGAATTGATGCAATAAGTACATTTCCTTGTGATTTCTCCCATGTTCTGGATCTCCTCACTGCATTTGGTTTGAAGCTGTACCTTACAGTATCTTTTCATAGTTATGCCATTTTTTTTTTTTATGTGCATCCCAATGTAAGGGCAAGACCTTAAACTACCATTTATAAACATATTCTTCCTTTTGTTTAAGCAGAAGGAAAATCTCCTTCCTAAGCTTTACTGTAATACAAAGCTGCAGTAGTATCAAGAGCAAAGTGATTTGTATGTATTGGAGAGTAGAGGCCAGCCATATATGCTTTTTTTCTCCTGAGGACAAGTTTAGGTGTCTCAGAGAGCAAGAGTCACACTATGCCTGAAGATAGTTCCTGGGTTAGATCTCAGCCTTGTTCATCCCAGTTGCTTCTGCCCTACTGCCAGCTTCAGTAAGAAATAATCCAGCTCTACATCTTTCACTGCTTCTGTCATTTGGTTGTGCCAACTGGCTGTTTTAAGAGATGTTTTAACCATCTGCAACTGTGCACATGTTGATTGAAGTGTTTTAAATGTGTCAAGTGACTTGGAGTGCTTATATATTTTGAATGAGCAATTTTGATGGAGGTTGGTTTGCAGAAGGCAGCATGTTTTCAGGTATCTGCCTCTTTACCAATTCTCGGGATAGGTATCTAGCCCCTGTCTTTAAGTTTTACCTTCAAGAGTGAGGAAGCTTTGGACTGCTCTTGCAGTCACATGGCTTTTCTGTCATTCAAGCCTTCTGTGGCTGGACAGGTCATAAGCATTTTGAGGAAGATGAGGGTCTGTGGATCCAGGGGTGCATAGCTTATCTTGATTAATAAGCTCGGAAGTGTTAGGAAAATTATCACAATGTCATGGTTTAACACTGGCCCGGCAATTAAACCGAGTAACAGATGCTCTCTATTAATCCCCCTCTCCTCCCTGATAAGGAAAGGAGAGAGAATAAGGGAAAGAGACTTATGGGTTGGAAACTAAACTACACAACTTTAATGAAACAGTAATGATAAATAGGAAAAATTACTAAATTTTCCTTTCCCCCAATAACTCTCACGTCACCACGGAGGCTGTAGGGCAGCCCTGGGAAAGTCCAGGCTGGACTCCTGGGGTCAGGAGCAGTCGGGAGCTGGAGGCAGGAACACACAGATTCAGGCTGGCACGGATCAGGAGCACAGGCAGAGGAACGGACGGAATCCTCCCAGGATGCTGAAGCACACAAGGAACAGGCGAAGGAAGAGCAGGAAGAAGGGTCAGGAAGGTGTTTGACCCTCGTGATCCCTCAGATTTATGCTGAGTATGACGTGTATGGGACGGAATACTCTGTTTGGTCAGTTCTGGAGTCTATCTGTCCGGTCCTCCCCAAAGGAGGGGTTCAGGTGGGACCTCTTTACTCCTTCTGGAGGGTAAAATGTTTCCTCAGAGCAGAGCAGTGTCCTTGGCTCTGCACACCAGTGTCTGGCAGTAACTATAAACATCCAGTGTTATCAGTCCTAGAAGCAGACACTGTCTGAGAAACTTGCTGTTAATTTCAGCAAGTGCAGCTACTTACAAGAGACTTAGCTGAAAGCAAAAGTACAAGCCAGAAAATCACCTTTATCCTGGCCCAAACCAGGACACACAAGAACAGTTGAATGAAGATCAACAAATATTAATAAAGTAGATTTGCTTTGTACTATACTCCAAATTCCATTGATTGGTCACTTTCCTTTCCAAGCATCTCACCCTTGTTTGACAGTGGTTAGCGTATGTAAATCCAATGGGGAATATGGTTGGAAAAAGACTGAGCTACTTTCTGACAATCTTTGACCTTTTGTACTAAATCTCACATATCATTTAAAAAACATAAATTCTAAAAACAGTTTCCCTAAGGCTCTCAAACATTCCGCCCCCCTCCCCCAGAACAATTCAGTGAATACTCATGTGATTTTTGAGAATTGCCCTTTAAATCTGTCTCAGATGCCTTTTGCTTTTTAATAACTTCTGCAACCATAGGCAATTTTGGAAAAGGGAGTGTCAAAAGAATTTATACTTTTTCAAGTATTCTCCAAAAATGCAAAAAGTTAGCTTTGTAAAAAGCATGGTATTTGGAAAAACGAATGAAAACTAAACAAAGAAAAATTAATGATAGTAAATAATCCTCTACATGCTGTGAGACAGAAAAAGACGGGAATACAATTTTGACATTTGTTTTACTTCTTAATTAAAATTAGAAGAAAAACAGTCCCCTCCAGAATGGCAATAAGTTCTGATGTAGAAAAAACCACTTTTCTTATGGAAAAATAAGATGAATCTGGGATAGAAGAATGTTAACCCTGATTACTTGTAAGCTTGAAATCTGAAAAAGTCAATTTCTTTTGCATGATTCTGGTTTCCAATGAGATCTTTGCTGCAATGTTACTTAATTGTCTGGTTTCTTCCAGTAGCTTAAGGACAGGGAGACAGTTCAGTCTATTTGTTTAGGGAAAAGAGGAAATGCTTTTAAATCAGACTCAGTTTTTCCCAATCCTTGGTAGTTTTGCTAGTAAACTGTTTGCTATTGGAGTGTCCAATCCAATCCCCACATAACTCAGATGAGTTAATTCAGCATGAAGATTCCTGGAATTCTCTGTCATCGAAATACCACATGAATTTGGTGTAGAGGTAACCTTACCTAAGTTTGCCAGAGAAATCAGGTGATTTGGGTTCCCTCAGCAGTCAGTGAAGCCCTTAGATGGATCAGTCCAGAGAGATTCATCCTGAGCTCTCTCATGAGTCAACTTCTGGAGATACCTGTCTCTTCAATGAAACAAAAAAGAAGCCTATATTACTAGTTTAGACAAAATATTAGAGTTTTGAGTGGATAAAGGCAGATGGATGTTCTTACTGTTGTTCACAATATTCATTCAAAATTTCCACTGGACCCACTGAAACTGCTCTCTAGTGAGTGGAGCAGGACTTGGCCCCATATGTAGGCATAGCAGCAACAGCAGCAGAAGGGTGGTTGATTGAAACGTGTCTCTTAGACAGGAATATGGATATGTTAAGATGCATGTGGATGTATTTAGATGTATATGTATATATATACAGGTGCTGTCATAATCAAGGTACAACATGCAATGATTCAGTTAAATGTACTATAAAACTGAAAACTTAAAAAAGCAATGTGAACATCACTGAATATTTTAAGAAGCCCCTGCTTCCTTTTAAGAAAATATTTCTAGTAATTCCTTTGAGTTTTTTAGTATGTGTTACAGTTATTTATTACAAGACTGTGACACTGAGCAAAGTATATCAAAACCCAGACTGAAATGCAGTGCTGCAAGCCTTAAATGCCAGTCCTGCTGTTCACATTTCTCTGTTCTGTACTCACTAACAATTATGGAAGTATATCCAATAGAGAGCAGTGCTGCACTTTAGTCTGTAAATTTAAAAATACTCTATGGAAAGGTTTCTGAATCCTTTATAACTGTGTGGACATTTCTGTGTCATACATTCCTCTGCATTACACTGAGGAAAAGATCTCATTCAAAGATAATGCATACCCTGTCTTGTGAAGTATTTTAGATGTTTTCTATGAGAAAATGCTTTTTAGGTATTATGTACTGTTGTAAGTATATTGGGTATTTTAACATGTTGTGTTAGATCTTAATAAGTTACCGTGATAGAGTTATGGAATATTTGAAATACTTCTTTTTGGAAATGAAGTGGTCTTATGGTAACTGAGCTAAAAGCTGACATTTAGGAGAGTCACAGGGAGCATCACATAGTTAGGAGCCCAGCATGCAAAGTGCTGAGTGTACTTCTGGAAAAAATCATTTTCTGTCAGTGAGGCATCTTAGGCATTCATCTTCTCCTGTGGATGCCAAATCACTTTGGAAAATTTGGAACTGTTTTTTTTTTTTTTCAAGTTTGAGTAATAGTTAAATATTTTCTCACTCACACACTGATATTAGAGTTCATAAATTTGTATTAGGCTCTCTATGAATGAAATGGAGTAACTTGTATGTTTTGACCTTGCAGCTGCCTTATGCGGGAAGATCTCTTCAGTGTAACTGTCCTAAATTAGAAGGTAGTATTTATGTACAAATTCAGGCTATAAAGTCTGGCATTTTTACAGGCGTGCATGTGTGGCCATTTTCTGACATAATAGATAGCTGTATTTTTTAGAATTGAGTCAGACAGGTGTAATATATGTAAGAGTATCCAGACTGAGCTTCTGTATGACAATTTCAGCTTTTATTTGTAAATGAATGCTGGATCTCACAAAATCATGCCAAAGTAGTAACTTTAGAGACAGCAGATCTCTAACCACAGGAGGACAGCACATACAGCAGATCACAAACTTATTTTTGGTGAATATACTGCTCCTAGTGGCTTAGAATAAAATTTAATCCACCTATTATATCAGCAATTGCAAGTTTTATACAAAAAATTTACATTTGAAATTAAAACTCAACAGTTTTTTAGATTTTATATAGAAATACAGGAATTGTGTGATTATGCCAAAAAGGTATTTTATGTTTCCCATTAAATTACTGCAAAGGTAGCTCACTTTAACCAGAAGATCTGATGATACTGTGTACAGTTGTTGTTCTGCAAATGGGTGTTTTATAGCATATTGAAAGTGCTAGTCTGCTTTATGTTAAGGAATCAGAGACTTTGCAAATAGAGGTGATGTACAGACAATCTGGGGCAAGAATTTCTGATTTCGATTTCTAAAAAATTAGCAACCTTGCAGGATTACTCCATAACTCAAGAAAGGCTTGGTGTAAGACACTTTGCTGAGAGCCAGACTTGAAGACTACCAAAGCCATGGAAGGACTGTCATTAGCTTTAATGCTCTTTAAAGCAGACCAATAGTTATTTGACTACAAAGAAATATCTGCTAATTTGATATTCCATCCAGAAATTTGCGTAGGTGTATCTGTCAATAATTTGTACATTCTTCAGAAAGAGATAAGGGTATTATCTGTGCAACATCTTCAGGTAAATTCACACCAAAATTGTTTCTTTTAAAACTACAGAAAACAAACACAAAAACCAAAAGTTCCTGTCCAATATGGTGGCTAAGTGTGCTTGTTGCTTTGTTGCCATTTACAGGCTCTTTGGTGGTCTAAAGAATCAGGTTTAAATCACCTTGGAATACAGTTTCAAATATGAGTGGACTGGAGGTGGTTGGTCATCTCCCTTGTACTACTGCAGGAATGTAACCACTTCTTCAAAGTCAGTCACTTCAAAAAAGCCAGAGGCACCTGCATGTACATAAAATGTACATGAAAATGTACGTGAAATCAGGTGTTCCTTGGTCAAGAAGCTCTTTGCCTGTTAAAGGCTGAACCTTGGTCGTGTGTCAGCTAAAGAGATGTACAAGAGCAAAAATCTGTGTGTATTGAAAACGTGGCTGCTGTTCTAGTGCAGTCACAAGCAGTATCATTTTTCCAAGTACATAGGAAAGAATTCTCTATACTGCTGCTGTGTGATGGGCAGAGGCATATAGTCTTCTCAGAATGTCTATATTAAGCTGTTGATCAGATTCCCTCTGAGTTGTATTCATCTCTCTGCCTGAAGTTTGTGTAACATCTTCACATACCTATTTTCTATCTGATACTGGTTAAAAGTTGCAAAAATGTTACTTTGCCTTCTAGTTTTGCTGTATGAATCACTTGTTTTTGAAAACTAATGTTTAGAAGCTTACTTCTTTTCTGTAGTTTTACACATGGGTAGTTCTAATGTTATTTCCTGCTTTACATGACTGTGAATTAAAAATAAAACCAGACTGGGGCTGTGAATATTATGTGTCGAGTAACAGTAGGTGTTTTCTGCCAGTTAGAGGTGGTTGGGAATTTTTTGAGAACACCTTTTTTTTTTCTTTTTTTTTTTTTTTCTTTTTTTTTCCCTTTCAAGAAATGTTTGTAAAAGGTTTTCTGTTTTGACATAATCCTGTAAAATTAAACCTGGTTTCTTGCTAGTGGGCAGATTGTGGGCCTATGGATTGTGGGGAGAGCCTGGGAGCCCTTAGAAATAAGGACTGCTTGGCTCCTTTGTTTCCTGCTATAGTCCCAAACATTCAGGAACCAGCATTCAGCTCTCAGCACTGCAGAGGGAAGCCTGGGAACCTAGAAAATGTTGGTCTGGCTGAGCTCTGCAGGCTCCCTTCTGCAGAATTGAATGATGTTGCTTTTGCCACGTTTCCAAAGGCCTTTGTGTCTCACCCTTGGGTAGGAAGTTGAGAAATGTTCAGGACTGACTTGCTTGAGCTTTTTATAGAAGTGGTTTTATAGCTGGCAGCCGTGACAGAGATCATCAATAATCAGAAGTATAGAAGTAAGGAAGTTAAGCTACACCAGGAGAGGCCTTGGAGCTTAGAAGATGGGGCTATTAATTCAGTTTATTTAAAAACATTTTTTTTAAAGTAGTTATTTCAAAGCAATTTTTCCTTTTTGGCAAGGCTTTTCAAAATTGATCTTTTTGACATTTCAAAGAAATGGCATTTTGTGGAACAGAAAATCCTCTTTAACAGGGTCTACATTTTGTGACAGAGGACTGTGTTCATCTTCTCAATCAAAGCCAGACCAGTGCTCTGCCTGAGTTAAATTGATAGAGCCCAAACATTAATCAGATTATTTTTGCCCTGTGCTTTGTCACAGTATTTTCCTTCCCAGGTGGCTTCATTACATTCTCCCTAACGTTCACTCTAGATAGCTCATGTCATGAACATAGCTACAGGGAGGAGTGAGAGAAACTATGGGTTAACACATATTTCAAGAGGAAAATAACTCCATTACCTGGAGATTTCCTCCGTTTTTGCAGGTCCTAACTTTGAGTTCAAATTTCAACAGTGAACACATAACCACTGCACTCCTTTTCAGAGAAAAGCACATGACTACTAGACTTTTATGGTAACACCTTTTTTATTTTATAAAACATTCCGGTGAACCTGTTCTCTCCCATAAAATGGGGAATCTTGGGTTCGTTTTACTTTTGTGGCCAGAACATTAGTTTTTTTGCTCATATGTCACCTTCTAAAAACCTTTGAAGTATTTGTTTCAAATTAAAGACCAGAGCTGGAGAAATTAACCATGTGTTTACTCACCATTTTTCAAGAACATCGTTGTGTGGCCACTGCTACAGGACCCCACTGACACTTCAATGCAAACAAAACCTTGAACATCTATAAAACAGTGTCATGTACTGTGATACTCAGCCACCAAATAAATACAGGAAAGGATTTAGTGTGGCTAAATGACGCAATAGTGAATTCTGAGCAACATCACCATTGTAGGGAGGCAGAGTAATAAATAGAGCTCTTGGTCAATAAAAACCTTCCACAGAGACTTACTCCTTCCTCTGGAGCTCTGAGGAAGATGTCTGCTTGTACTCCAATGTTAACTTCAGCAATGACACCAGGATTTTAACATCAGTGTCCCTCATCTCTTACACAGATTTGTTTTCAAAACTGGAAACAAAAATTGTAGTATTGCAGCCTCTGATTGTCTTTCTCACACAGCTGTTACACTGATGCCAGAGAGCTGCTTCTTGTATTTCTGGGGAGGAGTAAGCCTGTTTCACTACTGAGGGAGACACATAAATCCCTGTCTGTTTTTAAACGCTAGTTCAGCTTCTGGTCCCAAACAAACTGTGGTCCCAAGAATTAGAGAAAGTGCAGTGTCAGATAAGAAAAAATTGGCATTCTGCAGAGCACATCCAAAGTTAATAGATGGACTTTAATTTTTAAAGGTAAAAGTGAAATATTAGTGATGGTTGGCTCCTCTGTTTCTGGAATGTTATGAAACCCGTCAGCTGAGACAATATAATCTGTTCTAAGGCTGTCTAAGAACTGAATGGGAATACATCAAAACTTGCTTCCAAAACTCAGTGACATTTCATGGAAGGTTCATACTTATGCTTTTGGGAGCAAGGAAGTATAACTCTTAAAATCCCCAAACAAACAAAAAAAACACCCCAAAAAGCCCCAACAAAAAACAAAAAAACACCCTCAGAATCCCACACATATAGGCAGTTCCCATATAAACTTATGTAATACTTCTGAGTTCAAGGAAGCTTAGAGAATTTATACAAGTTCTGAACCTCGTTCAATAAACTGTAATCTCTGGAATGACTTTATATGTATATCAGTATCTGTGTTATTATCCCCATTTTCTTTATTTTCTTAGTAGTTCAGATATATCTGAATTACTCAATATCTATCTCAGTAGTATCTCAGTATTATCTCAGTAATGTGAAAGATCAGTTTTATTGTGACCTTATTTCATACATATTGTTTTGCTTGTAATTCCAAAAAAAAGGGGGTGTCAATATTATTTTTAATGAAATGGTAGGGAAGATCATATTGGAGCTCACAACCTACAATTGAGCTACAAAGAGATCAGCATTCCCTTGTTTTGGGAGGATTCATTGCATGTTTAGCCTAAAACGTGTAAATGCTATGAAATTAATAATGAGGGATTTTGAATTAGAAAATGAACCATATATAGTTGAACCACGAAACATGTATGCTGCTGGACAGCTGGCATTATCAAGAGCAAAACCCATATTTTTTTTTACAGTCATTTAAAATCATATCAGTCATGTTGCAGCAAGAAATGCAAATATTCATATACTACAGATTGAGACTGCTCTGATATATTCTGACAATCTGTTATGTTTTGAGTGATGTTTCAACCCTGTCACTTGGGGCTTTTTTGGTTTTGGTTGTTGCTTTTTTTCAGGGTTTGTTGGTTTTTTTTTCTTTTCTTTTCTTTTTTTTTTTTCTTTTTTTTAAATGAATACTACTCATCTCTGTCACATGCTGTACAGGATAAAAAGCCTTTCAGTTTTCCTTACAAGAACCAGACAGCCAGGGTGCTGCTGGAACGCAGAGAACATGCCACTGTCTGTTCAAAGTACAGCTTAATGAGCCAGACTAAACACATTGGACAATAGAGCTGTGGGGGGGAAAGGGCTTCTCATGGATCTATGGATCAGCTGCAGCGTTAGCATCTAACTAGTTTCATTTGTTTCATCTTTACAAGTTCCATTTCCCTGTTTTGTTGATATGAACTACATTTCAATGAGCGGACTTTCCTGCCTAGGTGACGGTATCGCCTGCTTTGACAAAAAAGGAGATCGTGGATTATGCGAGAAATAATTTCTGTCTTTCTTTTTTCTCTCATAGTCACGACCTATTCCCTCACACCTTACTTCAGCAGTTGCAGAGAGTATCCTGGCTTCTGCCTGTGAGAGTGAAAGCAGAAATGCTGCAAAAAGGATGCGGTTGGATAGACAGCAGGTACTGTGTTGCTTGGGGGTCTCCCACCTCCCTCTTTATAGCTGCACTGGACTCGTCTGCATAGGATGCCATGCAGGAGGGTAGTGCAATCCCTGATACCATTCTTGCTAGAAAAAATAATCGAAATACAAAGGCTGTAGTGCTCTAAATGAATACTCAAGCTTGTCTTTGTCTGTATTTACATGAGCTGTGTGAAGGTGTCTAGTATATTTATAAATTCCAGCTGGATAAAGCTAGGTATTTGCTTTCTAATGGTTGTAGATTTTGATATGTAAGCTGCAGACTAGAATTAAAAGTAACGAAACATACAGTATATATAATTTGCATAAATAATAGAAATGATGCATGTATCCATGAGTTTGTGTTTATCTGCGCACATATTCTCTTTCAAAACCTGTCTGCATTTGTAAATGCAACAGATTTACACATATAGTGTAAGTCTAAGTTTCTGAAAATACCTATTTGCCTGAAACAGGAAAGTTATGGTAATATGTAGCAAAATGCTGTCAATTAAATTATTAGTGAGTTTTTAAAGCTCATCTCACTATATTTTTTTCCTTATGTGACTGTTCACCTATTGTAGTGCATGTTAGGATTTCATTATTTTTAAATTGCTGAGAATTGCATGTTTTCTTTCAATTTTTAAAAATCAAACTGGTAGCTTATTCCAGGGTTTGATTATTCAGTTGCTCCACAGATTTGTCTAGCATATCTCTGCAGTGAATGTCTAACATTCTTATTACAAAGATTAGTATGCTCTTTTTCAAATCAGTAAAATCGTAGCAATAGCTCAGTTGTTCCAAAATATGCCTCTGCCATGGCAGATGAACATTTTTTAAAAGAACATTTTCCTTTTATACGTAGTCTATTGACTTCTTTCAGTTTGTTCCTTGACTGCATGAAGGATTCCCCCCACTGTCCCTAAAACACTGATAATTTAGGATCTGAGAGTAGATACTGCTGTGTCTTTTTGATGGTTTTTGCTTGTTTGTTTGTTTGGTTTTTGTTTGTAGTTGCATTATTGTGGTGCATTTGCCTTGAGGTATACAAATCATGTGGGATGTTAAGACATTGCCTTGTTAAGTATAGCTTAGTTTAGAAGTAATACTCATTCAGACTGTGCAGGTTTTATATTATCTCATCTGTTCTCTGATGTTCCATTAACATTTAAAAGCATGAACAAAAAACTACAAAGTTGATGTGCTGACCCCAAGGAGAAGTAGAAGAGACTTGTGCAAACATCAGATGCTTTCATTGCCCCAAACTGGTGGCTCAGTTCCTTGGTCCAGCCAGAGTGAGGCAGATTTAAATGAGAATACCTTAATACTCTCTAGGGCTCCAGAGAGCTTTGGAAACAAAAACAATTTTGAAACTGTAGACAGAACTAAAGAAGTATATAACTAGGATACTTTTGTTTTCTTGTATTTGTAGTATTGCTGTCACAGAAAGATTTGGTAGCAGCTATCATTGGGGAAAGAGGTATTTCTTTACTTTTCATTACAAAATTCAAAATCCATAGGCAGAATGGCTCCAAACTGATCATCTTAATTACAAATGTGATGTTAAAGTAGCAAAGCTGGCTACAAGAAACAGCTGTTGGGTTCTGCTTCCCTCAGCTCCATCCTCTTTTTGGCAGTGAGTTCTGGGAACACTGTGGATATAGCTGCAAATAACACCATGCCATTTGATTCAGCAAGCAGTAAATTAGCTGACTTGAAGTAGCTTTGGTGCTTGAAAAACTCTTTGTGAATTTAGGATAGATTGGCTGAATAGTTTTGACTGGAATAAATTGTGGGCAAATGTGTTAAGTAGCTTCATAAAACTTCATAAAAATAGTTAAGTCACTAGAGAAGTAGAAAACCTTGGTTCTAACCCCAGTTCCATTGAAATGTAATTATTTATTCCAAGTATGTGGGATTGACAAAGTAGACTGAGAGCAAAGCTTTCCAGAATATTTGTGAGTGGGGTATTTAACACATAGATCTGTGCTCGGTTCTTAAGCAAGATAGGAACTGTCCTTGTAGCCTCACATCCAGGCAGAGTGTCTTACAAGTAAAAACTTGTTTTTTCTTCTTACTTATTTTGAAAAGTTCTTTTCTTACGTATATCCAAAGTGAAATAATTTCATGGGATTTTTTTTCTCAGAGTAATGTTGAAAAAGTTCATCATGTCATTTTTACTGTTCCATAGCTCTAAAAAAACAACAAAATAAAGAAGCCTTGTTTCTTGAAATATGTCTCTACTTTTCCTTTTCAAACAGAAATTTCAAAAACTGGACATTATACTAAAGGGTGGATTCAGGTTTTGAGGACCCTTCAGTCCAAAGTTGTGAGGAGTAAAGAGGAATTAAGATTTGGATAATGATAACTACCACTTAATAAATTAAATCAAGAGATCTTCTTGTGGAGGACAAGCATTAGATAGCCCTGGACAGTAGATTGTTAAGAGGATTTGTAAGAACACTCATTCAGGACTTCCCCTCAGAGCTGAATGGAAGCACTGCATTAAAGCTGCTTTATTCTTGCACTCACTCAGCACAGTGAAGATCTGCCTGTTATTCTCCAGAGGGCTGATGTGTCTCAAATGGAGATGTAATTTGCATTCCTACCACCACCTTTTTCAGCTTATTACCCACAAAATGTGAATGTATTAAGAACACAGTGAGTATTATGCCCAAATCTGAAGCTAAGACAGTACTTCAGCAGCTTCCTCAAATCCCTTTCTTGTCTTGTTTATGCTCTTTCCTCTTCTTTTTATTTCCTCACCACGCTGTCTCTGAGCAGGGTGTTTGGAGCATGTTAGGTCCCTAATGTAAATCTGTACTTTGGTAAAATAATATGAATTTCCAAACTAAATATGGTTTTGCTTACAGTGTTAATTTTAACAGTGTTTTGATGAGAAAACATCTCAATTATTGCAGCAAAATGAACCAGCTGAAAGGTCAGATCCATGGAAACTCTTAAGTGCTCAATTTTTCTTTAACAGATAGACTATTGGCCATGCTCATGACTAGTACCTGTTTATTTCACAAGTGTTAAACGTGGAGGGTTGGCTTTATATACTTGTAATCCTGTGTACAGAATCATCATTTCTTCAAAGAAACTGCTCATGCATCCAAATACTGCGTCTTATGAATGGTTTTCTGATATCTGCAGTGCTTAGTATAACCCTGATCTAGTGATATTGTTAAGTCTACTGAAGTTAAGTCTGAAGCAGGACAAAGCCTTCATTCTACCTGTATGCCTCAAATTCCACTCACAGGATCTTTGTATTTCCTAACTCAGTTTTAAAAACAAGTTAATAAAACCTGTCTCACTGGTATCAATTGCCTATTTTTAAAAAGACTTTTTTTCATGGCAATCATTTCTTTCATAATAGGGAACTCCATGTGAGCCTGTCTGTCAGGAAATGAGTACCTCCCCATGAAACTATAACAATAAAAGCATTGTCAGTTTCTGAGACTTCTCTGTAAGGAGTATAAATGTGTTTATTAGGTCATGGTAGTTTGGACTACAATGCTTTGGCTGTCTGACCATGTTAAATGTTACTCAAGTGCTCTCTTTAACTTCAGTGCATTTTCATTATCTTAAGATCAAGCTCTTTTGGTTGGCCTGTGGCGTAAGTGCCAAGAAGCTATGCATTTGATACATACTACCTGAATGAAGAGATCTGTCACTCCTATTTTTTAATTCTGACTGATACTAAAAATAACTTTTTCCCTTGCATAAATGTTGCACATTTATATATTGAAATTGTGTAGATTTCCTGCTACCACTGCCCAATGGTGAAATACTCATACCACTGGGATGGATTTGGTTATCTTTGTACAGTCCAGATCAGGCAGTGGGTATAGAGGCAATGCAGAGCTTTTGTTTTGCTCTTCAGATCTTCTCTGCTGAGTCTGAATACTGAAAAAGGGTAATTTCAGTCTTGAGTTTTGAGGACTTTTTTCATCACATTTGATTTTAAAAATGTGGAAACATTAATTGGATCATCCTGTGACCTGCTACAGTCAAAATTAGAAGAGGCATTATCTGAAGCCTTAAGATTTCCATCCTTCTGGGTGATACCTTGGGATGCTCTCCTGATATAATCCTTCAAGATCCTTATTACATCTTTAGCAATATTCAGCATGAAACAGTTACACTAAAGTGGAGATGAGAGACTGGGATGCTCTTCTTGTGGGCTGCCACTGCCCACATCAAGATGTCTCTTGATGAGACATTAAGCTTTGCTTGTTGTCAGTCACAGAAATGGAAGTTTAACTTTAAGAGGGTGTTCTCAGTCTCTGCTTCTTCCAAACAGGAATGAGCATGGAGTAGTTTTTCTAAAACCTCATCATAAAACAGCATGGACCAATGTTTGGCTATGGTACTTTGCTGAAAGTGAAGGTGGATTAGTCGTGTTCCTTCTCTTTTTGAAATCAAAAAGACCAATGAAAATTCTTCAAGGGAAAATCTGAGAGGAAGTAGTTAGATACATCACTCTGCAATAGAACCTTCCTCTTTATTTTTTACTAAGTTAGATGTAATGGTAGTATTTTCCTTTAGAAAAATGTAAGAATGATACTAGGAAAAAATTGTCCTCACCCTTATTTGAACACGAGTGGTTTTTACAACAGCTGCCTTTGTTTCATTGTTTTGATGAATGTTTAGAATTAATGTTTTAGAATTAATTCATTTTGCATACTGTCATGTTGCAAGATCTATGAATGAGTGGTTTTCTTCTAATTGAAATAAGAAGGTTTTGGCAACAAGGACAAAATGTGAACACCCGGGAGCAAGGAAGGAGGATGAATATAAAAAAGCAGGAAAAGAATCTGAATCACAGAATACTATGTCTATAGAAGTGTGTGAACCTTCTTATGGAAATGTTTTGCTTAGTTGGCCAGATCATTTAGAAAATTGATGTATCTTCATCGGCACCATGTTATTTTGTGCTACTTAGGAATCTGGACCTTTAATAATTAATTACTATATTCATAGATAGGAGAAGATAGTGGTCACATATGACTGCAAACGAGTGGAGTGGATTCTCTCCTGGACTCAGTCCATATTCTTTTAGCAGTTTGACCTCCATTTCAGTGATTAGTCTCATTGAAGGTCTACCATAGCACACTGAGTTTTTTGGATAGCTGAAGGAGTGAGCTAGATACACCACTTTCATCCTTATGCCCAAAGTAATAAACATTAAGTGCCCAAAGAAATCAGACATGGAATGTATGATTCTTTTGTAGCTACACAGCAAATGACAAATAATGCCTAAAGAGAGCTTAAGCTCAGAGGAGGATGAGGGTTACCTTATGTGTCTCACATCCTAACAAAGGCATTTCTCAGCTAGATCTGGTGCTTCTTAAATTGTTAGATTGTTGACAGTGTGCTTGCCAGTCAATATTTTATAGAATATGCATGACATGAAAAGGGTTCTCTGCATTTTAATTTTTTTTAATGTGAATTTAAAGGGTATGGTTTCTTTGCATAGACTAGTTGAAAATAATGACAGACAACTGTATAGCCTGACAAAGGTGTTGTCCACATAGCCTTCACTAAACAGAGATCAGAATAATTCTTTTCTTGTAAAATTCACCATTTAGTTTGGTTTACTTCAACTATTCTTTATAACTATCTACTAGGTAATACAATGAAACTATTAGGATATGTGTATGTCTCCATGTGTGCATGGGAGACTATTTCCCTTTCATTGAAAATAAGTTATATTCAGACTGATTTTAATTCTTCATATGATCATATTTGGAGATGGCTGCAAGACAACTTTGCAGTTGCAAGTTTCAGAAGTATTACTTATTCCATCTCTATCTTTGCTTCATTCTCTACTAGACCTCTCAAAAAAGTTCCCTCAATATAAACATTAAATGTCTATTTTTTCAATCATAAGGTTAAAAGGTATGACCTAAGATTAGGAGAAATAAGGTTAGGATACATATGCAGGTGATATGCCTGAGTCTTATGGAAGCTATCAGTTTGTTTAATTATAAAAGCTAAGCTCAATTTAAACATTTTTTGATTATTTGAGCTTTTCAAGTTAATAAGAGCAAGTCTGTGCATTGTGCGCAGACTATCATACACTATGATGCTATGAACTAGTTCTTTCTGGTAAACACTGAATCCATTTTTTAAGAAACCTCTCTTTTCATTCTGTGTTTTGTAACCAGGCAAATTAAATGGCAGTATTTTCATTCCACTCATGGTGGAGTGAAAGACAATATCTAACCCCCAAGGAAGAAAAGGCTTAATAATCCCAGGTTTACACCAAAACATAAACGAACATAAATTTGAAAAGACAATTTAAATACATTCTTCACCATCATTCTAATTTGGGAGGTAATAGGAAGGAAAAAAAAAAATTAAAGTGCTATAGGAGCACATGAATAGGTTTTTAAGAATATTGCAGCATTTAACAATGTTAACAATATTGGTTTTAGCTGTTAGAGTGGGAATAGGTGGCTATTAGGTTTCTAACAAAGCAATTATGTCCTAGACACATATGCTGGGAGCTGACCTGACATTTGCCTCTGGATAGTTGTCATAACAGCAACCTGAAGAGAGCAGCTTGATACAAGTGCTGGTTGCAGACAGGATACAGGTTCTGTGCTAATGCACTACATCTGACTATTAATAAAAGTGCACATGTACTGCCATTTGGTAATTTTAAATTCCATAGTGGAATCACTACTGTGTTTCCTTCCATTTATATCCAATTCCTAAATTTTGTTTTTAAAGAAACTGAGGTTTGAAAGATGACATTAATGATCTGTCTCCATGCAATTTATGCTGCCTTTCTCTGCATGTAACAAGGAAGATGACATAAAGAAAGACTCCTCAAGCACAGTTTTATTTAAAAAAACCCAAGAAAATAAAACAAACAAACAAACAAACAGAAAAACTTGCTGATGCAGACCAGGAGCAGTTTGCACCTCTGTTAAGGAGGAAGGAAATTACTTGTGGTACTACAGGTAGCTGTAGTAGTGTTTTGGAAGAAACTAATTAAAAATCTGAATTTCAGGGAAGGCATGGACATCCATTGCAGGATCACTGTATCTGGCTTTCAGCACTGGGGGGGAAGAGACCCGTGTTTGAGGACAAAGGATTTGTTTTTTCAGCTGTGCCATTAATGCACAGCTTCTAAATCTTAACACAGCAGTTAATTCCTGCATTTGTGCCCCTCTGTGTATGTTGTTCTCTTTCCTGATCAATGTATACTGCAGCTCCTAGGAGAAAGGAAGAAACAAATTGTAGGGCTCTTTAGTGCTCTTGCTGTTCTGTTCTCTATATTGTCTGCTTTTGTATCAAGGGCAGATTTGGACAATATTGGTTCTAGTAAAGGGAGTTATGCAAAAATATTTCCCAATGGATGCTGGAGAATCCCCTGCTGAGGCAATGCTTATGTGGCAGAAAGCTTCAAATTCAGACTGAGCACAAAGCAGCAGTTTCATTTCAGGGAGATGGAGTCTTTGCCACAGCTATTCAGTACGCAGGAAGAGCATATCAACTATACCTCCTTGTTAGAGGAGGAGAAGAAAGCAGTTTCCTGAAAGGAGAAAGAAGTTTCCTTCCTCTTGGCTTTCATGGAGCCAAATTTACTCCAGAGGGTGGGAAAGAAAAGGCACTTCATCTATGCTGACCATAAGTGGTATTAGTGCAGAGTGATGGGGCCATGTCCTCTCTCAGCTGTATATTTACTTAAGACCTGAAAAATTCCATCTCAGATGGGATTTTCTCTTTAGAACAAAACACTTGTGGAATCTTGTGGATATTAGAAAAGAGCAAAGGGATTCTGATAATTCACTTAACCCAGAGCAAACAAATAGAAATTGGAATCCCAAAAGCCCCAAGAGGCCAAAGTCACTTTAACTTGCAAAGATCTCGATGCCTCTTGCACTACAGGAGCTTTATTACTAATAGCTTTTGGTATTCAGAAATCCCTTTGTAATTTGGTATTTAATAGGAATCAGAATTATTTCTGAACTCTAGTACTTTATCCTTTTTTATCTGTGTTCAAAATGATCGCAGAGACCACTGAGATGTCCTTGGATACTCATGTGCTAGTTTGCATTTCAGGCCTTGTGCACTTCCATCATTTCCTCACCTAATGATTATTTTACTTGTGAGTTGGTCTTTGATTTGGTTTCATGTCTCCAAATGATATGCTTTAACCACAGAGACACAAAATGTTATGCAGGCACCATTTAGCTGCACGTGGATTATTGTCAAGAGATCAAATTATGTACTAGTATTGGGAAACTTAACTTCCTACCCAGAATGCACTGTCCATGTTGTCAAGGGTAAGAAAATATGCAGTATGCATTGTAATTTTAAATCCTGCTGCCTTTCAAGTCAGTGGAAAAATTCCTGATTTCAGCAGTGCTGGATAGGGTTCTGTCACTACCAGATGTGACAGAAGGGGCTGGCCAGTATCACAGGGCAACCTCCCTCCTGCCACACTCCAGCCCAATGTACATTAGATTTGATGCATCTATTGGAAGGGAATAATGTGCATGGCATGCATTTGCAAAGAATTTCATGCCTTGGATTTACAGTGAGACCCTAAGGTGAGCAGCTAATTTTTCACCTCAACGCAGAGATCATTAAATTGGAAAATGCTTTATTTTTCCAGGCTCTTCATGCTGAGTATATAAGGTTGAATTTCAAGCTGTTGATTTCAGAGAACACTTTAAACACCTTGAACTGCAATAAGATCTTAAATGTGAAGTAAAATTTATGCCAGTGTAAGTTTTCTGTTCTGAGGTTAATAAAGCCAAAGGGTCAGAAACAGAGTGTTGGGTTGTTTCTTGGGCAGGAACTTTATTCTTCCTACCATAGGTAGAATGAAAATGAACAGAGACTGAAACAGCCTTCTTCCCTGTGTCTTTAACATCCATCTCCTGTCGAGGAGGCAGAAGAGGAAAGGCTGGGGGAAATGCATAAATAAAAAGCTTTTTCCTTGGGCCCAGAGATAGAGGTTTTGGATTTAGGACTTTTGTTCTTCCTGTGTTGAAAGCCAGGATTAGAGAGCTTTTTACTTGTATGTCAAAAGAATACTAAATGTGAAGCATTTTCTTACCTGTCAGATGTATCTAGTGTAGAGACAAATATGTTAAAAGCATTCTTTTGTCTATCTTGTTTTTAACTAGTGACTTCATTGCACACCCCCTCCTGCCTACAGCATGAGTGGGGAATAATGTTTCTAGTGAGCAAATCCCTGCTACCATGTAGAGTTTGTACCAGTTCAATGAAATCAATGCAACCCTAGCGTGCATGTGCAAACTCTTGTTTTTCAAGAGTGGATTGCTTTGATTAATGAATTAGTACATTTAGAAGAATTTAAGCAATCATAAATTACTCCTAAATTCAGAGCATCAGTTGCACAATGGATTCAGATGCATTCCTCCGTTAGAACATTGCAGTTCTCCACTCAAAAACTGTATGTAGAAATGTACACACAGACTGTTGGTTGCAAGAACATGTTTGCGATTCAAAGACTGGCTTGAAGTCCCTGAACTAAATTTAGACACATATTTTTCTAAGAAATAATTATAATAATAATAAAATAATAATAATAAGCTGTGGGAGCAGGAGCTGAGTGCATTGCCTGGGAGCAGCAGCAGCTGCTAAAGAGGCAAGGCCCAGGGCAAGGCAGCCAAGCAGGCTGTGGCCAGCAGCCCAGGCATCGTGCCAGAAGGATCCTCCCCTGAAATTAGGATATTTGGGGAACAAATTTGTACTGCAGTGCACGAATTTCATGCTTATTACTCATGGTATTTCATGTTAAGCTTCACCTTTACTATCTTCATTAACAAAGCAAATCAAAAAGTGCATCCTCCAAAGGCCAGACAAAGTTCATTTCTTTGTTTCATCCAGTCATTTATACTGCTCTGGCCTGATGATTGTGGAATCAAAAGGCCATTCCCCAAAGCATTATTTCTTATCTACTGCATCTTTCAAAATACAGAAACCTCACAGTATTAAAGGATGTGCACTGTAAAAAGATAAGACAGGGTCTTCTTTAGTAGCAAAACATTTTCTTTCTTCAAAGTAGTTTGAGAAAGGGTGGGGAGGTAATTTTATTTTCCAGTATCTTGTTTATTTTTATTATTATTTTTATTTTTAATTGATTTTATTTCTTAAATGGTGAAAGTCCAGTTGTTCCAGAGGCAATGTTCAAAACCAGACATCCTGCATTGAATTCATAGAGAGAATTTTGGTTTTCACAAATGTGCAGTTCGAGTTTTAATGCAGATTTGAATAAAAAAAGAATTAGCAATTAAGTGTGTGTAAAACAAAGGGTAAAATATCTTTAAAATATCTGAACCTTCTTATGTAAATGAGAACATTAGGTACATTCAAGAATGCAACCATCTAACAGACAAGAAAAATGCTTTTTAAAAAGAAGACAGCTATCTATAAGTCCTCCACTTTACTTGGGGGAGAGACACCACTCTGTCAAGATGGCAATATACTGGAATCTCCAGCATGCTTTTTTAGTTAGTTGAAACCGAGAAAGTTAACTCAGTGTTGACATCAAATCTTTCATTTCTAGGCTGTCATCTTCTGTTTCTAAATGAAGGAGAATTCCATTTAGAATATAATATAATGTGCTTTGGTCTGCTTCCCCTGCCACACACACCAATATATGTAATATTAAATAAAGTGTAGGGCAGAATAGAAATAGGACGAAGCACTCAAAAGTCCAAATCATACCCTCTAGTTTTCCGAGAAAAATTTATTTAGTGGTTGCATCTCCATACTGCAGATCCAATAGGCTTATGGAAAGCTCTTTAGTGTCAAGAAAATACACTGTCAGTGGTGGGAGTGGTAGCATTTGTAATGCAGTAGTTGAAGGGAACTGTAGTGGGAGATTTAATTATGTTGACCATGATGATATTGCAGTAATAAATCTGCAAAGCTGACACAAGCATTGCTCCAGTACTCCCACACTCCCAATACTTTCCCCTGCTTAGTCCCCCCTAAACATTTGATTCAGGAGTTTAAAAATTTTCTCTGCTGGTGCTTTGGTGCCACAGTCCTCCTGCACTGACTGGAATAAAACACTTTCCCTAGCTGAAAGTGTTGCCCACTGTAGTCACTAAAATATGGCATGTTGGCAAGGGGGGACAGAAATCTTTCACTGAATAGGAGTGCCTCGCCGAGATAATTTCCTGAGGACACTACACATAAGTATGAAAAATGCAGAGGAAAATGCTTGATTGTGATCGTAGAAGTGGAACTGCCTGCAGGCATAGCAAACCTTGTTCTGGATGAGAGGAATACACCACCAAGGAGGAATTTCTCTCGATTTGCATCCTTCTGGTTCAGCAGTAAATACTGTTGTGCCTTTGTCATCACGCATCAGTTTCTGTAATACACTGATCCATTCAGCACCATTACCTGCAGGCAAAACTGCTCTTGGGATGGGAAAAGATGGCATTGCTTTCTTGCAGTTTCTGTTGTTTCTCTTTGGAAGAAAGGTCAGATACACAAGACGTCTCCAGTTGTACTGCCTGTCAAGGAGGGAGCAGCAGAAGTAGCCGTGTTCTTCTGCAAGGTGCTGGCCTCTGCAAAGAAATCAGCTTTGAAAGGACTAGAGGGAATGTGCAGCAACGTAAGAATAGACATAACATAAACTGTACATCATCTCCACTGAAGTTTTGCCTTTATTTGCTTCAGATGTTTAGCTTATTTAATATCAGCAGGTGCATCCTAGGCCCTGGAGTTCATCGTGCAGTGCCTCACTTTAGGATTGGGCAAGTGCAAAATGATCTCTCTTAGGAACAGGCCTGCTCTCATGCCCATTGCCTCAACCTGTCTTGGGCTGAAGAACCCATAGAGGTGGCACAAGGAAGGGAAGGATCCTTTCCTATGCTCTCTGGTCTCATCCTCTGTGGGACATGGAAGGAATCAGCGATGCAGGCTCCCAAGGGAAGCTGCCTTTCCTTTGAAGAAGAATGTTGGCTTGATGTGGGTGAGAGGTGTAAATAGAAGAGGTGGGGATTCTCAAGGCTGTCTACTGAAACAGGGCTTAAATCAGTGACATATCGTAAGGCCCAAGGGAAGGGACATGTTGTGCTGTTCTTCAGGTCAAACTGAAAATCTGCCTTCGTTGTCTGCCTGTCCTGAGAGGAAGAAATTCCGTATGAGCCCTGGTCCCAACAGATCTCGCTGCTGACACAGTGAGGAGGAACAAAAATTTCACTTACTTCCTCTCAGTTGGTTCTTTGCAAAGCAGAAAGTGGTGGCCCTGAAGACTCTTCTGCACTTATGTCCCTTTGTCTGAATTTCTACTGCTTTATCTTTGGGAAATGTCAC
Source organism: Florisuga fusca (assembly GCA_038090715.1). Classification (NCBI taxonomy): domain Eukaryota; kingdom Metazoa; phylum Chordata; class Aves; order Apodiformes; family Trochilidae; genus Florisuga; species Florisuga fusca. The sequence goes on from JAAWXA010000005.1 coordinate 17,573,467, forward strand.
ATGTATTTTGTGAAATATGCTGTGAGCACATAGGAGTTTTGCCAAAACTCAACAGCATTGGCACAATTCATGTGTTCAAACCAGGTCCAGTTCTGCTTCTTCCATGCCTGTAGCTGTTTGTAATCTGGTGCTGCCCATTGTTGGACATATTATTTTAAAATGCAGAGGAGGTCATTGCTGTGCATACAATGCAGTGCTCTGTTCAGTCTTGTGTTATGCACTTGTCTTGTGTGTTGAGACAGCTTATTCATACATTAAAATTCTCTGGAAAAATAAAGAGCATGACCATGTCCAATATAATTTATGAAATAGTTTACTAAGGGTGAAAATTGCAAGCTAAGAGAAGAACAGCAGGAGCTATAAAGAAATTCAACTTGCAGGACACTTTACATCATTTGTCCACTTCAAATGTGATTGCTACATTGACTTACAGTTCTTAAAATTTCTTTGTCCCTGATGGAAAAAAAAGCACACCAACACACCCCAGAAAGAGATTATTTCTATCCTTTTCCATTCTGACAGGGAGACATGGTCCTTTAGAAGATCCCAGTTTCTCTTTCCTCAGTAACTTTGCCTCACAGTTATCTAAATTCTAGGAAGAGTTCATCCATGTCTCCATGCTCAACCAGCAGCACTGGTGAACTCTGTAAGCTCTTCTGCCATCACAGTGGATAATGAACAGGCTAAAGCTGTTGAGAAAGGCTGTGAGAAATGATCCCTCAGCCTTAATACTGCTCAAACAAAAGTGTTTCTCTGACACTTCCTTGCAACAGCCATATGTGTACCTTTTCCAAAGAAAGTTTTCTGTTCTGCAGGTGAAGTGGCAGTGGTGAATAAAACCAAGACACAAACACTGCAATGTGAAAACACTAGCATTTTATTTAAAGTTAACATACCCGTTCCAGTCTATAAATAATATGTCAATCCATCAGAAATGGAGAAGATTGAGGTTCTTTCTCTATTCTGCACAATAGAGCCTTGTCATTTTGATCTTCTTTTTCCGTGTCAGTCTCACACTTTCAATTCTTGTTGAACACTGGCTCATGTCATTTTTGATGCCTGGTGACAGTACTGATGCTGGCAGTTCATTTCAGTCTTAATAACATGAAAGCAGAAGAAACCTACTGCTCTTCTAATCTGACAATGAAGCATGGTACTTTCTTTTCTTTGCTCTGTACTCTGTGTCAAAAGGACATTTGGAGGTCCTTTTATTTCTGGCAGATAACTTTACATTTTTGATAGACACCCCTCCAAGTTTCTGCATCACCATTGGCATTTTGGGAAGTTTAGATGCCTATCTGGACTCTGTATTGCACCTGATTTAGCTAATTAGACAATATAAATATTTCCTCACTATTTAAAAAACCTGTATTTGTAATTTTTAATCTAACATATGAAAACTGCTTTGATACGGGACTTTATAGCAGAATTATCATTAATACCTAGACTTCTGGCAGTAACATATTCAAAACAGTTTCATCTGCATGCTAGGAGCACTTTTTCATATAATGTTACAGCTATGTCAGAAAATTCTATGCTGATGTGCTCTCCATGGAATGATGAGATGATAGACAGAAGCAAAGAGAGTGGGATACAGGGCATGGGAAAGGCATCAATCTCTCTGTGTGTAAGAGGATGCCTTCCAGACCCTGCAGTGGTGACCAAGAATCCCATGGTTTTTTCCATCTTCCTTTAGTCACCCTGCTCTGTGCAGATGATGATGGCCACTTCCTGCAGCAGCTGCTTCTTTAGGAGCTGGAAAACTGTAAACTGAGACTGATGTCTCTCCATGTAATGATGAGATCATGCACTCACAGCACATATGTTAGGCTTAGCTGGAAAGCCCAGCTGCAGTTTAGCTACATATTGAATAGTGTGTCACAGAAGTCCAGGCTTTCTTGTATTTTTTTACATACTTGATTTAATTCACTAAAAGGAAAGAAAATGCAGAGAGAATGGTAGAGGAAAACATGGTTCTGATAACAGAACTTGGGCAATAGAAAGTTCTGCCCTCCCCCAGCTCTTCCTTAGAAGGGAAATACTGCACATACTGGAGGACAGTTGTGCCCCTTTTGATTTCACTTGCAAGTACACCACTGAATTGTCAAAACACTTCCCAATCTAAAGAATACCTGGGATGATTTTGGTGACATTATTTGTATTTGTGTTTTATTTGAGGTTTGTATTTGTGTCTTTCTGCTGATTGTGCATAGGCCTCATCCATAGTTCTAGTGCTTTATCCTCTGATGAAGACTTAGAATGCAGTTTATGAAGGACAATTAAACTTAAAGAAAAAGGAATCTGTCCAGAGGTGCAGATATTTTTCAAATCTCTCTGTCCTGATGGTTTTGGACAATCTGTTATGGGACTGTCAATGGACACACCATTTTAAAGATTACTGTGAATAGCCTGAAAGGTTGAGAAATACCCAAGTGTGTATATATATATATACACACACATGTATAAAAATATAAAAGCATAGGTATCTATCTTGGAAACTTACCAGGGAATAAGTTTGCCACTGAGATAAAATATATCTGTGGTATGTTTTAAGTATTTTCCTAAACGCACTATAAAGATTCTAGTAATTACTTTTTCAGGTTTTAGCAATGGGTCTGGTGGGATGAACTGAAATCTCAGGTAGGTGTTAACTTTGTATTACTGATCCCTCAATGTGGGGACTGGAAGTTTTGTAGAACTTTATTCAAAATAGTTTTGAGAATGATGCATCGTAGAAAGCAGGTCACACGAATTGACTTTCCTGTGCACAAATTCATCAGGGAACTGCTTGGCTTTCCCCATTGGGAGTACTGAAACTCTGCTGACTTTAACTGAAAATCTGGCTTTTGCTCATTGTAAAAGAAACAAGGCTTTCTGGGGAAGGTGGGATCTTTTATTAGATCAGCTTTTAGGCACTCAAGTTCTATTCCTGGTTTAGGAAGAGGTGTTAGCTTTTTCTATAGACCTTATTTTGCCTCCATGCTTTGATCACAGCTGTGAGAACACCTCCTAGAATATTAACAGATGTTGTCAATTTAAAGGATTATAAATATTCAGTACATTAAATATGAAGGTCAGCCAATGCAAAGGACTACTGTGAAGCTTCATTTGGATTTCAAACTCAGTGAATTATGTAGGGCCATTTCATATTGTTCAGTCCTCTCTAATCTTAAAAAGGTTTTATTTAGTGAATAGCAATCCCAGCACAAACCTTCTGAACTAGAGAGGGGAGAAAGAATGTTCAGTGGCAATCAAAACTCAAGTGAAAAATCACATCTATCATTTGCAGAAATACTGTCTCCTTCATTACTAAGCACACTTGAGTCAGCAGCTGTACTGCTGAAAATTTAGCCTACTGAGAGGTGTCAAAATAATATTTATTTAGGCTTCCAGGATATTGGTCATAAAATTAAAAGCTGAGTCAAAATCAGAATTAATTTAATGTCATTAAAGCTAGTGAAAGATTCAGTGTTCTGTCAGAACAATGTGTGTCATCCAAGCAGTTGGTAGTATCACTTAGTAAGATTATGTGACACTTCACACTATAATACTGGGTATGCAATTTGGTGATAACTTCATGATTGTCAACCCCCAGATATTATATTGTTGAACTCTTTCAGAGGAAACTTCAGCCATTTTCAAGAATGAGGAAAATTTTGTCCTATATGGGTAGTGTGACCCTTAAATGTATTTAACATTCCTTAAAAAAAAAAAAAAAAGCTTCTGTGTTTGGTCTTGACCATATAATGGTGTCATTTATGCCAAGGACTGAATGCATGTGCTTACACAGCCAAAACATTTTTGTTGCTAAATTTCCAGATTATTCAAATTTCTGTGCATAAGACTAGGAATCTGACCTTGGTGCAGAAAGGAGGGGAAGCCTGTTGGGGTTGTGAATCATGGCAGGAGCAGAGATAAAGAGGGATGAAGGGAAAATGAGATTATGAGGTAGAATTGGATGAGAAAGTGAGTAGCTAAGGCTGGACATGTGAAGAAGCTGCCCTGACTAATTGTTGCACTTAGCTTTGCTCTCTGTGGAACAGGATTTTAGGGATTAGGAGACTGTCAGTCTCTTGAGGAGGGAGAGAAGATTGGACCATCAGTGGATGTGACACTGATTAAATGAAAATTAGGAAATGAAAGGGTCTGAGTTGCTGAAATTGCTCAGGTATCAGACACCAAGAGACTGGTCTGGAAAGCAGAGATTAGGAACTGCTGGGCAAGAAGACTGAAACTGGGTAAAAGAAGAAACTGGAGAAGGAGAGAGAATGGGATGAGGTGTCAGGGATTTTGAAGAGACAGTATGAAATAAGTTTGAAGAGACAGAGCACAAGTTTGAAGAGACAGCACCCATAATCAGGTGATGGGCAGGGAAATGGCATTCTCAGAGTTGTTGTCAGTCTGGTAGACACTGTGTTTCGTGAAAGCAGTAGCTAAATGCATGTCATCATCGTTGCCATCGTTTGGAGCATTACCATTTAAATTCTTGTTGCAGAAGTTCTGTTGGCTTTATGGTCAGCTGGCCTTATCCATGTGAGTTGGGTCTCTGTACAGACTCCCCCTCAGGATTTACATTTGCATGTTAGCAACTCCTCTTGCTAAGGGTGGAGCCAGGGCAGAAGCACTGCTCTTTCTTAATGGGAATACACAGAATTTCTGATACTTGTGGATATGTAGTATCAAAACTCCATGTAGCCCAGATTTTCCAGGGCTTTTTATGTTAGCAAGCTATTACTTTTTTTTATTATTATTATTTTGGTGGTGGTTAAGGACATGGGGAATGGAAAGGAGCATATACAAAACAAAGACGATATAAGTCAAATTACAGATGGACAAATGTTTTATCCCCATCTTGTTCACACTTCTTATTAAAGGTAATTTATAAATAATTCTTAAATGGCTAGTTAATACTTTGCAGGTTTTATAAATTTGCTAGGAATTACAACAACGTGCGTTCCTGGTAGTTAGGTCAAACATACTAATAAGTGGTTAGTGAGTTGTTACTGATTATTATGAAATTTAAATATTTTTGAAATAACATTTTAAATAAATTATTAAGCCTTTCTAGTGTAAACAGTATAGGAGGAAACAAGAAATGCTGAATAAATAACACAGAATATTAAAAATATCTCAATTCTAGAACAACACTGTGTTTAATTTCTGCATTAGTTTAAAAGCAAAGGCAAGTAAGATGAGAAGAAAGAAGAGAATGTATCTGTGCAGAGTAAATCTCAGGTATGGACAGTTGAGTATGATACTCATGTTCTTTCTCCCCAAGAAAAAGAAAGCCCAACTTCTTTATTGTTGGTGTGGCTGCAAGGAAAAAAGGTAGTACAAAACATTTCTGAAAAATACTTAAATGCCAGGGAAATGTATAAGATGTAACCCCCACCCTGGGACCAGGCTGATGGTTTTCAGTCCTACCAGTAGAGCTAACACCTTAGCGTGCCCAGAAAATGCTTGTCAAAAATCCTGCCCTGCTTCTGCACTTAGTCATCCTGAAGGACTGAGCTGATGACTTAGATGAGGCCCAAATGTCAGGTCTGAAATGTATGGCAACTTCTGCATCATTTAGGTGCAGGTCATTGATATACTCTTTAAAACGTATGAAATATTTAGAGTAAGCTACCTTTTGTCTGCCAGCTGAGAGATGAGAGCTCATGCACAGGAGTCCTGGGCTTGGCATCCTTCTCAGCCCCTGTCATCCCACTGAGGAGTGCCTTCCCCACCAGGATGCCTGGGCTCTTCCTCAAGATATTCCTCAACATACCATGGTGTTGCACAGGGCTGCAATTAGTTCAATACAGAAATGCCTTCCAATACTTGAAGGGAACCTACAGGAAGGCTGGAGACTTTTCATAAGAGTGTCCAGCAATAGGCCAAGGGGAAATAGTTTTAAACTGAAGGAGAACAGGTTTAGACTGAATGTGAGAAAGAAGTTCTTTAGTATGAGGGTGGTGAGACTCTGGAACAGATTGACCTGAGAGGTTGTGGATGTCCCTTCCTGGAAGTGTTCAAGGCCAGGTTGGATGAGGCTTTGAGCAACCTTGTCTAGATGAGAGGCATCCCTGCCCACGGCAGGGAAATTGGAGTAGATTCTCTCTAAGGTTCCTTCCAACCTAAGGCATTCTGTGATTCTATGATCCCCCTTTGGCAGTGCATCCTTAGTCTTGGGTTCTTGACCTCAGAGCAGCTTGTGAGTGTTGTGTTTGGGAGTAGCTGGAAAGGAGCAGGGATGCTTCTCTCAAAAGGAACTGAGTCATGTTACCTTTCTTGTTTGCTGTCTCTGTAGCCCCTTGAATTGCACATTTCTTTCTACACAGTGGCACAGCTTTTTGCTCTGAGCCTGGTTGCTAGGAGATGGCAGCTCTGAGTTCAGGTCCCCTCCTCACCACAACTAGCAAAGACTTCGCATCCCAAATTTTCCACCTCTTCACCATGTATTGCAACAAGGAGCCAGACCTGATGTCTCCCACTTCTTGGCCATGTGTTCTAGCGTGGGCTGGTATGCTCCAAGGTGCACCAAGGGCAAGGAAATAGATGATCTAGTTCCAGCCCTAGCCAGTCTATGAAAAATACCCTGCAATTTTGGCCTTTTGTTTGGTGTTAGTTAAGAAAATGCAGAGGAGAACAGTTTGGCCGACTCTCTTAAAGAAAGCAAAATTTGCCTCAGCCCATATTAGTGCCCAAGAAGTCCCATTCGGATTGTTTATGGTATTAGTTATCTGATGGTTCATTGTTCTGTATAAAAGATTAAAATTTCTGTTAATATATATACCTTCTCCTGAGTCATCTCAGTTGTGCCCAAACCTCTTTCAACAATCAATATCTACAAGACAGGGATATCTTCATCTCAGAGAAGCTGATTGTGTCTTATTTGTGAGGTGGAACTGATGAATTCTCATAACACAAACAAGAAAGTTGCTTCAGAACTCTTTTTGCTTCAACACAGAGACTGGACATTGTTCGAACTGCTTGGTCCCTCTGTGCTGGTATATACATTCTTATATTTAAGTGAGGGCTGTAAAAAAGTTTGGAGGTAATTTATAACATTCTTAATAAGTTTGCTATATTTAGCAACCATAAAAGAGAATGCAGAAGAGAGAGGCATAAAATTGATCAAATCTTCCACAAAGAGAATATAATTGTAAGAGATCATTTTACTGTTAAGTATTCTGAAAAGGTCTGCAAACATTCTCACCTCTATTTTTTTTAAATAAGCGTCTTCCATAGATCCATTTTATTTGAAATCACTGAAATATATTTTTATTGGATGAGAGTGTAAAATCGGGCCCATAAAAAGCCTACAAGTTAAAAGAAACAGAGTTCAAATAGATTTGCAGACTAAATCAGAAATTGTAGCACTCATATCCCTGTGGCAGGCTGAGCAGTCACACACTGATAGTTTTCCTTGTTTTCAGCTTCTAAACCACATTAAATCTGCTTTTTTTTTTTTTTTTTCACCTGTATTATTACTCAAGTTGCCGCAGGAGCTTTCTGTAATCAGGAGTGGCGGTGGGAAAAATACACTTTCATCTGAAATATGATCTCTTTTAGGGGAGAAATGAAGGGCTGTTTTGCTAAATCCTGTGAATATTATGCAAGCATCTAAGAGGCAAATAGGGAGCACTGAGGGGAACGCGTGGCACACAAGTCACTGCTCGTACTCAGATGCCAAATGGTTTCAAGTTGTGGTTGTAGAGGCATCCTTACCACTTGGCCCTTGTGTGGATGGCTACTCACTCAGCCCTCTGCAAGCACAGAAAATGATGGTTTATTCCAATCCTAAATTCCTTCTGTCATTTCTGAGGCAGTAGTTGATGCATTTTGTGTTAATTTGTCTTGTCAATAAAGAGGATTCTCTGACTTGGAAGAGTCACTCCTGTGCTCAAAATGGTGGCTCTTTTTCTGTCCTTTACTGTTATTTTCTGGACAGAGTTGGGTTTTGCAAGAGACTGTGAGCTCTTCGGAGTGAGAGGATGCATCTTCTCCTTCAAGAAACAGTTTGGTTGGCTTGTGGAGCACAAATAAATGAATGTTCTCAGATTTGTAGGAAATCTGAATCCTTATCTCCATTGTTTCTTCTCAGATGATATGAGGTAAATCAGAAGCCCATCTGTGCTTGTTTAACATATATTATACTTTTCTGCAAGCAATAGATGTGGGATCTTAACAACTAAAAAGACCCTTTCATGAAAAGGAAAACGTAACAATTTTTTATTTATTTATTTATTTATTTTTAGGATGAGGCTTCTCCAGCTGACAAACAGTATAAACAAGAGCCAGCCCAGGTCACCTACTCAACATCAGCTGTTTCCAGCACACAGGAGGTGTTGTACATCAACGGCAATGGGACCTACAGTTACCATAGTTACAGAGGGCTCGGAGGTGGGCTGCTAAATCTCAACGATGCTTCTAGCAGTGGTGAGTTCCCTTATAAAATGTGCCTCTGGGTGTATGTGCTCATGTGTACCTTTCCCCCTGCTGTACAGAAAGCTAGTCCAAGGGGTTCAGTATCCACAGCCTGTTATCAGGTAATGAGCAGGAACACAATCCTGCAAACAGCTCCTGCTCAGCAAAGTACTTGCTGGCTGCATGCTGGTCTCCTTCCAGTTTCAAGGGACCAGTTCACAATAGAGCAAGGCTGAACCTGAAATCTCTGTAACAAACTGAATTTTAAAAATGCTGAGTTAGATTTTCAGTTGATTTCCATGACTTTATGAGAACCTACCCTGTCATTATTGTCCTGGCCAATAGTGATCACTAAATGAGACCATTAGTATCTTTGTGGCTGGAGTTTAAAACCACCAGACTCCGTATTTTATAACAGAGATTAATTGTTCTAAATTTCTTACCGGGTCTCTCTAGATACTTTAATTTATTGCAGGTAAGGATCTGCCATAGCAAGTGTTAAACAAAAAATCAGCACATCTGTCCATACCTTAAGCTAAAAATGTAGTTATTTGCCAACACGAGGCTGCATGGCCCTCTGAAAAAAACAGTGATGTCACTTATATAGACCATATTCCTTTCTTCTTTCATTAGCAAAGCACCTTTAACAAACAAATGTTATTTGTTTTACTGTATTATTTGTTTGAAACAGGCCCCCATATTGACTTCACAGAAATTCAGAGAGAAGGAAATTCTTTGCCTACGCTGGTATTGTTTGTCAGAGATAAATTATTACTCTGGAAGACTGAGGGTCTCTTGCCTCCAAAAATGGCATTTTAAAAAATATTTCAGACGACAGAAAAATCCCTATGTTTTTGTCCTGGCTGATCCTTCTCTGATTGAGAAGGGTGCTGCTTCAGGTACATGAGCTGGCTTAGGCAAGCCAGTAACTGTTCAGCTACAGTCTCTATTTTCTGCATGCTTAGCAATTTCAAAATACTATCAGGGCTGCAGCCTACAAGAAATTATTGGCATGTGGTGTCCTGGTGACCTTCAGTCATGCCTGCTTTCTCACATGCTCCCACCAAAATCCTCAAAGGTCTGTGAATGATTTGTACTAAGTTTTCAAAGGGCTTTAAGAAGATAATATTTTAGTTGTCAAAAAGCTTTGACGTTAAGAGAGTGCAGGATGATTACAATTGTTTCCACATGCAGGAAAAACACATCCAAGGTACTGAATATGATCTCTGGTCAAATATTTTCATAAGAGTAAGATAGGCTATGGAAATCTCATTTCTTGGGAAAATGCAAAAGAACGTTAAAATTCTCTTATATTGTGGCCAGGGAAGGTCTGAGCCACTTCCATCTGAAAACTGCTGGGATTTTCTCTTTCACTCAACTAAAAGTAGGTTTAAACTCCCTATGGATTATTTGTCAGAAGAAGCCATCCAAATTGTCAAGCTTTACATAATAGTAGACTGTGAGGAATCACAACTGGTTTGAGTAGTTGTTCTTCACTTCAAACTTCTTGTAATATGATAAATTTTAACAATTCCCATTTTTTAGGGAATTAGGGGATTTGGGTAAAAATGTTCTATGTCACTTCAGCATTCAGTTTTTAAAAAATGAGATACAAATTCAACATCATAAATTAGCATTCTTTCTGATGAGAAGCAACATTTTGTTTGTACCTTTAACATAGAGGGTTCCAGTGCCTTTTCACAATTAAAGCTCAAGGTGGGCTTTGGAGAACAAAAAGGGGTTACTAAGGAACTTCCAGATGTGCACACCATGGGCAGCCAGGGAGCTATGCAGTGCACTGAATTTCACTGTATAGAATCACTGGGATGAGGAGACCAGGGGCAGATGCTCAAATTTTATAGTATGGCTTGGGTTGGAAGAAACCTTAAAGATCATCTAGTTCCAACCTCTTGCCACAGGCAGGGACACCTCCCACTAGACTAGATTAGGTTTCTTCCCTGCCTTTCCCTACTTGCACTGGAAAATTTTATATATATATATATATATATATATATATGTCTATTACTTTGGAAGAGTAATAAATTATTGCACCTCTAACAGATGGTTTTGCACAGTTAGAATGCTGTGCAAAGTTGGACACCTTCTCCTTGGGGATCCTACAGGATCCAAAGCACCTAAGCTCCACAAACCAAAAGTCTGTGTGCCAGCAATTGGAAACCAGTTATTGATGCTAACTCTCTAGCTGGCTGCTGGTTTGTGACCCACTTCCCACTTCAGGAAGTTCATTAGGAAAGTTGTGAAAAGGCAAGTCCATCATTTCCTTAGTTTCATTGGTGCAAAAGCAATCCAGAGCCAACCCAATTATCTCTTGACTATTTAGGGCAAAGTGCTCAGGCTCTGTTAGCTGGTTCCCCTACAGGAGAAATAGGAGGACTTGGAGGTTAGTTCTTTGGGATCTGTCAGTTTTCTCTGGTATGTCCTTGATATTATGGACTACTCCTCTAATGATGTATCCACTTTTTCATTTGTAAACTAAAAGGAGCTGTAGCTGAGAGGGGTAACCATTGTTTTCTTAACAGACCTCAAGAACAGTTGTTTGCAATTGTTATTCTTTTGCAAAAACTCTTGTTTCAAGAGAAGGCTTTTTGAATGGTTAATGAGTTCCCTCTCTGGAGGACAGGATATTTGCTTGCAAATTATTTTCAGGACCTAAGAATTTAAGACTACATTCTCTTTGAATTAGAAACCCATCAAATGTTCTTGTCACATTTACAAGTGTTCTCCTAGCATAAAAATAAATATACACCTTAGTCATGATATGTTTAAACAAATGAAATCTGGCTTTTTGTACCTGCTAAAGCAGAAAAAAGGAGAAGTTGCAAAATCTAAGTAAACCTCACTGCTTGAATGCCTGGTTTTGGACCTTCCTCTGCATAATGTAACATGATGACCATGTCCAATTAGCTCTCCTATCTAGTAGTCCAGCTGATGTGTGTATTTTGTATGCTGTGACTCATTTAATTTGGTTATTTCCTCCCCACTAAAGTTCATTCTTTCAGTAATCCCATCTTCCAGACTTACCTATCTGCTTTCCCAATTGTTTGGTGTCCCTGGCTCAGGGATCTCTCCGTGCCTGCTGTTGCAGTGCTTCCCTCCTCAGTCTGTCCTTCCACATGGCTAATTACAGACCTGTAATTAATTCCTTGCATAACTGTATGGGGCAAGTCTTCTGCAGCTGCTCGATATGACCAAGCAGATTGCAGCAGCTTCCATGGTGAGCCATCCTTTACTGTGGGAGGCAAGAACTGCAGCAGGAGCAAGCTTACAGCACCGGGGTCTCTTTTCCCATGCCTTTAAATCCTTTAGCTTCACCCCATCACCAAGAAATTTGTGGGCTGGGGGAAAAGCCTTTGGGCACATTGTCCTTGATTATTGTAGGTGATAAAGGAAGGTGCTCTTTGAGAAGGGTGAATTTCCACAGCTCTTTTGTTTTTTTTAAGGCTAATGCAGTTCCAACTACAGAACTGCACAGAGAACTCCATGCTGGGGAAAATGAGTGGGTGTGAACAAAATTTGCTTCCCAGCGCCTGGGTTCATCACACCTGGACCAGGCTCAGAGGGAAGCCCAGCTGGAGTGCAAGAGGGTGAGGGTAGGAGGCAGGCTTCTCTGTTGGGACCAAAATCCTCTGCTGCTGCCAGAAGCTGTTAAAGTCCCTGCATGCTGCCTGAGCCTCTCCTGACAGGCTGGGATCACCCTGTCTCCTCATGTTTCTATCTGGTGGGCTGCTGTCTGTCCTCTCCTGGTGACTGCCAGCTGTCAGCACTCTCTGAAGCCAAGGTAGGCCTGTTGGAGCCTTGCTCTCCACAGCCTCTTTCTTTCCTGAAGTCCATTTTCCCTGTGAGAAGTTAGAGAGCATTTCTTCTACGGGGCTCCCTGGAGGTGATTTTATGCTGTTTCTTCTGCGTCATTCCCTAGTTTCCTAAGCAGAAATGTCAACTTTAAATCCTTTGTGTGTATAAAAAGAGAGGGTGTTTCAGACTTGATGGCTGACTGGCCATGCAGTATATGCCCTTGTGTCATGGTAAGACAAAGCAGCTGTTGTGTCTCCATTTCTCTACGCAGATCCCCAGCCTGCCTCCACCACAGCCGCGACTCAGCACTGCATCCCAGGCACCACAAACGTTCAGTCCCCTTCCAGCTCAGGTGAGTCCTCACACTTATTCTGTGTACATTAACACCACTAGCAAACCCTCAGCCTTGGCAGGTTTCTTTTTAAGCCTCTTCCCCCCACAGGTGGGCTCGCAGATCATGACCAATGGCCCTGTGGTCCAGATGGGAGCTGCTGGACCACACCACGTCTGCTCCCCTCCAGAGCCCCAGGAGGGCTGCATTCCCCTGGCCATTCCCCATCTTAGCTGGGCCTCCTGCCCATGTGCATATCAACCATCCTGGGCCTTTTGCCCCCTGGGACTTCAGGTGGTGCAGCCCTGCCAGAGCTGCTGCTGCTGAGCCCTGGTGATGGGCATGGCCATGGCTGTGGTGCTCTGGGGCAGGGAGAGGGGGGCCCAGCACTCTCATCCACTGTGGCATGTGACAGCATGTGCCTTATTTCCTCACCCTCCAATTTGATGAAGTTGTAACTTTCTGTAAAACGTTGGCATTTGCCTGATCAGTAGAGGCTGCTTAACAATAAACTGGGGTGGAAGGGAGGGGAAGGGGAAAGTGAAGCTAAGAATACCCAGTATGTAGCTCATACTTCAAGTGCTGACTGGGTGACCCAGAGTATGTCTGGCCATGAGGTAGGGACTGAATGGGATTTTCCCATGGCTGCTCTCTCTGGGTCTTCTTTATGCCTCTACTCTTGCACAGTCTTCTGTGTTCTCAGCACTACCCTGATGACCACAAAGTGGAGAGGCAGGGGAAAGACAAAACAGCTCAGCTGTAGCACGGCTGGAGCTTGGGGCATGGAGACAGAACAGGAGTGATAGAGTTAGAATCCTGGGAGAGCATTAGTCCCAATTGAAAAAAAAAAAAGAAAAAAAAGATCAAACCATTTAACTCCTCACGAACCCACATTTTGCCTATGTTGTGGCAAAGGTGAGAATTTCTTGCTGCAGAATGCTGTTTGAATTCTGTATTAACATTATCCCCACATTCCTCTTCCTCCTTTGTCTTCCACTTCAAATTATCAGATACAGGGCATTTTCAAGTATCTTTCTGCTCCCACCATAGGAATGGAGATGGAATGTCTGTAGAGATACTGGGGAGTATCCTACTGTTCTACCTTGGCACAAACCTCAGGAGAAAGAAATTAAGGCAAGGCAGGTGTATGTCCCATAATTAATCTTCTGTGGTGGTTAGGAAACATAACTGGAGGACCTCGCATAATAATTTCATCACAAACCATTGTATTTGCTGATTGTTGAACTTGCATGATGTTCAGTGGCTGTAGGCATTTCTGTGTTTTCAAATCTCTTTCCTCAGACAACATAGCAGTTTTTTCTGCTATTTAAACTATCTGAAGCTGTGTTTTCCAGAGGGAAAGGTATAGAAGGGATAGAGAAGCTTAAAAGGTCCAATGCATTAGTCCCTGATTTATTGATCTGAGATCTCCTGGCACTTGAAACAATAGTTTTAGGAACATCTGCTCTCTGTTTGAAGACAGGAGGAAAAGAAACAGATACATAATATCACACAAAAAAACACATTTTTGCCATAATAAGTACATCTGATTTGATAGTTGTTTCTATTTAGTTTTATTGGAGTGCATAATAATCTAGTACATGCTCACTTGTAAAGTCATGGTGGAAAAAAAAAGGGAGAGAATAGATAGAACAGAACAGATACACAAGAGAGATTTCAAAGCATGGGCAAATGAATGTTTCTACAAATAAGTGCCGCTGCTTTTTCTGTATTTACTAATGAAAAAGATTGCTTAAGTATTAATGAAAATGTAGAAGTATAGATGCTTTAGCACATGTAGCCTTTTTCTTTTTCATTTGAAATTATTATCTGTAATAGTGATAACCATTCTTCGACTGACACATTTATTATTCTTTCAGTAGTTGTTAATTATGAAATTGGTAGCTACCCAGTGACAGCACACAATTCTTAAGGGATTTTTCCTGAGACAGTTGATAGTGTCTAAGCAATCAGTAACAGCACATCTACATCTGACCCATATTTTGGAATTTGATATAAGTCATGTTGCTAATGAGTTGTGCATGAGGCAATAAGTAGTTCCATTTAAGTCTTGTAATATACAGAAAAGCCATTTGTTCTCCTGTGTGCTTAATGGCAGATACTCCTAGTAGCTAATATGATAAATGATTGTTTAGCACATGAAGTGTGTGTTTTCAGAGTTCTCTTATTCAGCTTGGTGTGGTTCCAACAAGAACAATTTCACCTCACAGAGGAAACTACATCTGCATAACTGGACTGAGGTGGTACATCAAAAATATTCCCATCTGAAACTGTCAATCAGGCGGCCTCAGCAAGAGGCAGAGGAGCAATCCTTTAGTCATCTGAAAGGATATAAAAGAAAGGATCTATCTCAGCAATTTTTTTAATGTGCTGCTTAAGAGAATGTGCTGTTATAAAGACATTGGAGGTGACAATTGTGATTTATAATAGTATGCACTAAAATAAATAAAAATAAGTATCCTGTCTTCATCGCTGCCGTATGTACTAATTCTTTACTTGAACATGTGGACATTGTGGAACCTGATGATGTTAGAAATCAAGATTTTTAATTGTCCTGGAGTACTCCAGGCCAGGAAGCAGTGTGCTAACATTTGCAGTATCACCTTGGAGGAGCCTGAAACTGCAAAGTTCATTGTAATTCATGTCCCTGCTCCTGTGAAGATGGACAGCTTAATAAATAACATTAAATACATTAAGTAGATAGTTCTATTTAAAGTAAGGATAGTTAGTAAAATAAATGGTGGTGAAGCTGTTCAGCTTTCTCTAGATTTAGTCACCTGTAACACTGATTTCTGGAGATAAATGTACGTGAAGCATCTACCTTACACCAGCTATTTTAGCCATCAGAATATCTGATTCATTTGACTGGTTAAAGAAATGTGAAGGATGACCTAAGGTTTAGGTTCCTGTATTTGAATAGCTGGTTTGCATAAAATCACACAGAAAAATCTACACAATTTAGATCGTGTAGAAGCATTCATTCCTTATTTTCTGAATGACTAGGTATGACTGATGAAGCTACTGCTAAGTTACAGGATTTTTAGCCTATAGCAGCCTGGACAACCTTTAAGAACCAGCTTAGACTGAGACTGGTATAATACATCCAGAGGCTGGGCTTTAAGTGAAGGATTCTCCCAGATATAAGGCTTAGGCTGACACAGGTGAGCTTTGAATGTCAGGTGTAGAGGTCACGTAATTAAAAGATGAAAATCCTTATCCCCACGTCAGGCATGGCTTGTTCTCTTTCTGTTCAGCTCTCTGTGAGCACATGCAGCTTCTCTTCCTGAAAAGGCATGGATGTACTCACTGTCCTGAACCCAGAGCCATGAACAGTTTTCTGTGCATCTGGATTTCTTTGCTCCTGGGGCTTTTCTTTGAGGGGAAGGAGGACAGCACTGAGACTTGTTAAGTGAAAGGCAGTAGTTGGGGAGTGAAGTAAAATCATATTTTCCTATTGTACATACAGAAACAAGTGAACAAATTCAAGCAGTTTGAAGTAGCTAGGGTAAGTTAAAACTTGAGATTTCTTACTTCCGTTGTACACAAGAACTCTGTACACAAGTCTCAAAGACCAAGAGGAGTTCTGGGTCCTGGTGGTTCCTTTTGTATGCAGACTGGAGATTTGCATTTTCACAGAACTTTGTTTCCAGTACCTTCAGGAATTCAGAGGTATACATGTATTCTAAAGAGTTAAAAGCTTTCTGATACCTGATATATATCTGATCAGGACAGCTAGGAATACAGAGCCAGATTTTCACTTTGTGCAAATCACTGTGAAGCTATAGGTTTGTTAGGACTTACAATGATTTATGGATGCTGAACATCAGATCTTCTCCTAGTTTTTCTTTCAGTGTGGTGTTTTAACTTTGTCTGATGAATTTTTTTAAGGAGAGATGTAAGCAAGCACAGAGATGTAAGCAAGCACACTTCTGTGTTGTACACATTTCTGTGTATTTTCTACTTGAGAGTGAAGAAAACTTAATATCCTATTTAATCACTTAAAAATCTGGATTACCAATGAGAAAAGCCCTTCAGTTTTGTTTCAGAAAAGGATGTGGTCTGCCAGAGAGCTCTGCTATGCCATATATTGTGTGTGTGATTTTGGCTGTGACATGAATGAGAGTCAAGGAAGGAACAAAAGTTAAAGCAGGTTCATGTGGAGCACAATGTCTTCAATATGTCAGTGGCAGCTTTTTCACTACCACCTCAATAAATATAGAAGTCTTTAATGGCTTTTTACAACCATTCAGTCCAGCTGCTTTTATGATTTGTATACCCTTCTTCTCTCTGCTGGGTTAAGATTTTACTAGGAAATATCCTTTGAGCTTCTTCACACCGCAGTCGTTTCCCTGCAGTGTGCAGTCACACTGAAACAAATTCACCGAGCTAATTGTCCTTTTATTTATCCTTTGTACACTGAAGTCATTTAAAAGTCAGTTCATTTATGCCGGTGTAAAACTGGATAATACAGTTGTAAGGCTAAGTGCTGTACATGCTACTTGTGTAGTAGGAAATAAGATCTAATAGGAACCTTTCTGTTTGAGTTTTCTTTTCATAGTCCCAGCTCTGCTTTCAATCAAGGGGAGATTTTCATTAACTTCAGTGGGTGGGGAGACATAGCAATCTCACCATTCTTTGTGGTCTCAGCAGTATCTCTGCAGAAACAAGAAAGAAGGAAAAATACATAAATTTTATGACCAGATCTTCAGCCTCTTTCTATTAGTGCTTAAGGTAGCCACTCTGATTTTGAATCTTGTGAATCTAGTGGGATTTTTCAGGAGAACTTCTCCAGTATGAATTGTGTGTTCTGTATTCTACAGCTGAATTACAGTTTTTAAAATTAATCCAGTCTTTTTAGGAAGCAAGGTCCATCCAGTGGGCTAATGCTGAAAAAGCCTTGGCCTTGATATACATGAAATTGCACAGTGACATTTTTCTAATTGGAAAGCAAGATGCATTGCTTTGGATAACTTGATCCCTGTTTCCAGGAGAGTACTAAGATTATCAGACTAGTTTGATCTTTTTCCTGCCAGAAGCATAGATTTGCTGCACTATCAAAAGGAATGAGCAATACTTTTCCAGATTTGCACATAATAAAATGCTGGATGGGTATAGTTGCCATCTGTACCCTTCGGTGTTTAAAGAAGTCCTCTGTCCAGTTCTACCTACCCACATTTGCACTCCAGGAAGAAAAAATATATCAAGTGGAAAACACAAACATCTTATCAGAGCATCATGTATCTTCACTGATTAAGAGCTATGGCCAGATGACCAGAAAAGTTCCACACAAGGGTGTACTTCGTGATGCCAGGTGGTTCTGCTGATTGCAGTGACCTGCAGGCTGCTCTCAGGAGTTCTGTCTTCTGCATGCAGCAAGCGCGGTCTTGAGAATACTCTTTGGTGGAAGTTGCTAAGCAGATAAGCTGCCAGTGCAATGTGGTGGTTGCTACAGATTCTCTTGCCAGTGTTCAGGCCTCAGAAGATCCTTGCAGTATACTGCCAGTTGTATGCAGCCCCCACAGATGATGCCGAACTCCTCCCTGCAGCAGCCAGGTTGCCACCGGCCTAATCTTGTTCATGATCAGCTATTTATACAAGTGATCCCATGGCATCAGAGCTAGTCAAGTTGAATGACCATTTATCTACATCTGTAAGGGATTCACAATCTGGCTGCCTGCTGATTGAAGCATGAAATGTGAAAATAGGTATCTAGAGAATACGTCTGATATTCTGTGATAAGAACTGCAAGTGCGCAGATTGCCATGAGGGATACGGTGGCAGCTGGAGCTGGGGGAGGCACAGGAGATGAGTCTTCTCCCTGCTCACCAGCATCAGATCCCAGGGCAGTGTTGGGGTGCAAGTGGCCTACACTGTTGGGGTGTTCTCCAAAGGGTAATTTTGTGCTGGCAGTGGACTTGCCCCCTGTGCTACGTAAGTAGAACCTGAAGGGTATCTCTCATATATAAATATAAATCACTGTGGTTCCTTTCAAGGCAACAAACAGATAACTGAACAGTTTTTGCTTGTTTCTGCTGCTTCTCACTGCTCACTCAGCTGAGAGCAGATTTTGCTGCTCTGCAAACCCATGAAACGTCTCTGTCGGGGGATCTGAAGCTTCTTTCCTTTTCCTTTGTTGTCCGCAGGTCCAACAGATCTCAGTATGAAGAGGCAGTTAGCAACCAGCTCCGGATCCTCCAGTAGTTCAAGCTCTAGACCCCAGCTGAGTCCGACTGAAATAAATGCAGTGAGGCAGCTTGTGGCAGGGTATAGAGAATCAGCAGCATTTTTATTGCGTTCTGCAGACGAACTGGAAAACCTTATTTTGCAGCAGAACTGAGTCATGTGACCTTCACACTGGCCTGGTCTTATCTCAGAGTTTCCACTAATGACATTTTGATTTCCCAGAGCACGCACTTCAGCTACTGCACAGTCTTTTAGGAGAGTTAATGACCATAATGCCACACTGTCCTTGATCCATAAAGTGATGTGTTAAGGTGCTTCAAGTGAACTTCGACCTCTGGTATTTCCGAGGTACTTTGCGGTGTCCAGCCTCTTGCTTTTGTTTTAGTGTGTCAGCATAAATATCGAAAAAAGTGGCTAGAAATTAACTCGTTCTAACAAGTGGAGGAAACAGAAGATGCTGTGGTGGTTTAAAAAAGCATATATGGTTCAAGATCCAAGTGCAATATTAGTGGAATGTGATACTGACTCATTGGACTTAAAGCTGCAGTATATGGCAAAACGTTGCCAAATGTCCTGTTGCCACAGGGCACAATTGCAATTAAAAGGATCTTGTATTTTAAAAAAATGTAATTTTTATAAAAAAAAAAGCAAAACAAAAGATTTTTGTTTTCATTCAAGATTTTTCATTTTTACTTTGGTAAACTTTTTCACTGGTCCTGAAAATGTTTTGAGGAGTAAGTCCCCCCTTCCTCTCTTGAACCCCTGACTGTGTCCTTCTCCCCAACTTCATATTCTTTCTACAACGAGTAACTCTTGATGCTGGATAATTCTTCCCCCGTGTACTGTAAATTGTCATCTATGGAATACCTTCCAAAGGAAGCATGCATTTCCTGCATTCATATCATGCTCAACTCCATTCTGTAATATATTGCAGCTTTATTAGCAATTAATAAAGAGTTGAGGGTTTTTTAAAAAAAGACGTATCATTGGGAAAAAAATAAAAAAACAGAAATTGTTTTCTTACGGTGAGCTCATCTAACTCCATGATCACTGCTGCTGTCCTGTACAAGTCCCTCTAGTTGTGATTGGATGTAGATGATGAATGTTAAGAGGTTGCAAGTGACAATCTGAAAATTTGCACTCTTGTGTGTATTTATTTTGTTTTCCTTAATTTAAACAAAATTCTTACGGAGGAAGGTCATTGACACTTCTGGTATGATTTGTGTAATTCCCAGGCCTAGCTAAAACCTGTACAAAACTGTAAATGGATGCAGCTGCAACTATAATAAAACTCTTCTTTCCCCTTCCCCACTCTTCCCAACCCCTCTATTTCTTATTTTATAATATTGATTACACATTGGTGTTTTCTTTGTGCACTACGGCAGGCTTATTTTTAAGTATATAGAAAAAAGTACTTTAGTTTATGCTTACTGTACTATCTGTTCTGTTGTTTAGCTTTTGTTGAATAACAAGTTTCTTGTGCATTCCTAAATTTGCCTTATTTCATGTAAAAAAATTTATGTAATTCCGTTTTTGACAATGAGTTTAAGGCATCGGTGATATTTTATATCTACTTGTTACATATAGTTTTCCAAGTAATGACTGTGATTGTGACCAAGTAATGTGCACTTTTTCTTGTAACTGTGGACATTGCTATGCTTTTTTTTCTCTAGTGTTTCTAGAATTACTGTTGCTTACAGTTCTGTAAAAGAAAAAGAACTTTTGTGATACTGTTGGTGAATATTAATGTGAAAAAGCCTATGAAATATGAGTATTTTGGGGGAACATAGATACACAAACATCTCTAAGTTGTGGACTGATGTTCACATATTTAAATGAGAATTAAAAACCCGAGGGCTGGAATCATTTCCTCTGTTTTGTTTGGGTAAATAAACAGATTTCTGTGTTTAAATACATGATTGTGAAACATTATAACATTTAAATTGACATAGCATTTAAAGCTATAATTATTATTGTCTTTTATTATTATTATTATTGTCAGTATTGTTCGATTATTATTGTCTTTAAACAGAAAAAAGGACCTTCTAGTCAAATTCATACAGACACACAAACCTCGTTTCTTAAAATTATTGAGTAAATCCAGTAGCTTGAACTTGCTGGAGCTTTGTTTTAATGAAGAATTTCTTCAATAATGGCAGAAGTGGGTGATCCATAAATCATGACGTCTGAAAACATTGAATTTTATAATTTTTAAATGCATGGAGGCAACACCATTTTGCCAGTACATTTATTCTTAAAAATCTACTGGATCTCTTTTTAAAGACACCCGTTCATGGATATGAGGCCACTGTTGTGAATTACCAGTTGCTACCCATCACTTGAAAGATGCGTTTCCTCCTAACATTGTCTCCCCATGCCTGTGAAAACCTATAGCTTATCTCTACTTTAGATGTGTGGTTCCCTCAGGTTTTATCTTATCAAGCATTCAAAAGCCTGCTTAGGAACCACATCCCTTTTTCTTCTCTTCCACTTGCAAATATCTACAGTTTCTTTTTTCTCTTGCATGCCAAAAGGGGTAAAAGGAGGTACCTTGTGCCACTTTACTATCTTGGTCTCATCCAAAGATAAGCTCTGGCATATGATGTCTTAACCAGAGCAGAGTGACAACTATGCCTAGGTTCCCAAGTTTCTTTAATCCTGTTGTGCAGGGCAGTGTGCCTCAAAGTGCTGAGTAGGCAGCAGCCAGCAGCTTGTCCAAGAGGCTGCTGTTACCAAACAGGGATGCTGGGCACGCTCACTGTGTCTTGCTAAATCCAGATAAGGGCAAAGGCTAGAGTAAGAGGAGGTGAAAAATTGATTTACTTGTGTCTGCCCTCTGACTCCTATTTCCACTCAGTTACTCCTACTCTTAAGGGAGAAGTAGGAAGATTGGGGTTCACTGTATGACCTTCAAGACCTATGTCTGTTTTCCCCTTTTTCCTTCTCCTCCCCAGCCTGTCTTGATTAGTTCTCCAAGTATGTTTTCTGCAACACTCACATCCTCTTCTTCTGATTGCCTCCTCTGAAATATTTAGGGTCTTCTTCAATAAGGGCAGTTGATGTCCTTCTCCAAAATCTCATGCTGATACTTAGCTTTCAGTCCTCAAGTGGCTTAGCTTCACCAAATTTCAGCAGACTGGTGGGGTTTTTACTCTGTAGATGTTTCCACCTCTAACTACTGGGTTTATCAATCTCTTATTTAGAATAACCATAGATTCAGCTATACTTTTAACCTCTTCAAAGGGGATACTGAAATTCAGTCCCATCCTGTGAAGGAGAGCCCATGAATCTTATCCCACTTGCCTGTGTCCAAGCATTGCAGTTAAATTTGCCCTCTTGGGTCTAGTTTAGATCTCAGAACCACCACTCTTCCCGCCTTGAACCTCCTAAGGAAGTATAGATTCAGGTGGATCCAACTCACTCCAACTATAGTTGACTGATTCAGGTATCCAGAAATAACTTTTCATTTTCTTATCCACATCTTCTGTAATCACTGCCTGGTTACCTCAGGCTTAATATTCCTGTCAGGATAAGCAGTCCCTTCCATCACACTCATCTCCCATGAGTATGCCTGCTTAAGGCTGCCTTCAGGAAAGTACTATCCCTATAGCCTGGTATCTGTTATACCAGCAAGTGCTTGGAGTTGATGAGTGCCTCACTAGAGAACTCAGAACCTCATCAGTGCAGCCTGGCAGGTCCTGGGCATTCTTGAGGCAGCCTCATGTCCTCTTAACTATCCAGGAGTTTCCTTGGGTGTGCTCCTGTAACACCTTCACTCTTCAGGGGGTTGCTAGAAAGGGATGGATGGTGGAAGAATGTTTTATAGTGTCCCTAAATTCCCATCCAGAGGTAATTACCAAACTTTAACATAGTCTCAGTGGATTTAAATTTCTTTAGGCTCACTGGGAAGACAAGTAATTTATCCATTTTTCTCTCATTTCTCCCTGATTGCCAGGGTGGTTTTCACTGACAGGGCACACAACTGTGGGTAGTAGCTTTAGATGCAACCTTAGATTTTGGTAGTGGAAAATTTGCCTAGCTAAGTTACAAACCAGATTTATTTACTGCTTTTGATGTCATCTGGAAAACCAGAGTCAGAACAGAGGAAAAGTGATCTGGGGTCAAATGTTTTCTTCTGGATTGGCACCTTTGCCTCTCATCAGGGGAGAGCACCATCATATCAGCCACGATGGGTGTCAAAAGCTACAGCAAACCATTGCATAGGTAAGCAAGTGTTTGAAAGTACAAAATCTACTCTGCTCCTCCCATATGAAGAATGAGTTTTCCGAATGAGAAAAAGCAGGTAACATGTACATGACCATGGATGGCTATAAAATTAAATGGAAAAAAAAAGTTTTCTGAAGGGATTCGACATTGTCACTGTAGTGAACTGAGTCACGGCTGATAACTGCTTAAGTGAAGGTAAGTTTTGTTGGTTAAACCCCACTGGAACAAGGACCAATTTAATCTCTCTCAAATTCCTAGCTCTGTGCTAAAATCTTCCCTTACATTTGTTAAAACACCTCTGAATTTGGCTTTGAGCAGCTTGTGAGGCCTTCCCAAGGAAGACATGTTTTTCTATGTAAAAAAAAAGCTGATCACAGTAGAGCCTGGAGTCAGAATCTAGTCCTGACTCCAACCACCACTGAAAAACTTTTGCCAGGACAGAAAAATGAATTGTGAAATAATGGCAGAAATCAAGCAAAGCCACACAGATGGAATGTGGCTCCATGAACGAATATAAATGGCTGTACTGGGCAAGGCCAGTTGTTTGTGTAGCCTGTATACTGGCTCTGATATTAAATAAAACAGATAAACATGCAGCTGATACAGCAGACCAGAACAGAGCAACCATATAGCAATGCTTTCTATATGCACACCCATGGCCTAGCACAATTTGAGTGGTGGGTTGTCCCCTCTCTAGCAGGAAAACCCTACCCTGTCACTCACCCCCCAGCAAGAGCATCAGAAAGGAAAAGTGAGGAAAAATGTGGTTCGTTTAATAAATGAAAAATGAAAAAGTGATGCAAAGGGAGTGACTCACCACTTCCCCCCACCAGACTGATGCTCAGCTGGTCCCTGAGCAATGGCAACTTTGGACAAACACCCCACCCCATGTGATGCCAAGTGCAGAGCTCTAGGGCCAAAAATCTGATGCTATTTTTTCTGCAAAGCTGCCCTTGGGACTGGATCAAATGTTGTGGAAGAGGCTACTGAAAATTTTTTTTTACTCTAACCCAAATAACCTGTTAGAATCTCTTTCAACACTGGAAAAAAAAAAACAAAACATGAAGGAGCTGGAAAAGCAGCAAAAGTAGTAAGTGCTTTAAGTTAATTGCTCCAATTTTGGAGAAAGACTCTTTATGTAAAGCTTTTTTGTTCCCTTTCCTAATAATGTCTGGAAACACAATGGTGTAAAGTTATAAATATTCTGACTATATATATATATATATACACACACACACACACATATATATATATATACAAAATTTGTTTTGCAAGCACACCCTTGTTGTGTCAAGCCATCTACAAAATTACGGTGTAAGGAGAGTTGGAGAAGGATCCAGTCTATCAATTGCACATAAATAGGATTGTCCTTGTTTTCCCTGAGAGCCCAGGTAACTCTTGACTCAGCAGGGGTGTGGATTAGAATAGAAGATTAAAAAAACCCAATGCTGCCAAATTTTCAGGGTTTTCTATAAAATAATTTTAATCTAAGTTTTTTCCTAACGCTCCCCTGGAAATGTAAATCAGATATTTTTATTTTTATTTCCTGCAAGACTGTTCTGTTATCACAGAGCTCCTCCTTAGTTCCTGGTACAGGTTTGTTTTTATACCCAGTCATAAGATGGTGAAGCACTTCTAGCAGGAAACACACCAGGAAAAAACTGGAAAAGTTGAAAGGATAAGTATTAATTTTTCAAATATGTTTCTGCTTAACTGTTTTAAATTAATTTTATTTGTGGCTGCAAACTCGGAATGCTTTAGCACCACAAGCTTAACCTATTTATTTCTTCTCATGTTCTGTAGCAGGAGGGAAGGATTTGCTGTGTGGAGGAATAGCTTCTAGCTGAGAGAAGCTTTTACTGTCCCAGCCAGCAGGCAGCCTTATCAGTGTTTGTTTGCTCCTCCTGATATTTGAAAATTACAAGCTACAAGGCATGCTTAACTTGGAGATCTGTTCTCTAATAATTAGATGCACGGACTAATTTTTTAAATGTCTTTGTTTAATCTTCCTTTTTTCTTCTCAGTGCAAACATTAAGCTATAAACAAAGCAAAACAAAACAAAAGTATAGATCTAATATAAATCTTTAATACCCAGCATACAGTTGAGGTCCACTTCCACAAAAAATTTAATAGTCCTAGTCCTAAAGTACAAAATCATGTGATTGCTTCTTTTAAAAAAATGTTATTAGCAGTTGTTGTTTACAGTATATGAGTTCCAGATTTCTTCTGCTATGTGGGAAACCTCTGTGGGGAGGGGGAACCAACCCTCTTCTTTGGACTAGGGTTTCAAAGAAGGCAACATGGCCTGTTTATTGTCCCTGCCAAGTTCTTTGTCACTCTGTTGCCTTACAAACATTGCCCTTGAAGGCCTTGAAATCATGCTCAGATAAAAAATGACCATATATCTATTGAGTAAAGTTCAGTGGTTTAAACACCATCATTTCATCCTGACAGAATCATAGAATTATACAATAGTTCAGGTTGGAAAGGGCTTTTAAAGATCATCTAGTTCCAAGCCCCCTGCCATGGGCAGGGAGACCTCCCACTAGACAAAGATGGGGCTAAAACCCCATCCAACCTGGCCTTGAACATTTCCAGGGATGGGGCATCCACTGCTTCTTGGAGTGTCTCCACCAACTGATCTAGTGTCTCACCAAGAGCATTGTAAAAAATGTCTTCCTTATATCCTGCTGAAAATTACCCTCCCTCTGTCAGTTTAAACCACTGTGCTGTCTTGATAAAAAGCCACTTTCTGTCTTATATACTGAAAGGTATATAATGTCACTATAAAGTTTCAGAGCCTTCTCTTCTGCAGGCTGAACAACCCCAACTCTCTTCTCCCAGCCTGTCTTCATAGGAGGGGTGCTCAAGCTCTCTGATCATTTCTGTGGCTCAGCTCTGGACATCCTCCAACAAGTCCATGTCTTTCCTGTGCTGAGGACTCTGAAACTAACCACAGCACTCCATGTAGAGTCTCACCAAAGCAGAACTGATGGGTAATATCACCTCCCTTGACCTGCTGGCCATGCTGGTTTTTAAGCAGCCAAGGATATGAATGGCTTTCTGGCCTGCAGGCACACATTGCTCACTTGCACCCAATTTTCCATCCACCAGTATCCCCAACTCCTTCTCCATGCTCAATCCATTCATCCTACAGTCTGTACTGGTGTTGGGTATACCCTGACCCAGGTACAGGACCTTACACTTGACCTTGTTGAAATTCATGAGGTTTACATTGGTCAGCTCCTCAAGCCTGTCAAGGTCCCTCTGGCTGGGATCACAGAGGTATCAATATTTTGACCCTTTACTACGCATAGGGTGTCCTGATTACTGGATGATGCAATAGAAAAGTTCTCATTCCTGATGGTCTCTTGGCTGCTTGCATTGCCAGTATTTTTGGGCTGAAGATTTTGTGAATAATCTCTGTGAAACGATGCTGCTCAGGTTTTGTAGAAAAAGGAAAACCTTCCAGTGGTGGTTTCTTGGATTGCTGTCACTGGGATTTCAGACTGATATTTTAGAACATGAAAGAGAATTCCAACACCAAGAAACTGAGAGAGAAATGTGGTTATTAGCTGTGACTCTCTACATCATATTAGATGGTACATTTATGATGTAAAGAAGTGAAAATTAATCTTCTTTGCTTAAAAGGGCGACCTGCCCATTCTAGTCACTATAAAAAGGGACATGCTTCTTTTTTAGTGAAGAATGAAAATACTAACAGGAATAATGATTTTTTATTGGCCTTCTATTGTTCCCCACCAATAAGGAGATATTATTGTTTTGGTAAAATTGTATGAATGACACAATACAATGAAAGAAGACAGTAGTCATTAGGTGCCCTGATGAGCACCAAGCCCTGAAAGGACTCTGCAGATCTGTATGTGCTCGTCTCAAGTTATTTGAGTCGGGACTCAACTGGACACATTTTAAGTGGGCACAGTTTTCTTGTCAACGTTGTGTTCACTAGATTTATATTAGTGAACTATCAGAAAGGCTTATCTACTGTTCAAATGTGACAGCTGCTGTCCCAGGCTGTGAATAACAGCTTTCAGGGCCTCTCTTCAGTGGGAAAAGGGATGGAAAAAGGGATGGCAATTGTTGAACAGACTAGCTCTCAGGCTGAGAGTTTCAAAAATCTTTATAAAAAATGAGAAGCATCCACCAAAGCCATAGCTTTACCTGGTTCAGGATTTGACAAACCTCACAAACAGAGTGCTCTTGTGATGAGGAGCAATTTTAGTTGAAACTTCAACTAAAACAGTAAGTAAGATATTAATCTAAACAGTCTCACCATTTACCTGGATGAAGTGCAGAGCTGATGACACATCTCTCATTATAACAGTTCTTCCACTGACTGCAGCTGAGCTGGGAGACCTGTGCTGAGCAATCTGACTATATGCTGCTTTCTAGAAGGCTGACAGCTCTAAGATGAAGGTAAAAAGCTCCCCTATTACTGAGTGGTTGCCCTCCAATTCAAACAAGAATAAGCATTTGGTTTGGGTGCCAGAGATGCTGTGTTCATCCACTGAAATCTGCCAGGTAATTTGCTAGTGTTCACTTGTAAAATTTAGTTACTTATTAGTAGATTCAGCATCAAACACTGATAAATCCTAAAACTCTCCGAAGTGCTCCTTATTTGTCACAAGAAGGTACACTGCGGTAGCTTTCCCTTTTGAACATTTCACTGTTGTTTTACATGAGGATATTGCTTTGACACTGAGACAAAGTAGAGACAAATGAGAAACTGTTCCAGTCTGGCACCAAACAACCAGATCTGGGTTGTTGCAAGCTCCACATCACCAGCACTTTTAAAAATCAGTCCCTGTAAAGGTCCCCAAAGGGGGTAGCTACTTTTCTCTCTGTTTGAGAAACAATTGGGTAATTAGAATAGGATTTAAGATAGGTATTGCCAAGACTGGCTCCTGTGTCACTGTCTTCTCTTCTCCCAAAGTGTATTTAAAACAAGTGTATTTATGGTAGGAACTCAACATAAACCAGGCTTGTCCCCACAGTATTTTGAGACCCTAAAATAATGTAGTCATCTTGTCCCATTTCCTTCGAGAATGACAATATGACAGAGTGGGGGTGTGCTGTGTAAAACCCACACTTGTCCAACTAAAGACATTTTATTAACAGTAAATTCTGTTCTGCATATGGCACTGCTTATTGCAGTGCTGTGTTACATCTAACCCACAAATAAGATTTGGGTGGTCATCGCCTTCAAGTGAAGGGTACAGAGGGGTTTCTGTGTGAGGAGTTGGTGAGTCTGAGCTGAAAACCTGCATCAACACTTCCCTGAATACAGCTGTGGGCTCCTTGTGGTTAACTCCATGCACTTCCGTGGTGCCTTCTTGAACTCGTGATGTTTGTCCTTATATGTTTGGCTTCTTTACTGAATTTGTAGGGCTGGGGTTATTTCACTAAAGGAAATACATATTATTAAATATTTTTTGCTCCCATGTGTGCTGAAGAATCCATTTGATGAAACTCCATTTGTTTTCTCATATTAAACCTTTAAGAATCTAGACATATATTTGTAAACACAAATGCCTTAAACCACAGGGGTAGCTTCAAAATATGGTTTTCAAAAATAACTAAAAATACCTAGAATGGATTTACATGATCCCCAGAGCTTAGAGCAAGACCTTTTTGAGAACATGAAGCGTAGTAGACTATGGAGGGTTGATACATTCCTAATCAGATGTTACATACACTCTGGTGTTTCTTTCCTCACTGAACAGTAATACTTTCAGGATTTGTGGTGCATTGGTTACTTTTGCAACCACAATCTCTAATGGTTTAAGAAAACAAATAAATAAATAAAACCCAAAAAACACCCCCAAAACAAAACAAAATGAACCAAAACCCCCAAACATGGTCAGGAGGAGTCATCAGGCCAACAATAGCATCAAACTTAAAAACACTATTACTATATTCCTCTTAAATTGCAACATGTCTTTACAGGTGAAGACTTGAAAACTAAACACTTTCTCTGGCATTTGTACCTTCTACTTGATAGGGCATCCATGAGAGGAGAGAGTATGGAGAGATGATCCCTGCCCCATCCCTGCTGGCCACACTATTGCTGATGCAAGCCAGGATGTGAGGAATTATCCCGCTCTGGAATGTGGATATTAATATAACACTCTTTTATGGTTATTTAAGGTATTTTTATGCTTCATCATCATCCTCTCTAGCAGGAGGGAAGAGCCAGGAAAAAGTGTGACATGCAGTTCTAGTCATACTTTGCTGTGATGTCTTTACATTTATAACCACAACTTCATTGGGGTACAGCTACATGACTGAAAGGGGAGGATGCTTGTTAGCCCTGGCACCTGATTGACTATTTGCAATATTACCATTACTTTTAATTAATTTCTCAGACTAGACAGACTTTTTTTTTTCCTTTTCCAGCAGGATGAAACCAGGTTCATCACAAAATTGGACATGGCTGTGAGTGTGCTTTGATGTGTGACTAAAATATCTGAGCATACTGCTCTTAGATGTAGCAAATCTGTGTGGCATTCATTTTGAATGTCTTGCTTTAAGGCAGAGGTTATAATTAATATTTTCAGAGGATGTCACTTCTCAGTCACTTACCCACCCTGTTATCATTGTTCCCCACTGGAGGACAGGTACCATTCCTGGAACAAGTGAAAGAGGTATATTACACAGGCAACAAAAAGAAAATTTTGGGGCAGTGACAGAGGTTTTCATTTGCAGCACATCCAAAACAAGGAGACTAATGTCTGTGTAGCAGCATATAGCAATATTAACCACCCTTTTAACCACTGACATCCACTAATTTAAATAAAATTCTATAATTATTAGTGTTATTTAATCACTCTATCTCCTGCTACACCAAGAATTTTCACAGGTTGCTTTATCATGACACCTACTGGTAGAAATAACCAATATAAATAGATGCAGCTCTTTCTGAATGATAACACTGATGTTTGTCTACCTGGGGATATTGTTTCCCATTGAAGTGATTACTGGTGTATGTACATTCACACAGGTAGCATAACCACTTGGGAAAGGGTGAGGAGGAGAAGGAGGTGGGGTGCTGAAACACAATTGTGTCTGCAAGGGGCAGGTGCACCCCAGATCTGTGTGACCCATGTAAGTATTGCCTACTCAGCTCCTGTGGCCTGAAGTCCAGCCAAACCACTTCATTTTGGTCTGTAATTAACTTCTGTTTTGTCCTAGTTAAGCGAGCAGAGTGATCAGGTGAAAGACACCATCCCTGCCCAAAAAGTATAGCTGCTGGTATAGTCTAGTGTTTTGGAAAGCAATAGCACAACTCTGAGAAGTAGATTTTACAGATATATTCTACACAGGCTGCTGTTGGTAATCTTGAGTTTCCTCAAACTGAAGTAATGTAAGAACTGATGGATTATTCTAAAGACTTTAGAGATAGATTGGAGGTTCTGTGAAGATAAGCAGTAGCACTTAAACCCTTTTGGATACTTGTCATCATCAGGGTTATTTTTACTTCTCAACTTATACCCTCTGTATTTTCTTGGGGCAAAAATACTTTTACAAATACAGAGAACAGATTTGTATGAGCCGTAATCAGGTCTCAATGGGTTGTAATTAAAATCCCATATTTTACCATACCACTCCATCAATGGTTGTAGAATCTTCCAAAATGTTTCTATACCAAGCAACCTTTGGCACGATTACAAAAATAAAACATCTTTCTATTCCTCAGTGCTAACTCCATTGTATTCTTGTCTTTTCAATAATTTTATTCCAACTCAGACTCACACTTCTGCTTCTGTTACCACCTTGAAAGCCACCTGCTTCCCTAATGTGCCTTGTTTCATTATTGAACAGAATTTCCCTATTTGACAGCACACTTGGCATCACTTTCATTCCTTGGGATATGGTTTACCATTGAGCTATTATCTATGTCTACTCAAGCTTTTGAGATCTAGCCTAGGCTTTCTTCTCTTATTAAATTACCGTAGCAATGTCGGTTGTCAAATTGTCATCCCTGTTAAGTTCTTCTACTGTGCATAAATCCATTTTCACACTGCACAGGGCAGAATCAAGCAGCTTTTCCAGCAGTTTACAAGCGATATGTCCGGCCAATACTTCAGCTGCATAAATCAACTTATGTCACACAAATATAAATGGGAGGTTGGGTGTATGTAAAGAGAGAGGAGCAAAGACAGTAAAGGTGCCAGAATCTCTCATTTGTTTTTTGGCCTTTCCTTCTAAGAAGGAGCACAGCAAAAGGAACTTTTTCACATTGCAGCTTCTGAAGCAGTAAAAGAGATGGCAGAGTTTCCCAGTAGGAAAAGTACCTTTTGCTTTAACCTCCTATGAAAATTCCAGTTTGAGATGCCAGTTTGTTGTGTTGGGTTTTTTCCCCACATGACCATCCCTTTGAAAGCTGTGTTTGTATTTTAGTTGCATTCAGTTCCATTTAACCTGGAACAATTTTTTCAGTTTGTGTTTTTGTATACGTGAGAGAAGATCCTAAGCAGATACCCCACAGTTTTGTCAGGGAGGAAAGTGTAGATCTGAATTTTGTGGTTAGATCTCACGTTGCTTCACTGGTTTGTGCAACAGGGGAAAAAAAAAAAAAAAAAAGCACTTTCTTCACCTGTATTTTCTTTTGCAAATGAGGACTTGCTGTGGGATGCTCCTTTTATCAGCAAATTGCCTTTCACCTGAGAAAACACTTCTTTTTAAATCAACCTCTCCTGAGACCTTTAAATGGTGTATTTACTGTGCGTTGCAGCCAACAAAGGCTGAGCCAGGAAATTTGTCTCTGAAATCTTTGCAGAAAGACACTTATTTTTCATTAATTTACACCAGATAAGGTGATATCTAAGATGGTTTTCCTTGAAAAAAAACCACACCAAAACCAGCTTAATTGGGTAATTACAGCTACAATGCCACTTCCACTATCATCTTTTCCTCCTCAGGAAAATTTTGTGCCAGTTCACACAGACAAGTGACTTAAAAGGGAGTGCCTCTCCCAGAACCAGCTTTTTAGCTTTTTTGCATTTATGATGAATCCTTTTCCAATGCCATCCCCTATGGTGCTCAAAGGATGTCTTGATAGTTCAGTGAATTAACCATTCAACACCATCCACATCCCCATACACTGGCATTACATACCTAAGCCTGAGCAAAAAAGACAGCTGCCACTTCGGATGTCCTGAGGCTCCTCTGAGCATGGAGCACAAGTACCTACCTAGACTTGGTGGTCAAAACACTGAGGTATTAATAATCCCAAAACCAAAAAATAAAGAGGAACATACTCTGTTTACACATATCCATTTAAGTCTGTATAAAGGCTGCAGGTTCCATTTATGTTTGCTTCTCTAACACTCCCTCTTCTTGGTAGGATTTTACCTTTATTGGTGACTTACTGGCCAAACCCAGCCAAATATATACTATTACTATGCTGCACTTCCCCATCCATCCCCCTGTGTCAGGGGCCAGAGGGAAGGGAAAGGCACCTTTAGGAGGGAGGCTCAGTTCTGGGCTCCCAAAACAACAGCAAGCCCACCTGCTTTTGCTTGGCACGTGGAAACTGTGCACTTAGGGATCCCAGGCTCCCAACACAGCAACCAATTTTTCACCTCTGTTCAGGCAATCAAAATCTTAAGCTGATCCTGAACACACAAAACCTGACGTTTCTTTTCTTCGTGTGCCATTGTGTGTGCAAGAGGAAGGAGTGTGGATCAACAGCTGCCTTTAGTCAACACAGTCAATCGGCTTAAGAATGTAATCATCTAGAAAAAAAGGAAGGGAGCCTAAACTGCTGTCACTTGCTGCTAATAAAAGTTACAGCATTAAGCAACAGCGGGAGATGGGCTTTTGTTCACCCTAAGTGAGCATTTGGCTCTCTGTGCGCCCTGTGCTCTGGCAAGACTGTACATGGAGAAGGGCTCTTACAATGGGGAGAGCTTGGAGGAGACATTTATTCAACCTGCTACTTACTCTGCCATTCATTTCCAGTGTCCCTGCTAGTTTGGTGAACATTAGAGCTTGAATAAAGCTTCCCTGTCCCCTACCATCTAATTCTGAGTTGTTAGGCACAAGCCAGTGGTTTTGTTTCTTGGATTTTGGGGGTTTTCTTTTTTGAAGCAGCAGCTGGTTGGGTTTGGCACAGTAATTACTGTTGTGTCATAAATTCAGCATAATGGCTGCACTGCAGGACCAGGCAGACAGGCTGTGAGGCAGCAAGCCCTGGCTTAAACAAAAGAGAGCTTTCATGAACAGCAATATTGGCCAGGAAAACTATTTTTAAATATTTGCAAAAAAGTATGGGCTCACTTACCCGCCAGATAGCATCTTTTAACATGCTCCGTCCCTTTAATATAATATTTCTCCTAGGTTATTTGAGACTGTGGAGCCTGGGGGATTTTAGCCAAGCTCACTTTTCATGTAGCAAGCACTAGGAAAGATGTTAGAGTCCTGTTCACTCAGAAGAGATGAACATTAATTCAGATTTCTGCAGGGCCCAGTAGGACTGACTGATTTGGAAAACCAGCCACCCTGGAGCTAGTACTTACCTAAAGATTCAGGTCTTTGTGTCCTTCCTGAGACCTTCAAGGAGGTTACCACTGTCTACAGTGACTGTGATGTCCACTGTAAACTGCAAGAAGGGTGTAAATTCACTTTAGATAGGCACTAAGTAGTTATCTGAAAGTTCTTCCCGTTTGCAGTATTGCTGATGTGCTGAAGGGAGAAAAACAAGGCTAAGACAACTGATCAAGCCATGACAAAATTTCAATAAAGTTCAATACGCAAGTACAAGATGTGAAAAAACAAAGCCAACATGCAAAGATGGAGAATATTCCTAACTAAAGCAACTATTCTGACTGAGCTACTGGCTACTAGTATTTGTTTATAGAAGGAATCTCAAACCTATAGAGTTTTCTATGTGCTTTGCAAACTAAGTAAATACTAAAACAGTGCTATAGCTGTCCACATTGTAGAACAGATGATTGCATTGAAAGACTTGAACCAGGAGCAAAAAATCTGTCTGTCTCATACAGAATGTAAAAGACAGAGAAATATTTTAGACTCTCAGAAGAGAAAGTAAGACTCCTAGAGTTCTGCTTACCACTTACATTCCTTCTATCTCATATGATTGATTGTAACATCATCAATAACAGGGGAGCCTGGGGTGACAACCTATTAAGATTCATTTAGGCAAGTGTTTCTCTGCTCCTCTGAGCCAGCTCCTACACTCCACTTGGAACACACTGCACTTGGGATTATTAAAAGCATTTAACAGCAAGCGTGTAATGTAAGCCAGCGTTAAGGTATCCGAGATGTTGGGATCAGCCCTGGAAAGGAGGGTAAGTGTGGTATTCCAGATAATGTCAGTTGCTAATAGTGGGTGAATGCAGGTTTTAATTGTAAGTCAATGCAGTTTGCTGCCCTGCATGGTGAAAGATTCTTGTCTGTGCAGGTCAGAAGCCACAACCTGCCTTGATGCCAAAAGCAGCAAAAGCAGCAGTGAAAAACTTCTTGTTTGAGTTATTGCTCCATTAACTGTGGCCAGTTTGAAAACTGGCAGAGGCCTTTCTGCCAGCAGAGAAGGGGAGGGAATGCACCCACCAACACCACTGTGCTGGAGTTCATCACATGAGGGACATGGCAATGCTGGTGGCTAACAGAGAAGATTCATTGACAGATTGACATTGAAGATTCCCTTGTGAGGTCTTGATTTTTCTTACCTGAGCACTAAGCAGCTCATGTCTCAGTGGGTAAGCACACAAGTCCAGAAGCATTCAGAGGCATTGTTCAGCCCAGAAGCCTGGCACTTAGCCTGAGATCCTGAACTGGAAGTGACAGACTGAGTCCACAGAGCCATTCAAGGAAGGAAAGAAGAGCAGGCTTTAAGCCTGACAGGTATGTGCCTCCCTGGTACAGTAATACCAGAAAAATGTAATGGGAAGACTTAAATAGAAAGTGTTCCATTTAATGGGATTTTGGTCACAGTACCAGGGATCTCTTTAGCAGCGTAAAATGGACATTTGAAGAACTGCCCCTTTGCCTTAAATTTCTGGCTCATTTTTGTTTGCTATAGCCATATGGTGGACACTTTTTTTTAAAGGGAGAAATGATCTGCAGCACATAGGCTATTTGATGGCTTAACATAGTGTACTGTGCCTGCTGAAGGCAAAAGACCAACCACTGCCCCTTTGCTTTATCTATCTGTGTTATATGCTAATTGATGTAACTGCATGAAAATGGAAATAATTCTGGGACAGTACAGTACAGTTAATTTCACTGAAGGAGAACACTACACAAGACAGCCAAGGTGGCACTACCCCAAATAGTTTGTCTTGTATTTTCTTTCTTCAAAACCCTCATTACTCCAATCCCTTCTTACTCCACTGAAGAAGGTGAAGTTTTTTGTGTGGGGCCTGAGACAGGGACAATTGAAGGGGTAGGACAGGTGAGAGATTGCTTGTTAAAGAGGAGAGGAGAGGAGAGGAGAGGAGGAGGTCTGTGAGAGAAATATAAGAGCAAGGTATGTCTCTACGTTTTCCTGCTATCATGTGCCCCAGTTCCAAGTGGGAAACAACGTGACTTATGTTTAGGAAGTTCGGGATATACAATACTCCAGCNATCCGGGGAAGCATCCGGGGGGAATGACATTTGGCGGCGGTGTGGGGTGACCACGCCGGAGCCGAGACCGGTATAAGTCACCTAGTGGTTTCCCGCCACTCCCGGGGCCGCGCCCTTCCCCCCGGGGCCGCGCCCACTCGTTCCGGGCGCGTCTTCCTCGTCCCGCCCCTGCCCCCGGCGTTCGAAACCAAAACCTGCTCGGAGCCGAGGGAGCGGCGGTGTCGGCTCCGCCACGTCTTGCCCCGCTCGGATTGGACAGCCCGCAGGTCCTGGGAGGTGATTGGCTGATTTGGAGGGTGGGCGTGGCTGTTGCCAGCCGGTCATGGAGGTTGTGCGGTGCCCGGAGCACGGTAAGGGGCTGCGGGGAAGGGAGAGGAGAGGAGAGGAGAGGAGAGGAGAGGAGAGGAGAGGAGAGGAGAGGAGAGGAGAGGAGAGGAGAGGAGAGGAGAGGAGAGGAGAGGAGAGGAGAGGAGAGGAGAGGAGAGGAGAGGAGAGGAGAGGAGGAGGTCTGTGAGAGAAATATAAGAGCAAGGTATGTCTCTACGTTTTCCTGCTATCATGTGCCCCAGTTCCAAGTGGGAAACAAAGTGACTTATGTTTAGGAAGTTCGGGATATACAATACTCCAGCCACCAAGAATACAAAATTCTTGATCAAGTTCCACTTACTATCTCCATGGAGGCCCTTCCATCCCTCAGCCCAGCAGTGTACTCCCTCCCCACACAGAAATCAGTGATGGTATCTCCATTTCCTCTCTTCGGGTCATCCTCTCAAGCATAAGTAAGTCTTCCTTACCCTACTCTGCTCCCTGGTTCCCCTTCAAGACTGAAGCTCCCTTTTCCTGTGGAAAGAAATTCCTTAAACCTGTTACCTCAATGTCCCAAGCCAGTATCTTCTAAAGCAGAGGAAACACTGATGTCCTAGCAATTCTCTTCTTCCTCAGCACCAACCATTACCCACTGCTGACACACTGTTTTTGAAGACCCTAAAACCAGTACCTAGTTTTCACTCTGAAAACTCCTCATGCCTTCTATTTCTGTACATCCTTCAAGAATTTGCTAATATTTCTGCCATGATAAAACAGTACATGGTCCCACGATTAAGTGATATTTTTAGAGAAGCTAGTAGTTACTAAATATTCTGTATTTGCTTATAGCTATAACATATCCAAAATTTTTAAAGGCACGACTAGAAACTGAGTGGGATTGGTATGCAAATATGTAACATAATGCAGGTGTAGTATGAAAATTACAGTATCTTCAGAAAAATTATGGAATGTCCCCATAAATGCTACGTCACAGAAGCACAGTCATTTGAGATTAAGGGCAGGTAAAGTAATTCCCAGTTCCAAGTGGACCATACGATCTGAGAAGCAAAACCACAGCCATAATTCCCACCTCACCATTTGTTCTTCCCTAGCTTCCAGCATCTTGCTTTTTCTACTTCTCATGCCATAGCTGTTTTGCTTTCCCTCCTTTCTCCTAATGCCTCAGCCCCAAGGTCCCTGCTAAAGGGTTTCCAGCTCAGTGCATCATTGTGCACACACGCAGTGTCTCATCTCCTACCAGCAGCACTGAGATGTCAGGCTCCGCACGCTCCGGCCACGTGCAGGAGAAGGCACTTGAGCTGTAGCTCAGCACAGACCTGCAAGGTCCCAGCTGAACCCCACTTTTCTCTGTTGGTAATAGATAATCTCATCCTCTTAGTCATTTTTGTTTTGTTCTCTTCTCTTCTCCAGCTCAGTATCCTGGAACTTGCTCAACAAAACAGTGCTTTAAACAATCCTGCTGAACAGCTGAAGGGCCAGAGCTCAATTTTTGTGGGAGTTCTATGATACTGCTTCCTATCCCCCATGTGGCCATCCACCCTCCAGCAGAGCAGATGGGCCATTCTGTAAAGCCAGTTTCCTCTTACAGGCACAGTGGACAGAAAACAAATATCCTGTGTACAAGGGTGCTACTCCTCATACGAAGCTCCTTTTTCCTTGTTTTTTGGTTGGTTTTTTTTGGTGGGGAGGGTTCAGCTGTAATTCATGTTGCCACATGCCTGAAAACTCAGTTCTCACAAATGTGTTCCCACATCCCAGCCCTTATCTTTGGCTCTGGCCTCCACATGGTATAGAAATGTAGTGCTATGTAGCTGAAATAAGTATCATTACTTTAGACTGAAATAAAGTTAGGTTCTCTGTATTCTGCTCATTAAAGAATTGATTATGCTTTCAACTTCAATGCAAACATATTAGCACCATCTTCCACTTTGATATGCTGATAAGACTTCCATCTTCCTCTTCTTTTTCATGACCCCTCTGCCATAAACCCTGACAACATCATACACCTTGTGAGCTTGTGATGTGCTGCCCTATGTACCTCCTCATCTTCCCACAGGATTCCCAGAGCCCTGTGCTTGGCTCCAGGTCCCCTGGCAATGGCATGACAGAAAAATGGGATTCCCATAAGCAGCTGGGATGTGTGTGCTTTGTGCAGCTGAACTATTTTCCAGCTCTTCTTCGTGATCAGCAGAGCCCCAGCAGGTGACACTTTACCATTTCCAGCTGTGATGCTGCTGAGACTCTTTGTAGGCCCCGTTCTGTATCTGCTCTGACTTCAGTGGGCACATCTCTGACCATCAGAAGAGGCATAACTGCACCAGGTGTAATTAAAAGACTTCCTTCTCAATGAGTTGTAGTTTAGCCTCCAACAGGTTTAGCCTCCACTTGAGGCTTCCTCTGATTGCTTTTCCTATCCTACTTTAATCTTCTTCTTTAATGACCACTATTGCTCTTATCTTTGATACATCATCTACTTCCAAAGTTCTTGTTAACCATTTTCTTTTTTTCTTTTATCTCATGCCAGCAACTGCATTTCCTTGGCAGAGACAGAAGTT
Organism: Florisuga fusca; assembly: GCA_038090715.1. Classification (NCBI taxonomy): domain Eukaryota; kingdom Metazoa; phylum Chordata; class Aves; order Apodiformes; family Trochilidae; genus Florisuga; species Florisuga fusca. The sequence goes on from JAAWXA010000005.1 coordinate 17,611,949, forward strand.
CACTTGATGTCTCTATTTCAGAATGTTACTTTGAACTTTGTTTAAAATTTAAAAAATTTAAAAAAATAGAAGTCACAATTCACAGCTCTTGCTAATGGTTACTACTATGTGGTGCCCAGTGTAACACAGTTATTTCTACACTTAAGAGGAGCTACCAGCAATGGACCTTACTATCTGTGATGGATGCAATTTGCTCCTTAACCAAACTAACACTAGTTTGGTGTAGGCTTTGAGGGAGGCAAAAAGTATGAATCATTCTAACTTGAGTCTAACTCAGTTCTCCTTTTTTTTTTTACCTTGCCATCAAACTTGTTGAACCTTGGTAAACCACTTCTACATTTTGTTAAAATCCTTAAAATTTATTAAATTCTGTAAAATTGTTATTTTTACCTCAATAAAACATTGTGCTGATTCTCTACTTGGAGTGTTTTATGACACTATCCCATTGAAATACTGACTTCTTATACTTAATCTTTTTTGATCCCTTTTAATATATATGCTGCCCTATCTTTCAGTTGAAATCTCTATTGCCCATCTCTCTGCCAGAGCAAATGTAGAGATCATATGTTAGAGGGCAATTATTGGCATGACTTTTCTTGATTAAAAATAAAAAAGTAATTTAAAAAGACTTTTTCATTATTTTAAGTACTTTTTAAAAAAAAACCTCTAGAAAGCTGAATTTCATGGATGAATGACAGGGCAGTGCTTCTGAAGTGTAGTAATCTACACATTACTACTGTAAGTGCTATCTTAATCACAAATGGTGCATATTAATGAAAGTCCTCACCAGATGAAAGAGAATGGTAAAGAGCAGATGAAGCATGATGGAATTAAAAGAATGAACTTTGAGTTGTACTCAAATCGAGTAAAACAGCTTCCAGCTACGTTTCTGCAAGAGGGGGAGGGGGAAATCCCAAGATGATAGATGCCGTGCAGAGCAAAAACCTCTTGATTTAAAGAAATAAATCATTGATGTACAATATCCACTTAAAACTGCAGGGGGCAAGAGACTGCAGGTTTTACTTTCAGTAAGGAGGAAAAATGCATACAATATGTAAGTGCTGTTGTAAACATACACAGCACACAGAAAGTGGGTCTGGGTAAGAGTCATACTGCAGGAAGGTGACTAAATTACTCCTGGGATGCTCCTCTGCTAGTGTTATTGGGATTGTCTTGTTTCAAAACAAAAAGAATCTCTAATTTATCTACTAAATTTGTCAATTTCTGTCACTCAGCTGAACAATCCAAAATGCACAGCTACCCATGCGAACAGGCACACACACTGTACTTCTGTCAAAGTGTGTGATGGGGTCTCAGAGTGTTCACAGAGTTGCAAACAAGTGGTTGTTGGGGTTTGCAGGAACTAGGGTAGGTTGCTGTGCTGCAGCACTGCCCCTTTTTTTGGAAATCATTCCTTCTGTAAGGTCAAGTGTTGCCACACCATATTTTGAGAAAGTGCTTTGCTTTTCTTTTTAATATAAAGCACAATTCAGAACAGCAATCCAGGGACTGTCTGAAGCATCACGAAGCAGACAACCCATCTGTGTGCTGAAGTACAGAGGCTAAATACACCCTATAGTGTGATGTGATGCAAAGAATGAAAAAACCTTCTGTGTCTTGCCTCCCACTCCTCATGTTACAATTGTTATTACTTGTGGTATTTCTGTAAGACCCTGTCTTCAGACAGAGAAGCCTCCCAGTGTGGGGGCTTCCTCCCACCCAGCCCTCCTGCCTGGTCCATGGTACCTTGAGGGCTATTAGCCACAGATATTGTGTAGATGAGCTCCGAGAGACTCCTACTGGTCTCTGGCTTAGCCACCTGAGTCTGTAACTTTTTGGCCTCTTTCTCCGAGTTATGCTCACAGAGGATGACTGCAGCAGAGTATCTGGTTGTCTCATACAGCAAAATAACAGAAGAACTTCATCACATGCATTCTTCAAGGTGCATTAATCATTGTAAGATATGCTTTTAAAGATTTCAAAGATCTGATATTTTTTCAGAAGCAGCATCTGTTATTTTCAGGGGGGGAAGCTTGTGACTAATGACACTAATAGTACTCATCTCAGCTAACAGAGCAAAGATCATATAGTAGAACGGTTTGGGTTGGAAGGCACCTTAAAGATCATCTATTCCAATCCCCCTGCCATGGGCAGGGACACCTCCCACTAGACCAGGTTGCTCAAAGCCCCATCCAACCTTGCCTTGAACACTTCCAGGGAGAGGGCAGCCACAACTTCTGGGCAAACTGTTCAGCCTGTTCAATATACACACTTGCAAACCAATTAAGTGGCTAACCTAGATGCCTGACTTCTTGGAGACAAGAAAGCCCACCCAGAACCCAGGTTCTCAGGGAAAAAACAACCCCATAATAAAACATCAGGCTGTGGTTGTCAGGCCTGGCCCAGGTTAGAGCTCTGCCACGTGCATGGGACCTTTTTCCTGCTTTCAGCAGCGCAGCATCAGCTCACCTCCCTTACTGCCTGGGCCCTGTGTCGGGGAGGGGTAAAGTCTGAAGTGGCTGCTGGTGTTTCTCAAACAGCCTGGTCTCACATCTGTTGGAGGTAAGGGATAACTGGCATATCTTATCTTTCCAAGCCCTCACTGTGATATCTGGCGTGCACATGTCGCTGTCAGCTAAAGCCACAAATGGCTTAATGGCAGGGACATAATAGCCCCTTAGTACAGGTTTGCCTGGGATGCTGGCAGGTGTTGATGTGAAATTTTGCCCTGCTTGTCATAGCACATAGGACAGGCAGTGCCTGGCAACCTTCTGCCAAACAACACATTCTTTAATTTCTCCGAAGCGGTAGCGGCAGCTGCCACCAACCTTGTTAAATAAAAAACAGGTTCTGCACCTGCCCGAACAAAATCCTGACCCAGCTCCCAGGCAGCTGGGGAGGGGGACACAGGAAACTCTGCCTTCCCCCTGCACAGCAGCCGTGGGGATTAGTGGGAGTCTATCAGCATTGATTTGTCCTTCAGCTGCCCTTCTCTTGGGAGTGTTTGACTGAGCTGAGTGATCTGAAAATCTCCCTAATTAGATTTCTGATTTATGGATGATTCTTGTCACACACACACAAACCCCCAGATATACGGGCACAATGGTAATGAGAAAAAATTACTATGGCACAATAGCCAAGTGCTTGTTGCTTGTAGAGTGCTTTGATACAAAGGTTTAGGATAGATAGGGCTTTTTATTCCTCAAGAAGTGAAACTATTAAAAAAACCAGCTTTTTGTTAGGTATAGCCTGCAAAGACCAGGTAAGTACAAATCCTAACAGGTGAGCTTGTACTCTTAAAGCTGTGACTTTTATCATTCCCTTTTCTATTGGGTTTAATTAAACCCTGGCATCTCACTAGATTCTACAGTAAATACACCTGTCTGAATCCACAAACTTATCAAACTCAGAAGGAATAGCAGGGAGAAGGAGTCACCTGCTGCCAGGATACTTCTACTCTGCCTTTTGATTTTTCCCACCCCTTCTGGCTGTTGAACAGGATGTGCTCTGAGCAACACCACAGCAACACCTCTTACAGCCTCCAGTCAGTGGCAGGTGCCTGAAGAGGCTGCATGTGAAGCACAAGTGAATAGTAAGGAATAAATTCAAAGTTTGTAAGGGACAAAGCGATTACAGCAAATAGAGTGGAATTCCAGGTGACGCCTATGGGGGAAACAAGTAAACAAAATAATCCCCTCCAGAAAAAAAAGAAAAAAAGAAAAAAAGAAAAAAAAAAAGAAATAAAAGAAAAAAAATCAAATCAAAACAAAGCAAGACAAAAAAAAAAACAAACCAAAAATAGAACAACCAAAACCAGGTGACAAAAGGTCAGGATGGTTCATTTAAAACTGTATGTGACGTACCTTGGGGCAGCACTCTGAGAACAGAGCTCCATGCAAATTGGGTTCCCTTCTTTCGATCTGTAGAGTAGAATTTCCCCCATTTCTATGTTTTCTTGAAAAGTAAAAGACTGAATATACTTAGAGGCAGATCTTGTGATACAGTTTTAACACACAGTCACAGAAAGCACCATCTGTTGGGTCTCTCAGCTACAAGAGATATGAAAGGGAAAAGGTGGAACAGGAGCACTGCATCTGGTTTGTAGTTGTATATCCACACCCAGACATAGGGATATATTAACTATGCTTTGGCAGCATTATATTCCTGGCAACGACAAGTTATTTACTGCTAATAGTCCACAAAAGCAAGCTGGCAGAGTAAAACTGCTTTACACAGTCAGACAGAGCTTTTAGGTCTAAGAAACCAGTAATGATCATCAAGAGACTATTATTTGCATTTAACTATTTTCCAATAAATTGCCACCAGCCTCTATTGCAAATGTAGCTGTCAAATACAGTAGATGCTGATACAGCATGAGACTAAAATGCCTGCATGCCAGCACTGACCACTGTTTTTTCTTATTTTCTGCCTTTCAAACACCACGGTGCTGCAATCACTGCCCCACTAGAATGGTGTATTTTTAATAGATGCCCTACTAAATACACATTCAAATGACAAAAGTGATTTCATTGAGCAGAAGAGAAGGTTTCAGTTTAAGCAGCTCTGAGGGAGTAATACCTTTGGCTGTTTGTGGGATCACGTTGCCTTCTAGTGGCTGGCTCCAGCTCCCTGGTACCAATAAGGCTTCAGGAAACTCTTCCACAAACATAGTCAGAGTGCAGCATACTTTTTAAAAATTCCTTCTAGGAAAGAAACAACAGCCATAAGAAAAGTTCCTTTCTCTGACAGACCTTGCTTGCTTGTTTTGAGTGTCTGTTTTAAGCTCTCCAAAAGCCAAAGCAATGCAAGTTAATCAACTCATGGTGGTAAGTAGGCCTGTTTCTCCTGCATGAGCACATAGAAAGGAAAAATTTGAAAAATCAAGGAAAAGGAAGTAATTTTGCACAGAATACTGGCTGCACAGCACCCATGACAACTGGAACTATAGAGATCCAGGATGATATTTGCTTACTGGACACTGAGGACTCGGGTGGTCTCAATCTTAACAACTGGGGAAAAAAACAGGATAGTGTTGTAAAGCAGAAATAGGTTGGGGAAATATTTAAGTTAATACATACAGGAATATGGAAAGCAGGAGAGAAATAGAGATGACAACCCCAGATGGGGCAGTCAGCCCTATCAGATTTCCTAGAGGAAGAGTTTGCTAGTAAGACAACTAACAAAACTCATTTTTATCTACATGTAGAAACAATTTCATCTGAAGTTGTTGCACTTGAAATGCATTGGCTGCTTCAACAAAATGTTTCCTATTGTCTTGATGTTCAGGGTTCATATTGCCTTCAGCATCATCTGCAAGGCTGGATCCTAAAATGCTTATCTGCAAATGCAAAAAAATTCATTAAAGAAGGGCAATTAGAAATGACTTCAAGGAAACAGCATCTAAGCTTCATCACTGAAAGAGGGAGCCACATGAACGTGACCAGAGCTGTGGAGTATTTAAAGAAACAAAGATACAGAAGAGAAAGTTTTCCTCCTTTGATGTACAAAACTAAGGCTGGGGGTAGGGGGGGACACAGAAGTTGGACACAAAGAACACAGGGAGGGGAAAGAAAATTACAGCTGAAAATCAAAAGCAGAAACCAAATCACTGGAGGAACAAAGACTGGGTTGTCAGCTCAGAGGGTTAAAGAAAATGTGAAAGCAAGTGAAAACTAAGGCTTGTTACAAAAATGCTGAAGAAAATAAAACCAAAATGGGAAGAAATTTGAAGGAAACACTTTCAACTTCACTGACAACAAGGAGCAAATGGTTAAGGACAGACGCATGGGCCTGGAGGGGAATACAGTTGCTGCTGATGTGGGCATCTTTCAAAATTCAACACAGTCACCGCCCTCTCACTTCAGCAAGTAAAGAGTTTATTAATGCAGGAGAAACAAGGCCTTAATTACTGAGGACTAATGATTAAAATAGACAAGGAAAAAAGTTTACATCAAAATGGGATGTTTCCCCTCAAAAAATTTTATGCATGAACATCACAGAATCATATAAGAAAACAGATGAGATGATTCACAGAAGCACAGAATTAGTAATGCTGGGAAAGACCTCTGAGATCATCAGATCCAGCCTATGATCTCAAACCAGCACACTGTCTAGACCATGGCACTAAGTGCCACATCCAGCCTTTCCTTAAACACCTCCAGGGATTGTGACTCCACCACTTCCCTGGGCAGTCCATTCCAATGCCTGATCACCCTCTCCATGAGGAAGTGCTTCCTGATATCCAACCTAAACCTTCCCTGGCACACCTTCAGGCCATGCCCTCTCTTTCTGTCATTAACTGCCTGGGAGAAGAGCCCGACCCCGACCTCACTACATCTTCCCTTCAGGGAGCTGTAGAGAGTAACAAGGTCCCCCCCAGAGCCTCCTCTTCTCCAGGCTAAACAGCCCCAGCTCCCTCAGCCTCTCCTTTTAAGATTTTCCCCCTAGTCCATTCACAGCCTCGTTGCTCTCCTCTAGACCTGCTCCAGCACCTCAATGTCCTTCTTGAAGTGAGGGGCCCAGAACTGGGCACAGTACTCAAGGTGTGGCCTCACCAGGGCTGAGCAGAAGGGGAGAATTACATGCCTGGTCCTGGTGGCCACACTGTTCCTGATACAGGCCAGGATGCCACTGGCATTCTGGGCCACCTGGGCACACTGCTGGCTCATGTTCAACTGGTTTTTCAATCAGTAGCCACAGGTCCCTCTACAGCCACTCTTCGCCGGGTCTGTAGTGCTGTCAGTGGGGTTACTGTGGCCAAAGTGCAGGACCCCGCGCTTGGTCCTGTTGGACTTCAAACCCTTGGCCTCAGCCCATCAACCCAGCCTGTCCAGGTCCCTCTGCAGTGTCTTCCTACTCTCCAGCAGATCAACTCTCCCCCCCTAGTTTAGTGTCATCCACAAATTCACTAAGGGTAGACTCAATCCCCTCATCCAGGTTGTCAACAAAGGTGTTGAAAAGGACCAGGCCCAATACTGATCCCTGGGGGGCACCACTGCTCACCAGAGCCCAACTGGATGCAGCATCATTCACTACCACACTCTGAGCCCAGTCATCAAATCAGTTTTTAACTCATCAAAGACTGCACCTGTCCAAGGTGTGGACTTGCCAGCTTTTCCAGGAGGATGCTGTGGGACACTGTGTCAAAGGCCTTGCTTAAGTCAAGGTAGACCACAGCCTTTGCCTAATCCACAAGGTGGGTCACCCAGTCATAGAAGGCGATGAGACTGTTCAAGAAGGACCTTCCTTTCCTAAACCCATTGTTAGCCGGGTCTGATCCCCTGGTTGTATTCTACATGTTGCTTGATGGCAATCAGGATGATCTGCTCCATAGTCTTGCCAGGCACTGAGGTCAGGCTCTTGTAGTCCTCCATTGCTGTCTACAACTACCTGAAAGGAGGCTGTAGCGAGGTGGGAGCTGGACTCTTTCCACAGACGACCTTCAACAAGACAAGAGGACACAGTCTTAAGTTGTGCCAGGGGAGGTTTAGGTTAGATATTAGAAAGAATTTCTTCACGGAGAGGGTGATTAGGCATTGGAATGGACTGCCCGGTGAGGTGGCAGATTCTCCGTCCCTGGAGACATTTAAAAAAAGACTGGATGTGGCACTCAGTGCCATGGTCTAGCAACTGCTCCGGTGGGTCAAGGGTTGGACTAGATGATCTCTGAGGTCCCTTCCAACCCGGCTAATTCTATGATTCTATGATTCTTGGTTCCATAAGCTATGAACCCACCTGCAACATATGGCTGTGTCAGTCCCACCTTTCTCCAAACCTCTGCTCAGGCACACCTTGCATGCATGATAGGGGAACAACCAATGCATGCTTTCACAGCAACTGTCTTCAGTGTAATCTGCACAAGATAAACACAACAGGGATAAGTTAAACACATTATTACACCATGCAAAATCCAAGAGGGATCATTCTGTTCAAAACTCTAAGTACTGAGTCTTGGGGAATGACTAGTGTGAAGAACATAGCTCATCTTCCTTGAATATCCAAGAGTTAGGACCCATAGAAATACAGTTTTCCTCTAATCTATTCATTGTATAAATGCAACTCTGAATCTCCTGTGAAGTAAAAGAGCAATAATTGGCATACATTGCAATATCGCTTTTTAAATCATAATAATAAAAATATAAGAGCCTCCTCATACCTTTGAATTTATACATAGTAAGATCCCATGATATTTTTATCCTTTTCCCTAAGGGACTGTCAATCAAATAAGTTATGCTCTTTGTAGAATATGCCTTACTGTTGGTCCACAGAAGGAATAGATGTATACAGGACAGATTTTTATGGAAAGTTTTTCATGGTCATCTTTTTTTGTGTGTGCAGTCACTTCAGATGAAATTGTTTTTACATGGAGATTAAAAGAGTTTGCTGTGGTAAACAAAGGAATATATTTTCTGTGGGGTAACTAAACAGCCTGACACTAACTGGAATACCACTTCACTCTAAAAACAATAAAACTACTCCTAAACTCAAGAAAACCATGCAACTTTGAAAACAGTGATTCCTTTTTATTCAAGTAAGATAAAAACTTCACTTCCCCTCCAGTACATTGGTAAGTCCTAAAAGTCAAAGGTGTTTATATTTAATAATTCTACAATCTGATCTTTCCAGAAAGTGATAAGGTCGATCAAACAATTTGTATTCATGACACACACTGAAAGTAAAAAGAAAGTGGTGTTCACATTTTAAATTTAAAAACATTGGGATTCAGTTATATGAAGTAGTGCCAAGGGAGATTTCATCATTTCTTTAACATTCTTCAGGTTCATTATAGCACGTTGAATAGGAATCAAAATGCCTGTTCCTTAATCTTCCAGAAAGGATTAATAACCAATGTAGGCAACATGGAATAATATTAGTGTTCATGTCTATGAATTTAGATATTCACACCACCATTCTGCATTTCTAACTTCATGTATTCAAAGATAGACAAAAATAAAGGCTACAAGCCCCTACATCAGCATCCTCAGCTATGTTTCACAGGTGCAAGATTTCATCCCCTTGCAGATGAAGGCAAAACTTTTTATCGCCAAGCAGTTTATTGTTGGGGTTTGTTTTTTTTTCCAGCATAAACAGAGCTGCAGCCACTATGTAGTTTAGTGTGTGTATTAGACTGCATTATAATTCTAACCACATTGCCAAGACAAAAAAATCAGTCTCCTGGTACTCTGTGCCTGGAGCCGTATTAGTCTCTTTATATGCAAGCAATGGAAAGCTCATCTTTGGAACAAAAAAGTGATGTCTTAGATTCACAAAAAAAATTACAGCATGTGGATGGCTGATTCCATATGAGGAACCCTACAAAATAAACCAAGCAGCTTTTCTGGGAGGAATCCCATTCTAAACAGGAAGAATCGATTCATCAATTTGCTTCCTTTTAACTTAATCACTCACTCTCAGGTTGAAGTGTTAACAGAACATCATGTTTTTTAAAACTACAAGGAACTCATTAATTATGTCTACATGGCATTTGCTGTCCTGTCATTATCTTACTCTGCCTACACTTGGAGTTATCTAGAAGTGAGGGAGCTCTGAGGGAAAGCTGGAAAGCCATGCTTGCATGAAACTTGGACCAAGCTCATAAGCCTTGCTGAAAAGCAGGGCTTTTTTTGTTGCTTTAGGTTGGTAACACATTACCATGGCTATGTAGCTTCTAATATTTGCTATAGCATCACTGAAGTAAGCTCATGTCTGCTCAGGGCATATGTAGACATACTCATAGACTAGGTGAAAAGGAGAAGCAGAACAGAAGGGTTTATTCCTTACAAACAACAGACTTGATGCCTGTGTTGCAGTCCTCCCCAGCACACCAGTCTGCACAGTCAATCTGCTCTTGGTGAGGAAGCATCCACTAATCCTTCTGCATCACATCTCAGGGAGCATGGAGCCATATGACAGCTTCCAGAGCCTCAGATCCATCCTGGGTCTGCTCCGGAGACAGCCCAGCTGTACCCCACCACTGCTGCTGGGCCATGTTATAAACCTAACAATTGGCTTATGATTAGTCTTAATTTTCCCCTCCCAGACATAGATTTTGTCTCTTCTTTCACAAATATTGTAATTAAGGTGAAGTGAATGCTTTGTAATCCTGGTTTACAATAATGACATATTATCCCATCCTAATTGCTATTCAATCCTGATTGTCTCCTTGGAACATGTACCTGATTAGAACAAGTTTAGAAGGCAAGAACATAAGCAACCCCCTGGGATCTCAGACCCCTGAGGAGAGGGCAGGAGAAGGTCCACCAAAGGCAGAGGAGGTAGAAGTGTGAGACAGTAGAGTACAGCTAAAAAAGATGCTCTACTGTGCCTCTGCTTGTGCCTGGAAACTCCACAGCTCTCACACCAGTTCTGCACCCGATGCTATAAAAAAAATGTGGCTCTGGAGTGTGAGACACCACATGTTGGAAGTGTACTGTGAAACATATGTTCATGTTTTCCATTTAAGACAGAGGATTTCACATTCCCTTTTTTATATATAATTTAGATTAAAGATGAATCTATTTTACCAAAATATTGGCAGCTGCTTTCCAGCATGTGAGTCTGCCTTTCATGTTCAGTGAACTCTGCATGCTTTTGGCTATAAAACATTTAAGCAGGCTCTTGTATACAGATATTCGTTACCTGTATGGTTTCTATAACAGACATGGAAACAGCACAATCAATAGTATCAGCTATTATTGACAATTTATTTCTACTCTGAAATAGGAGTGTCAAGCTTCAATTGATTCACATTTGTGCACTCTGTAAACATAATTTAAAATTAACATGCAGGAGAGAGAGCACATACTATTATTGTTACCACGTGGAGTAACCCAGGGGATGCATTGTAGCACAAGGCCGGTGTACTAGGCAGAACTAGTCAATAAAAAGTAAGGCACAATGTGTCACCTAAATATCCAATAAACTCTGCTGCTTTTTAAAAAGCCACAGCAAGAGCCCATTTTTGTGCCTATCACAGGGAATTCCCTGCAAGCCACAGGAGGGGCAGGGAGAGTGGGCATGAAATACAGCCAAACAAGTTTGGGCTACCCAGGAGCAGAGGCTGCAGCTCCATCCAAGAGAAGTCCAAGAAGGGACAGTGCCTGGGATGAAGGGATGCTGTGAGTACCAAAATACCTCCCTTTTATTTTGTTCTACATCACATCAAAGAAATAAGCTCCCATCCACCTTGCACAACTGATCAGAAAGAAAAAGTTTGCTCACTGTAGTTTTTAAACTGGAAGAAGGTAGACTTGCATTGGATATTAGGAAGAAATTCTTTACTGTGAGGGTGGTGAGACACTAGCATAGATTATTCACGGGGTGCCCCCTCCCTGGAAGTGCTCAAGGCCAGGTTGGACGTGGCTTGGAGCAACCTGGGTGTTAGGAACTTGTCCCTGCCCATGGCAGGGGGTGTGTAACTAGGTGATCTTCAAGACCCCTTCCAACCCAAACTGTTCTATGATTTTATGATTATTTGTGCAACTTCATATTACAATTTACTTCCTATCCTTCACAGGTTGCTTTTTGTGCACATAGTCTGTAGGAATGCAACTTGATTTGTTCCAGTTTAAATAAGTAACCTCTGAAAACCCAGACAGACCTCACTCCCCATTTCTGAGGAACTCTTGTACCATCTTCACTCTTCCCTCTCAGGGCACCTGCCTTTGTCCTTTGATCACACAAAAGAGACAAAGAGAAATACCTCTCCTATGAAGATAGGCTGAAACTGTTGCAGTCAGCCTGAATGAAAAAAAATATCCAAAAAGAACTATGAAATTTGGGGGGGGAAAAAAAAAAAAAAAAAAAAAAAAAAAAAAGAGAGAGAGAGAGAGAGAGAGAAAGGCCTTTTCTTTAGACTGTCTTCTTGTGAAATCAGGACTAGACCCTGAGTCCTGCAGATCCACAAACAAGATTCACTGGCACTCTCCACTGGTGTCAAGAACAGTATTTTATCCACCAGCACCCTGATGCTGGTCTCTCTGTCCTACTTTTTTATCTCTTGAGTAGTCATCATCTAGTGTTTTCAAGGGGAAAAAAAAAGGAGCTCAGTGATGAGAAGGAAAAGATACCATAGAGCAGCTGCAGCTGTAATTGGCTGAAGGGCTAACAAATGACCTAATATTCTTCAAGCAAGGATTTATCCAGCTGCTCACAGTTCTGATTAAATAGGACTAATCCATCAGATGAAAATTGCTTTGCTACTTCAAGAAACAAACTTACCTGTTTCTTAATTTTTCTTTAATTCTATTATTGGAAGATAAAGCTCCACTTATCTAAGTCTAATGTTTGTTTTTAATTATTCATGGATAATTTCGTAAATTAACACATAAACCTACTCCTATAGAGTTCTTTTATGAATCTGCTGTATCTGATCTTTATTTAAAGCTGTGAATTAAAACGAAGCACATGATGAACCATTAAAACTCCCAGACTTCTCTATCAGTGAATACATTTCATACAAGCTAGAGTTTTTTCTACTATTTGACTTCTGAAATAGGAAACTACCACCATTATTATTACCATGTGATGGATCACAATATATACATATCATTGCTCCAATCCTGATAAATGTTTTGCATTCCAAGATAAATATGCCCAATTAAATGGCAATCAATAGGATTCTTTTAAAAGTCATTTGTTTCCCATCATCAGAATTTGAATAGAAGGAATGCTAAAGATTATTAAACCTTTGACTATTCCCACCTTGAGTCCTCTCTCCTGATGGAACTTCTCAGCACCCTGCCCTTATACCTCAGCTGGCAGACAGGCTCCCTTTTCTCCTGACCACCTCAGTGTGACCATGCCAGCCACAGACCAACATCTTTTGTTATTCTGCCACCACAGCAATGGAGCATTTTCCCTCTCATTGCCATCTTTTCTGAGCCTTCCTCGTACAGAGGAGAATAATGATTCAAAGCTCAGAATGTGCTGCCATCAAAAGAAGTAAAACTTATATTAAAAGATCATGCACTGTGGATAATACACCAGTGGGTAATGTCACTGTGTTTCAGCAAATATTATGGTTTAAGTGCTGGTAAACATCACTTGATCTGCTACCAGAAGAATGGATATGTTTAAAAAAAAAAAACCAACCCAAAACCAAAACAAAAATGAAGAAAGGGAGAAAGCTGTACAGGAGCTTCCACTTAGAGGAGAAAGTTGTTATGAATCCACTTAATGAACAGAATGTTTCTTTTCCAATGACATTTGTAAAAGCCAATTTGCATGTTTTTTGCACTGAAATACATGACAAATCTCCCTTCTAAAGCCATTTGAGAGCTTAGCATGTGTACAAGCAAACAAAAAATGCCCACTGGGATAAACATTCTCTTTAGCCCGCTGCTCAAGTGACCTCCATCAGCATCATATTTCACTTCTGCTCCCTAAGGTTGAAATTACATTTCAGGATTGTTCTCCCTCCCCATCAGTACAGAGATTGCTATGGCCATTCTGAGATAGCTTCTCTATCGAAATCAGGCAAAAAAATAGGAATACTGGAAGGTTCTTCACATGGGACTGCTGGAATGGACCCTTGGAGGATAAAAGACCAAAGACTAAGAGTTTACGAATGTAAGAGCCAACATCCAAATCTCTCTTCAATTACAATAAACAACGTGGTTTTGCTACCAGGGAAATGGGAAAAACAATGAAGAGCTGTAATGTAACTGGTATTTCACCAGATGGCAATATCAGAAATTCAGTATCAGAAAAGTTCACAGTTCTATTCTGTTCAAACTCACTATAAGATGACTTTTTAAGCATGCCAATAACCAAAAGAATCAAAGAAAAGAGTATAAGAATGTCTACTTATCATTTTAATTTATATTCTTCTTAATGAATCAAGAGTGAGTTTTGGAAAAAAGCCAAAAACCTGCAACTTGGCTTGGTCTGATTTCCCATCTGCTCAAAAATGAAGGCAAAAAAATAGAAGATAACATTAACAAAAGGTGCTATACATGTAAAGTGCAAGTGAAAAATATTACTGAAAAAGTGTGTACAGATATGGTCCTTTAGCAAGACACTAAGACTTAAGCAACCCACTGTCTGGCCTGAGGGACCCACTCTTCAGCCACGCATTCTTTTTGACATTTCTCACATTGGGTCCTTAACTCTCCCTGACATCTGAGAACCCCTTGGGACTGAGCCCTCCTGGCAGAACAAGAGAGATGGTGGCAGTTCCAGGAAATGGGTTTCTCCTCAGTAGAGTATTATCTAGTGCTAAAATTGGTGGTAGTCAGCTCCTTGCTAAGATCACTCCTCACCTCCCATTTTCATCTTGAAGCTTACATGAAACCTGTGCTCTGTTTAAGGCTCCAGAAAGCTGATTCAAAAAAGAAATGTCAGGGCTTCCACAGTCATAAAAAGGCTCATGAAACTGTGCTTGTTAAGCCTCCTCAATCAAGTGAAGCAGGAAAAAAAAGAATAAATCTAAAGGTTCTAGTAAACACATTAGAATTTGCCATCTTGGATAACTGAGTACTGCAATAAAGTGCCAAGTAGAGGCTAATACATACTTACATGCTACTAATTTCCTGGTTTCAATAAATCCAATATAATAAAGTTGACAGATGCTGTTTTACCTACTCAAGTGATTCATGAAGGGCCTGAAACTGTAATACTGCAACGAGATATGCCATCTGTTCTAGGGTTAGTTTTGTTTTTTGGTTTTTTTTAAAGGAAAAGAACTGACTGACCAAAGAGTGGTGATAGCATATAATTTGCCTTGCACAAAATAAGAAGCTTGCCACCTTTACCTATAGTGGTAGGAGAATTACTAGCCTTGGCTACTGTTTTCCTACCCATTGTCTGCCCAGACTGCTATTTTGCAAATAGGGGAAAGAAAGAAAAATCAATCAAAGAAATAATTGAAATTTAAAGCAAAACTACGTATTACTTCATGTCTCCTTTCAAAATTATGTTAATTGTCATGCATTTTTAATGACAACATTAATAGTGAGTAATAAAAAGTCAGCAGGATCTACACAGGGATAAATAACAGCACACTAATGATAATTACAGAAACCTTCTGTGTAGTGACATGTGGGTCAGGAATTGAATTTGCACTCTCAAATTAAACCATCTATCAGGTGCCCACATCATCAGTAACAAGCATCACTGGTAGGTTTCCTTCTCCAGTATTCAGAGTGCTCTCTCAGGTCTGTTTGTTAACATCCAAGGAAAGATTATGTTTTAAGGGCAAATCTTGACACCTAATGGTGCTCAACAGAAGTGTTGATTGCAAAAGGGTATCAACATTTGAGCTTCAAAGAAGAGTCTATTTCAGCAGCTTAGAGAATGTAATTTCTATTTTATATTTTGGCATTTAGAAGGGCCTAATAAAAAAAAAGGACTGACTTAAATACAAGTGTTTATACTTATATAGTGGCATAACTGCTTTGCTGAAAAGGGATCCCTTTTGAGTGAGTGACTTTAAGAGTGAAGATTTAAAAACTGAGCAAAGATTTTATGAATTACTGACATCAGGCCAAATAGGGAATGATTGAAGTCAAATGCTCTGTCAGGGGGGTTGGACTAGAAGATCTTTCAAGGTCTCTTCCAACCCTAACTTTCTCCGATTCTATAAAATGGAAAGGTAGCCCTTAGTTTCAGAGAAAATACACATTTTTACTTCCTTTCTTTTTTCTTTTTTTTTCTTCCCCCACCACCCCCTCACGTAAGGGGATATACTTTCTTGTCATTATAGAATAAGCTGATAAAGAAGCTGAAAAGACTTTTTACAAAAAGAGAAGAACATGGTGCTTCCAAACAGGATTTTAACCTCTGGTACCAAGAAGCAATTGGCAGAATAAATCACATAACATGGGCTGCTTGGGAATCCTGGAAATGGCATCTGCTCTGCCTCGCTTCAGGCACAGGTAGGACAAATGTTTGCTTCCAAAGGCTGTGGTCCTGAGCTACATTGACATATGCAGAAAAAAAACCTCTAATCTAATACCTGTTGTACTGAGCATAACTGGCAGCATTTGGGTAGCTGGGAGCTGCATGGGAGAAGGTCATGAGATGCCCTGAGCAAGCAATGGTTACATCCAGCCAGCTCCGAAACTGGTGTGAGCAGCCCATTGCCTGACTAAACTTCAGTGTCTAAGGATGCATGGAGGAGTCACAAGGAAGGAGACATTTTGGGGCAGAGAGTGGATTCATGTCAGAGTGGGGACCACCTTAAGGGGTCCAGGAATGCTCTTGCCAGGGCAAGTGTACTCCTGAGGGACCATGGCCATGGGTGGCCTTCAGTGGAGCAGGGGAGAAAAGAGCAAGGAGCATCAGAAAGAAACCATTAGACAGGATTTTCTCGTGGGCTCATGGAATGAATAAGGAGGGACTGAGTGTAATTCAGAGCAAAAATAAGACAAGCAAAAATAAGTGATGCTAATAAGAGGAAAGCAGAGATGTTTCCCTTAAGATGACTCCAAGAAAGAAGAAGTAAAGTAGGTTTTCTCATTTATGCCCCCTGCCTCTGACAGTACCTGAATCAGATGGTGTTAACTAGCAATAAATAAAGTGAAGTAATAATTCCCCTAATTGAGACTGTTTTGCCCACAACACCTCTGTCTTTTCAGCTGTAATTGTTTAAATAGAAAAGAGAAAATTCCTGTCAAGCTTGCCTTACAAATTTGCAATGGATGGTGAAGAATCCACCACAACTCGCAATGCTTCAGGACATCTTCACAGTTTACCAGTTTTCTATAGTTGTTAAAAACACATATTTTAAATTGTTCATTTTAGATTTCAACCAATAGATTTTGTTAGAGCTTCAACAACTAGAATGAGATATTAATAATCCATATTTGTGTCACTTTTTAAACTATTTTAACTATACAGATTGACAGGAACATTCAGTCTTTTACATTCATATTTTCTAGTTTTTAAATCATTCTAGAGTTATTAGGTGATTTTTATCAGGTTTTCAATCTTATTCATTAGTTTTGGACACCTGAATTTGAGGACTTTAGTAGCAGATGCACAAAAGTCAAAGAGGTAATACAATCTCTACCTTCTAATTTAAATCTAAATAGCATTGTCTATTGCCAACAAAAGATACACTAATTCATTAAACAGTCTATTAAAACTGATGAAGGTACACATGTAAAGGCAATATATTTTTAAGTTAGCTTTTGTGATTGCAAATTTACCTTGGACGAGTGGTTGTTCTGTTACTTTGATATGCTGTTACTCCATTTTCACAGGGAAAACCAGAGTTTCTTGAAAGTCAGGTTGTATTTTTAAATGTTCAGTATGATTCTCAGAAAGGATAAATAAAAATTTGATTTAATTATGTATCAAAGTGCAATATGCATTTTAAGTTAAATAGTGGGAAAATGTACCCAGGCAAATAAATCAAATAAAATGTAAAGAATTAGCATTTTTTCCCCCAGAATAATCTGCCCACTTTTTTCTATTAAACTAGCTATACTAAGTATGTATGGATTATTAATATCATGAAAAGGAATGCATAAAATTTAGTAGGCTGATAGAACACTTCTTGCCTTTTGGATATTTTTTTCAGATAATGAGAAGTCCATTAGGATAACTTGTGATTTCAAGAAGCTAATTTTACTCTGAAATCCTAATTTCTAACTTCTAATAGACTTGAGAAGCCAAAGTTACATTCCTTGCGCTAGACAAAAATCAGGTGATTAGAGGACGAAAAGTTTGCTTTATACAGGTGTATCTCCACTTAAATATCTTCTTTGAGACCAGTCACCTTTCCCACAGCAATGGCAAAGCATCAAACAGAAATTATTGTGGATGCTCCTCTCATTCAGCACTGCTTCAGGAGAGGCAGATTAAGATTTATTAGCAATAAAAGCTTCATGGCTACAGGAATTTTAGGTTAAATTAATTAAGTCTTAAAGTTCTGTGCCTTGTTTTTTTAGAATGTTTTCTGTTGTTTTATTAGATTTTACAGATCTCTGAACTGTGGATTCATTTTCATTTTTACCAATGAAATTCTATGCAAACACATTTTTTACAAGCATAATTCAGGCTTACTTCTCTTGGGTATAGTATATACTGTCCTCAAACTAATTATTTTTACCAAAAATATTACCTGGAGTCTACCTATAGTTACCTCTTAAGTATACCAAGACCCCTTGGAATCCAGCTCTTCATATGTCCTCATCAGGTGTTTTCAGAGTTCAAAGTGATGGTTTTGAATCTTCTGCAGGCCAATATTTCCTTTCAAAGAAAAAAAACCCAAACCCACAGGTGAGTCTGATGCATGACTCTACTATTGAATTGGGATGTGGAAAGGCTGTGTAGTCAGCAACACTGGAAACAGTGATTTAGATGTAAATATTTGTCACCAAGATTGATAGATCAGTTAATACCCAGGACAGCAACTCCACTGCCATGTATACTTTGAATAACAGATTCCTGAGAAAAGGCAGAGATGGTATGAACAGGATGTTCATCAATCGAAGTTTAATTTTTGTTTCTTCACTGAATGTTGTTTCAGCAGACAGTGGTGGGACTATGCTTTCACACAGCTCACATCAGCCAAGAATAACAAGTATCACAGTGGGACTTGTGAGACTGAATCAACCCTTTTGAGTTTTTTCCCAGTTGGTAATTGAGATGCAAACAGAAGAAGGATATGCAAAAACTAAATAGTGAAAAACAGAAGAAGGCTACAATAATTAATAACTGGCATTATTATTACTTATAAATATAAAAAATTAATAACTAACAACTTCAACTATAATACTATTTTCTTTATTACAATAAAGTGGGGGGCTTTAGTGTTAGAAGGAGAATTTTCCTCCCAGTTTTTCTATGTATTTTTCCATCTGATAGCTCTAAGGACACAAAACTGCAGAAACAGAAGTCAAACAAAGCTGGTGTATGTTTTTTGTGTACTGGCATAAACTGAGGACTGCTGTACTCAGAGAGCAGAACACTGAAAATTACAAAATAAACATAAGAGAAAAGGATAGTCCTTATGTTAGAATGATGAAACTGGGAAAAAAAAAAAAAAAGACCCTGTTCATGTTTGCAGAGAAGCTCCTTGCTCATTCATGCAGACCTCCTGCTGCCTTTGCTAAACTTCCTATTTGTAGGGATGGAGCATTCCTGAGTTGAGAGTATGTCATCCTTGGAAATCAGCCAGCTCTGCTGGATCCTTCTTTTCTCCAAGGCTGTATCCTGTGGTATTCACCTAAGCAAATTCTTGGACTTGTGGATGTATAAAAGAATCACCCATCATCTTAAACACATCACACTGGGTCGCCATTGTGCTTTGGAGATGAACATCATTGGGATCATTGGGATGTGCCTCTGAGGCACAAGGCAACAAGGACTTGTCTCAAAAACCAAACATCTCCTGCTTCCCTCAAAATGTCAGCAGACAAAAAGTGCTGACTGATTAAACTCTTAGGAAACAAAAGAACTAGAGGGAAGTAGCAGTATTAAACACCAGCCAGGCAGGCTGGCAGCGAAGTCTTGTGGCTTTTTTTTTTTTTAAAATTGGTTGGAAACAGAAGTGCTGAGGTACTAACAGTCTGACTCCTGTTATTACCTCTGCTGTCAGAGTGGTTCCAAAGAATGTTTATCAATATGGTGATAGGTGCTTTATATATAAAATAATAATATACATATATGTAAATATAAATGCAGGAGACACGGCACCACCAGATAATAAGATGACGTGGTTTAGGCCCAGATAGTATTAACCAGACCTCTGCCTGCTCACCTCAACCCTCCTCTTCCTTCCCTGCCGCCTCCCCCTCAGGGCACAGGGAGGGGCAGGGGGGGTTCAGGGTCAGTTCCCCACACGGTGTTTCTGCCGCTCCTTCCTCCTCAGGGGGAGGACTCCTCACAGCCTTCCCCCCCTCCAACGCGGGGTCCCTCTCATGGCAGAGAGTCCTTCAGGAACCCCTGGGACATGAGTCCCTCCCACAGGTGCAGTCCCTCAGGCACAGACTGCTCCAACAAATCCACATTTACCCCACCTTGGTCCTTCAGGGACTGCTCTACCTTGTTCCTCCATGGGCTGCAGGGGCACAGCTGCCATCTCACCACGGGCTGTGGGGAAATCTCTGCTCGGGCACCTCCTTCCCCTCCTTCTCCACTGAACTTGGTGTCTTTACTCTGGCATTGGTCTCATTTCCTCCTCTTCTCTGCTCTTCAGGTCTCTTTCTTTCTATTTTGCAATTTCATTTTCCCTTTCTTGATTATGTTATTCTCAGAGGCACATCCAGCTTTCCATATACTTGGCCTTGGACAGAGGTGTGGCAGGGGTTGTATCCAGAGGAGCTTCCAGCAGCTTCGCACGGGAGCCATCCCTATGGCCTTCCCTCCACAGGCTTCCAAAACACCACTGCCGTAACCCAAAAGCATAAGTGCATTAAGATGAGAAGGAAAACAAATATGGAGGAGATGATACGATCAGAGGGTTAGAAGAAGAACCAGAGAAAGGTTACATTTGTGATGCAGAGGAGAGAGAATGAAAAAGTGAGAAGGTTTATGCTATAAATGTTCTTACCTGGGGAAAAATCCAATTCTGAGATTTCACAGAAGACAATGAAAATTTCTAAATGTTTCATAAAAAAGAGAGAAAATAATTCTTTTATCTAATAGAGCTCTCCATTTTTCTTTCTGCCTTCTGTGAAGTAAATTCTGTATTTTGGAAGTATAGCTGACTAGCACGGCATGCTTAGCAAGAAGAAAAGAACTGGAACAAAGTTCAGGTGATAGATATATTATGGTTAGGCCAACAGTATAAGCAAGCCACATCTTTCTCCCTCTTGAGAACATTTGCTTGCTAAGCTGCTGAATGAGAAAAAACTGCTGAGAAATAGTAAGGACATCATGAACAAAATCAGAAACTAATTTTACACTAACACCTTTCCAGTAAAACACAGTAGCAAGTGATAGAAGAAAGTGTACATCCTTAAGATCAAAAGGCTTAAAAAGCTCTTTGCACACATTCAGCCCCACTCTCAGGGTTACCATATTACTGCCTGAGATTTTCAGGCTAAAACTGTCTATGGCCACATGCAGTGAGTCTGCTATGCCCGTCCAATTTACTGATGACCAAGGTATGCCTGCAAACTAACTGCAAACTCTAACTCCTTGTATACTTGTGCCTTTGCCTATCACCTATGTAACTCATACAGGCAATAAATCCCATACATCTTGATGAGCATTTCTATTACATCTTGACTGCGAATTCAGAAGCAGGCAGGACTTTTGTCAGCATTTAAACATGACCATGCCTGCTAATTCCCTGCAGAAATATCCTCTGCTGAGGTTCTGGCCTGTGCCAAGAAGCACCATTCCAAAAAAGTCCCAAGGATGGCTCTGCCAATTGGCCTAAGAGATCACAGACATTCCCAGGCACAGGGAACTCCATTGCTTAGACAGAACCATTATGACCTGCTGGGCAGCAAGAAATTTGGGGCAAGGTCCTCCTATCTATTAGTGTAACTCAGCAGAGAAAGAGAACTTTGTCTGGCAGATATGCTCTGTGACTAGGACGTAACTTCTATGCATAACACACCCAACTGTGTATGTAATTAAGAAGTAATGGTGATTAGTGGCACCCACGTACATTGGGACAGTTTATGTACTCTAGTGCTGTGTGACACAGCTGCATTCCCAGTTAATTCAGTGTGAATACTGTAAATTCATGCACTTTTCAGTCGGATAATGAGAATAAAGTATGTTTACAACTTGGAGGGCGTAAGCAGTCAGACAACTGAATAGCAGTAATTTAAAAATATAGAAAAATCATATTATGTAAAACCAAGTCCCTTATTATTAAAACCCTACCATTTATGCAACAATAAGCCTTTTTCTTGCTGCCATCAAACTTCAGTATAAGAAAATCCACGTGTATAAGCCCTGTACTCTGTAATAACATTTTGTATCAACCACAAAGATTATTTTTGAGGCACAAACAGGGAGTGTTTACTTTTCTAAATGTCTGATTAGCACTTATTTCTTTAACACTCCTGCATTTGCCAAAGCTGAGACCTGCCCTGCTTGGTAAAATGATAGAGAATGTATTTATTTTCCACTAGAGCCAATTCTTGGCAAAGTGACAGGGGCATTACTGCGCCGCGCTGATAGCAGCAGCCATGGTGTTGGTTTTGATGCACTTTGGTCAGATGTTCAATTTTAGGGTCCTTCTGCATATGCATGCTAATTCTAAACAAATCTCTATCTATTCTAAGGAAAAAAAACCCACAAACCCAAGCAACAAAAAAGCCAAAAAACCCACCAAAGCAAACAAACTAAACCATAAATAATGCCAGTGAGTTTATTTTCTCCATATGTGCTTTGAATATGACTGTTTTCCCAACAAGGGGTTTTCCTCCAAGCTCTTGTGATGTATCTGCATAAGGTGGACCAAAACTATGAATTAACATTAGAGGAAATAGTTTCTCACTCCTTGACAAGTGACATAAATCTTTACACAGATAAACGTAAAATAGATCTAAAATACTATAATTGCTAATTGGTAGCCATTTAAACTTTTTAACACCGGGGCAAATAATTAAAGGCTGTATAGCCACAGAAAATCAGGGAAAAAAATACTAAATCCTGAAAAATGTGCAGTGAAGTAACACAGTGAAGCTTGTTAATTCACTCTTTATAACAGGTGAAGTAGTCCTTTGAAATGTATGTTTTCTAAAGTGTATAAAATGGATTTAATCTATTAAATTCTCAATTTTAAAACTACACAGATATCATGCTCTATATTAATTACTTCATTAGTTTATGATGGGAAATTTTTCAACTCATTCTTTGATATTCAATACCTAGCTCTCTTTTTGTTTCAAGACTAGCTGTGGCTTGCTAAAAGCATGATGTTTCCAAGCACTGTTTTATTAATAATCCTACAATCTTAATGTCATAGTTCATATCTTGTATACTGTATATTGTTGATCCTGAAGATCTTAAAATCCATTTGATCTCCTAATTTTTAGAACTTCTGAAGAATGGTTGATAGGTATCTTAATATTTATTTTAAAGTTACTTCATGAACTGGGATTGTCCAGAGAATTTTCTTGGGTTTATTTTTCAGTTCAACAGAATTTTTGAAGAAGCAAGTAGATTTTACTGCAGAAAAGGCACAAGTATAGCCAGAAGACAACATTTAATAACATTTTCTTTTCACGAGCACTTCTTCCCTTAAGGAAACGTTGTACACAACAGCAAGTGCTGCCACAGAAAGTGGCAACCTATCGTACAAGCATGTAAGGGTGAAATCCTGAGCACAAAATTAGGTTTGACCAGCAAAGGACATTAAAACCAACAAAAAGCTCACTCTTGGAATACAGTAGCATAGAAATCAGCAGTAAGAGAAATTCCAAGATGCCAGTTGGTCAGCTACTTAATGGAGAGGGAAAGCTATTCCTACAAATTCCAGCTATAACCAGATATTTAATACAATTGGTATCAGAGACAAAAGGGTACTATCTCAGTCTTGAACAGGTTAGAGATATATTGTATGAGCTATATA
Organism: Florisuga fusca; assembly: GCA_038090715.1. Classification (NCBI taxonomy): domain Eukaryota; kingdom Metazoa; phylum Chordata; class Aves; order Apodiformes; family Trochilidae; genus Florisuga; species Florisuga fusca. The sequence continues at coordinate 17,635,434 of JAAWXA010000005.1, forward strand.
TTTTAAAATTACTTGGGCATAATGGACATCATTAAAAGGCATTTGAAGGGGTGGTTTCAGCCACAGGGCCATCACGAGTTATCTTCCAGAACTGGTGAAAATGGGTGATACAAGGAAGACTGGGGAAGGATAAACATCATAACCATGTGTATTTTGAAAGAGGGTAAAGGAGGAGTGGAGGGAATTAGGTTTATTTCACTCTCTGGAAATATGCTAGCACAACTTAATGGTTTATAAACCTCAGAGATGGTTTACCAACAATGGTAAATGTGAATTTTTCAAGAAGAAGAAGAAGAGTGAAGCCAGTCAAGATATTTCATCTAGATTTCAATAAAAGTTTTAGCACTACTGTGAAATTTTCGTAAGTAAAATTAAAAAAAATATGGTCTAGACAAAACTGTTAGTCAGTTAGTCAAAAGTGGGTGGAAAACCATTCTCACACAGTCGCAATGGCAATGACAGCAGAGTCAGTTCTGGCTCAGCTCCAGTTCCTTCCAGCTTTTTTTTTCTGAGCTGGAGGCTGGGCTAGGTCACTGAGGGTCATTTCAACAGGAATTATCCTGTGATACTATGGTTCTGTTATCTGAATTTGCAGATGATACCTACCTGGGAATTACTGTTATCTTGTTTGCAGATAAGATCAGAATTTAAGATGATCTTAAGAAGCTCAGGTTATGATTTAAAAGCTTATGACAGCACTAAGAGCTGATAAATAGAATATTCTACACTTAGAAATAATTAAGTATTCCAATGGGGAAGAAACAGCTAGAAGCAGTTTTACTAGGAAGGATTGCAGGGGTTACTGTGACCAGCATGAACCCCAAACAGGCCATGGACTAACCAAAGACATGGGACACGGGAGCACAATTGTAGTTCTAAGGCACACAAAACAATATTACCTTGCTGCTCAGCCTCAGCTGAGATAACATAGTCACTCTTGGGGGCTGAACAGTGAATAGGATTTCAATTTACTGGGTAGAGTCCACAGAAGATCAATGAAAATGATAAGAGGTTGGGAAACATGACCTATAGAAAAAGACAGAATATTGGGATTGTTTAGCTTAAAAAATGGAAAACTAAGAGAGACAATTAACAGCCCAAATATCTAATAGACTGCTGGAAAGAGGAAAGTTATTTTCAGTGTCTGTGAAGCATAGATAAGACTGAATGGGTTTTAACAGCAGCAAGGGAGATTTGGGTTAAACATTGGGATAAGCTCTCTAATTGTAGGGACAGCGAATCACTGAAGCAGAGTGCTGCCTTGCCGGGAGGCCCTGCAGAGTGGGTGAGGCACCATCCCTGCAGCCCCTGCCAGGGTACAGCAGTTGGCCTTCAGATTCCTGGAATTCTGTCTTTCAGATTCTGTAATATCTGAATAATATGTCTTCTTTTTGCAGCATCCCAAGTACCCTCATTTTTTTCGCCCGATTTTTTTAAACCATATCACAGTCATAAGATGCCAGAAATGAATCCCTTGTGACTGGTAGACCTCACCATATTTATACTTCACCAAAGTGAAATTTTAATTTAATTTGCAGTCTCTATAATTTTTTAATTAAATATGAAAGTATGATCTTCACTAGTGTACACACCATTCCTCTTTACTGTCACCTACACACTTCATAAAGGTCTTATTTCTCTGAAGATTCAGAAGATGCAGAATGAAGAACCTTTGTACCTCAACTCCAGTAATACTCTAAGAAGTCCCTTGAATGGCATGATTATTATCACTGGCCTTCCATTTGATTTTAAAGGAACCAAAATGACAAATGCATACTTTCCCCACATGGATGAATTCTGTTCCAGGTAGCCTGACTTACTTAACTGTAACAGGTGACACTGAATGTATTTCCAGAGTACTTTCTAAACCAGCTTTCACTGTGAAGACATACATCAGACTTGCCTGACAATGCAAGCAAGGCCATTTTGAAAGAGGAAACTAAGGTAAGGTTCTGAAATTCCTGTTTGAGGAAACAAAACCAAAGAACCTTAACTTGCAAAAAGCTGAGCATGAAATATTTTTTTATTTCCTAACCAAAAATATTGTAAAGAACCACCAAACAGCCATTTTTAAGAACCTAGTCATCAAGTTTTTTAATGTTATGCTATCAGCTAGTTGTGGGTCAAGTTTTCTTTAAATATTGAATTTTCTCTCCCGGTTTAGAGCCATGAAAGATGTTCTTAATATTCTCAAGCCTATACTGAAATTTTAAAAGAACTGGCAGGATCACGTGTTCCAAAACCATAACTTTTTAACTAGTCTTTTGGTTACTCTCCTTCTCTATGCTTATTCACCATGAAAGACTATCTATGTTGGCTGTGTTTTCTGAGTACTCTAAGGACATTTATTTGGACCTGTTGAACTGTAAACACTTACTTCTGGCCAGAACCCAGGACTACAGTCTATTCTGGCTGCTATGGGTTAGCTTCTGCTCACACTCTTAAAACAAATTTGGACTTTTCTCCTCAATAACCAACAAGGAAGTCAAGGAACACATTAGGATTATCACATTTTTACAGCTATGTTTATTCTTTTCCCCAAAGACTCCATACCATGCTGCACAATTCATAAGAAAATGAGTGAAGAAGGGTGAAGAAGGGTGAGGCATTGCGTACAAGTGTTTCCACCATCACTCAGATTTGCTCCTTTAAAAGCCAGAAAAGTACACATCAGTAGCAAAGATTCTGCGCAGGTGGTGTTTGGCTGAGTTTTCATAGTCAGAGAGCATTAAAAAGGAATTTGCAGGATGGAAATGAGCAGTAGGGAAAGAATCAGAAGCAAGTAAGACTCTACAGGAAGTCCCAATATTTTAATTTTTTTTTTAATACTACTGTCAACAGTCAGTTATTTATGCAACACTGCAAGATTTCTTATTAATACAGATTGGTTGCCCAACCCATTCAGCTTATTTTCAGATGTGTTTTTCCTTTGTGGGTTCTTAAACTGCCCTCTGCCCTGCTGGTACATGCATCAGGATGCTCACCAATATTGGAACAGAGCTTTCAGATTTTTTTTAAAAGATCTGGAAAAAAGACTCTAAAGGCTGAATTAGACTCTGTGAGATCAAGACAGAGGACACAGAACAGAAGGGCTTTAGAGAGGTGACATATACACAGAAATTCATCAGCTTCCAAGAAGTATAACCTAGCATTTCCCCCACACATGGATATATGGAGCAGCTGCTGACTTCATCACTGCTGGTGAGTCAAGAAGCACCTGCCAGGCTGGGAGCAGTACTTGAATGGCTGTCACCTAACTGAGATAGAACAAACCCTCTCATCAGTGTCTGCTACATACCTGTAGGGTACCAGTGTCCAGGTGTCTGAATTATCTCAACAAGTGTTCTTTATTTCATTGTCTAGATTGATTTCCATAAAACCCCAGCTGTACTAATAACATCCTCTGTCTCCACAAGCAGGTACCAGCAGGTATCAGTGCCTGTGACTCTACCTCCCTTATGATGCAAAACTGTCCCCAAGGTTGTGTGGCTCAAAGATACTGCTAGTTGGTGGTCCTTCAGCTGCAAGCCAGGCTTGATAACAACACAACCTCTGCACACCAAGCAGTGACAGTGCCTTCATGTTTATTTGTGGAACACCTCGATACCAAGAGCTGCACTGCCGTCTCTCTTCATCCCCAAGTGGCAAAGGATGCAGAAAGAAAAAATATAAATATTCCCTGGCTCTGGCAAGGGGAAGAATTTTTTCCATTGTATTGGTACAGTTTTCCATTGCCTGCACAACTCAATGTTTTCAAAGGCTGCCAAAATTGCCACGTGCAGGAATGGATGATGTGAGCCTCAGGGTTTTATTTCTACTGAAAGCCACGTTGTAAGACTGGGGGGGGGATGGGGAAAAGGAGGGCTTGTTTTCACTACAACTAAAGCTCTGCACTGAAGACAAGCAAACCCAGAAAGCCTTTCTGGCTTTCCACATTTCTGGTTGGATTTCTTTGTGCTCTTGTGCATTTGCTGAGGGACCGGAAAGCTGAGGAGACCCCAGCGGCGTGTTTTCTCCGGATGCCATCTGCTGGCTGAATCAACACCCTGAGGCTGGGCTGACCTACAGAGCAGCTGAAAAGGAATGACAAGACTGAACTTATTACTATGTATGAGGCCCTTAACAAACACTACAGAACAGTCAAATCTTTATATTTAAGACTGAATAAAACCAGGTAGATTTTTTTTTTCAGATTTTAAAGAAGAAGGACAAAAGTTAGTATTTACCCAGTACAGATTTGAGAACTCATTTCCGTTCCATCGCTTAGATGAAAAATTGTGAAAAGAATTTAGCTTGAAAAGATATTGATGTGAGAAGCAGAGCTGGTCTCTGATTTTGTACAACCTTACGCAAAGACAAATGTCTAAACAGAGCTTAACAAACGAAATAATCTGCATGGCGGTACTCATTGAGAGAGTTTGTCAGACACTGGAGAAGAAAAAAAGGTTACTGGATTATAAACTATGTAAGGGTGGCATCGTGTTCTCACTGGATTTGGACAGATTTTGGCAGAAAGGGCTGCCATTCACTGCTAACAAGGCCCTCAGACGGTACCACATCTGAAATAATGATGACAGGAGGCTGGACAAGAGATGGTGTTTCAGAAGCATTGTTTTGTTATTTCTGAGCAGGTCTAGGAAGAACCTATCTGTTGCCCACCCTCTACTGCTTGCACCCTAACCATCAGTACTCCCAAGTTCTCTCTGCAGGGTAAGGTGCTGAAAACGTTTCTGAAATTTATATTTAATGTAATGGCTACTGAATTGCCATTTCAGGAAGGCCTTCCAGACTTCAAAGGATAACTGGTTTGAGGAACATAACTGAGACTGGTAGCCTTTCATGTACTATGGACTCCTAAATTCTTCTGCTAGGAGGGGGTAAGAAATGGAGGAGGTGTATGCCTGGATATGGAGTTGTTGAGAGTGCTCTGGAGAGGGTTGTAGATGGAGGTAAAATAATAAAATACACCTGTCAATAACTACCCAAAAGGATATGATCGCTTTCATCCACAAACTGTTCTACTTGCAGCAACTTAATATATAACACCTAGTTTTATTTTACTAGTATAAGATGGTTAATACTTGAATTACATAAGAAGTAATTCAGAATGTCTTACACCACTGTCACTTAAAAATCCCTTACAAAGGACTGATTTTTCTCTCACATTTCTATTTCACCAACCTGAACATACAATGGATGTGCACACGGAGGATCTCCTGCCTAAGGCACTGAACATAGAGTAAATAAGCAAGTGACAAATGTTATTTTATCTCTTTATTTTTTTCCAGAATATTTTAATATTGAAGCCCAAGTTGTTATTTTCAAGGGACAGGGAAAGGCAAAAGGAAAGGGAAAAGAGAGAAGTTATGAAGACAAATTACTTTATTTAAATTATGTTTTTGCGAATGGTCACTTCTGTAGGCAACAAAATGTTGTTTTCTTAAAAAAAATTTAAACAAACAGCACCATTAAAGAAAGCATGATCCCTGAATTCTAAACAAAACACTGTCTTGAAACAAAAAAATTGCTAAAATGCTTTGTTTCACCCAGTCACTTTCCTTGGGGTAATAAAGAGAAGCATAACAGCACTGAACTGTAGCAATGCGGCTGAAACCAACTACACCCCCTTCTGAAGATTCAGAGAACCACTTTCCAAGCTTGTCCCATGGGAATATTTTCTTTGGTAGAGGAATGAAGGAGGGTATTTACTTCACTGAATGTGGATAGAAAAAATACCTATGCACGTTAGGGATGTCCCCAGTAAATCTGTATTTCTCATGCATGTTTTGTATGACTGGATTTCACATTGCTGTTATACTGTAGGAGTCATACTGCCCTATAAAGGCAAAGAATGGCTAATGTTGAACATATGTAAACATTCAGAATACTGAAAAAATAATAATAATTAAAAAAACCAAAAAAACAGACATACAAAAAACCCTGTGCTGAAAACATGAATCGAGTTATGTTTCCGTAAAGCAGAAAAAATATTTTACAGCGATACAAGAGAATTATGGCAACAAAGTAAAGCACTTTTCTTGTAACATTCATGAACAGTACAAATACAACAAAGTTATTCTACGGACTAAATTATTCTTTAACTATCAAATATAGTACAAAGCGAAATATTATGTGCTATAAAAGAAGCAGCTCCTTAAATTAGACTAAAAAAATGCTTTTTTTTTTTTTCTTTTTACTTTTTGTCTGTTGGTTTTACAGTGACAAAGCATGATGACTGAAGACAACAGGATTTCATAGATTCAGAAACATTTAGCTACACAGGTCCATGATAAATCCACTGAATAATTTTTGTTGCTTTCCCCCGCAGTGTTCTGCAGAGCCACGGAAGAGGAACCGCTGCGCTGCTGCCAGGAGACTGCAGAAGTCATTCAGTGTTCAGAGCAGGGCCGTTCACGTGTGTCAGCTAAAATGATCCCTTTTGGTGGCACTTCTCAGCTCATCTTGAGTGTTTATCCTGGTACTTCACCACACCTTGGAGAAACTGCTAAACCAGAGGCTACAATAACGATTCTGAAATTGTGCGTGTGTTTTTAAGGGGAAGGGGGTGCAGCATAAGGTAATTTTACTTCAGAAATTGCATTATAAAGCACCATATGCACCAGCTTAAAAACTGTGCAAGGAATTGCAGGGCCCTGAAAAACCATCTGCACGTTCTGTAGCTTACCCTGACAACATGCACCACCCTCAAGAAGAAAGCCTATAGAACAGAGAATATACCTTTTCCTTTATGGCTCAACCTTGACTTTTGTCTTTTAAATGCCATTTCACGTACTAGACCTCAGCAGATAAATAAAATGCAAACAGGGAGCATCCAGTTCACCATTTCTTGATTATTTTTTTAAAAAAACATAATTTCAAAGGGAATTTCTGCCTGGAAAACTATTTCAGAAGAGGAACACACAAACACACACACTGCAAATGCCCTAACGTTATTTGCATCTCTCACAGGTATGCAATTCAAACAATAAAGAGGGAGGAAAGAAGAAGAGTGTTTCTCCCTCACACCCAAAAGTGCTGCTCCAGGGGTAGGAGTGGGGGAACAATTATGGAGATTTAAAAAAAAAAAGGTAAATTTTACATGCTGGACATTGGGACACACAGGTACATACACGCAAACATAGAGCAGTGTGTTCTTAACGCAATTATTTCACCACTTTTCAGTGCATAAACCATTACCACCCAGTGGTGACAATTGAATGGTCATTAAAAAACACAATGACATTGGGTCTGAAACCTGGACAATTAAATAAAAAAAAGAAATAACTGAAAAATAATCTCCAAACATAATTGTGTTCTTATTGAAGACCAAGGGTCACTCTCCCCCAAGCAGTTATGTGATACCAGAATGCAAGTACATTTTTCAGTCACACTAGGGTTCTGTAAGGTCCTGTATCACCACAGCTGCTTTTGAGAATTTTAATACCCTATTATATGTATACAAACTACATCTGCAACAACTCTTCACGACTGTTGCTAACTAATCAGTAAAATTTATTCCTGCTGCAACTCCAGTGAGTCGAGAATGAAAAAAGTGGAACTGCACTATGGAAGAGTTTGGTTGGTTGTGTAACATAACATAGCACCATCCAGTCTAATACCATTTAAAATAATATTTTATCATGACCTCACACATGCAAGTTGCAATCCTGATACAAAAATTACACGAACGAGTTGCCTACCAAAGTAGTCACATTCTCACCTTTTGAACAAAATAAAAATATTTGGTGGCTGGAATTTATTTCTGTATTATGTCAGTCAATACAAGTATTTCAAGATGCAAGAACAAACAAATACTGAGTTGTGTGCTGTGGACAGGAAAACCTGAGCTAGAAATGAAGATTCCCAGCAGGCTCATATAAACATAGGTTGTTACAAGTCCAAGACTGGTTGCTCTCCTTATTTTAAATAGCAGTATCCTACCTCTACCAAGTATAAATACAATGCAATACAATTCTGATACAAAGGCTCCTCAAATATGAATTTCATATGCGTTAACTAACTACACTCATGCTTATTCATGAGTATTTTCCAGCCACTGTTTTGCCAGCAAATGGAGTAGCACTGTATGCTAATTTTCATGTGGTTACTTTTAGGTTTTTGCTCGTCTGGCTTACTTTCTTACCAGAAGACCTGAAAGTGCTGAGAAGCCATTTCTTAACTCACATCATATTAAGGAGCACTTTTGTATAGAAAAAATATATTATTGTATCAGCAACAAATTTTTTAGTGTAATTATAAATGGTCTTTGTACCACACAGTGTCAAAAATATTGATATGTTGCTAATTACAATATAAGAGAACATCAAGGTGCACCATAGAGCTTCCTATGACAGGAATGTATGTTGTAGATATTCCAGCTCACTTTTAAGACAATAAATGGCATTTATCATGTTTGTGAAAATGGTCCGACAAGAAAATAGATGTGGTTCCTCCATTCAGTAGATCCTCACTAATATGCACCCATGTCATGGAGACTGGTTACAGTTTATGAAGAAGTATGCAAACAAGTATCATATTAAAAAAATTAAGAGCGTAAAATGTAGGATACTTTTTTATTTCCTAAATGTAGTTATATCATTCTCATTAATACTTCAGAATGCAACATTAAACGCATCACAAAATTCAAGCAGTATCACATCTCACGCATTCTCACTACACTGCTCTCCAAAAATTGTTGAAGGAAAATCAGTTTTCATGAACAGACTACAAGGTCTTTGGATTAGTGAGGTTCTACTGTAATGGTAAATATAACATTTCTCTCTGATGCTGACAACTGGGCAGACCCAACCACATATTAGCAGATGGATGACTTGAACTGCACGTTTTGTTTTCTTGAAGGGGGGGTAAAAAAACCCAAGGTATTTTAATCTCCCCAGCAACTCTATGTGCTTTACCCCTTTATAGTATTTTCCTTTCAGGTGAATAGGGCCCCAAAATTATTGGTTTTCTTCTCTGCTGTTATGGTGGCTAGTGCATCCGGAATGCAGCTATAGTCCTAAATGTCAATACAGTACTGACTAAATACTGAAGGTTACTTTAAAGATGCAGTATCCCTTTTAAAAATTCCCTTTTGCTTACACATTTCCGAACTTAAAGGGTCTGCCTGAATTCATCTGAGAAAATATAAGTCAGTGTAATTCTATGAATTACTTTAAATGGCAAAACACTGAGATGCTGAGTAACTCACATAAGAGGAAAAACCAACTGATAATCTAATATTCAACCAATAAGCAATCAGAATCTTTCCTTATTCATTCATCATAAGAATGTCTCATTTCTAGGGCATGTAAAGGCTAAAACATCCAGAAGCTTTTACATAAGTCTGGCTCTTCTGGATTGACAAGTGGGCAGATCAGAGAGAGACAAATACAAATAAAGAATATCTGAGTGGAAAACAGGAAGAGAAAACACGTTTTTAATCCCCAGTACAGAAGTTACTTTCTGCACTCTGCTGAACCCAATGTGATTCCAGTGTTGGTCCCAGTAACCCATCACATACACAAATCTTTCTCTTAAGGAATCGACAAGAGATGATGAGTAAGATGTGAGTTCCAGAGTCCCTGGAGGGCACGTAGGGAAGCTCCTCTTAACAATCATTTTTTTTTGGCTAAGTGAAGTCACTATATTTAAGCCCTAGATAGTCAAGTCAATTGAAGAAAACAATCCTACCAGCAGAAAAACTGCAATCCGACTTAGAAGCTATGATGGTTGACACTCTGCACCTTTTTCCTACCCCACTCAAAACAGTTGCTTCTCAGTGTTACTCGTTCTGCATAGTTACTCCACTTCTTGCAGAGTTATTCTTCCACTGATATTTAACCTGCAGCTTGCATCAGCTATCAAAAAGTGGAGGAAAATGTGCTACACTTTGTGCAAATAAATAGAAGCTACGAATGACATGCATTAATGCCTTTTTTTTTTTTTTTTTTTTTTTTTTTTTATAGAAGGTTCAGTAACAAGGCTGCCTTTTTTAAAAAAAACTACTTCTACAGGTCTCCTCTTCTTCCCAGAAAATGGCACTCAGGCAGGAATAACGAAATTCTGAAAGCACCATGTGGGAGGGAAAAATAGAAAAAAGAAAAATTAAAATAAATCAATCAACTAGTTGCAACCCATTAGTGGCCTAAACTCTTCCAATTTCTCCGTTCCTTTGTCCTGCTCTCCCACGCTGCTAAGGGATACTGCATCTTTCATTCAGTTCCTACCGTACAACCAGACAAGCTACACACAGTTTGGAAGGCCCTATGCAGTCATCGTGACAGAAGGCTCCGCAGCCTTTGCAGACGATCATGGCTTTCAGCCTGCAAGAGCATTTCAGTTCCAGTTCATCAGCATTGCTACTGTCAGCAAATTTCTGAACCGGGATCTGCGCGTTCTGGTTAGACAGGCCCGTGGCAGTGTTTGAGCCACTTCCTAAAATCCCAATCGATTTCTCAATGGCAGATGCTGCCCTTTTGAAGCTTGTGCTACCAAAGTGTATTGTTGGATAATTACCACAGAGCTGCTGCTGCTGCTGCTGCTGCTGCTGTTGCTGCTGCTGCTGCTGTGGGTGCTGCGTCTGTATTTTCTGAGCAGCAAGTTGGGTGAAAGGCTTCTGTGGCTCAGAGAGTATATAGGAAGAGAAATCTGCATTTTTAAACGCAAACGCTTTTAACTGTTCTTTCACTTCGTTCTGATCATAGGAAGCTTGCTTCATGCCCAGTTCACAGCTGCTGCTTAAACCTTCCTCAAAAGAAACAGGTTCAGATTTTATATTGCTACAGATGCTTGCTGGCTGAGGCCAACTAAGTCTTTTAGTGGTTTCCATAGCAACTGTCGGTTGTTTTTGATCAGAGGGGACCTCGGCATTTGGGTGAGGAGGGGGAGGAGGTGGCAAGGGTGGAGGGGGAGGAGGGGGGTGCACTAATGTTTTACTCTGCAGAGTTTGAGAGGCACTGGCAATGTCATCACCTTCCTTAATTTGAATATTAGGGGAAAACACACTTCCTAGCCTCAGCTGGTGAGCTGCTGTAGAAATATTCACATCTCCCAAGCCCTTGTGTTCCAGGTGTCTGCTAAAAGCAAACGAGTTGCAGCCAGGTGGGCCTTTTGAAGTAGTTTGCAACAAAGCTGCCGTAGGAATAGGGCCTCTTGCAGCCATGGACATTTGGTAAAAATGCTGTCTATGTGAGGTACTAGCTTCTCCATGAAAGCTGCCGTTTTTATCAATGTGAAATAAGCTCTGCTGGAAACTGCATGAAGGCAACGGCCTCTTCTGCTGCTTGATCTCAGGGCTGTGAGCAATTCGGCTCTGAATGGCATGTTTGTTCAGCCACTCCTGCTTAAATGGCTGACCATGCCCTAGCTGATTCATGCTGGAACTAATTACACAAGGAGCCACTTTAACATCTGTGTCCATTGACACCTTCCCAGGCTCGCTTTTAATTTGAGCATGTTCCCCTACAGTCCTGGCCATCCTCTTTTTTGGATGGTTTTCACGCTTTCTGATTTGTAGTGGGGCTATGCTGCCTGTTGTAAATCCTTTACCATCTGGATTAGGAGAGTTGGAAGGATGGTCAACAATATTTCTCTCAGACACTGCTGTTTTACATACTGAGGTAGTTTGCAAAGGCAAGGGAAGCCTGTTAATTTCTAGTTTGGCTCCTGATCTGGGCTGCGGCAGCACTTTCTCTAAAGGCAGATTGCCTTGCAGTAGCTGTGTCACTAAAGGATTGTTGGCCTCCACTGACGACAATCGACAGCTAGAGCTGCCGGCACCGGTAACTCTCTTTAGGGTTTCTGTTGTCAGGGACAGGGAGTCTTCCATGGAGTCCGCAATGGATGCCTTGGAGGTCTGTGGTGGCTGTGCACTTGTGGCTAATTCTGTGGGCTGGGCAGGCATTTCAGGTCCTGTAAAATCCTCGGTGTCCATCCTGAAGCACTTGTCAGACTCGTTAGTTTCCGATTTAACAGGAACGGCAATGCTGGGCAAAAGACTCCTGGATTGCAGTTCTGACATTTGTGTGTAACTGGAAGGTTCGGTTTTGACATTTTTTAAGCAGTTTTGCTCTGTGTATTCCTTATGCTTACCAGACTTAAGATGGCTGACCACTGGCTGGTCTGTACTCATTGCCTCTTCATCATGCCAACAAATTCTACTGCTAGTGCTATACTGATTGGCACAGGCAGCATCTGCTTCGTTTTTAAATGCTGAAGGACCTCTTAGTTGCTCGGCAAAACCTTGGCTGGGAGTAACCACCTCAATTAATTTATCTTGAGGAGCAAGAGGCACTTCTCGAAGACTTGAACAACCTGCCTGCAAGTTCTTGCTGTCTTGCTTTGCTGTAATGGTGATAAAGCTGGAACTGTGCTCGAGGCTTTCATTAGAGACCGCTTCAGGCCTGCTTATGACAGACACCTGAGGACAAGCTATACTTTGTAAGGCAGCTTCTGTCCTTACAGGTCTGCTCTGCAGGTCAATGCTGTTCTCTGCATTTTCAATAGAAGCAGAAAGGGACAGACTGGAATTCAGATTTGTAGTATGGTCAACAATGACTTTGCAAGGTATAGACCTATTCATGGCAGTTTGTGCAAAGCTCACTGGCTGAGATTTAGCCGAGTGATCCATTCGGTTGCGTGCTCCAGAGCTTTTGTCTAAGAGATCAGCATTTAATTTAGTAGCATTATCGTAAGAGCTTATTGTCACCATGTTACCAGTAAACATTGAAACCGGGGGCCTTGCAACAGAGTCTGCTACTGCAAGGGCCTCACTGCAACTTAAAGCTGACCTAACAGTAGTGTGAACGGAGACAGTGCTTTGCTCGTTACACCCAGTTATGGCTATCTTATCAGAAGAAAATCTGTTGGTAGTCCCCACTGGGGGAATCAGTACAGAACTACCAGAGAGATGATTTGGCAAGTTATTTGCAAGAGATGAAGCTGGCACAGTGGCATAATGACTGGAGACTGTGTTATTCGCATTGCTACTTGGTATTGGCAACCTTTTGTCATCGATGGCATTTGGTAAGACCGTACTGTCTATGGAGACTGGTACGTTACTGTTATCAATACATTTTGGTCCAACAGTTATGCATGGAGTATCAGCCCCTTGGATGCTTTTCAGCATATTTATATTACAAGCTGAAACTGCTGTGTTTGAACTGTCAACAGACATTAAGACAGAAGATTTATCAACAGAACTTGCAAAAGAAAGTTCTTTAATCGCTCCAGACATAGCAGTGCTGCAAACAGACACAGAGACTGAACTTTTATTATAAAGCACTGGCACACTGTTATTTTCAGTAGAGGTAGATGAAATAATTTTCTCACACAACTGTGGCATAGGTATATTTTCATCAGAACTGTGCACAGGTATCTCAGTAGCAGTTTCTGGTAATGTAGCTGTGCTAAGTGACTGCTGCAATAAAGCGGTAGTCTCACGGTGATGAGCAGGCTTGTTGCTAGGGGACCTGCAGTTGGGATTAACTATTATGACACCGGTAGAACCTTCGATCTTTGTGTCGGTAGAACCTGGTATCTCCAGAGATGAGGTACTTTCCTTTGAGCTGAACTGTGACTTTGATTCTTTATTGGTCTGGAGTAAGTGAGCTCTGGCTTGATGCTTTGCAAATAGCTTGGCCTTTGTTTGCTCCTTGATGTGTGCCAGTGTTCTTGTCTTCCCACCTTCACATGGGGTCCCCATTGCTCCAGAGACGATGCTCGCAGCTGCTGCCACGGCTGCTGCAGCTGCAGCTTCTCTTTGGGCTCTTGCTTGCTGAGCTCTTGCTTTGATATCTGCAAGTGTTCTAGCCCCAGTGTTTCTCCCACTGCTGACCGATGTACTTGGGGAAACCCGAGGTTCTGGTTTAGAAACAGGTTGGCTCTTGATGATAAATGGCGGTCCAATTTTTGAAAGCTGAATCTACAGGAAGGAAAAAAAGACAATGATTTTTATGAGATCATTGACTGGCTAAAACCACCAGCTGTCTCTTAAAAGGGTCAGAGAAAGGTAACAACGGGAATTACTGTTCAGTGCAGCTGGACAGAAAAATGCTTCAAAATAATGATAATACACTTCAGTATTTTATCATCCTCCATCATAAATAACTGACACCTGTATTAGCCTACTCACATCGATCCCTCTGACAGGCAGAAAGATTGAACTAGGTGACAACATGATGCTTATCTGATACAATTTGTCACATCTTTTTTTATATGAACTGAATCTTAACTGAGAAGATCAACAAGCCTAGTGAAGTAATACTGGAAAATATCCTGTGACTAAGCACTTGCTGCAAATGTGTGAAAAAATAACAATCATGTAGTGCTTTGCTCCTTGGTCTCCAATGACTAGGACATTAGGAACAGCCTGTCTTTCATTTATATACCAGACAACAAATATTGCCTTTAGATGGGACGTAGCTGTGTCTCCACAGAGCCTGTTTTTCATGTTACACCACAGAACACTTCAGAGCAGTGGTATAAAAGAAGTGAATTGCCAACAGATACTCCTTTCCCTTCACCACTTGAGATTTCAAGAGACTTGCTTTAGTACATCCCTAGGATATGTCTTACACTATACACTGCATTTCAAAAATTAAATCCTCAAACATACGAATATTAAAGTTTTAAATACCTAAAACTTTAAGCAAAAATTATAACCCGTCAACACTTCATAACTCACACACTCAAAGCAAAGGCTGGCAAAAATCACTTAAAGAAAAGTTATATATGTTTATCACCTGTCCACAATAATAGGACTTTGTGGTTAATGCTGTGACTTCTCCTCTGAAAGAACAAGGGATAAAATGAGGAAGTATTTGTAGAAAAAGTAGTCATAAGGTATGACGGGAACTGAGATCCATATAGCAGATTGATTTAATAGAACTGGGTTCTTTTTCCACTAGTAATCATCAAGGACAGAGGTTTGTTGGTGAGATAACCCAAAAGCAAAATACTTCCTACACAAAAAAATATACCAGAATCAATTGTCCAAAATTAACTTTTCAACTGTTTGCCATTTTGTCAGTATTCTCATTTACTGCCTGGAGGCTTCTTATTTTCTGTAAGAGATCAGTGGAAATCAATATAAAGATAGTATTTTCATACATAACCATTTTTATCACCATAAAGCTCTATGCTGATCTGGAATACTTCACTTTACTGGCAGTTAAATTTTTGGCTTATAAATAAAAAATAATGCCTAATACTGTGAGGCTTTAACATTTACTTGAAAGTATTTTAAGGAATATCACAAACTCACAATTACTTCAAAACATTTTGCTTTCTGTTTCAGTAGTGCATTTTTTCAGCATCCCCTTTGCATCACCAGAACTACTAAAGCTCTGAGTGCTTTACTATTTTTATTGCTATAGCCATGACCTTTTTTTATTCCTCGGTAATCTATTTTCCTTTGTGCTTGGAGAGTGATTAGAATTTATTTGGCTAGCTAGAGACCTTCCAAATACGAAAGAATACCACTAAACTCAAAACGGGCTAACTTCCAATTGCACCACTGCTCATAAAAATAATTAGTTGAAATATGCTGCTGCACTAGTGATTAAAAAAGTCTATTTGCCCTCCTGGCCATATTAACAATGTTCAGTGATTGCAGCAGTTAAAAATAAATGCAGAAAAGGGCATTTCTGAATAGTCAGGGACTAGCATTGCAAAGTAAATGGCTTAAGGTCAGCAAATTGAATCTAAAACTTGTCTAATGTCATCATGTACAAAATTAAAAGGGTCAGAACTCTGAGTCTATATTTAACCAAATCTATAGACCTCTCTGTTAAAAGAAAAGAAAACATTTTCAACCGGAATTGACTTTCTTACATAGCAGAATGATACACACAAAAGTGTGTGGTTAGTTGGTGTATCTTTTTTACCTTTTGCTTTGCCATTAACAAAGATATCTATACATATATCAATTAGACATGTCCCTCTGGTAGCCAGGTCTTTCTTTCCAATTATTTCTACAGAGGACTCTTTAGCCTACCCCAAGCCCTGGGCTTACAATGGGATCTCCAGCTACTCTGACTACATGTACTCTTCCTGGATTAAGGCTCTGGTTGTTTTTCTTAGTAGTGGATATAGTAACATTTACTATTCATGTTTGCTGGAGAAGTCACCCATAGGAGAATGAGCAAATAATATGCTTGGACAATTAGAAAAATACTTAGTACTGTGTAAATGATGGGGAAGCTCTTGAAATATATTATGGCATAGATCTGGGACAACCTTCCCTCACAAAAAAGCAATTTTGTAGTTAAGACATGGAGTGAACCACTATAGGTACATTTTTACCAGAAATAACTGGGTGTGGTTGGAATGGAATAGGAAAGTGAAATCTTCAGTAGAAATACCGCTCACATCTTCACCAAAAATACACCAACGACTACATGCTGTCAGCAGGAGGGAGATAATAAACATTTAGGTTTCAAGTCAGCCTGTTTATTCATTACTTTACCTTAAGGGGTGGAACTCGGGGTTCTTCTCTGGGTGGCTGATCTTTCTCAGATGGACTTGCCGAGGAAGCACTGCGGTTAGGCTGATCATCATCTATTCTAGCTCTCTTCTCTTTGCAGATTCCAAAACTGTGCTGTTCTGCTGTTTTCCTCTTTGGAATCTCTGGGTCTCTACTTTCATTCCTCACTTCAGGTGATTTTGTGGGTTCTAATGACTTGGAAGAATGTGAACTCTCTAGGCGGCTTTGGGTGCTGCCTGTTAGTTTGTGAGATTTACTTCTGCACCCTTCAGGGAATGCAGCTTTCTCTAGAGATGAGGTATATAGTTTATCATGCGGCTTTGATGGAAGCATTTCGATATTTTTACCAACTGATCCTTCTGATAAGACAGCTACCTCTGATGGCAAGAGTGTACCTTTCTTGTCACCTCTTTGCTGAACACTGTGGTTTTTAATTTTGATCACCTCTGGAGGAGAATGTTCTGGGATGGATGCAATGTAGGGTTTCTCAATTTCAGGATGTGACTTACATGGTTGATGACTGAGGTTTTTGCCCTGGGGCTCTTCCAATACTGAAGGATCAGGTATAATTGCTAGTGCACCAACTTTCATATTTTCAGGGGCACTCTGAAGTTGCTTTGGCTGAACAACAAGATTCTCTTCTTGAACCACTTTAGGAATGGTAGAACTTTCCTCCTTCAGTGTGGGAAGGGAGTCTTCCAACAAACATGGTGATTTTCTTTGTTGCAGAATTATTCTTTCATTGCTTGGCGAATTAGAAACTGGAGATGTCTCTGATGGAAGAGGCAAACTATTTGCCACAGATGTTTCAGAAGTTAGAAGAACAGAAGATACTGAAGATGTTTCTGATGCTAAAGGAAAATCAGACATTGGAGATGTTTCTGATGTTAAAGGTAAATTAGAAGCTGGTGATGCCTCTGACGTTAAAGGTAAATTTGACATCAGAGATGCTTCTGAGGCTACAGGTGAGGTGGACATTGGAGAGATTTCTGACATTAAAAGTGTGTTCAAGTTTTCATCACTGGCCTTTTGCTGATTATCACCTTCAATGTTTTCAGTACTTGACACTTCAGATGAGCAAGCTGTTTCAAGAGATGCTGGAGTACAGGGTTCCTCAGAAGTCGACTGAGTGTCTCCTCCAGGAGAGGCAATACAAACACACGGTCCTTCTGGACTTCCAGAGGAAAAGGAAGTTTCAGAAATACAAGCATTCTCAGACAATTGTTCCTCCGGGTCACTTTGAAGCTCCATATCCACTGTAATGCCTCCACTAGTGAACAGGGGGCCTTGCAGAGCAGCATTTTTCATTTCTGATGCAATTAACTCCTTTGCAGGCTCAGAATCCTTCTCTGCTGTATCGCTGACAGAGTTTGTGGATGAAGCTGATTGTGCTGGTGATATGCAATCCTCCAGCTGATCTATCACAACTGACATCTCCTCCTGAGGGCATTCTGACTTCAACTCCACTTTAATTTCAATGTGAGATACTGTATCAGTTACATCATTCATCATGACACAGGACTCACTGCTGTCTACAAGCTGTACTGCCTCTGTTTCTTCATTTATGCCAGTTGGACTTACTGACTCCTCAGAAAACTCATGTTCTGTTTTATGGTTCTCCTCTTGGCATTCACAAATACTTGTCTCAACCTCTTCAGCAACCTCCTCCTGAATGACTGATTCTTCGGGTATCAATATATCCCCTGAGTCTGCTGATGGATCCTTGACAGGAACCTGTTCCATACTACAAAAAGATGGACAATAATCTCTCTCTGGTACAGGTGGAATTTTAGCACTTTTCTCCTCTTGGTCCTCAAAGGTTGCTTGCTTAGAAGGACCAGGTGGGCCAGAAGATCCACACAAAGAATTGCTTTCATCTTCATCATTATTCTGCACTGCAGTGAGTTTCATTGATTCCCCTCTTGACATTCCCAATCTAAATAAAAACACAAATTAAAAAGGTTTTTTCACCACAGGGATGATAAAGGATGTCTTTCTCACCCACATCTTTTACTTGCAAAAAGTAAAAGATGAAAACAGTGGTTTGGTTAAGTTGTGGCTACCTCGTTTATATGTGGTTTTATACATTTTGGTAACCCAACTACCCAATTTTTCTTACCAGTGTTAAAAAACTTAAATATTTAAAAAATAAATAATATATTATTCATTATTGAACTACTTCAAACTTCAATAAAACATAAAGCAAACTACACAGATTCACTGTGACTCATACTTTGTTTTGATTTCTGTGACTGTTTTGTTGGTTGCTTTTTTTAAAATACCAGCACAGCACTGTGATGCAGAAGATGTGCACAACTTCTTCTGTCAGTAGTGTTTCTAAAGGAAATCCCTTTTTTCCTCTTATACCTGCATTTAGGGTCAAGCCAGCCAGGCATCTGGCTTAAATGCTGCACATTAAAGAAAAACCTGCACCTAAAACTTACAAGGCAAAGCATGTGTTTCAGTTTTGTGATTTGACAGTCATTTCAAAGTTATGATGAAAATCAAAATAACTCTACTTCAGCCTCCCTTTAAAGCTCAAGCCAATTACAGAGATCTCAGTTGACAGGTTGTGTGGTTTGGCTCCATTCTTTCAGCAAAGGAAATACTTCATTTAAGATAAAAACTATTTCTAAGTAAACAGATCTTTCCATATACTATCAAAATTGAATTTCACTACAAATAAAAAAAGTCTAATGTTCTTATGGAGCTAAGAAGACAAACATTTCTAATCTATGCATTAATTCCCAGGGATTAATTACAAAGGAACCATTCCTATTTATATGTTTCTTCTGAAGATTTTCTTATCTTTGGTCCTGAAAATATTAGCTTGAACAAGTTTTATTACATTCAGAGAATTAAAAAACACTCACAACAAAAAAACCCGCAAGGGCTGGAAAAAAAAAGGTTATTTTAATAAATATGTGTGCCCTGACATCCTCATTTTCTTTTCAGGACAGTGCCAGTACAGGTGGTCAGCATCTCTAGTATGATTTTCCAACCAGACTTAGTACCTCAGCAATTCCATTGTTACAGAAAATACACAACAGCTATACTGGGCACCTTAAAAAATATTTTATGGTTTTAAGGATCTTCATTTGATCTTTGTTCTCATTTTAACAAAAAAACACAGAATAATATGGAAACAAGCAAGCATAAAAGATACTCAGAAATTATGTAAGCAAGGTAAATTGTCATTGTGCAGCCAAAGGATACAAGGATTATAAAGGCTGGTGTATATTGAAGGATAGTACAAACACGTAAAAACACCCAAATCTGTGGTTGCACATTTTAAAAATACTGAACAGATGCATTACAATGATAAGTGTAAACACACAAAAAAAAAACCCAAACCTAGCCTAGAACTGGTAACCTAAAAAGCACTCTCAGGGTAATTATTAGTCCCTCACTACTAGTCACTCAATATGTACAACATCTCCCCATGCCACCAATATATTGGATAAGGATTGTCTAGAGAGTAATTCAGAACAGCAAATTTACATTTCCTGCATTTAATGTATTTCAGAAGATGTTTCTGTCTTCTATATAGACTATAGGTTCCTGTGTAGTCTAAGCTTAGGTTGTAAGTTTAGTTTACCTAGCTTTAGGTAACTTTCTCCCCCTAAACTTCCTTGTGAGAATGCTGCCCCTGCCCATGCAAGGGGGTTGGAACTAGATGACTTTTAAGGTCCCTTGCAACCCAAACCATCATATAATTTTATGAAATGAGCAGAAGTTATTTCAGGAAGGGAATGAAGGACAAGATAAACATGGATGCTAATATCACAAGGACACTACACATAGCCAAGCTTTCTAGTAACACATATTGAAGATGAAGAAGTTAAGAAAAAGAAGATAATGCAAGATTAAGCCAGCAGAGCACTTACTGAATCTTAATAGTGTCTTTGCATTATTAGAAATACCACTGTCTTGAAGAAGATACGACAGTGAAGAAAAAGGCTTTCAAAAGGAGAAAGATTAAGAGCAGCATGTATAAGGTAATCTCAGATAGCAAGATGAAAAACTGGTCTGCCTTCTTCCTTAGAGAAAGAGACACCGAAAGTTTGCAAAAGAGCACAAAAATGTGAGCACAGCAGTACATGGTCAACAGTGAAAGTGCTAAGGACAGGATTCAACTGATAAAAGTAAGTGCAGTCATCAAATAAGGAAAAAACCAAACATATTCAGTGATGTATGGATGCTGACTACAGTATAAGGGAAAATGTTAAAAAAAAAAATTAGAAAAAAAGTATTAAATCAACAATTAAATTTAGAGATCTGCCCAGAATTCAAGCTTTGACTTAGTGAGCTAGCAGTGCTGTTCTGACATGTAACTCTCTCAAGAGTGGGAAAAGAAATATACTGAGACAATATACTACAACTTCCTGCAATCCTGGGGCAACAAGCCAGAAGAACATGGATTTGTGGCAACATGCATCAGCTGATCCTAGATAAATGAGTGCAGAATTAAGTGGGGGTTTTGTGGTTTTTGTTTGTTTGTTTGTTTGGTGATATTTTTTTTTGTTTGTTTTTGGTTTTGGTTTTTTTGGTTTTTTTTTTAAGAAAGTCAGAGAGAAAAAAAATGAACAACCCTGAGGAAGTGGAAAGAGAACATAAATGGATGGAAGTAAACTACAACTGACAGTCCCATGATAAACACCTGTGTACAGATAAGAGATAACACAGGAAAAATAATGTGTAGAGACAAAATGGAAGAAGCACTCTAAAGCCTTTGAATGCCATGAACTGTGGAGTGTGTAAAAATGTTTACAAAGACTCTGCACCTATTGATGGTCCTTCTCTTTATGTTGAAACTTGAATTTGCTTGTAGAATATTAAAAGATCAAAGTCAGAGCAATAATACCATTGGCTGTAAAGTGAGCGTGTTAGACTGCAAGAGAGATCCATTTTGTAGACATGCATGCGAGAAACAGCTCAGGAAACGTTGAAAAACAAAGTAAATAATGAGAAATAATACTTCAGTCTGGCCATGGAGCAAAGAAATAGAATCTGCCTACTTAAAGGCCAGCAAGAAGAATTCAAGTGAAACAACAGAGTATGGGGAAAAGGCAGGGGGGACCAGATTCAATACTGCAGTAAAAATGGAAATTATGTGCAACATGACATTTTGCATAACAATGTTGATGTCAGGAACCTATCAGCCCAAATGACACGTATCACTGCAGACTGAGTAATTATCTGCCAACCATTATAGTGTCCAGTATTCAGCTAGCACGGCAGGACTGCTGGCTCTGTAAAATTATGAGTATCACTCTCTGTGTGCATGACAGTCATTTATGACTGAGGAACAGGCTTCAGCTAAAGTGAGGTGCTCCTGGTACTAAACTTCTACTTCTTGTAGAAGTCCCTGTGGCAATAACTTACATAGCCCTTTACGTAACTGACTCTTCTCTTGACATGCATAATAAAAAGCCATTCTGGTCCTTATCTAAAAAACTAATTAATATTTTTATACTAAAGGGATCAACCCATGGACTACACTGAGGTCTCAAAGCTGTTAAGTAAGAAATTAAGTACATGACAACAAGAAACTCTGCCACACTAGTGCCCTAGAATGTCCATTATACGTAAAGATAAAGCGGTATAGAAATAATACTCACACTGGGAAAAAGCACCTAGCAAGGATGTGCAAAATAGAGTATTAAAAAGGATCTATCCATTTGCTGTCTTTGTTTTTGCTATATTCCCCAATGCTCTAAGGCAGTGGATTGTGAGAAGTAGCATTCCTACTGCAGAAACCCTTTAGTTAATGTCTTAATGTTTAAGTTAATTACTTAGAAGAAGTGTTCTCTGTGCCCTGGATTTCCTCAGTAAAAAACATCTAACAACAAAACTTAGACATCTCATATAATAACGGTTGTCATGGCCCATTTTAATCTGCTAATTATTATGCATAAATTCCATTAAAACAGACCTGAAAAAAAAAATTTAAAAATACCAGTAACTTTTAAAGAATTAGTTTATACTTTATATTTATTAGCATTTTTAAGATTTAGTATTTTAAAAATCAATGATGTAATTCTAAGTATTGATGGATTAACTTTATAAAGAAATTTTTTAAAAATAAAGTCTTGACTTTTTAAAATATGTGAGAAGAACTGAGTCTTCATCTGCTGCAGAATGCCAGATCTGTATCATCATCAATGAAATTGTGCTGACTTGCCCCAGTTGTGCACTTGGAGTAATAATATCTAATTAATTTTACTTAGTTAAAGGAAATTCATGTATTTTTTGCAAGTTACTTGTAAAATTAGCCTCGTCATTGTCACTTTCTTTTGCCTGTAGCCAGAATTTCTTCTGTGTTGTATATTCTGCTCCTGCAAAGGGGCATCTCAGTCAAACAAAAAACCCCCACTATTTGATTTTAGAAACTTTGCAGTATCTTAGAAAAAATAAAATAAAGTATACTACAGAAATTTGGTCTTTTAGTCTGTGGAAGCTGTATGTATATTTTGCAGGAGGGAAGAACTGCCCTAATGCTACCTTTAAAAACTATATTAGAAAATACATGCTTGAGCCTTGGGTCTAAAGTTCTTCTTGGAATTAGTTTTTTTGGATGAGTTACAAACTTTAAAAATTCAATTCTAATTCAAGTGTAGACACAGCACTATAATTCTACCCACAACTTCTTACTCTGGAGAATGACTGCCTTTGATAACTGCTTTATTAAGTTTTACAGAATGGGACTATGATTTGTGAAGCAGAGAATTTTGTTTTCATTTCCTTCTAAAAGAAAATTTACAAAGTATTTTATTTGCTTCAATACTTACTTTTCACCATAAAACCTTTCAAAGAATTTTTCTTTCCAAGGTTCTGTTTTCTTTTCCTTTTCAATCTCTTGTCTGATGCGCAACTGCATTTCTGGTGTAAATTCTCCTAAAAAAAAAATACTAACATATTGAATAAAAGTTGTCAAGGATTAGCTTAATATGGGATAATTACAAATTACCAATACAAAGATGACATACAGTGATTTCTAGTACAGTCATCCAAGAATTTCAAATTAAGAGAATGAAAAACAGAAATGTGACGTAGAAAGATTTAATTTACCATATAACATCACTATTTCAAAAGTAATTGGTGGGATGTAGTTTCATGCATTTATGTTTCCAAGGCTTTCAGTGATGAAAAAGCTTGTGTTTTTTTAAGCTGTCAAATTAAGCTGCCACAGCAAGCTGTAAAAATGTAAAAATGTACACTAAATTCAAAATGGAATCAGCAGTTCTTTTTTTTTGCTGAATTACTGCTGCATAACACTTTCTACTTTAAAAGCCTTTCTCAAATGTTGAGACAGAGACATTATTCATAAAAACAATTAACCTTTGGTAAATCTGAGAACAAGCAGAGTTACCTTCTGCCAGTCGCTGTTTCCACCCTTGCGCTGCATACGCGAAGAATTCATTATTTAGAGCAGAGCTACTGAGGCGCAAAACTCCATCACTTCCCATCTAGAAAATAAGCCGGTGGTAGCAAAAGATTGTGTCAGAAATAGCTTCAGCTAAGATCATGTACAAACAGAGTTTCAATTAAGGGGAATGGGTAGAGATAGGGAGTGGGAATAACAAAGAAAATTACCTAACATCACTGAAACAGCGTTTTCATTTTCGCTGTTACTGTAAATGCAAGAGGGCTGTAAGCCAGAATCAGTGTGCTTTTTTCAGTCGTCAGTATTACTGACAAGAACTCAGTTTACAACTGATGGATGTGCTTTAATCACAGCCCTCTATGTTGAGCCTATGTCTAAAGCTATTGTAAACAACCAAAAATCAAGACCATTATTGCACTTGTGCATCTGCCTGGGATACGGTACAAACCAAATTCATTAAACGTAACGAAGGCAGCAACTTTGCTGGTCTTAAATACACCCAGCACACGAGTAGCTAGTATGCTGGCATTAGAGTGGATGACAGGTAATCTTAAAAAAATAGCTGGTGTTAACTTAGCACTAGTAACTAAAACTATATATATACACGTAATTTTATGCGTATCAACAAGAAAATCTGTGGAAGAACATTATAATTACTTTTACTTTCTACATCTGTCAAAACACCATTAGAAGTCTAAATCACATTAGTTTCTACAATAATTTTTAAAAGCAATTTAACTATTGTGCTTTTTTAAATCATAAAATATAATGCTTATTTTCAGGTTGTGAGGACATGCCTGACTATTGAATGAATTTTAATAACTAGGAAAAGTAATTATATAAACAAATTAGCAGTGAGTATCACCTCTATCGTAATAAATATACAGACAATAAAAAGAAACTAGCAAATTAAGAGCTACAGAAAGGAAATGGGTGAAGAGGTAATGCTGCTAGAACAAACTCTCACTATTTCTCATCCTTTACGTAACTAAGAGACAAATGTTTGACAACACCACTTGTGATCTAGCTAAGTCCAGCACATTTTCCAGCATATTAACGCAAGTTTTTGCTACAAAATATGCCCTAATTCACAGTGATTGCTTCAGATTGGGAACAGTAAGAAAGCAACGTGTCAGAAGCGTTATATGATATCTAGCTGTATCTCCCTCACTGAGTATTTCACTGTTAATACCAGCACTCTCACAGTATTTCACCGATAATGCTGGCTCTACTTCAGAACAGTCTTTGCTGCTTTACTCATTGCCTGGGTGACATCCTGTCCCACAATTATCTCATAGAAGTAAATCAGGAAGATGTAAAGTAGCAGAAAGACAAGCAGATTGATGAGCATGGACTGTAAAACAGGCAATGCCAATGGCATTCGATTACAGCAAGAAAATAGTGCAAAAGAGTCCCTCAGCAGGATATGAACCTACAGTACTGCTGCCTGTGATTTCCAGATGTATCACATTGTTTTGCCAACAAGTCACAGGGTTTGTGAACACTGTGAATATTGTTGGTGAATACTTATCTTTATACTTATTGTACAAAGCAAACTGGTATGCCACATTATCTTCTTTCTTGACAAATCAAGTGTTTAAATTCCAGAACTAATTGATTAAAGTAAGATTTTTAGATACAAGTGCACCTTTTTTGCACCTGAACAAACAAACCAATATATGGTGGAAAAACACTACTTGCATCATTTTCTGAAGTGGTAAGGTGAGAAATTACAAAGCAAGGAATCACAATTTACAAAATAAACAATTGTTTCGCAAAGAAAGGTGATGAATTGGCCTTTAATTTCTACACAGATGAAATAGTAACAACCACTTGTGTCAGCCTAGGTTCTACTCCAAACTCCAGTAAATTCAAGATGTTATCCCTAAGCCTGACAGGAAAGAACAATACAAAGATAAAATTGTTCTTATCATATTTAAACTCACTTAAATGCAGGCTGCCTCTGAAAGGCATGCTCCTCCTGAAACTCCATTGATCAGCTGATGGCAAAAACAGCGTAGCCAGCTCAATAAATCTCATAGGAAAGTAACAATTTGCAGACAATAATTTTCAGTTAAATCAGAATGATGATCCAACTTATTCTAAGGTATCATGCAAAGCTGGAATGTACAGCAAGAGGTGGAAAGAGAACACCACTTTTCAGAAGCAATCCACTTTAAGATTGCATTATACATAATATGAAACTGTAGCCATGTGTGATTGAGCCATGCCACTAGGCTGCATAAATCAAGACCATTATGAAGACTGCCAAGTTATATTACCACGTGAGTAGAAGAACATTATTAGCTTCATTCTAACCCCGTTGTTTTAACGATGTGAGAAAAGCAAGCTTTGTAGGAAGAGTTACTGCATCTTCTACTGGCTAATTTATTTGGAAAAAACGCCAAGTTTTTGGGTGCTCAATTTCTTATAAGGTAAGAAAAATAAAGTGCAACCCCTAAGTTAAATGCTAGAAAGAGGTTCAATCAAATTCAAACGTTAACTAGTCCACCTGAGCCAAAAGCACAGGCTGGAACTTCAGAGCAGGAAGCAAATATTTGTTAGCAAGGCCACAGACAAAGTTCATAAGTTCTTGTGGGTAAGAAAAAACGCCAAGTTTTAAGCACCTGTGGAAGAAAAAAGGGGGTGAAGAGAAGGTGGGGGGAACCAGAGGAACAGAAGGAAGGGAGAATGAGAAGATTGCAATGGGTCACTTAAGAAGAACAATTAGTATTGGCTAATTAGCAGTGGAACAACAGATCATCTATGGACTGCATTGGAAAACATGCACATTGCACTGACCAGTCATTAACTGTAACAGCTTACAAGTATCAGAGTACTATATTCACAAGACTGCAAATCTGATGATAAAGATGCCTAAGTTATGAAAAGTACAAAGAACAAATTCAAGACAAAGCTCGTGCCAAGCTCACGATAGCCATTGCCTCTTTGATGAACTGTCAGAGGAAGACCTTCCTGGAGAGCTGTGATCATGGGACCTAAGTAGCTGGAACAGCCAAAATCTAGGCAGAAAGGCATATAATGATAGAAAAGGTGGAAACAAACTAATTTATTACAGCAAAAGCTTCCAGTAATCTATTTTAACATCACACAAAAGCATTATTTCAGGCTTAAACACTATGGAGTGATGCATAGAAGTAGCCATTATTCTTACAGCAGAAGCCCCATCCCTGGAAACTTTCAAGGTCAGACTGGACAGGACATTGAGCAACCTGATCTACTTGAAGATGTCCCTGCTCACTAGAGAGAGGTTGAAGTCCCTTCCAATCCAAACCATTCTATGATTATCTGATCTTTGTACACATAATTGAGGGTAAGAGATATACCAATGGAAAATTGGAGGAAATTGAGTTAGCCAGCCCCAATGACTCTGCCAAACTTGCTCAGTAATTTGACATCAAAATAAAACTGGGGGGCAGGGAGGGGGGAAATGAATCAGGAAGAATTTATTTAGTCAGTTAAAGCTCAAAGAGAAAAGCAAAAGGACAAAAAAGCTAAAGGAAGTCATAATGGCTAAAGAGCTAAAGCGAACGAGACTGAATTTTTCTAAATGTTATACAAAGAAAACACTAAGCAGAAAAGAGCTATGAGGAAATGATAATCTGAGGAAGTTGGGGTTGTTCAGCCTGGAGAAGAAGAAGCTCCAAGGTTACATTATAGCAGCTTTCCAATACCTCAAAGGGGCCCACAAGGAAGCTGGAGTAGGACTTCTTACATGGGTGTGTAGTGAGGGGACAAGGGGCAACAGTTTCAAACTTGAGAGGGGAGATTTAGATTAGGTATTAGGAGGATATTATTTATTATGAGGATGGTAAGACATTGGCAAAGGTTGTCCAGGCAGTTCTGGCTGTCCAGGGAAGCTGTGGCTGCCCCCTCCCTGGAAGTGTTCAAGCCCAGGTTGGATGGGGCCTTGAGCAACCTGATCTAGTGGGAGGTGTCCCTGCCCATGCAGGGGGTTGGAAGTAGATGATCTTTGTGGTGCCTTCCAACCCAAACCATTCTATGATCTTATGACTCTAAACTAACATGAAGTTCAAACATTTAGCTATTTTTGCTTCATTTAAAGATTTTTCCAGAGGGAAAAAAAATTTGAAGAAATTAGAACAGACACAAAATGAACAATGTTACATATAGTTGTTTTTCATCAGTCTAAAAGAAATACCACCACTAACAAAGTTGTTTCAGTCCTTTTTTCAATACACTATTCAAGTGAAACAGGATGAAATTTTTTTCTGCCCTGTTAAACTTGAAGAGTTGAAGAGGTCTTCCTCCTACAATATTAGCTAACAAATTCTACTGATATCTCCTTTTCTTACCTCACCCAAAGAACGCATCTTCACCTAGGTCAAAAAGTTAAAGTGGAAACTGAGAATTCTGAGGATAAAGGGTGTTTTTATTTCTCAGTGCTCTGATGACAGAATCCCCATAATTAACTGCTAGATCTAAATTAGAATTTGAAGAAACATGTAAATAAATTTTTAAATACATTATTAATTTTTATGGTATGTAAAAAATGCTGTACAACAGAGAGTGTGCTAATGAGCTGGAACAACAAATACGTTTTGGAGAACGTATCCTTTGTTCTGTTGAGCTTTAAATTTCTGTTTTTCTAATTAAGCACAATTGTAGAATTAGGCTTTCTAATTAATACTTCTGTGAAGACTTCACAATGGCTTTTTAAAGTTACTCTTTTTATCAAAAGCAAACAAAAAAATCCACCCAACCTCAAAACATATCTGCCAGAACCTAACATCTGTTTGTACCACAAGCAAGTGTCAAACACTTAGCTGAGTCATCTTCTCATGAGCAACTACTTCAATTACTTTCCTTCAAGTTCCAGAAAATTCTCTTCTGACAACAAGGCACATTTATTTTTGCAGCTCCACCTGAAGATGCACACTGGTGGGTTAGTAGGGATACAGCAAGTACTGCATAGGTGCATAGTGGTAGGTTTTCTGATCTTGGTGAGAATGTTTGAATTCAACGAATTAGCAAATGTGTTATTCTCCTCTGAGTTCCAAGTGATTCAAAATTCTTCTAATGTATTTAGAAGACCTCTAAAGATCCACTATTTATAGCTCTTGAGTAGTATAATGTACTTCTTACATGAAAGCTTATGTGCGACCATGATACCTCACAATACAAATCGAAACAAAAAATCACTAAGATAAGTGAAGATTCATCCAGATTAAGTGTCTACTACCACTCAAACAATTATATGCTTTCTACAAACTGCTACTAACCTTCTTCTGTACTTTTATATTTTATCTTGGAGGAGGAACAGCCCTGTAATTCAGCCTTTCCCAAAGGTATGTATAGGAATTATGTTCAAGAGATAGAAGATAAAAGAAAATACCTTAAGACAGTTTTGCATTAAAGCCTTCAAAATATTAAAAATGAAAAATTTAGCAGCATTTATATCAGACACAGGAAATATTTCATTTTACTCATGTATGTGGAGAGACACCACTGCCATTTTATAACATGGAACAAATGTGATTCTCCAGTACTGGGCACCAGCATAAAACTGACCTGTGAGGAACATACTGTACAAGTGTGTAGCATCTCAAGATACACCACCTTAGTGACTGATTTTCTAAAGGCAAACACTTTGGAGAACTGTCATAGAAGACCACTATCTGTATTCCAACCCTGCTTCTCAAAATTAATACCAAGGGGAACTCTCTCCAAAAACCAGTGTTGTTTGAGTCCCAGTACACAGAAATGCTTAATTTAGGTACTCTGCATCATGACTCTGAAAGAGCTCCTCTGTTTCCACTAACAGTAAAGGATACATAAGGAAGATCAGACTCCTTAATCAGGGATTCTACATGTGCTACCTAAGCTATTCAGCATGAAACAACTCCTCTCAAAGGATTAAGAATTGCCACCTAACATACTAAAAAGTGATAGTAAGCTTTAGAAGAGACTGCAAAAAACACAACACGTCTCAACATGCATGTGCTTCTACCAGTTGGGCATTCTCTAAATGCAAACTACTGTGGAACACACAGAATCACAGAATTGTCATGGTTGGAAGAGACCACTAAGATCACCACATTGAACTGTAAATATCAACACCCCCCCAATAAAATAAAATATAAAAAAATATACATATTTATCAGTATTTGTATCATCATGCCCACTAAAGCATGTCCTCAAAAGTGCCTCATCTACACGGTTTTTAAATACTTCCAGGGATGGCGATTCCGCCACCTCCCTGGGCAATGCCTAACTACTCTCTCAGTAAAGGAATTCTTCTTAATGTCTCATCTAAACCCCTCCTGGTACAACTTCAGGCCATTTCCTCTTGTCCTATTATTATTCACTTCAGAGAAAAGGCCAGAACCCACCTCCCTATAAGGTCTCCTCTCAGCCTGCTCTTCTCCAAACTGAACACTTCCAGTTCCCTCCATCTCTCCTCACAGGGCTTGATCTCCAGACCCTTCACCATCTTGGTTGCCCTTCTCTGAACTCCCTCCAGCAGCTCAATGTCTTTCTTGTAGTGAGGGGCCCAGAACTGAACACAGTACTCAAGGTGAGGCCCCACCAGTGCTGAGTACAGCGGTTATGATCACTTCCCTTCTCCTGCTGGCCACACGATTCCTGATACAAGCCAGGATGCTGTTGGCCTTCTTGGCTACCTGGGCACACTGCTGGCTCATATTCAGCCCGGTATCAAACAGCATCCCCAACTCCTTTTCTGCTTTGCCTGTCCAGCTCCCTATGCAGAGCCTTCCTACCCCCGTGCAGATTGACACTCCCACCAAATGTGGTGTCATCTGCAGCCTTATTGAGGAAGCACTCAATGCCCTTACCTAGATCGTTGATGAAAATATTGAACAGGACTGGGTCCAAAATAGAGCCCTGGGGAACACCACTGGTGATCAGCCAACAACTGGATTTAACTCTGTTGACAGCAACACTCTGGGATGTGCCATGTAGCCAGTTTTTAAGCCAGTGAAGAGTACACCTGTCTGTGCCCCAAGGCCACAGCTGCTTTAGGAGAATGCTATGGGAGACAGTGTCAAAAGCTTTACTAAAGTCCAGGTAGACAATGTCCACAGTCTTTACCTCATCCCCTAGGCAGGTCACCAGGTCACAGAATGAGACCAGGTTGGTCAGACAGGACCTGCCTATCCTGAACCCATGCTGGCTGTGCCTGAAACCCTGGCTGTCCTGCACTTGTCATGTTGAGTGCATTCAGTATGAACCCCTCCATAATTTTTCCAGATACCAAGGTCAGGCTGACAGGTCTGTAATACCTCAGACCCTCCTTCTAGCCCTTCTTGTAGATGGGCCTCACACTGGCAAGTCTCCACTCATCTGGACCCTCCACTGTTAACCAAGACCATCGGTAAATGATAGGGACTTGGTGAGCTCCTCTGCCAGCTTCCTCAATATTCTCAGGTGGATCCCATCTCGCCCCATAGACTTGTGAGTGTCCAGGTGCTGTAGCAGGTCTTGAACTGACTTCTCCTGGATTATGGGGGGGAGGTTGTGCTGCTCTCTGTCCTTATCTTCTAACTCAGGAAGTTAAATATCCTGGAGGTGGCTGGTCTGACTAATGAAGATGGAGGCAAAGAAAGCATTGATTTTCTCACCACACACCTTGGTGAGTAATTTTTATGCATTTCTTACACATCCATTGGATAGGCAAACTGTGTCCAAATTCATGTTTGCTGATCCTATAAATTTCCTTCACTTCCTTCTGGTGATCATAAAGTCTGATGCATTGTTCTTCCCTGCCATTATGTCTTTGTCAGCACAAAACGAATCTCATACTGCTTAGGATCATGCCTGGTGGTTCATGTGGTAACAGAAGTGAACTGCCCTCTCTTTAAGGTCCCTTCTTTTTAAAAATAGGCTGCCTGCTTAGATCACTTTAGCCACCCAAATACAGATGTAAACAACAGCTATAAATAGCTATTAGCTATCTTAATAGAAAACACTGAGCTTAGGCCTGAGACTTTTTCAAGGCTTGTAAAGCAGAATGTGTAATGGAAGAAAGAAAGTGCAAATATAAGTTTGGCCCAGTTCTGTTTGTTTCGGCTGGGATAGGGTTAATTTTTTCCATAGTAACTGACAAGGGGCTGTGTTTTAGATCTGTGCTGTAAACAGTGTTGATAATTCAGGGATATTTTCACTACTGCTGAGCAGTGCTTACACAGAGTCATGGCCTTTGCTGCTTCTCACCTCACGCCAGCACTGAGCAGGCTGGAGGTACACAAGAAGTTGGGAGGGGACACAGCTGGGACAGCTGATCCCAAGTGACCAAAGGGATATTCCACACCGTATGCCATTATGCTCAGCAATAAAAAGCTGAGGGAAGAAGAAGGAAGGGGGGAACTTTTGGAGTGATGGTGTTTGTCTTCAACAGGGCTCTTGATGGAACCCTGCTCTCCTGGAGATGTCTGAACACTTGTCTGCCCATGAGAAGAAGTGAAGGAATTCCTTGTTTTGCTTTGCTGGCATGCACAGTGTTTGCTTTACATATCAAACTGTCTTTATCTCAACCCATGAGTTTTCTCACTTTTGCCATTACAATTATCTCCTCCATTCCACTGGAGAGGAGTGAGAGAGCAGCTGTGTGGTGCTGTGTAGCTGCCAGCTGGGGTTAAACCATGACACCAATTCACTAGCAACCCCCCAGGTGATACTATCAAATACATGTGCACACCACCAAAACTGGGTGCTTGCCACCTGTGATCAGTGGCTTCAGGCCACTACTTAAGGTGCTTCTGGGATTATTTGAGGGGGTGACTTCTAGCAATCATGATAAAAACAATATCCCAACTCACACTAAAAACTATAATTTGATGACAAGGATTAATGTTTACTCTGAATTATTTCTGTAGAGCTACTGACAAAGGCATAAAAGCCTAGGCCTTACAACTCTATACAAATGTCACTGAAAAAGTAAGGGAGGCTGGTGTCATTCCTGGTTGGAATTAATTTTAAGATTAAAACAACTAATGTAACTGTCTGGATGTGGCTTAGGTTTCCAGTCTCAAAATCCAGTCACTGGAGGTCTAGCCAGTGCAGTCTACAGGACTATTGGGCTGACCAGCAAGTTGGTATCTACTTCACAGTAAGATAAGCAGCTCTTCAGGCATTTTGTTCAGGTATTGACTTGATCTGCATCATCTGTAATGGGAGTTTAGACAGCCGTAGACATACAAATGTAGATAGCTTCATTTGGAAGGGAATCCTACCACCCTCTGTGTCCTACAGCTGAGAAACTGAATAGAGGAAAGCTACACAGTGGTAGCACATTGCAACAACAGGAAAATGAAACAAGAAAAGCACTGAACAAATTAATTCCCACAGCAACAAATTTCTAAAGGCAATGGAGCTCTCCATTTACTACTGAAAACTTTAAAAAAAAGCCACCCTTTTTTCACACAGAGCAGAGTTAGATACAATTTGGACAAAATGTTCCACGTATAAGCAGTCACACAAAACTGAGCACTGACACAACAGACAACAGACCCAGATCTACTGCACTGAACATCAAGACTACATTCCTTTTCCCCTTGGATCAGCATATCTACAATGGGCACAAGTAAATTTTAAATAGGTAGTCTCAGGCACCAGTAACTATTTCACATGTGTGACTGTTTCACGAGTTTGAAATTCAGATATAACAGTGAAAAGCACCCAAGCACAGCATCAGGAAATAAAAACGTTCTCTCCATGCTAAACCCTCCAAACCTTCCTATGACCTTTATATACAGATAAAGGTAATCCCAAAATCACAGCCTGCTCTGCAAAAAGGAAGGAACCAACCCCAAGAGCAGATGAGAAAAGTCAGTGCTCCCAGTGTCCAGGAGATGGACCTCCTCCAAAGGGGATTCCAAGAGGGGAATGAAGACAAAAGGTTTTGGAAGGTATGATGCCTGAAAAATCTACCTATTTCCCTGATTATAAGACTCTGAAGTCTACCTACATTCACTCTAACCACATAGACAGAAAGACTGAGTGGATCAGAAGCAACAAGGAGGATGTAGGATTCATCATGGGGTCTGCTGTTGTTTTTATAAGCAGTGAAAGACAAATACTGGTAATGGAGCCATGGTTTAATTAAATTGCTATTGGCAATGGATTTGGCATCTTCACCCGTGGGGTGATGCCCTGAGGAGGTTTAGAGATATGGCAATAGGTTAGAAAAGATGGAAAACAGCCCTCACAGAGAAACGAATTTGTCGTAAAGACAGACTTGCCAATTTCTCCAAAATTTGAATACTGTATTTATGTACATGGCCCAATAATATAGGCAAATCAAACCAAATAAAATCATCTTCTGTAGACCACTGCAGAAGCAAGTTTATTATTAAATAAGGGGGTTAAAGAAGGGGACAACGTGACCACAGTGGTACATTTATCTCAGTCTTTTATGGTTGAACATTAGTGCAAGAACTACTAATGGTACATAGGGGGGACTTTGAAGATTTAGTTGGCAACCAACATTTTGATTTAATTAGCAAATGAAGATCTGATAATGCAAGTGACTTAGTAACTTATAAGATTAAAGCTTGTCTGTGAAAAAATAAAGAAGAAATGACAACAGAATAAAAAATAGGCATACTTTCATAAATGCAGAATTAGTTGGGAGAATCCACAAGAATGTGTTAGTGAAAAAGGAGTTAAAGAAACCTCACGGTTTTTCAAATAAACAATGCTGAGCACATGGAGTGCAAAGCCTCCTGCAAAGGAATAATGGGGATTGTACAATGAGGCCACATTGTCTTAGTTAGGACCTCACTGTTGATCTCACAGCATGAAGGGAATGGAAATGAGGTCAACTTACTAAGCAAGAACACCATCAGAACATGGAATAATGGGCCAAAATTAAACACAGTTGTCAAGGGACACATCAAACTCCAAAAGAAATAATACTGTAAGTACATTAGGAGCAAGAAGATGATGAAAGAAAAAGTTAGTCCACTGTGCAACATAAGAGAAAAAATAGAGGGATAGAGAGACAAAGCTAATGTTCATACTGCTTTTTTTCATCCATCTTCACCACAAATCTGCTGCACTGAGGTACACAATATAACTAGTAACAGCAACAAAAGAGTAAGATCTCACCCTTGAAGAAGCAAGGAATATTACTTAATGTATTCAAATCATCTGGGCTTGATAGACTAGCCTGTTAAATGCCCAGTTTTGAATCTGTTTCAGACCTGTTAATAGATACAGAGAAGTGAGAAGGAAAACTGCAAAATTATACCTGCTATCTATATGTATACAGCACATGTATCATGTGTACCTAAAGAAGGTGGTAAGAACAGATTAGGATTCAAACACTAAGCCAACTTTGGAAGAGCTCTATGGCCTATGCACAGACAGCCAATTATTTTTTGAGATGCCCAGAGGTGTCCTAAAGTTATTCATACAAATACATTCTGGGCACATACAACCCAAAACCTACAGAGGACCTATAACCTTTTGAAAAAGTTGGGTACTAGACTACATACTGGAGCGCATCTCAATTGACACAATAAACCCGTGTTTAAATATCTTGCTTGCTTCACATGTCTTGAAGGTCTGGAGGATATGTGCAGTGACTAAAACACAAGATATCACACTACACAGAGCTGCTTGGAAATTAACACAGAGCTGAGCAAGAGCCAACACGAATTTGTGGAGAATAGGTCATGTTAAGTCAGCCTGTTTTCTTTCTGACAGCGTAACAGGCCTCGTAATAGAAAAGAAACAGCACAACTTTTATATCTTAACAATGCTGTGTCATATGATACTTTCTTAAGCAAAGCTAAGACACAAAAAATGTAAGAAGGTGGCTATAGAACAACTCAGAACTCTAATTATGAAACTACTGTTCATGTATTATGAGTTGGAAGGCTGTATTTCAGGGCCATGATAAAGACAAGGAAGGACTCTGCAAATAGCATCAGTCAGTGTCTGAGTACACTGAAATCTACAATTGAAACTCAGAATTCTCTTGATGGATTTGAGAGTTACTTTGGAAAAAAGAGGGATAATTATGGCATTACAATAGCAGCAAATGCAAATTTTCAGATTGATGTAATAACAACTCGAGAAATACAAAATCAAGAACCTAAGTGGCTATGTGATGCTTCAGTAGAAAAGTATTTGTGGTTCATGAGCACATGGGCTGATCACAAGCTGAATGTAAGCCAGCCTTGCTATAAAGCTGCAATGGTGAGCACTGTGTAAAAATACAGAAATCACTTCTGCTCTCCTTGCTGTTACTTGTCACTTGAGCTGGAGTAAGATGTACAATTTTGATTGCTGCAACTCAGAACTGCTACAAAATCTAAATGACAGAAATAAGGCTAAACAGAGATTTGAGGTCCTAGATCTACAAAAACCGCATTGATAAGGGCTGCTTCTCAAGAAAAAGAAACAACAAAATGGAAAATGGGTTACTACTTTTAGGCTTGCAAGCTATTGCAAAATGAACAGTGATCTCCATGCTCTCTATGTAGATGCAAAACTGAACAAAGAATAGAATGGCAGCAAGACAGATTCAGATGAGACAGCAGTGAAGAGCAATAAAGCACTAAATTTATATTTGAAAGGCTGCAAATTCTCCATCAGCAAGCAGCCAGAAAATCTTTAAGACAGTATCTACCAAGAAAAACAGACATTGTTGATTCTGCCTTGGTGTAGAGAAGACTAGACAAATTGCCCTTTCTCTGAGTATTTTCCATGTCAAAATATAAAAGATGCTAAAGAAGTTTAAAAATTAGTAACAGAGTATTTCGCAGTTTACAAAGCTAAAGGATGGGATGGCATAGCAAATTGCCATCTTTTATATCATCATTACAAACACAAACTTTAAAAGCACTCTTGCATTTCTCCTCTGACCGACTGCCAACCTTCTTTTTTTAAAAGGTGTTTTAAGTCAGTCCTTGCATTCAAGGCCTCTATCCTCTTAATGCACTTCCAGTGCCACTCTATGCAATGTAGTGTAAATGACCACAGCTCATTATTTGTATCTGAAACAACCACTCATTTGGACAGAATGGCCTTTAGATTTCATGAGATAATGGCTTAGCTTTGCCCGCATGTGATTTAAACCTTAGATTGCAATTAGTTCAAGATATCTTAAGTGGATGTCATAGAATGGAGCACTGCACTGTCTTCTGACTCTGCTTGTATAGCAGACAATTACTCTCAGTTTTGGAACCACCATTCTAAAACACAAACCTGTGGTTGCAGGCACCACAGCTATGCATCATGATTTCTGGAAGTAGCCATATGCACTCATCACTAATTCCTTTGCTACCAGTCAATAGCTAAAGGCATATTAACAGATAAGTTACTTTCTGTTCTTGAGGCTGAGTGTGGCATCCCAATTGAACAGACTTCTCATTAAGCCCAAGAATCAGAAATTATCCTTGGGAAATACAGAATGGCTGGAGAGTAGCATTATAAGGCCACAGGCTTTGTCCACACCAGGGAATTCTAGAAAAAAATGTTACCATAGCAAAAGGGACAAGGCACTAAAAAGGGGAACAGAATTTTTTACATTATGCGCTCTTGCCAGTCTCTGGACTGCTTAATTTCTGACTGACACATTTTCAGAAAATCTAACAAGATCTGCTTGCACTTATATAAGCCTGAATTCTATATAATAAAGTAAAACAATCATTCTCCTGTTCATTGCTTTGGCTAATAATCTGGAAAGTAATTATGTCAAGGAGGTCTCTAAAGCAAGACCTCACCCTGTCAAGGAATAGT
Organism: Florisuga fusca; assembly: GCA_038090715.1. NCBI lineage: Eukaryota > Metazoa > Chordata > Aves > Apodiformes > Trochilidae > Florisuga > Florisuga fusca. Next base: position 17,673,056 of record JAAWXA010000005.1, read on the forward strand.
TGGCAATTATAAAACTTAACTTGCACCCACCTGAAAAATATTTCTAAGTGAATTTCCTGTGTTTCTAGGATGAAAATCACTGAGGAAGTTTCTCCATTTCCTACAGAATACTACTGACTGCTGAAGTATGCCATTATCTATCTGAAAGTCATAAATGGGACCAAACTGAAAGGATGCTCCAACAGTTGGCAAGTCTTTAATAGAGAATGAGTGTGAATGTGCTTGGGTAAGAAAAGGAAAAGCAGCTGTAGCTTTTGAAATCTGAATCTGAAAGTTCTGTTAAACAATAGCTGCCTTTCTCAAGATAGTGCTTTTGGTACACAACTCAATGTTAAGCAAAGATACAATATTTTTAAAGCAGTCAGTAATATGTGAGTGGTGCCATATGGTAACAATATCAGGTTGAGCAAACCCTTGATAATTGAGAGAAACTGATAATGTAGATAATGTATGAAAGATGTCAAATAAAACATTTCTACTTATGTGCAGCTTAGCTGTCATAAGACTGAAAAAGGTGATTTTTATTTTCCATAAAAATTTCGGTCCATTTGGTATAACTGTGGCTACTGCTAATATGTATGCATCCACCATCTTCTCCTTATATTTGCCAGCAATCGATGTTAACTTTTAGTATGCAAAAGACTTCCATGGATTACTTGCCTGTTTTATGAAATACAACACTTGGTTGTTATTTAAGTTGTAGTTCTTCAAATTTAGTTTGGTTCTGGTAGGCTAAAAAGCCCAAATCCAGTTATTTTTCTCTAGAATTTTTTTATGGCTCATGTAAATTTTGGTGCCTTTCTCTGGATTCTTTTCAAAGTTTCAGTCCAAATGAACTGGCCATGCTTAATAGTCAGGATGATGACTTAATGCTATTTATTTAATGAAAAGCTACTTTCATTACAGCAGATGTTTCTGCTGAGCTGTCCATAATCATGACCATATTACATTTTATTATAAACTAGCAGTGGAATTTCCCACGCAAAATTGCATATGCTTTCCTACACTAGAGCCCCACTTGCTACCATTAAGCTTCAATGTTTTGCTTTGACTGCCTTAATAAAGACCTGCTCAGTATTGGATTACCTCTTAACTTCTGCATAAACCTCACAGAGTAAGGGAAATGGCCAGAAAAAGATAGAACTCAAGAATCCACAGGAAGCACCTGTAGGTGTGACAGATAATTTGGATTTTCCTTCTAAATGGCAAGGAGGCAGAGCTTGGAGATCCAGAAAAAGGAATTCTAGGGGGACAAACCAGTGGCACTATCGGGGCCTGAAAAAAAACCTGTGTGAGGGGCCCTAACATGAAAATGAGAACAGCAAAACAAAAGCATCTTGAAAACAAGCTGCCACACAGCAAACAGCAAAATAAAATCACTGGATTTCAACTAATTATTAGATTACTAGCTGCTCAGGTTTGTTTCAAGAAATTAAGAATTCTGTAACTTCTTCACAGAAGTGATGCTGTATAGCGCAAAGTACAGCCCTGCAAATTGCATCAGTGTAGGGAAAAAAAGACCCAAAAGAGACAGGAACCTATCAGCTTAAAACACAAGCTTTTTATTCCGCTTCAAGGCTGTGTTATTAAGCTATAACAATCTACTTCAGATGGGGATAAAAATCAGAGGCCAGGCAAAAAATGAGGTATGCTAACAAAGGAAAACACGAACACTAACAAATCATCTTACATCACATTTAAGAGATAGCCTTTTACTGAACAGCTAACATGCTGCATTTGTACATCTCCAGGTTTTCACACATTTGGAATGCAGATTTCAAATCTTGGGTGCGAAAAAAAAGGAAAGTAATACAGCAAAGAACCCAAAAGATTACAAAGAAACGTGCACCAACCAGGAGCTCTCAAGAAGAAATCAAACATCAATCTAAATGCCTTCTCTGATAGGTCTGAGAAAGAAGCAGTAGGTACCACCTCAGAATCATACACAGAATCATGTTTGTTAGGAATGGCCTCCATAGATCATGAAGTTTCTGAAGACACTGCACTTAGAGGAGCTTGGTTAGGGTGTTTTCATCTTCTTTCTATTGCTTCTAATATTATTACTGTGTTCCTCCAAGAGATCTGCCTTTTTTGGAATCTCCCATTAGCTAGCTGTGAGCTGCCATGAGATCCTTTTGCAGTCTCTTCATCTCCCAGGTGAACAAATACAGCTCTTCTGTTCTATAGCCTCAAAACCAACTTGGTAGCCCATTATTGGGCTTGCTCCGATATATCAATGGTTTTCTTGAAAAAAATGGTATCAGTGACCACTTCACTTGTCCTGCTGGCTGTGGTCCTGCTCATTCAGCTCAGGATACTGCCAGCCTTCTTCACTGCCAGTGTGCATGTTGGCTCTTAATTTAACTTGCTGCCTACCAAGACCTCAGGGTTCTTTTGGCCTTTTTTGAAGCAGGGTGCAACATTTCCTTTCTCCAGCCACCAGGGACCCTGACTGATCTCTATCTCTTTCAAAAATGACAGAAGTGGCCTTGCAAAGACACTATGCAGCTCTCTCAGTACCCCTGGATGCAGTCTGTGTCCCGTGGACTTCTGTGGAACATATTCTTGGAAGTAATCTTGACTTGGTCCTTATCTACTACTGCCAGTTCTCTTTGAAACCTTTTACAAAGCTCCGAGGCCTAGGAGGTCTTGCTGGTGAAAGGCAAGTAAGGTTTTACATCAGCTGTATATGTGTTCACAGTCATTAAATAATACAACCCATTCAGCAACAGTCCCAAATTTTCTTTGTTCTGTCACATCCTTCCTTCAAAATTCCTTCAAATCCTTCTCTTCTCTGGGCTCATTCACAACCCTCAAAGGTTCCTTCTCAAGGTTCCTTCCTCAAAGGTATGAGAGAAGCTCCAGTCCCTTAAACCTCTCAGTGGCCTTTCCCTGTATTTTCCAGCAGCTCTATCTCTCCTGACTGGGGTGCCCAGAAGTGGGCAAAGTACTCCAGGCATGGTCTTACCAGTTAGACTGGATGGTCTACGAGACTCCCGTAACAAATGCACCCATGCCACTCACCTCTCCTCTAACCCTGACCCCTGCGGTCTGAACCAGACTGTAATCAACACTATAGAAGAGCTCCAAACACAGATGCTACTCCCCTTGTCTTCTCTGCCCATTCTTTTAACAAATTTTCATCAATACTTTTCATACACATAAAAAAAAAGGAAAGAGAAACATGTGCAGTGGAAGGCATGGCACAATCTTAGAGAGGAGCAAAAAAAAGGGAGGGTAATGAATAGTAAAGGAGTTGGTAACTACCAAGTTTAATACAAAGCATTGTTGATTTCAGGTCTTCAGAACACAGATGGTAGAAATGTGGAAGAAGCAATGGAACATTAAAAAAAAAAACAGGCAAGCCTTGCCAAAAAACACAGGGACAAATGGATAGCAACTGTTTCTTTGCCTGAAGATAAGGAATACTGAGAGGCTCATTTCAAACACACAAAAAATATATGGACACATTTAAAAACAGAGTGATGATTCTGAAGAAAAATCTGTCCCTTCTTAAAACAGTTTCCATGTACTTAAAGACAACAATGGAAGAGGTTCAGAGTTTAAAGTAGGTAAATGGGAGTATGAGAAAACTGCTTCTGACAAGATGTAAAGATCAGGACCTTTTTGCTGTTGTGACCATGTAATAGTTACAGCAAAGCTGAAAAGTCCATGAACGGTAAGACAGACACATTGAATGCAAAGGAAGACCGCAGACAGCAATACATGGGTCTGATTTAAGAGATTATCCCAGAACAACAAACTCAGCCACCTCAACTTCATGTTTTAGGTAGGTAACACGGCAAGATAGCAGCTTACACTGAGTCTCTCAGAGCAGTTCTGATGTAACATGGGTTGAAGGCTCATGTTCTGAGCCTGTACAATCTCTCTTCCATGGGTCTCACCTTTTTGTGGTAAAATATAACCTGACCCAGAACACAGCTAAGTTTTATTCAGACCTGATTATAAAGTGATCAATCCCTGTAAGAAAAACACTTGTCAAACCCAACTAATCAACAATATAATATAAACTGTTTGTCCTTGAATACAAAACGAAAAAACAGATTCTAAACACAGATGGTGAAAGCAATTCTGAATATTACTTTAGCCCTTTAAAAAATAACCAGACTAAACTTAGATGGAAAACATCAACGGATGAAAAAGACCATATCTGCTACTATAGGAATAATTGCTTTAGACAAGAGGAGAAAAGGAAGAAAAGTCTTTTAAAGAAAGAAACAAAGACCTTTTCCATCTTCACTAAAGTGGGAAATATGCCGAGTAAGACTGAAGAATTGCAAACATATGTTTTCAAAATGAAATGTGACTTGTTAATTTAGACCTTGTCTAAATCAAGAAGACAAGTGGGATAGCTATATTCATTCCAGTACACTGTAGTGTCAAAAAAGACAATAGTATCCAATCTGGCTGAGCTCAGATGTAAGAAATTAAATGAAGAATTTAAGAATAATAAATCTGGCAAAAGGAAAAGATAAAGCATGTTTTAAAATGAAGCAAAAATAAGTAAAATACAAGGAAAACCAGAATATGTAGCAAACATATCTAACTGCGTTCAAACTATAGAAATTACAACTAAAATTTATTTTTCTATTATATCCATCATAAAAGTACAAATCCCAAGCATGTCAGAACATGATACAGACAGCAAGTATTTATAAAGGTACTCGAAGAGGCACATAAGCCTGGAAAAGAAAAGGTAAAAGAGAAAAACATAGATAGATTGTGATCAAGGCAGGCATGTAGGAAACTTGTTTATAAAAAGATGCTTGGAGATTTTGAGAAAGTAAAACATGAATAAATTATCCAGCAATGCTCTCATGTTGGAGAGGGTGTAGAAAGAGAGATGTAAACAACCAGGGTCTATTGGTCTATTACTTTAGCTTTTGATAAAAATAAAGATATATATGCTTTTGGCCCTGAGAATCAGAACATGATGGGATGTTAACATGTACACGTCTAAAATTAGCCAGTTATTTTTGATGAATGTCATAAATTAAAGCCCTGCATTCAATCCCTTTTCTCTCAGCATTTGAAAACACTGCTCTCCTATGCAAAAAAAAAAAAAAAAAAAAAAAAGCTGAGTGTCCTAGACATAAGAGAGAACAAGCTAAATGAAATGTGAGTTTAAATAACTGAAGGGCAAAGAACAGCAAGGCTCTCAAATAATCCCCTCAACCTCTTTTTCCTTTGTATTTAATCAAAACAAATATACTAAAAAGAGAGGGAGAAAGAAAAAGAATGAAGAGAGGAAGAGAGGTTGTGGCAGAGGTATGGATGAATCACTTTTGCTCACTGTTTTTTTCACTGTACCAGCATCCAGCATCCCATTTCAATCCCTTGGTTGTCTTGAGACTCAGAACTGTAAGGAATGTTCTGTTCCCCATCTAATTCCAGTGCAGCCCTACCGTGGCAACATTGGAGGCACTACAGACCAACTCATAATTTAATTATTAGCACTTTGCAAGGAAGGAACAGTTGAAAGAAACACTGCACACTGCAGTATTGAAGTGATTCCTTAATAGCCACATAATTTGAAACATGCCAGTCCCTTATGTATATGTATGTTACCATTTATGCCCCTGTATTAGTTATACTCTCCTAGCACAGTCTTTCAAGAAGGTACTTGTGCCAGGGATGTGTTTTATCAATTCATTTCTCTTTTTAAAGTATCAATTATTCTGTCAAATGTAAATCGAACTGGTATTGCATACAAGGTCCTCTTATTTTTAAGCACTAACAGCTGTGCACTGTGCTTTATAAAATTTGTTTGGATGGAAGGAGGGAAACAAAACTTTCGCTAGTTTGCATCAGGAGAACGACCATGAGTGCAGGGCTCACCACACACCAGAAGGACTTATGGAAAATTATACTGCAGAGACAGCTGTGGCTCTTTTATTTTCATCTTTCAGAGGGAACAGCATCATTGCTGTGTCCTACTACATGTTCTAATTGAGCTGAGACTTGCTACAGACAAAAGCAACTTCAATAGTTCTTCTAACTCCTCTGCAAAGTTTGCTTGTATAGGGGAGACATGCCTTAAGCATGACAAGAACTCACAGCCAGGGCTTCAGAAATGAAAGAAGAGCTTCCACAGTATGGTTACAGCATGGGGCAAAACACTGTTTCACACAGTGAAATACAGTGACCATGCTTGCTGAAATACAAAAATGACACCTAATCAGAAACGTAAAGCTTTCTATTCACCTACACAGAAGTACTGATATTGAAGAGGACCTCTAAGGACAATTGCAAACAAACAAAAAACAATCAATCAGAGCAGTCAGATTGCAATGAAATTGCATTAAGCCTTACTAGACTGCACTGAGGAGTCTGAAAGAGGAAGTATTCCTGTAGCTAAAGCCAACAGGGATTTTGAAGTAGAAGCCTTCAGCCTCCAACTCACGTAAAGTGAAACTGATGTTTGCTGTTAACACATGACTGTGAAACGTGCAGATACCCCATCCCTACAGCTGCACTTGGTAAAAGGGGTGTTAACTTGCAGTGCAAGGACAGAGGGGCCAGCTGTGGGTAGTAACCTCTTCTAAACACCTCTGTCTAGCTGAGCTCAGGAATCAGAGCCCCAGAACCTTATTCAGAAAGCAGTTTAAACGCTTTGAAATGTCTTCATCCACCTAGTCTATAAGATACCTAAATAAAAGTACCCTAATAAAGATATACAAATAAAGGACATCACAATACCACACTATTCACATTAACCAATAAAATCAAAGAAGAAATTTCACTTAAAGGGAAAAACGTGATGTAAAATGACTTTCAATTACTAAACACAGAGATGCCAATTTAACAGCTTCTAAAATTTGCTTAGGTGCAGAGAACAGATGTTATATTTAACATGCTACTGCAAACGTTCTTCTCTGAACTATGTGCTTTTGTCATAACCTGAAACTATTTCAGTGTAAAACTCAAACATTTAGAGTAACATAATAATAAATATTTGAAAGCTACTGATGATAGTTAATTGAAAAGGACAGCTGAAAGACTGCAGTTTTAGCAGAAAAGACAGCTAAGTAATCTAAGGTAACAATTTAAAACTATACAAAAATTCCATGAAGAGAAATTTAAACCTGTGAGCAAATAATGCATGCAGGACTAATTTCTTCAGTTTGATATCTTATAAGGAAAATGCTGTAAAAGTCCAATGGTATATACAATCCTCAAGTGCTGATGAAGTTAAGAAAGCAAACAGGAACGTGGTTACAATACTACAAGGAAGTAAGTGTGAAAATAAAACTTACTTTCTTTTAATATACACTAATATACATTAAGATACCTACTAAACAGAATTTCTTTTATTCTTCTGATTGCCAAGAATAAAAATACTAAGTGTCAGAATGGCAGATACCAGACTTCTCTCCTTGTCTTTTATGAAAGTAAGGATTTTGTGTATTATTCCTTACCTGCTATCAACTGCGGAACTCAACTGATGTGCTTGGGAGCAGGAATAATTTTGTGCACATCAAAAACAAGCTACCTTTTGTTATCACTGCCCAAATCATAGGAACAGATATTAAGCTGATTCAAACAGACAAAAGCAAAGAAATTTTGAAATAGTGTTCTGTAGGTAGCTTCCACAGAGAAAACCCCTAACCGAGATCAGCCTGTGCTTTGTGCTTTTTTCCAATGCAAGGTGAGAGGGAATCCATGCAAAGTGGTGTAATCAACATGGAAGAAACAGCATCAACCTAAATTGAGAAGACCAAGACAGAAACAGAGAACCTGTGCTGACCTTAAAATGACAGGATGCTATAATGTTATTCCAGAAAAAATACTGGTACTGACCAGAGAGACTGTTATTATTTTGGGATTCACTGATTTAGATATTTAAAGAAAGAGATTAAAGTGATTTTTGATCAATTTTGGGACACACTTATTTGTATGTTGTATATTTCTTTTTAGATTAGTTTACTATAAGCCTGAAATATTCACAGGCCCTTCTGTGTAATATTGCATGGCTTAAGTATTTCCTTAAGAATATTTCAGTTTAGAATTTTCAATTTAAGTAACTACCTTGACTACCTATAAATTGTAGATTGATTCAGAAAACAAAACATTGCTAAATTTCTTTCATAAAACTAGTAAAGCTAAAACAAGATATAATTTTAATGTTTTAAATGCTCTTCATGAGTAGATTTGGTCAGATAAAATGGCACTGCGACCTCACACACAGGTCTGAGGAAGCTTTCAGATCCTTTGTGGGTGTTTTTGCAGGAAGAAATTCTCATTCTGTGTGAAAGGTCAGGGCAGGTGCAAACCATAAGAGGGCCAGAAGCACCCAGAAGAGAACAAGCAGATAAATTCTCAAAGATCAGAAAGCTGCTAAGCATTTGTAGAGTCTGAAAATACTTTTTTTTTTTTTTTTTCAGAGCATTCAGGAAAGAACATTTTGTTTAGCTCTCTAAGGATGAGTAAAATCACTTAAGCTATCTGCTCCTATTCAGATAAGGCATTACTTCTCTTCTTGTAAGCTTACTACATGGGTGCATCTCCCTTCCTTTTGTGCATATCCCAGGTGTTAACAGCAGTTACACCTGAATCCCCAGTAACAGCAACAAGGAAGGCTGGTGTACATGAGATACTGCCAGCTGCCATTCCTTTTTAGACACCTGTCATATAGATCTGTTACTCATCCTTGCACAACACACATTGTTCAATATTTAAAGAGGCACTCTTTATAGCTATCTAGATACAGAGAAAAACTTCATGCTTTGAAGATGACTATTTGCTGAGAGATGGTCAGGAAGGCTTCTGTTACATGTAATTATCAGCTTGATGTATTAGTATTAGAAGCAGGCATTTCTTTGATGAAAATTCCATTGTTCTTCAGCTGTAGAATGTTCTAATTAGAGCTGAAAAATACTTTGCAGGGATCATGACAACTGAAATCTTCTGTGCAGAGACTTTGTTTTTCATGTAGTTTGTATACCTACATGTTTTCTTTATTGCCAGCTCAGTCATTTGGGTTTCTGGTGGGTGACCCAAAAGGATTCTGTATCAGCTGAGCTTTAAGGTTTTTGAGCCTCCAAGTTCATACAGATTAACAGAGCTGAAAATCTGGACCTTCATATTTCAGACATGAGGTTCCTATCTAGTATCCAGTGAGACAACTTGCTGAACAGCCAAGTCAGGCTCACAGCTGCTTTTTTGAACAATGTCCACGTACTATTTCACTTTGAAGCTGTATGACAGCAAATAAAATCCTTGATAAGATGTATCTACCATAACTGTCAGCTTGCTCCAAATATATCAACACTTTAAATACAGAAAATTACACACAGGCGTCATTGTCACAGAAATAAAGTTCAAAATAATATACAAGCTGAAATCAATTTCAAGTATGAATAACTGATGATAAAATTTATCTTTTTCTAAGGCAAAAAAAGGGTAATGATACTACACTTTTAAAAATCTAGCTGGAGCAGGAAAAATGACAGACTCAACATCAGCAGAATTGTTCTCAACTTCTTCCATTTGGGGACATCTACCTAAGGCTCTTTGTTCCATGGGCTCCCATGGCTCCCTGATAGCAACCACAAAACTTGAAAACAAACAAAAAAAAACCCAGAAAACAAATTCCACGAATCTCCTGATTTGGCCCCTAACTGTTTTTGAACATACTAGACTAACCAGAGAAGTCATCTATTTAAAATAAACAACTTGAATACGAAAAAAAAGAAAACCCCAACTTAACTAATGGTTTCGAAAACTGCTTATTCAAACTGACATATGCATGACAAGTTTCAGCTCAGTACAATTTAAGAAGGAGGAGTTATACCACCCAGAAAAATGGTGTTTATGACAGAAATGACAAAAGATCATTCATCATAGAGTTTTTCTATGTGGAGCAGTAATAAAGCCTAAATGAGACTGCACTTCATTAGTAATTTATTTACCAGATCACTATATATACACAAATAGCATAACTCTGTTACATTTTTATAGTGCCATTCATTACAGTACTTCACATACTATACCCATGTGGCAACACAGAAATGCAGTGTTGTCTGGGGGAGACAGCAGCAGCATCCAGCTGCAAAGGGGCATGGGGGGGAAACACTTCAGAGCCCAAAGAGCAGGAATAGGAATTCTCGATGAAACAGGAAAAGGACAATATAAACTATGAAAATGAACTTGTAGAGTTCTAAGGCAATAAGTCGAAGTATAGTTTTACACCACTTTTGCTTGCCTGATGCCTCATTTGATTTAGACAGTAGAAATAAAAGAGGAAGATTGAATACCCTTGCCTTACCTAGTCAGAGCAACCTCCACCAGAAACTTTCATCAGAGTTCCCTGGCTAGAATTCTCTTTCCTCTCACTTGATCCCTGAGCACTACACTGGTGTTTTCCACTTGACACAGGAAGGAAAAGGTTATCAGGTCAATTGCTTTCATCACTCCACATATGGGATGCTACTCTTAGGCACAGCAAAATATGTACTCTTAGATATCAAGAAAAGGGATGTAATTCTTTCTCAACTAAGACATTGCAAGGTGAAGATTCCAGCCTATTTGACTTCCCAGTGGAAAACAAAACTCAAACTACCACACTCAGCTGACAAACTTTGATCTTCCAGAGAGGAATGGAGGCTCCTGCTTTCCCAATATGAATTAAAACCTGGGTTGCTACACAAACCCACAGAACAAACTTCTGTGAGAAGATGACAGACAGAAGGACAACTGTAAACATCTCAGGAGAAACTTCTTTTTTTGACTAGCTCGCTTGCAAAGTAAAAAGTGTTGGGCCTTTACAGTTGTCCTTCGTCTGTCAGTTTTAGGACCCCTATTCTTAAAAACCAAAGTAAGAAACTTCTAAGTAAGGCTCCTGTAGTGGAAGTATAATTCACAAACACTGAGATCTTTGATGGCTGGAAAGAAAACATAATTTTACCTAGCAGATTTTTTTTTTAATCTCTTTTGGTAAATTAACTGGAAAGATAAAAAAATATATATATCAAAACTATCAGGAAAATATTGGCTGGGCACTAAGGAGCTGGTTTATATTTAGATAAACTTTATAGTCATTCTATATCTAACAGTTTTACTTACAAAAGAATGAAAATTTTCTTCTTATTCTTTCCTGGAACAATTCCTAGTCAACCAAATCAGCCTATGTAGACAAATTGTAAAAAAAAAAACTTATTAAAGAAAGAAATATTGCACAATGTCACTTACCTGCCTGTCTACTTCTGGAAGTAAAAGCAGGAGGTACTGTTGAAAATGCTGAGGTAAAGAAGCAAAGGTGTGTTTATTTATTAAAGCCCTCAGGTTAGTGTTCACTAGAATAGATCCTGGTGTTTCTATGTCAATATCCTCAGCTTTGGTCCATTTCAAATGTCCTGGAGTAAATAAACAGAAATAACTTTAAACATAAATTAAGGAATAGAGCAAAAACAAATCCTCTTTTAAAGTTTTTAGCTTTTAATGTATAATGCAGTAAGCTCCAGAGAAATGGTACTCTCAGAAGGGTAACACAGCTTTTTCTTAGGTGTCTCAACAGCTCTTTTATATTCCCTAGATTTGGCTCTTGAGCTCTTACAGGAGCAATGCTCTTAGTCAACATCACAGCAGACATGTTCTTCCTTCCAGCTCAAGAGACCAACCCAACTTAGAAGCAGCAAAGAATTTTCCTGTCATGTCATCAATATAACTATAAGCACCTACTGCCAAGAAAAAGTCTGCTTGATGAGGCTGATGTGAATCTGTCATTATAGAGAGCTTCTCTTTTGCCATGCTCCACATCTGCAGTGCACTATGGCCTACATAAATTGTCTCACAGCACCTCCTAAAAACTGCCTGTGTGAACAGACAGTGATCCCAGAGATGAGAATATTCAGTGTGCTAAATTAGTGTTCAAAAATGTGTTTTTTTAATATTTTTCAGAATTTACATAAGAACCTATGATCTAAAATGATCACCACACAAAAGGCAGTATCAGAAATTATCAGGAGTTTCGGAGGAAAAATACAAACCTGAGGATGTGTCAGATAGAGGCAAAACACATAAATGGCTGATGAGCAAGGGTAGAGAACAATGTCTTCTTACTGTCCATAGTGGATAGCAAAGGTAACGAGTTTAAGCCCTTGCACAGTAAGAAAAATTCCTGTTAAGTACTAAGAAAAGAGAGCTTTCAACCACCAAGGACAAAGAGACACTGGATTAGATCCATAGGGAGGCATTACAGCCTCCATCAGTGGAAATCTTTAGGAAATCGTTCAACAAATACCTGTCAGGAATGACAGGTGTGTAACTGGTTTTGCACTATTTGACAAACGAATTAGATAACCACTAAAAGTCCTGTCTGGTCTCATTTTGTTATTATTTCTAGGATACTATTTTAAAGGCACTTTTTAAAGCTACTAAAAGAGCAATCACAGCTACCTGCTTCAGGGTATATAAATACTGCTACCATCCTCTTTTCCTCTCAGTCTTAACATATCACGATAATCAAAATGGAACTGGAAGTGTGGAGTCTGGGTGGCTGGAAAAACTCAAAAGCTTCTAACCCCTCCCAGCAAACTCCTCAGGTATTGGTCTGTAGTACTTTCAAATATTTCCAAGATGCTACAAAAGGGTTATTAACTAAATCATCCATCAACTCCTGCAATTCTTTAAAAAAACAACCAAAACGAATATTACCTTGCTATGAGCAATGGCATTTGGCATTAACAAAGGCATCTCAGCAAGGATTACAACTGACACATTATGAAGAGCAAGTATATTTTACAAACAGGGCAATCTGGGCATACTAATTATTAGGAACTTCTCAAATGCTACAAGCTACTTAGCCATAACATTAATAAAAGCAAATGCAATTATGCTTTTTATTACTTGGAAGGCCTATAGTGGTCTCCCCTGGAAGGCTATAACCTCACCCACAAAACGTATGAACAAAAGAAAATGCAGCAGATTTGTGCTTTCTAAAAGTTACCCTTCAGCCACAGACTCCCACAAACATTTTTGCTATTTCCATTTACTTTTCAGCAGGCAATACAAACTGAATAAGACAAGGATTACTTCACACTCAGCACAGGATAACTTCTTCCAACATGTTATTCCCAACATACTGTGTTTCAGTACAGCAAAGACTCCATTAGAAACAAATGAATGTCCTGTTATGAAACACAATTGTATGGCAGAAGTGCTCATTTTCGGGAATGTGTCACAATAAACTCCTCATACCATCTATTCCACCCACTAAATACAAATGCAAAAAGAACAAAGTCCCCAAGTGTAACACAGAAGCATGATGTATCCAATTTTAATGCCTATATGCATACTCTTTTCTTTACTCAACAAAGAATACACATCCCCATCTTCTAAGTGACTCCAAATTGGAGTAGCATTTTCCACAGCTAATGCTTCATATCCTATGGAAGGACATACACAAAGAGATGATTCAAAATAAAACAAGACTTGGGGCTGCAAAATCAGTAACATTCTTCAATGGCAGATATTTCACATTGTGAAAAGCCCAAGAAAGTATCAGAAAATCAAACCTAATCCTGTGTGCAAGGGTCACACAGTTTCTCATTTATTTGACCTGCTACCACTTACGGACAAGTATGGAGGTATTACCAACTTGTAGAAAAAATATGTATATTCCTGAGATGACAGGCCAGTAGGCTCATTGGGGATTGCAAGTATAGACATATTCTAAAAAACCAAAATCCGTTCAGAAGAACAACAACACAATTTCTCTCTTGTACCCTTCCTATAGTTAGTTTAGGACCCCTACTGCAGCTCTTAATTTTGTATTTGGATTTAGTGAAGTATTTTGAGTAATATGGAAAGCAGTAGTTTTGTGGATTACAACAAGAGTAGCTTACTACTGCACAGCTAATCATAACTCTGAAAGGAGTTTATAACAAAACATATGCCAATGGTGTTTACATTTATTTCCACAGAGAAAGACATTTTGCATCCATATATAGCTGCTATCAGAATCCGGGAGAAACCACTGCTCAAGTCAGAAATAGACCCTGGAAGATGAGAGACAAACCCAAGCTTACAGCATTGGAAAAGAAGTTATTACTCTCTTCTAAGAAAAGGATGGAGCTCTTCATCAGGGGAGGACAGTTTACATCAAAGTATAAAAATCAAAACAGGAAAAGCACAGAATCACATAGCTGGCAGAATCAGTTAATGAAAATGTGATTATTTAATGGGTGCTCAGAAATTTTAACAAAGAGAACATGCAGCAAATGTCGGCCAGATCAGCAGTTTCAAACAATCAAATGATGTCTGGAACTGAATTGTGCACTATACAGGACACTGGATCTTTTCTCCAAGGTGCTCGACAACTGTTTTATTAGTATCCCAAGAAACACTGTATCATAAGAGAAACATTTTGGCAGGTACAATAACAGAAACCCTTAAACCTTACACAATGTCTTTCACATTCCAAGTGTGGTGTCCCAAGAGGATTTCTTCTGAAATCCACAAAAAATTTGGTATTGTTGGCCAAGTTGATGAAATTCCTGGGGATGGGGAGGAACAAATGTATCAAATGTATCAAATGGTGTACCTCAGTCTTAAACGTAAAGTTATGGCAAATTAATCTAAAATTGAATATATCTTTGCACAGCAGATGATGTAATACTGAAGGAGCATTTTCAGTTTGGAATAATGCCATTTGATTGACATAGAGAACTACCTTTCCATATGAGACCTATGAAAAATCTGCAGATAGATCACATGTGAATCCAAAGAAAACTTTCATGGTAGGTTGTTACCCAATAAGGCTTGCAGGAAACAGTTCACCAGGAACTGGCAATACCATATTTAACAACCAACCTATGATATTTAGGAAGTGAAGTACCTTTAAGATAACTTACAGAATATAAAAATAGGCAAAAACTATGCTGGTTCATTAATAAAGAAGAACAATTTCATCACCACAAAGGCAGACATTAAAGAAGTTTTTAAGGATGATCCAGTCACTACTAGAAGCTTGTATGATAACTTTTCCAGTGTGGTCATATTGCAAAATACCTCTCAAAATGATGCAGCAGTCTGATGAATGACAAAAGTCCTTTGTAAAGATAAAAGAAATAGTTACGTAATTAGTCTATTTTACTTCAGCCAAGACAAGAGTCTTAGTGAACACTACATTTTCTGCTCCTTAGGGAACATTTCCAATTATACTTCATGCAGAGCAGGAAAATCTGCTATCACATGGAGCTACTAAGAATTTACTCTTAGCATCTCTTCAGAGAAAATACTTCATTAATTACAGATCATCATCCATGAATCTTGCTAAAATACACAGAAAATAAAACCAGAAACTGTATCTCCAATCTCAAGAGATGTAGCTTCAGAATAACAAAGGATCCAACTGAAGACAAAAATTAAAGGAAGAGAATAAAAAACCCCAACTTTATACCAAATATCTGTATGACACACAATAATGTAAATGAAGAACAAAGGGTTAACTTCTAATAGGAAAGGGATGTAAGCAAACACATTATTATCTTTGTGAATGAATGCGTATAAGACTGTAAGCAAATTTACCACTAAAAAAGAGTATTTACTACACCCTGCCCTGAAAAATATCATAGCGCAGCAATCAGAAGCAATTGCTTAGGTCTGTCAAACTTTAAAAAGCAACTACTAATTTCCCCATTCAGGGAAGAAAATTGCCCATGGATTTTCCTAGTAGCCAGAAAGATGCTTTCCTGAGAAAGGGTCAGCTACTGAGTTTGAAAAAGGGACAGATAAACCAGAAAAATAAAATTTTAGAGAAAATAAATTTAGGAAAATATCAGCATTACAATAACAAGTTATTTATTTTACTCCTACTCACCTAAACCAGACTTTTTTAACCTCTTTAAGTGCTGGCTTGTTTGTTTTCCAGTTGGAGACTTTTGCCCATGTTTCATCTCTTTATCAGAACCATCTGCTTCACCATTTTTAGATTCAGATCCTTAGGAAAAAATAAAACCCCCCAAAGATGATACTGATGCACATGTACCAATAATCCCCCCAGCTCCCCTCAAACCATAAACAAAATAAAAATAGAATTTTTTTAAAAATTGACATCTGCTTGTTGAAAGGCAATACACCTTTCTGGTGACAATACGGTTCCCTCGCCATAGGAGGAAATGGAAGTAAAAGTTCAATAAATCAATTCAGTCCTGAAAAACTAAAGTTTACTGAACACTGCAGTCAATAAAAATGTTCACTGATCTAATAAAAAGAATGTTTTACTGTAATGCCCAAGAGATGTCTTTAAAAATATTTTAAGCTCAAGTTATGGTGCAGTAAAGCAATCTACAGGCAAAAAACAAACAAACAAACAAACAAACAAACCAAAAAAACCCCAAACTTCTTTGTGAAGAAACAGTAATAGAAGAGTTCTTCCTGGAAATACAATTGTCATTTTGTTTTAAACATAGGCATAGAAATCTCTCAAAATGAAGCAAATTACCACCCAAACTAAGGTGAAGGTTATGCTGCAGCTATAAGCATAGAACGAGAAGAAGAAAAGCTAACAAAGGATCTGAGTATTGCAATGAAGAATTGAGACATAAGCTCACATTCACAGAAAAGCTTGCCTTTCCCTTTCCCTCCCCCTCCCCTTTTTATCGCACTGAATAGCAGCATGTGGTCCTCCATTAGAGTTCCAGAGCCAAATAAAATGTTACTTTGAATTCCTTTAAAGCTGCTACTATTAGCAACTATCACCTTACTGTGTGCCTTCAGTGTTTTATCAAAGAAAAATCACCATCCCTGAGACACCAGATTTTATAAGGAAATAAAGACATTAAACAAAGCCTCCAAGTGGAAATATTATTTCAGCATATTCAGTTCCGAATTCTGTATGCTACACAGCTGATTCAGAGGACTGCTCTGTGACTAGAGTTGATCTTGCAAATGGTCCTTTAGCTATTTACCTGAAGGTGAATCCGACTGCTCATCAGACACCTTTAATGGTGTCAAAACAACACGAGGAACAGTCTTGTTTACCATCATTGAGACTCCATTTCTTCTTTTCTGCTGTTGTCTTAAAGCCTAAAAAACGATAACAAAATATAGAATGTGACAAAAAATAATGCTTATAACTGAATTACATGAGACATTTCTCTACCATTAAACTGAATCTCTTAAAATAAGCATAATTTACATAGCTACTGACTTGCCAGACTTCACGCTTGTCCCCTTTATGTCATTTTCCTTTAAAATTAAAAAAATCAGGCTTTTGGTTATAAAGATACACCTTAGATCATTTTCCAATACAGTTTTGACAACAAAGAAGCACGTAACTGTTTGCTCTACCTTAACAGCACAACATGATAACCCATGGGATGTGAAATTAAGACTTCCAAGTAAAAAAAATGTAAAATAAATGTTTCAAAACCAGAATAAAAATATATATGTCTGCACATCTCTCGCAGGTGCATCCTCTCCAGTATACTGCTCAGTCAATCAAGTTAACACAGAGTGTCATCAGTATGTACAGCATGTAAGGACTACAGTATTGATGCACTCACTCAGCCGTGAGTACTGCTGCACAAAATCACTGAACATGGCAGGAATCATTTATTTTTGTGAAGGGAATCAGTCCTAATCTTGGAAACCTTGCAGCACTTGGCTTCTGTCTGCTTGACTTTGGGCATTAACCTTCAGAACACGAACATGATGGTGTTCTGGCAAATCTCAGGGAAAATGATACAAGAATAAATCTCTACAAATGGGAGTGCTTTGTGTTTCACAAATGGATCGAATACAGGGTTGATAATGTAATACAAAATATTTAAAGATTAGAAATAGCAAATACCTGTCAGACTGTTTTATATGGAAAATGAGGTAATTCAGAAAATCTTAAAACATACAAATATGAACACTTGCCAATTAATGCTTTTGCAAGCATTAAAATTTCAGAACTAATCAGCATGGGACGAGCTTAATACAGATCTCTGCTATCCTCCTGTCTATTCTTTTCCAATCTTACTGTGCACTCTCTTCTTATAACTGTGATTTGTGTTATGATCTTAGGGGGATTTATTAAAGTATTACTGTAACAACAAATAACATATTTGACATGAATTATTACTGGAGGTTTACGAGCATAAATGACTGATGCCTTGTAAGGTTTAAGTCTGTAACTTCAGTTAATCTGCAATATCTTTCCAAAACGTTCACATAGCTAAATAATAATAACAATAAAAACTGCTGTGAAAAGAAATCAATATCACTCTATTCCTCTAAATAATACACTATACAACATGAAATACACCAAGGCACACAAAAGCTATTTCATCGATTAACCCCTTTCTTATAGTACACTTCTTAAAAGACACAAAAGACACTGTACAATAAAAAGCAAATTAGAACATATGAAATCAAACAAAGAGGAAGTTCTTCAGATCTGAACTGAACCAAAGAAGTAAGCAGAAAGCCATAAGGAACAGCCTATACTTCACACATTTTTGAGACAGAAAATTCACACTGCTGCTGAGCAGGCACAGCCAGACTTGTGGACAGAAAATTAAGAAATGTTAACATTTCTCCAAAATGCCCCAGAATTCCAAAAATGACCCTCAGTGCACAGTTCTGCCAAGCTAGATGTGGAAACAGGTGACCCTTATTTAATAGTAATCCCATGTAGACAGTAACGAATAGTCCAATAAATATTATCTTGAAAGACAGACAACTTCTGTGCTAACACCATACCAATATAACCACAACCCAAAATTTATATTGTGCCCCACAACTTGATTCGTCTGATGAAAAGCAAAGAGAAAAAATACCCATCCTTGGTGTAATCCTTCCTAGACAAAGAAGTAAGAGCCCAAATGATGCATGATGTTCTCCTCCAGCCTCCTCCTGACCTTTCAAGACAATTTGCACCTTCTACCATGAACCACAGCCTTGCTACATGAGGAAGTGCCATTTTAATGATTTATACAGTCAGTGTGAAAAAGGTAGATTCTTTGTAAAACCTCACTGGTGATTTTCAGTGCTTTAGACTGAACTCCCACAAATGAGAAAAAGTAAGCAGCAGTGTATCCTCCATCAGTGACAGGCAGTCAGCATCCATACACCTAAGGTGACACGCAAGGTGCTGGAGTGAGGGCAGCAATGCCCAATCTTTGTCAGGTGCACTACTTACCTTCTTTCATGTGACAGGAAGGCCACTTGTGGACCTTTAAGCACACATTTATGCAACTCATCCGACACTTCCAAGAAGCACAGGCCACCCTATGCTCACAGAGCACTAATGCAGAACAGCACAGCTCATCCCAGCCCTCCCCAGATGCTCAGAGGCACAAGAGCAAGGAACACAGCTGGGAGTAGGCAAACATTGCTACCAGATCTCCTTATTTTGAGGCACAACCCACCTCTGAGCTACAGGCTAAGCACCTCAGCATATGGGGATCAAGCACAAACCTTCAAGACACCATTTCCCCTTGACACAGATTTGCTTTTCAGGGTTTCCTTTCCCCCCAACATTCACTGTTTTACTGCCATTTCCTCCCCATCTCCTCCAGTTTCAAAACACAAGAGACTTGATCACCATGCAGGACCCATAGGTAAATTTGAAAATCAGTCTATACAGGATGACTCAACCTGACAGTGAAACTACACACGCAGTCACATGAGATACAGGTTGTAGAACAGAAAAAAAAAAAAAAAAAAAAAAATAAATCTAAGTCAAAAGTTTAACCAAAAGTGCCAACAAATTCCACCATGCCCAGAGAATAGACAAATAAATCATCCCTATGCCTCTCTATCTTTTCATTTGCCAAAGCAAGATACCAGGCAGGGGAGGAGGGCACAAAAGTATCAAGTAAATCTAACAACTGACTTGCTGAGATTTTTCTCAGTCATTCTGTTCAGTTGGACGTACTGTTTCCATGTAATTACAACAATTTTTTGTTAAATTCTTCTTTGAATTTAAAGCTGCAGGGTTTGAATTTTTCGCATAGGTGAGTCTTTGCAAGACAACATTAGAAGCAACACAGCAGAGGGGGAAATTGCTGATGCCCAGTTACCAGGAAAGGCAAACACCAGAAGGGGTTAAGTATAAACCAAGGACACTCTATGCAGTCTCTGCTGAGGACGAATATATAACTTCTCTTCCCCTAGCCTGAGGGATATTAATTTCAGGATACAAGACTACTGTAGGATAAGACAAGAATCTTGTATCCCAAGATTAATT
Organism: Florisuga fusca; assembly: GCA_038090715.1. Classification (NCBI taxonomy): domain Eukaryota; kingdom Metazoa; phylum Chordata; class Aves; order Apodiformes; family Trochilidae; genus Florisuga; species Florisuga fusca. The sequence goes on from JAAWXA010000005.1 coordinate 17,693,256, forward strand.
CTACTTAGCTGGAAAGTCAATGGGATTACTCAAAGTGAAACATACACCAAATGCTTTGCTATATTGAGCTTTTCAAGCAAAAAGCTAATTTAGTGCTTTCCTAGTAACCATGGCCAAATAAATCTAGTTTTGGCTCTTCTGGTGAAGGGAATAAACACAAAGTAGATGAGTCAAATATGTAACTAGCACTGAAGAAAATGAGAAATTTTATAACTTATTCCAAAGAAAAATGTTTCCAGATCTCACTGTAGATATAGAAACAGTAACTAACACAAACTAGATTGGCATCTTTCACCGACACAGCCTTTTGCATCTCATCCATATTTAGATATGTAACATCCTAGCTGGGCTGCCTACAGATCTGCAAGAAAGAGCAGATGATTCTACCAAATGATAAGGTATCATTTTTGCTACAGAAAGCAAGAGAGAAATACATATAGAGCACATATGATAGCTTGCATAGAGTATCTTTTTCTTTAATGAGGCTCTATGTTTACATTTCAAATGTATTCAATCACTCAGTGCTAAATGCTTGAGTGAAAAAAGCTGCAGGTTGTAAATTCCTAGATTTGATCACTGTTGAAGTATTCTGTGAAACATTAGCTACCAACCTATCCATGCAGCACATAAATAAAAAAGGAAAGAAAATGGAAGTTCATGCAATATACAAGTTAAACATTAATAGCTCTCATAAAATCACCACTCAATCAATCAATTATATCCAGCCTCTCACAAGCAGACTCGCAAAGGACATCTGTGAATCTCTTCCACATAATGATTATGGTTAATTCCCAATATTCCCATTCATAAAAATGAACCTGTGACCATCTGTTGAATAACACTGCTACGGTCATTACACAGGGCTTGGCAAAATTATTTTGCTTAATGACATTTTTATTGCCAAAATCTTTAAGTAACCTATTGATCCATTTTCATCCAAGGAACTCAAAATAACATAAAACGATGAGTAAAACAAACTCTGAAGATAGACAGCACAAGAAAACCACCATCCAGTTAACAGTGATCTTCTAATTCCAAACAGTTTTTCATAAAGAGATGACAAGATCAAGGCTCCTTCTCCTTTTGGGGGAATTTATAAACCTGCTGGCATGTAGCAGTGTGCTGGAGGCTTCACAAATGCCATGATATATTATTAAGAATAATAATTTCATATTGGGTTGATCTTAACACAGGAGAAATTCCTTTATCTCTGTGACTGAGTCTCTTCAGTAAAAACTAATCGAGGTAGTAGGAATGAAGAAGGAATGGAAGGAAACAAAAGGAAACTAGAAGGCAACTGGAGGCGGGGGGGAAATTAAAACCCCAGGAAAGTACCAGAAGCAAAATGTCAAGCTCTGTGTTCAGATTTTACTACTGCTTGGGATATGTGTTAATTACTTTTCTTTCCCACATCTTTTCAACTCAGGATGAAAAAATGCATCATACAGATAAACAAATAATGCAGAAAACCACTTCCATTTGAGCTTAAATGAATGATATGCTGAGAATGTTAAAAGTTAAGTTATTAACAACAAAGATATGTAACACTTGGTTGCATTAAGCAACGTCATCTCAGATTTCTATTTGTTCCATAAATGTCAAGTCTGCATTCTGAAACTCTCATGGTGAAACATAACCTTTGAAATTTCACACATTATGGATCAGAAATGTAAAGCTATGGAATTCTTCCATTCTGCCAGCAGTTAAAGTAAAACATTAAGCACCATAAATCATGAAGAATAAAGACATTGTTTTCAGGATGCCACTACCCCTATTAAACATAAGTAAAATGTACTTAGTTATAAACATGCAAATGTAACATTAAAACAATAATAATGTCTTTCTGAAGTACAAAGTGCCATTTTCAAAGGACAGAGAAAATTAATTTACTTCCAACCAGACTTGCACACCAGACATAACAGCACTGGTGCCAAGCATACACAACCAATTTTTTAGAGATGAAGAACAGTGGCAGAACACCAGGCTGGAAGATTGGACACCTATGGGGTTTTTTTTCAAACTTCACTAATGATTTCTTCAGTAGCATCTAATCTTGTCCCATGCCAATCTCCTACCCTGTGACACTTCTATCCCTATTTGATCAAAAGCAGTTTCTTGCTGCGTATTTATTCTTTAGGTCCCAGAAGTGGTAAAAGTATTTTTGTACAACTACGGTATATATTAACTAATGACTGAACATTTATCTGTGTGTTAATCAATACATTTATCTGTGTGTTAATCAATATTGAACTAAAGCATTTGGACATTCATGGTGCAGAGATAGAGAAAGTGAATGTCTGGAATGTCTGTGTTTACATCTGTACACCTCCAAGCAAGAACTATCTTCTACAGGGGTACAATACTGCATTCATAGTCAAAAGTTGCTGCAGATCATGATAGACTGCAAAGTAAACATTTTTGTTGCACTCCCAACCACAGAAACAAGAGGACAAAAAACCATGTGATGTGTTCAACATCTGTTCTTGCATGAAAGTGGCAATCAAGATGCTATATGCTTTGACTCAGTGACACTGTTCTCCAAAGAGAAGTGATGGGGTTTTTCTTGTAAAATCGTTTGTGTGGTATTAAACTAACAATATATCTGAGCTGAAAAATTCTGTGATTAAGGGAGAGGTCTGCTTCCTAACACAACAAAACACATAATTGTATAATGCTGTTAAAAAACAAACTAAAGATAGCAATCTCAATACAAAATCTTAAAACAGTAATCAACACTCTCCATTAGGTGAAATCAGCAAACACACTCTGCACAGGGTCCACACGATAGAGTGGGGGCTTCAGGGCTAGACTACCATTCTCCAGATAATAAATCTTGTCATATTACCTGAGAGAAACAGGTGCACCAATGCACCAATGCTTATATTCCAGCAATGTAAGCAGTTGGAGTATAATCGCTTTCTGCAAGACATCCTGTTTCATCCTGGGTTCTAACACACCCTGAGCACACAGACTTACTAGGGACCTTACCCAGCAGCTCCTGGAACAGCATTTGTAGATAACTGCTTGTCAGCATTTCACAGAAGGCTTCCCAGAGCTCTGAAGAGTTGTGAGCTGCTTCAGTTCCTGTCTTTCCCTGAAAAGGCCAACCATTTCTAGGAGGCACGTCAAAATCAAGGCATGATTCATTTTCACCTGGGTAGAACTTCATGTTATAAACTATTCAGATCAAAAGCTGTTCTTTTCATGTGGCCCAGAAGAAGACAATTACTTAGATATTCACGTAGAAGATATTCACTCTATAGAAAAATCATGTAACATCATTGGAAAAGTTTGACTGCTATGCACCAAATAAAAAGGGACTTTAATCTCCAGTGATGAAATTTTTCATGAATGCAGTAGCAGTGATCAATTCACCTTAAACAGTTCAGAAGGTTACTTAAAGAAAAACACTATCAGACAAGGGCAATGCTTAGAACTGGGCCACTATCATCAGCTATCTGAGGCTTGGGACAAGCAACTGCATCTACAAAAGAGAACAAAGAGAGCATTTTAAACCCGTATTTAGGAAAGGATGTTTCACCATGGTAGTGCAGTAGCAGATTTAACCAAAGGTAGCATTTCTGCCAGAACATATTTTAAGTACGGGACCCTGTCCTGAAGTGAGGCAATAGAGAGGCAACTTCACTTTAACACAGCACTGTTCTAAAGCTCCTTTAAAATTCTTTTCTCAGAGTAATAAATAATGGAAAACACATTTATTAAAACAGAAAACATGCAGGAGTGCCACACAAAGCATGCTATGCAAAAAGCCCCAGAGAAAAACAAACAAGCAGAATGCCCCAGCAACTGGGAGCCAGTTATCAAAAAGCCGTACAAAAAGAATACAGGGATTGTGTGGACTGCTGTCCCTTTCTTTCCATCACAGCTCAGGGCTGAGGACCAGAAGAAAGTCTCATAAACATTTTCTTGAGTCTTACCAAAGCACTGTTGAGCAGCTGGTACTGGTACTGCCCATGCATAGGGACCTTTAGAGGGACATACCGTGCAGCCTGCCTTCGGGCAATGCATGTATTCCCTGAAGAGCTCCTGCTGGAACTCTTGCGCTTCCAGGTTCTTTTCCCCATTATGCAGTCTCCCTGCCATAGTTTCTCTGTCCTCTTCCCTAGACTCGTCTTGACAATCAGAAAATCAGTTTACTTTTTCATCTTCGAACTTCCATTTTCCTGAATGCATTTTGTAAATGCCACTGTCCCTTCCCATGTCTCTTTAGGAGTCAAAAAGCAACATGTTTTCCTTATTTTCCATTTGTTGACAGGAAAAATTGTCAAGAATCATCACTTATGTTGCCAGACGTCTGATCAAATGCTTCAGCTAGGGAGCCAGAATTCTCCAACTGTGGCCTTGGTAAATTTGTAGCATCTGAAATGAAAAATAAGAAAATGGTTAACAGAGACACTGAGAAACTGCAGCAAACTCTCTAAACCAAGGAATTCAGTACAAAAAATACCTCTCAGTTCACAGTGGACTTTCAGAGCCTTTAAGGAAGACACCCTGTGCTCAAAATCTAAGTGATAAGGACATAATCATAATGATCTCCTGTCATCTTTGTTTCTTTGGGGTCAAGGAAAGGAAAGCGGGGCAGGCAAATATATCAGGCTTGTATCAGAATGTGTGAGTGAGCAGTTGCTCAAATGAGTCAAAGGATAGACACCACAGACAGACTCATATTGGACTACTTCCTACAGACAGCAAAATGCTTCAAGATAACCTGCATCTGGCTGTAGTCAAGGAATGAAGTCCTAACAGAATGAGTGTGGAGGGAACAAGACTGGTGAGTTTGCTCTTGCTGTTCTCTCAAAGCAAGATAAGCAGTGTCTGAGCTGAAGACAGGAAAGCAAATCCACACCAGCATCAAGGGAGATCAGAATTCTACCTTCAGTGCCAACCTAGGCACCTGCATCCTTAACAAACAAAGAAATCTTAATAATCTCGTCCTGTGAATTTGGGTAAATCGGGGCTAAATTACACTGTTCACCCTTCTGCTCTGAAATTTAGTCTCTTGTTGCTTCAGGGTGTAGATTGGTTTCTAATAATAATTACAGCTGTGCTAGGCAAGTCAGCCTGAAATGCGATTTGGAGCTGTACAGGTCTGATGTCCTGTAATTCAGAAGCAACACATGAACCAAACCATAACTTCCCCACAGCCCCTTACTGCTTGGGGCCTGACACCATCCACTGGAAGAAAGAGGGGTGTGGAGTTGCCACTTCTACTGTAAGAACAAATCACATGGATGGGTGCCTTCCTGCTCCATAAAACAACTGCATCTACCCACTTCATGAATAAAATAGTGGCACATATATTAACCCAGCCACCGAGCATGCAGACAAAGCCCAAAGTTAAGAAAAACAAAATAAACCAATGGCAGTAACATACCTTGTGTAGACTCCCTTATTTCCTGAGCTTCTCTCCTCCCAAACCCACTTGGCTGCTGTCTCTGGAGTTTCTGTCTCTACAAAGAGATCTGGATGCCCAGCACAGTCTCAGACATGTCCTGGTCTGTATTCAGATCCTGAGTCTGAATGGAGTATCCTTCTCTTCTCCCAACAGAAAATTTATGGGTACCCTTCTTGGCGCTGATTCCAAAGTGCCAAAAGTGAGGCAGGATTTTCTTCCACATCTGGGAGCTCTACTATCATCCCAGACATCGTTACAGTGCATCTTCAAGTTCTTTATCCTCTCTTGGTACTGCCCCAGGTACACTGGTACACTGATGGACAAGGTGGCTCTTATACTTGGCTATCAAGAGTCCAACAGACACTAACACCACCTCAATGTCCTGGACAGTCACACATGCTTAGTGTTACCTACATGAGGTCAGTTTGCAGGTATGATCGTTTCTTCTGAGAAATGTTCCAAGAACATCTTGATAGATACAGATAAATAAGTACATAGCGAAGAATTCCAAAAAAAGTATCACCTCAAGTCACTGGAGCAGAAACTGGACCTGAGAGGAGCATGGTAGATACTATGCCATGACTTGATGTCCGTACTTGAGTTAGGTCCAGAGCAAGAATAATTCACACAGTAGTGTGACCATGTATCACTGCTAGCAGATGCAGATGGAGTTCAATACTTTTCCCAGGAAGAGGTCCTTACATGAGTATGCTTGCCAAAAATCTCCAGTGTGAAAATGAGGTAAATCAGTGTGGAACTGATCAGTACTGATAGGAAATCAGCATGTGACAGCATGCCATAAACCTTTTCAAATGTACTGGATCAGCAACAGCTGGGCACACATACCCAAGCACTTCCAACAGCAAAAGGGAAACAAATCTGTAAAATCTGCCATCAGAAAGCCAAGCATAAATGGCAGATCTACACCATAGATTATTTTTGTTTGAACACTCAGGAATGGGAACTATTTTGTTGGGCATTACCCTCAGATACTACACAAGAGCAAAACTGAAATGCCTTCAGAAATTAAAAAGAAGCACATGCAGTGGTAGAACACCCAAAATCTTTCTCCAAACAAGGACATTATGGAAGGCAGTGATGTTAGAAACTTTCCAGACAAAAATGGCAGTCCAGCCTTTGAAAAGTGAGGAGATAAGGTCTCAACTGTGACACAGACCTTGTCAAAGTCCACTGCAACTGCAACCCTCCCTACTTCCTGCAAAGTCCCCCAGATCCACTACTGTCTAAGAGAAGTCAAGACCAAGAGCCAGTGCTCAGAAAATTCCCTTTCCTCCAGACTACTAGCATAGCTCAAGAAATGCAGTGTTGTGACTAATTTGTTTTCATAAGAACATCCAAAAATGCAAGTTGTCACAAGAAAATATGAGAGTGCTCTTTGCAGTCTAAACCCAGGAATATACCTCTAGAATTCATTAAAAATCAAATAATATGCAAATTCAGCATATAATACTACAAAGAGAATTACACATGACTCGAGTGGTTAATAAGTAGATAAACAGTGGTGAAAATATTCTAATTCTAGCTCAGATCTTCAAGCAGTCCTGCACATTATCAACTTGCCTCTCATTTTCATTGTAATGCATTACAAACCAAATAATACGTACAAGATCAAGTGAAGAACTCACTGTTTTTCAGTCGGGTATGTAACTGTTTGAAAGACTGTCTTGTACATTTTTATTCTGTGAAAACTATTTTGTAATAGAAAAAAAACAATAGCTAGGGAAGAACCCATTACGACATCCGTGCAATATATCTGTGTTCATATAGTAGAAGCACCTGCTGAAAGCATGATGATGCTAGCACATCTTCTCGTTACTTTAGCATGGCATCATTAAGTTAGTAGCAGTTGGAGGAGCATTTACAATTGCCTAAAAGGTACTAGGTGTTCTTCTCTGTACAAATTTCAGGTAATAGGTATCCATAAAAACAACAGAAAGACTGGAAAGTGAAAGAATAAATTTCCAACAGTAATTTTTTTAGATAAAATCACTGTCGAAGTTTATTAACCTCTGCCACAATATCAAATGAAATGAAATTGCAGTGTGTGTGTGGCAGTAGCATACACACAAAACTTCGGAGAAACTTTAGAGAAAACAAATCAAAACCCCTCTACCACCACACAAATGTCCATTTATCTAATAGTGAACAAAGAGAAAACATTTTACCGATGTAAAGAATAATAATTCTCTCATACTCTGAAGGACAGGATCTAATTACCATCAACTTAATTAAAACTGATTTATCGATTCCTTAACTTTCTGATGTTGATTTAACCCCGTTGCCTCAGGGAATGCTTTCAGAGCTTTCCAATGTTATAATTTTTTATATTAATTAAGCTATTTTGATTAGTTCAGCCTTTTAAAAGCTGTTCTCAATGCTATACACTTGCTAAGTGACAAATGGTAGAGTTTAAACAGGTATACAAGTTCAAGCATTTCTGGCTTTGCTCTTTTTTCCCCCCTCTCTTCCCTTTGTCCACTCTGTTTGCCCGTAAGAAAATAAATGCATTGCAAAAGATCTGTATAGAAAGAAGAGTTTCCAAAAAGTGTACCTTTTTAACAGCTATGGGCACAGTAAGTGAGCTGCTTTGTGCCCACTGCTCAATTTTCCTGAGCAAACACATGAATCCCCAATCTAACAATCCTTCCAGTCCTCAAAGCCTGTAGGTACAAGATAACCCTATGTAAATGAGGAGGGTCTATTTATTTTGATGGATTTAAACTTGAACTGCATTAAAAACTAAGCACAAACACCTGAGTGTTTTGAGAAGGAGAAATGGATAGGCTTTGCTTCACTTAAGTCTAAATCAACAACCCTGCAGAAAACTACCCCATGAAATACTAGACTTCCATTAACTGTAACTAAGAGAGCAGTTATGAGAAAAATTAAAACATCATCTCATTCAGCTAGCACCTTGGAAAAGGTGAATTTAATTTTTTTAAGGTTTTTACAAGACTAAAACAATTCCTGTATTCTCAGAATTCAGGGGAGATAATGAGAATTTTTTAGTTTTTCTTTTTCATTTGCCCAGCTGTAAGCTAAATTATTTGGCACTGCTGGAAAGTAATTTTCATACTGTTATGCCTTCAGTTAATATCTGACTTTCAATACCAAGTTAGTGTTGCCAAGTTTTACTATGTATCATGCAGCCTAAATCATCCAAATCATGAGTCATTAAAAAAACCACCAAACACTACACCATTTTTATACTTTGTATAATGCAGTATAAAAGAAAAATTACTTATCAGAACATGAAATACCTGAAAATGAAGTACATCCAGATTTTTACCTATCTCCAGAACTTCTTTCAAAATATATTTTTTTATATGAAGCCCCATATAAAGTTTCCAACACAAACACTTGCATAGGTAAAGCTCCAAACAATTCTGCTTATTTAAAAAGCACTTAAAACTCCATCAAAGTCACAATAAATAGCAGGACTGCACCACTGGTAAAAAAAGAGAACGGAAAACCCCAGCAAAACACTAGACAAAGCACTAAAAATCCTCAGAAATGCCTTGAAATACAGTTGCAATCCTATTAGTTTAAGACTGACACACATGCTCAAGGGAAACCAATTGATTATCAGTCGACAGAAACTTACCTGCTTAAGTGCTTTCTTTGTGTGCTGCTGGAAGGAAGATACGAGCTTGCTTTGCACCGGTGCATTAGTAAGGCTTGAATCACGATTGGAAGACATTTCTTCAGATGTCTGCTTTGGGCAAACTTTATGTAAAGAAAAAAGAAAAAAAAAATCAGAATCCTGTGATGGGGGTTATCTTCTCTATCTCTGAAAGTCCTGAGGACAGAGAAAAATCAAGAAGCCTGGAAAACAAAAAGCTTGCTCTAAGAAAGGCAACTAATCCTGAGGTCTGTATGAGCTGAAAAGCTGCCATATTCTAAATAAATGCATTGCTTCACAGATGTTTCTATCTCATCATAACCTTTCTCTGTAGTCCTGGAGAACTTAAATATTTTGCCTTTCAGATCCTAAAAGATAACTAAAATAGTTTAACCATGGTCTTCACACAGAAGCTGGACAAAATTATTTTCCTCATCAAGACATTTTTAATGAATGTTTCTGAATGTGTATCTATACATGAGACACTGATGACCCTGTGTTCTAGAAATATTTATTGATACATAACTTCATTCTAGATTGTAATGGTGTCTTAGGGGCCAGACTCAACTATTTCGTAAGTAATTCTTAGTGAAGCTATGACAACAAACTCTTTCCTGTGAAACGGGGAGACTGGAATATAAACAGGAATTCTGGTCTTTCAGGTAAGACACACTGCTACCTGTAAGCCTTCTAGATAATACATAATAAATACTGCAGCACTTGCATTAAAATACCTTCTGGATACATGTCATGTGAGACACAGAAAAAGTCTCCTGGTTAAAAATAAGATGAAATATAATTAATTGTTTTAGAAAAACGCTTTACTAAACAGATAATGAGAACTGTGAAAACAGATGTATGATCCTTTTAGTCTTGGTAGTCTGAACATTTGACTAAAAGGACAGTAAAAACTTTTCCACTTTTCATGCCTTACCTTACTATTACTCTTAGTAGTTTCCTGAGATAGCCCAGCTTAACCAGCATTATTAGCAGGAATACAGAAATTAAATGTTTTTTTTCCTATATTCCTCCACCAACTCAATTCCACCTTCCAATTCTGCTCAGAACTGTTTTTTGTGCAGCCGTGTGTGGTTTTCCAAGTTTTGCCATATTTTGTACACCCACCAGAACAGTCTGAAGACACCCAAAGCAGAAGCACAGACATGTCAGAAATAATCCTAGCCCAGTGCTTCTGTTTGTCTATGGTTTTCTCCTCCCATCCTTCAGTGGGATGAGCAGACACCTGAGTAGCATTCTCACTTCCCTGACTTTAGCAATGTTTCTTAGAAGAACTACTGTAAATATTTTTGTTTGTATTTTTAAGAAAAATAGAAACAATTTAGCTATCAAAATTAAATGGCCACCATAACATGCATGCGACACTAAACTTTTAGTTTTCATGGTGAAATAAGTAAGTAATGCTTCACTCACAGAGAATGCACTCTATTTTATGTCATTGGCATTATGTCAAGATAATTTTCATATTAGATTAAAAATTTCCACGAACAGATGAGACAAAAAACAACTTTGTCACAAGATTTATGACTGATATTTGTCACTTTTTTCTGTTACACTTGGAGACTTAGTAAAAATATACAAATAAGCTGCAACACAAGACAGGCTCTGTCTTACAGAGCTTACAGCATCACCTGGTTTGGATCAATCTTTTCCACATGATGAGCAAGGCTTACTATCAACAACTGAAAGGAACAGCAAAGTGCCAGCAGAAAACAAACAGTAGCTGGTTTATATAATGTACATCACTGCATTAGCTAAGGTCCTGAGTTGAAGAACACCTACACCAAAATAAAAACCTGACATTTCAAATTACCTAGCTTTTGTCTTTTAAAGATAATTTATTCACCGTTTTTCTGGCAAAGTCTGAGAGCCAAAGAACCAAAGACAAAACAGAAGTAGCGTCAGCACACAAACCCCGGAGTCGAGAACAAAAACAAGATTAAAAATGCCTACAGAATGAAAACTGCTATATACCTAACTGTCCCTCCTAAGAGAGGATTCAGCATGACTTGTCATATTCTAAGTATTTCTGTTCTCCAGGATGACTGCAAATTCTACTACCTCCTTGTTAAAATGAGAAATTCTGATTTTCATTGCTCTGATCTACGCCACTATCCAAGAGTCTCCCTTATTTATTCTGGTGCTAACATTCATCCTGGAGAGGTTTGGCAATACTAACTGATAATGCTCAACACTTTTATAACTTTTACTGTCAAAATTATAATATAGTACAGGAATAAACAGTTTTATATTGTTTTGTTCTTTCATTCACTGTTTTTTTAACAATAAAACCTGAAATTGTGACATGGTTTATTAGAGGCCATATTTCATATTTGTATCATTGCTTCAAGCTTACTTAAAAATATTATCATCGTATTGTCTCTTTTGCTTCTGTTTCTTTAAAGCTTTGACAACAAAGTTAAAACAAGGAACAGGGATTGTTCTAGTGGGTGAAGCAACTGGAGCCCACTGAAACAATAGCTTCCCATTGCTGTAACCTCTTCTGCAGTTATAGAAGAAATCAAAGAAGAAATATTGAAGAAATCAAAACAATAAGTTTTAATAAATTAAATTTAATAATTAAATAAGTTTATAAATTAAATACAAACATGAGTTAATGAATAAATCTATTCTTTAAAACATATTCTGCTATGTAGCAATTTAAATCAATCTGTTCCAAAGTCTCATTAAACTACAGTACCTGTGACCACAAAAAGATGTATTTATTTGTTTGTTCATTTATATGTATGAAGCCCAACTGGTTTTCTCTGAATGAGTCAAAAGTAAAAAAAGGAGCAACTATGACAGAAAAATACATAAGCGTCTGAAGTGAACATGGGTGATCCTAGTGAAAAAAAATTCCTGAAGAAGAGAGCAGGCATTTCTGCTATGGAAACCAAGGAACACAGTAAAAGAAAAACAAATTCAAGAAGAGACAGAGGTCTTTGTTCATACCTGCAAATTTAAAAAGGTGTAACCACTTTGTCCCTAAGCACTGAAGATGAGTGAGTATTATCCATGTTCTCTTGAGAAGCTTTATAGAAAAGAATGCTGAAAGTAAACTTGATGATGGGGAGGAAAAAAAGAATCTGAAAGAATGCAAAAGATGAAGGAAAAATATTTGGGTAGCAAATAAAGAGGATTCACCATTATTACTACAGGAAAAGAAGAGAACAACAGCAGTTTTAAGCCTAGAGGAGCAGTTTCCATTAAGTGAAGAATAATTACGCTCTGTTCTTTAAATCGGCTTCTTCAAGGGCCAGGACTGAGTGAGGGAATAAAGCAAAAAGCAACTATTAAGCCATAAACTGTCAGGTTATGAGCTGAAGAGCAGCTTGGTTTCTGAAGACGAGCCCTCCTTAGTGAGCATTCAGAGAGTGTTAACGTACATGATAGAATTAGAATTACTTAGCAAAAAGAGCATGTTAGAAATGTTTTTGACAAGTTCCATTTAAAATAACTTTGTCTCTTCCATTTTTCCAATACCAGTTTTGGTAATTATTATGAAAGGCTATCATTTATAAAATGCAGCAATACTGTCTTTTAATTTCAAATTTCATAGGCTATCTCTGAAATTTCTTACTACCTTTTACATTCTCCACCCAAGAAATACGAGGCCTACATAAAACGTACTAGAAGACAAGCTTCTTCAAAAAAAAATTTTTTATAGGAATACAATTTAAAATTGTTCTGTCTCACTGCCACTGATAGTTATTTGGAATAATTATAACCTTATTTCTGTAACTAGAGAGACAAAATTAATTCTGATTTCAGACAGTCCATACTGATTTAAAATCAAACCAGTAAAACCAACAACAGTTCACTTCTTCTTTGTTACAGAAACCACAGCACATAAGAAGGATTGTTTACTGATAGCTACAATATGAAAGATAAATTAATATTGCCATTATTTGCTAGAGTCTACTTCAAGCAGAAAATGTATTCACACACTCTGGAGATACAAAACTTAATAAGAGAACTCCCTTAGGAAAACATGCACAGAAAATCTCTCTCTAAAATACCCATAAAATCCAGTATTTTCTTTGGATGACACAGATCTATACTTGTATTGACACTGTCAATAGTCACACTTTGCCAACACAGATGAATCAAGTGATTCAACTCCATCTCTCTGATCTCTAGCACCCGACTCAAAATCTGAACAATTCAAAACTCAGCTGTTGCCATCAGCCCTTGCAAATGAAAAGTAGTTGGGGAGTCAGTTAATTGTACAAGTATGCCAATACAAGTGAAACCAGATGCATATATCAAGGGCACTAACATGGCTATAATAACCTTTTTGAAAAGCAATACCAGCACTGTGAAATAAGGAGTAATATTGAGTAGCATTTTTTGGAAAAAGACATCAAATACTGCATCAGCTTAGTAACTTGAGCTGAATCGCATTATATTCTCAGCTTGCCTTTGAGCCCAAATATTTCACAAAGATTAGAAAACTGTGAATCTTTATTCCAAAGGAAGTCAACATTTACCAGTAAAAATATACAGCCTGTCATCACTAAGCCACCGTTTTTCTAGGCCTCATTAGCTCTACTGGACAGAAGAAAAAAAAAGGCATTTGAGAAAGATTTCTCCCTCAAGCACCGCATCAGTTTCTGTCATTCCTATGAGTCTTCTCCAGTGCCAATGAAACAAAGAGAGGTAAACTTGATCCTGGGTACAGTACTTTTATAGCTACTTGAGGGGAGGTAAAAAACCAACCCATTAAAACAACAATAACAAAAAGGAAAAAGTGAAAAACTGTCTCTTTCTGGTGTGTCATCTGAAACTCTGTATGTTTTTAGAGCTACTATTCCGTTACTGCCCTTCTGCTTTTGGAAGAGCCTGTCCCAAATGCCCCTGTTGCCATGTGCAGCAGACATATTCAGCAGAATCATCAGCTGCTATTCCCAAGAGAAAAGATGCTAATGATAACAGGTTTCCCTGAATTGCCAGAAAGTCCATTCCTGGCAGGGAACTGGATATGTGAACCTGGACCCAGGTTCCAAACAATGGCGAGTATTCATCCCTCACCAAGTGACTTATCCTAGTGGTGTCCTAGTCCATAGAAGCACACAGGGTTCAAGAGCAACTAAAACAAAATTCCAGGATTCAGCTTGACTCTGATCCTCTATGAACAATCATTTCGCCTACCATCTCTAAGAAAACTGGCTAAATAATTCATTCTGCCTTTTCACATTCGCAGCTGATGAACTTATAATTTATTTTAGCAAGTGCTGAAAACCAGAGTGTCTCAAGAAAAGACACATGTTTCTCATATTTAGCCCAACATCAGAACCTATCTTTATCCCAGCATCAGCTAGGATTCAGGAGGGAAGTCACACTACTGCAGGAATTGCTGCCTCCTCTACAGTTACATCATTGTGCATTCCACTGGCTTGCCACAAGTTTTAATCAACTGCACTCCATGGCTGATGGATTAGGCCTAGCTACAGAAACCCCAGGGACAAATGGGTTTTGAGAACAGAACATCCTATTGATGGGCAAAAGGATATTATAGTCATCATTTTCCCAGGCAACAGTAATTGGAATTTTAATTCTTTTACTGACTACATCTTTACCTGTTGCCACTCTATTTGAGGAAAATGGGATTTATAAAAAAGATGTGAGACTGCCAGACATCCTCTATAGAAATCCTACTCCAAAGAAAATCTTTAAGTATCTTTAGGGTATGTCTGTAGAGAAGGTGGAGAAAGAAACATTTTTCTACGGCATCTGAAAAATCCTGAGGTGTGGCCACTCAAGTTGTCAGTTTAACAACACTGATAAGAATGCTTTCATCAAGTCATTTGTAAGGAAATTTTATAGAATTATGCAAATAAAATTGCTCAGTAACCTCAGTAAATGTGCTGATCAGGGAATAATGTGATTCTTCTCTGTTCAAGTATCAGTTGGTAGTTTTCACTCTGAGAGCTGGAGACTATCACCTAAAAGCC
Organism: Florisuga fusca; assembly: GCA_038090715.1. Classification (NCBI taxonomy): domain Eukaryota; kingdom Metazoa; phylum Chordata; class Aves; order Apodiformes; family Trochilidae; genus Florisuga; species Florisuga fusca. Next base: position 17,708,290 of record JAAWXA010000005.1, read on the forward strand.
CACAAAAAGACCGAGGCTTAAGGTTTTATCCTCTGCTTCCATCTAACTTTTACACAGCACTTTTTAAACCTTGACAAACAATTTCTGATCATTGACAGAACTAGGGCTTCTGGACTCTACCACAATGGAAACAAGAACAAATAAAAATGCAATCCATTGGTCAATTAAGAATACAAAGTGCAAATAATGACCGTTCTCATATTTATCAAACATAAGGCTGTAAGGAGACATTATATCTACTGAGTTTTCCTAAAACACGAGCCAGAGAATAAGCATTTTTTGTAATGAATCATGCTATTTTTATGCAACAGAATTGTTTCCTGGAAGGAAAAAACAAAAATCTCAGCTTTAGACCGTAAAGTTTAATTGATCTTGTCAGACTTGGTCTGCTACAGCAAATATTTTCTACAGAAATACTTTATTTCAAGTATTCCCAAATAAATCAAATCACCATCCCATCTTTGATAAACTACCTAGATTGTCCCTATTAAATTTCCCAGGGCAAAGGAGCTATTATTTCACGCAGGAGCTCTTATGTGTCTCTTCTAAATCCTTTCCTGTTTGTCTTAATTCTTTCTTACAGCTATAATGAATGCAATACACTAGTAATCATTTAACTAGTGCTGTACCCAAAGGAAATGCTGTGCCTATATTCTTCAATCAGTACAACCAGAATTATAGTCCAAGAACGGCACCGGACTAATTAGCAAAAGCATCTCAGTCATGTTCAATTAATTTTCTATTGTGATCCTTAAATGCTTTTCAGAATTGCTGATTTGTTGAGTAACATTTCTATGGTGCAAATGTGACCTTTTTTCTTCACATCAAAGTCTAAAATAAATCATGCTTATCAACTGTAATCATTTACAAGGCAATCAAGAGGAGTCTCAATGTTATTATATCCTACCAATACATTTAATCATGAAGGATTTCATACTTTTCAAAATGTATTGACAAAGACATCAAATGAAGAGTGGACAAATCACATCATCAAAAGTACAGCAAAACCATCTACTGTTGATGGTGATTCCTATAACTTTGCAGATCTAGTAATTTGTTAGTTTCAATCCTCTTAAAACCGGCTCATTTTTTTTACATGGTGCTGGTTTTAGTGAAGCGTTCTATACCGTAAATGAGATCACTTACAGAAGTCTACATATTTGTTAATAGATACCTCTAGCAACAAAACTTTCAGTCTCAAGAAGAGCTATCATCAAACATGCTTGATGAAACTATGCTCTGTATCAGCTGACTGAAACAAGATGTTCCATCTTCAATTCCTTACCAATGACATCCTGCATCAGCCTTTCTTATATGCAATACTGACTGGCTGTTGTCATCCTGTATACTCTTTTAAAATATATCCACTGCATTACATTAAAAAATTTCAAATGCCTTGCTTTCAGAAAGCTAAATACATTCAGTTTTCCAAGATTTCTTAAAAATGAAATACAAAGGAAAGTTGTCAGCTTTAAAAACAATCTCTGTGTAATTTACTGCTCTACTCCAAATATTTAAAAATGTTTCATTTTAGCAGCTGCTCTTTTATGTCACTGTAAGTGCTAGAATTATTTTTATTACTGTAAACTGTGAACATAGCATGCGGCCTCCTCCCAGTCAAAACCCAGCAATTTTCTACTGCTGGCATTCTGGCATCCTCATTTACATCCTACCACTCCTAAATAATTACCAGGTTTTTGCCATGATTTTATTTTGTTTATAGCAAGTAACACCAACATTTGCTTTCCTATCTCTAACCATATTTACATTGCTTTTCACTGCTGTATTCTGCCTGAAACTTAGGGAAGTGTAGACCAACAAACTGTCTGAGTATCAGACAGGAACTGCTGAAGAACTACAGATATGTAATGTCCACTTTGACATGCAATACATACTACATAAGCACATGCACATGCAGAGTCTGTTAACTTACAGACATATCAAAGAAAATGAAGCAGAGCAGACTCGTATTTTTCCACTAGGCTTCAAAACTTCACCACTAAGGTCACAACACCCTGTCTTAGGTGGTTCTGTTACTCCTGCTACTGAAGATTTTGTGATTTTTCAACACTACTCACAAGCAACACTGAAATAGTAATTTAAGTCCTGTACAGGTGGAGCTTGGAAGGTAAGTTTCTCAAGATCAAAAGAAAAGAAGTCTGCAGCAGAAAAAAAAAAACATGAACTGAGCCTTTTAATGTTCTAGCTGTAGATAGGACACCCTTTTACCATATACAAAGCAAGTTGAAACAGTAGGCTGACATCCAGCAGTGGGATAGGTTAAAAGGGGGGCAGCAGAACAACTAATGAAGGAAAGGCTTATTTCAGAGGAATCTTGATTTTGTATAAAGTATTTGCTTAATAAATATCATACAAATCTATTTTTAATAAGAGGCATATTTATTTCTATTACTTGCTAGTAATTTTGGGTGACTGCAGAAATGTGTCTTCTTTATGAGCAATTATTACCTCTCAAAAAGAAAAATTAATTCTAAGGGTGTAATTTTCAAGTTCTTGCAATGTTTCACTTTGTTATTATCTCAGAGACAAAAAAATGCACTTGATTTGCTACTTCAACATGCCTTTATATCAACATGGCACCCAGTAGAATCTCTACCTGAAACAAATGAAAAAAAATACAAACCTTTGTCCTCTGACCAAAACTCTATTGAGGGACCAAGCCCAAACGCCCACACTGAAATCAGTGAGATGTCTATCCAACAACTGCAAGTCTGAAGCCCGGTAAGGCAAATAACTCTTTAGCTGTGGGGCCTAGAACAAAAAAATTGTAAGCCAAAAAATTACCTCCTCAAAATACACCGCACAGCACTACTCATTGTCTTTTACAAATCTAAGTCCAATAAAGGCATTTGGTGTTCCTGAATTCTTTATAAGGCCAAAAAAGAAAGGGAGATGAATCAAAAATAGTTCCACTCATCAAAAAATATTACTTACACTGATTACAAATAACAGTATGAAAATCTCAACTAGACGTACTTTTTTCTCTTTTCAAAATACGCCCTCTAATATTGAAAATAAAACACCTACCACCATTTTCTTCTCCATTATTATTGTTTGTCTCAGCCATTTCTGTTCCATCTAACTCAGATTCACATCCTAAATCCAATGTTCCATCAGTAGGGCATGTTGATTCTTCTTTCTAGTTAAAAAAGAAAAAGAAAACTAAAATTAAAAAGGAAAAACTCAATCATGATCCTGCTGCATCTTGGAGAACAGATTACTGCAGAGTAGTCTGATGCTTACATTTCAAAAAACAGAATGAAATAAAATATGCTTGTGAACTTCTTTAGAAAAAGACTTTCATGAAACAACTTGCAAAGCAAAACCAAGAGAACTATTTTGTGAAGTCATAGCATGCTCCTTGTTTAAAATGTCAATTGAAATTGACATTCTATGATTCTATGAAAAGGCAAGATCTTTCACTTCTGGACTTTTTTTTCTTTTTTTTTCTTCTTTTTTTTTTTTTTTTTTCTTAACAGAAGCAGACTTGTTTGGCTGTTAAAAATCCTAGTTTTCCAGTTCAGTGTCCACAGCACCGCAGCCAAACACAAATCCTTTAATGTTTCTTTTCTGCCTTTGCCTGTTTCCTGAATTCAGATAGCTGAAGCATATCTGAATACCTGGAGCTCACAAGCATGGGAGCAATCGTGAATACTTGGATTTATGCCAAGAATATCTCCCGTTTTCAAGAAAAACAACAGCATTTGTTTTAGTAGATTAGGAAACTGAGCTTCTAAAAACTGTTAGTTCTGTCTCAGATACAGAGTTTTTAATTACCAGGAGCATGAAATTCTATATAGTTTTATATTTTTTAAGTCCTTGCATCAACTAAATTACAAAGAAATCCTTTCCCCCAGCCCACAATTTTACTTGACTACATTTAGACTGCCAAACACATAATCTGTTTTTTTTTTTCTCACCTCTGCCTCACATTCCTTCACTCCTATTGTGAAACCCCTCTAAGTTTGATCATGTACTGCAAAAAAAAAAAATTTCCACCCAGAGAAACCATCATATTCATACCAAAATGAAAAATTATGAGGAAAAGGAATAGAAACAGCATAAAGGTAATATCTCTAAAATTAAATTCCTTCTCAAAAGCAATGATTCAACCTGTAAATTGAAAGCTGATTTGTATTACAGTTGCAAATAATTTTGCACTATTCAAGAATAAAAACATTAATAAATTACATAAAAAGAGCCAGTGATCCTCTTGGGCTCACTGCTCATGAAACAAAGGCCTTTCTGTTAACAACTCTGAAAAAATAGCATTGTAGCTAATCTACGTGTTTTTTACACCATATGCCAAATTCAAGAGCATGTATATGCTTTCTAGGATAAAATATTCAATGTTTACTTTCATTATAAATCCTTTTAAAAGACATCTGAAAGCATTTAGAAGGACTATCAGGTCATTTCCTCTCCAAAGAAACTAATCTGTTTACCTTTATATCTATTGAGACATTTATAAAACAGTTTAATAGCAATCTGTACTTTCCATATACAAAATTTAAACTTACTTTGAGAGCGTAGAGTCCCGACTTCCCAGGGATTTTGAAGAATGTTCCATCACCTACACGAGTGTTAGTATGAAGCATTGCATTCAGGCAAGCTAATGGAGAGGTTCCACTGAAAAATAAAATTGTGCAGTCCAAGATTGAGTGCCTCTTGTAAAACTACTCCCTTGGTCATTTTTTTAAAGACTCATGCTTGCCTGGCTTTTTTTTTTTTTTTTAATTCTCTCAACCCTGAAAACATCTACATTACAATAACAGGCCAGTTTCAAACTTAATCATATGCATCTGTCCCCTAGGCTCGAGGCAAAAAGTCTGTGAATTATAATTATGTTTTTCTTCATACAGCAACCAGCTTCACATTCTAAGAGAAACAAAGTCCAAATATTTATGTGAAATTGCTTCGTAAATAACACCATGAAGCCTCATTTTTAAAACGTTACAGACAATGTGGCTGCTGCACATGAATGATCAAAACAGTACCAAGTTCAAGGGCAGCTGCATCCCATAGGATGAAAAGCTACAAAAGAATAATAAAGAGCCACGTTTAACATTAAAAGTGTTATATAGTTAAGCCTTCTTCTGGGCTTAACATGGTCAGCATGCATTACTATACAGAAATACAAACACATTTGTACTTTTTATGAAGCCCTATCTTCTCTAATTAGAATTGTTTTAGAGGTTAAGAGATTGACGTACACAAGGTAGTAATTGTAGTACCACTGTGGAATGCATGTAAAGGGACTATTTAAAAAGAAACACAACACATTAAGAAAAAAAGAGTACTTACACAGAGATGACTTTGTAATATATGCATGCTTACACAAAAAAAACCCCAACCAAATGTTTCTACCCTAGCTATACTTACACTGTTCTGAAAAGATGATCTAAGAAATGGTGGGGAAGAAGGTAGTCATCAGTTGTTTTATTTCATTTCAGTTTAAAAATTCAAGTACAAGATTTACAGATGGACTACCACATCTTTGTCCCCATTTACTGACTAATGTACACAGTGTACTCAGGGACTGACTCTGAAACTGTGCTTCTTCCCTGGGGTCCTTAGCCTGCACGCACGCTTATCTTTAGCCACGTAAATATATTCCACTTGGTTAAGTGGAACAATGCCTGTGCATTAAATTAAGTGTGTTGCTAAGTATTTCAGGATTAATTATATACTCAACTATAAACCAGGAGCAGGGCTTCAGAAGTCCATCAGAAATTACTGTTCTTTACTGTGCTATTTTATAAGACAATATCCATTCTCTGTTGAAAAATGCACGACTGATTATTTTTTAAAAATAAAACTGGACTGAAATTGTCAACTTTCATATGATGATGCTTTCTGTTGATGTCCATGGCTCTGCTACAACAAAATTAATCCTTATTTTACATGTATTAATTTAATGAAAAGATGGATAGTGTGTTAATTGTTCTTTGGGCAAAAATTAAAGTGTCCTCAGGACAGGAAGTCCTACCCAGTACCGTTTACTTACCATTGGTCACCTAACACATCACTGAAACACATTACACTGAAAACCAAAAACTACAGCCTAAAAAAGCTGCTTGTTGATAAACACATCAGATATTTAACAGATACCTATTTTATAAGTTTCCTGAATATAATAATGCTATACGAAAATTCTGACAAGGTTTTGTTGCTTCTTTTTCCCCCTGAAAATAAAACTAATTCCACATCTGGCTTTGATCTAATACTGTGCCAGCATACAAAACTAAATACAGCAAAAATATAATGATACTGCCAGCAGTAGCACAGAAAACATTAAAATACTCCATTGAATTTAACAATTATTTAAACCATTTTGGAATAAGTAGAATTTTTCTCTTTACACATTTTCCTTATTGTATTAATGTTTGACAAGCAAAGACACAAGGATTTTAATAGAGCAGTTCTAGTTTCATAATTTCTTCCATATGTTAACATATGTAACATGAAGCAATTTTGACTCTCACAGCCTTGGACCTTTTTAGTGAAACATTATCACAGATTAAGACTTGCTCTGGAAGACACCAAAAAACTCACTGACTGTGCAATAAAGGACAAAGTCAATACATCAACAAGAGACAAAACTGTGTGTGCATGTATGTATGATTCGTATACTTTTCCTATATCAATGCAGATATTCTGGACTTCAAACTTATTTTTTAGATATCATTAACTAATTAAAATGATACAAGATTAATGAACCCAAAATAGAGGATTTGGCAATATCTCATGACTACTACTGTGCTCGCAGCAGATATCTTAATCTTCAAAGTCTAGCCAACTGGCAAGTGGACAATAAAATCTACTTTCTGACTTACAAAGAAATCTATATCAGCTACTGAGCCAAGAAGTACTTTAATTACCGTTACGCTTGTTTCATACAGATATCTGCAATTCCGAAATAATTTGGCACGCAACCAAAGAGATATATCCACCCTTCTTGAGAATTGGACTTGGGTATGCCTATAACGAGCAGTGAACATACCACACATACTTAACTTAACTTGCAAATGAAATAATAATCTGGACACTGTGGGATGGGATTTAATATGAACTAACAGCTCAAACTGGAATTCCACGGTGTCCTTAATCACTATTTTGACCCATGTTAACCAATGATTTGCCTATTTTTCTGTCAGCATAGTCATCCCTAAAACACTTATTAAAATTCCCAAACATTACCCACAAGAGATGCTGGGAATGCATGTAGCACATGTTATCACAACCCATGGGACTGTGGTTAAAAAAGCCAGGAATCAAAGATACGATGATACAGACGGATGTCTGAATCACAGAGCAGTTTCTGAGGGATCCATAATACTTATTGCATGCTTTCTAAATTCTCCTGCAGCCTGAGGACATACTCGTTCTTTTCAGAGCTGCTGACATTAATGCAGCAGCCAAGGACTGCCAAATACAAGGCTGAGTATCTTTGAATGTCAAAAATGGCACAGTTTGACCTAAAGTGGTTGAAACACTCCAGATCAGTTCAACTTTGATTCAGTTTAATCAAATTGGATACAGTAATATTCTACTGTGTAACTTGATACCTGTGAATTTTTAGAGTCATAACGTATTTTCAACCAATATGCTGCAAGCTTTGTTGCCACAGTCTACACGCGAGGAATATATTTACCATTTACAGCTGTCAGATGCAGAATTTTCATACTATTTATCATCTTCTGAGTGAGATTGGTCTAAACCACTGTGGTATTCTACGTCATTTATACATGGGAGTTATCCTCTGTAGCAGCATGACTTTAAGACTGAGCACTTTCTAATTGTATGTTTATTCTTATATGTATATACATATATACATACAAGCTGTATAACCACACCTGCATACTTTCAAAAAGATATAAAAAGAAGTTACTTACTTTCTGTAAAGGTGATATGAAGTCACAACAATCAGCAGCATAGAAAAGAAAGAATTACTGATTAGCCATCCAATATTTTAAAAATGATAATAAACTTTTATAATTGAATAGACATTAAACATGTCAACATTTCATTAACATTCTTTCTCAGAATCAATGTAAGTTGAGAGTAATCAACATATCCTACTAAATAGGATCACAAAATTTCTGTGCATTATCAAAGCAAGCTTTTCACCCCAACTCCCCCGCAGAAGTGTCTCCAATATTTTGTGATTCTGGACTCCCTCTACTGGTCATGCAGACCGTGTTGCCTAAATCAAAATGCCAGACTACAAAGTCTCCACACATGAAGCCTTGCAAAAACATATAGGGGAAGTAAAGACTCAAGTTACTTTCTCCCCTACCACCTCCCGCAAACTCCACAGAATCTGTACAAGCACCAGTAAAAACACCACTTATTTTTATATTGTAAACTTCTCAAACTCAAAATTTTGTCAGAAAACCCTGGAAAACTTCAATGATTCTACATTTAATTCTAATGGTTTATCTAGACCGCTTGCCAAGAGCAAAAAAATAAAAAAAACATGACCTTGGGGAAAAAAAAAAAAATTAAATGTGGAAAACAAACTGACTAAAGCCAAGGTGTCCAGACAATATAGTGTGGCAGACAGTGAAAGATTCCTAACACTTTGCAGACAAGGCACCTCAGGTCCTGCAGCATGCAGCATTTCAGCCACAGCCCCCTGCACATCATAGCCCTCTCCCAGAACTTATAAGGGTTCCTGATACGTTCTCAAATAGAACAACTGCTGAAAGAGAAGCACTCAGCATTTACTGTTGTAAATGTGATCAGTATTTATTTGTTTAAAATCATTTGTTCGGTTTATACAGATCCATAAATAGTCTCAAGGGAGCAATAATTTTTACTCACTGCTGGAAAGAATGAAAACTTGAAAAGCTTCAGTACTAATTTCTAGACTTGGTACGAAGTCATAGAGGATAAAATTTGCCTATAATGAATGTAAGTTACACCAGTTTGGAAGGGTTTGTAAAGCTTCCTGGAATAAAGGACCTAAAGTCAGAAATAATATGATGAACTCGAGACAGCATTTAAAATCAAAACCAGGAAATTAATTCCAAAGAAATGTGAAGTGCTATACAATGGAATGTGAAATCACATCCAGAAAATGCATATTTTCATGGCAAGTCCAAGGGACTGGCACCATCAGTGCATGGATCGAAGGTAACATCACCAGCAACTCCAAGTGTCCCCTGGTTTGCCAGCCAAGAGACATACAAGGTGAGTGTTCTTTTAAACTAGTGCTAGTGGATACCTGTCAAATTCTGGGCCCATTTAAGGAGAAATATAGGCAAAAAGGCTAAAGAAGATCAAGAATAATAACAGATTAAAAAAAACCAAAAACTTAAGAGGAAAAGCTGTAGAAAATTCACAGTGTGTTCTAGAAAACAATGTGCAATTTTAACTTTTCAGGAAAATGTAATAGGCTGTTGGACACCAATGGAGATAAATGTTCTTCATGGATAATGAGGGGAAAACAAGAAAATTCAATTAGTCTAAAAGTATGAATGTAGCTGCTGTTTTAATCAAAACCAGAACAGAGCAGGAAAGTTTGTAAAATAACCTTCATCAGAAGATCCAAATACGCATCAGTGCTGGCTGGTACATATCCTGGCACCTGCCCCATTATTAGTGCTTGCATTGAATGATCTCTTGAGCATGGACTCAGCACTGTATCCTAGCATTCCTTATCTCATTAATAAATCAAAAATGTTTTTAAGCCTAAGGTTAACCATATACTTTAAGTATACTTTTTGAAACACAAAAGGCAGCCAGAAATGCTGAAAAATCAACTAGATCTGCAGATGTGCACTGCTTCCTGAAGTGTTTTACAGAGCAATGCATACAGTACTGGATGCCCAGCGTGATGAAGCCGAAGAAGAAGCTTTCACACAATCTTCAAGGATCCGTGTGTCCATGGTCTGGCTATCATGTGCCAGAAAAAATGCCTGAACTTGCCTTACAAGATGGCAGCCATGACCTGGCTTGGGAGTGACACACAAAACCACCAGGAACCTAAGCAGCAATACCAAGAAAAGATGACAGCTCTCCTGTAACATCAAGAAGACAAACTGCTGCTGACTGCTCTAGAGGTGCTCTTCCCCCCAGCTTGACTGAGCTGGCAGTGCTGCAGCAGCACTTAGCACTGGGGTCCAGGCAGCTCTTTGAGTCCAGGCTCAGGAGAAAGAACAAGGAGAGGTCCAGTGAACAGAGGACAGAAAAAAAACCCATATATTTTAGTGCATTGAAATAGTACAGGCACAGGATCCTTCCCTTGGCACAGAGGGAAGTAGAGAGCACAGAGTAAATGGATGAAAAAAATGTGGATGACTGCAAGATTTCCTGCCAATCATGTACCAACTTTTCAGCAATGAAGACTTCAAGTCGGTCTAAACAAATCAAACCACATGTTGATGAAGTAGTAGAATCATAGAATCATAGAAGTGTCTGGGTTGGAAGGGACCTCAGAGATCATCAAGTCCAACCCTTGACCCACCACTGTGGTTACCAGACCATGGCACTGAGTGCCACATCCAGTCTCTTTTTAAATGTCTCCAGGGACGGAGAATCCACTACTTCCCTGGGCAGCCCATTCCAATGCCTGATCACCCTCTCCATAAAGAAATTCTTTCTAATATCTAACCTAAACTTCCCCTGGCACAACTTAAGACTGTGTCCTCTTGTCTTGTTGAAAGTCGTCTGGGAAAAGAGACCAACCCCCCCCTGGCTACACCCTCCTTTCAGGGAGCTGTAGAGAGTGATGAGGTCTCCCCTGAGCCTCCTCTTCTCCAGGCTGAACAGCCCCAACTCCCTCAGCCTCTCCTCATAGGATCTGTGCTCGAGTCCCTTCACCAGCCTGGTTGCCCTCCTTTGGACCTGCTCCAGGACCTCAATCTCCTCCCTGAACTGAGGGGCCCAGAACTGGACACAGGACTCGAGGTGTGGCCTCACCATCGCCAAGTACAGTCTCCACTGTCTTTCCTGGTTACTCTGTAGATCCCTACACAGGAAGGAGATGAGCAGTGTACTTGCTTTCTCTTCCTATGTTAAATACAGACCATGTGTTCCAGGTAAAATCTTATTCACAGAATTACAAAATGTTAGGGTCTGGAAGGGACCTCTGGAGATCATCTACACCAACTCCCCTGACAGAGCAGGATCCTCTTCTTTCAACAGACAGCAAAATCACGGAGTAAGCATGTGAATACAAACAAAACCAATTTAAATTATCAATCAGAGAATTTGATTTGAAAAACAAATTCTAATCTTTGTTCTAATTTTTCTTCATTTTCATTGCTTGAAATGATTAAGATATCTCAATCAGCAAATAAGTAGATATATAAATGCAACACTACTTTTTGCTAATCAGAATGCATTCAGCAATTATATACCTAATAAAATTATCTAAGTTAAATTTTCTGATGTTAAAATAACAATGACATCTTGTTTACTAAATCAGTACAAGTATACTTTTTCTGTTAAGTCATTTTTTGAAAGAAAACAGAGTTTTATTGAAAGATTGTGATTTAGATGCTGAATGAAAATACAAGAGATGTGTTGGATAAAAAAGGAAAAAAAAGACTTTTCAAAATCTTATATATCCAACATAATTTATAAAACAAAACCTCCATCTTTTAGTATGTGGGTAGAAAGTAGTTTGGGAATCATCTACTGTTTTTATATAAAGACTAGTAAAACTATAGAGCTGGTAGAACTCAGTCTCTCACACAAACGTTTTATTCATAAATTGGAACATGATGAAAGCATTTTACTGTTTGAAATTCCAATTGAACTTCTAAGGAGACTACTAATGAGAACTACAGAAAACTCTCCTGATAGCTACAATTGGTGTAAAAAGTCATAATAAATAGTCTTAAATATAAATAGTTGTTTGCTGAAGTTCCATAGGCATTTAAGTGCATACATGTAGAATAGTATTTATCCAGTTTGATAAACTTTACTTACGGTTTATTCCTACTATAAGCTCTCCCAGATGGATCTTTAAATGTATTTTAAAGGACTCGAATACACTTCTTAGAAGAAATATATCTGTATTTTAAGTTTACTTTAATCGAATTTTATCCACATTAGTCAAAATGCACATCAGTTTTGTTCTCTTTCGGGCAGCACTCTGAAGTAAACTTTTACATTTCATGTCCTAGTTATGTTTTATATGTAGCACCCGACTTTAAGCCCTCCTACACCACAAACACTATTCTTGAGGACAGCAGGTAAGCCAGAAAGCTCACAGCTATCAGGGAGTGAGACCAACTAGTACCAGATTTCACCATAGTCTCAAAGACTGCAAAAAGACCCCCAGATGACAACAGGGAAAAAGACCCATTATATAAACTACTGACAACGCTTCGTACTCATGAAGATGAAGATACAGGCAAGAATGCTGTTAGTATGATAGAAAACACAAGGATCAGTACAAACATGATAAAATGTAACCTGTGCATCACAGGTACTTTGGGACTGTCTCACAAGCCAGCAGAATTTATGTATCAGCTTTCACTGAAGTCTGAAGCAAAGTAGTGAATCCTAAACATCTAAAGACCTTTGTAGCTGGTGAAGGAGTTACAAGCAGCTGGAATCACTGTTGACTAAAGTGTCTGATATGTCACCTAGAAACTGAATCTGTTCACTGCCCTTCAAATGTGAAATTATCTGGAGTACTACTGGAGAGAAATTCAACATGAATGCTAAATTCAAGCCAGGTATGAGGAAAGGGTGTTTTTTGCATTCTTTAGCAGGAAGTCTCATTTACGGCCTCACCCAGTCTGGCTTCACATTGTGAATTCACCAAACCTGGTATCAGGGAAGAAGCTGGAAGTGAAGCNTGATTTTTCACACCTGTAATTGAAGTCAGCGGCCACTAAAATGTCATTTAATGTTTAATGTTCTGAAAAAATGAAGGCTAATACAATTTACTGGTATTTTCCTCTTTTGACATATTTATTTTCTAACATGCATGCCATTGTTCCTTTCCTGTAGAGTGGAGATAATTATACTGTTCTGTCTTTCTGGAGCCTTGTGAAGATACATGCATGGTATTTGCTAAAGGCTAAGGTTAAGTTACTCATTTCTGACTGGTGTATTGCAACAAGGAAATGTTCAATTTGCTGTAGATGGTTATGGTTTCATAATTGTGTGTTTACATTAATCTTTAATGGTTGCAAGATTTACACCAGTTCTTAATCCTAAAAGTTCTTGGCAAACAGCTTCAGTTTTCATCAGGAAGGAAGTTACCTTACAATCCTAGAATTGTCTGGGATGGAAGGGACCTCAGAGATCATCAAGTCCAACCCTTGATCCACTACCGCTGCGGTTACCAGACCACGGCACTGAGTGCCACATCCAGTCTCTTTTTAAATGTCTCCAGGGACGGAGAATCCACCACCTCACCGGGCAGCCCATTCCAATGCCTGATCACCCTCTCCGTAAAGAAATTCTTTCTAATATCCAACCTAAACTTCCCCTGGCACAACTTAAGACTGTGTCCTCTTGTCTTGTTGAAAGTCTGCTTGGGAAAAGAGACCAACCCCCACCTGGCTCCAACCTCCTTTCAGGGAGTTGTAGAGAGTGATGTAGATGATCCCCTGAGCCTCCTCTTCTCCAGGCTGAACAGCCCCAACTCCCTCAGCCTCTCCTCATAGGATCTGTGCTCGAGTCCCTTCACCAGCCTGGTTGCCCTCCTTTGGACCTGCTCCAGGACCTCAATCTCCTTCCTGAGCTGAGGGGCCCAGAACTGGACACAGTACTCGAGGTGTGGCCTCACCATTGCCAAGTACAGTCTCCACTGTCTTTCCTGGTTACTCTGTAGATCCCTACACAGGAAGGAGATGAGCAGTATGCTTGCTTTCTCTTCCTATGTTAAATACAGACCATGTGTTCCAGGTAAAATCTTATTCACAGAATTACAAAATGTTAGGGTCTGGAAGGGACCTCTGGAGATCATCTACACCAACTCCCCTGACAGAGCAGGATCCCCTTCTTTCAACAGACAGCAAAATCACGGAGTAAGCATGTGAATACAAACAAAACCAATTTAAATTGTCAATCAGAGAATTTGATTTGAAAAACAAATTCTAATCTTTGTTCTAATTTTTCTTCATTTTCATTGCTTGAAATGATTAAAATGTCTCAATCAGCAAATAAGTAGATATATAAATGCAACACTACTTTTTGCTAATCGGGATGCATTCAGCAATTATATACCTAATAAAATTATTTAAGTTAAATTTTCTGATGTTAAAATAACAATGACATCTTGTTTACTAAATCAGTACAAGTATACTTTTTCTGTTAAGTCATTTTTTAAAGAAAACAGAGTTTTATTGAAAGATTGTGATTTAAATGCTGAATGAAAATACAAGAGATGTGTTGGATAAAAAAGGAAAAAAAAGACTTTTCAAAATCTTACATATCCAACATAATTTATAAAACAAAACCTCCATCTTTTAGTATGTGGGTAGAAAGTAGTTTGGGAATCATCTACTGTTTTTATATAAAGACTAGTAAAACTATAGAGCTGGTAGAACTCAGCCTCTCACACAAACATTTTATTCATAAATTGGAACATGATGAAAGCATTTTACTGTTTGAAATTCCAATTGAACTTCTAAGGAGACTACTAATGAGAACTACAGAAAACTCTCCTGATAGCTACAATTGGTGTAAAAATTATTCATGTTCTGAAGTCTTAACCACATAAATAACAAAGTCATAATAAATAGTCTTAAATATAAATAGTTGTTTGCTGAAGTTCCATAGGAATTTAAGTGCATACATGTAGAATATTATTTATCCAGTTTGATAAACTTTACTTACGGTTTATTCCTACTATAAGCTCTCCCAGCTGGATCTTTAAGTGTATTTTAAAGGACTCGAATACACTTCTTAGAAGAAATATATCTATATTTTAAGTTTACTTTAATCAAATTTTATTTATTTATTTATTTAATGCATTAGTCAAAATGCACATCAGTTTTGTTCTCTTTCGGGCAGCACTCTGAAGTAAACTTTTACATTTCATGTCCTAGTTATGTTTTATATGTAGCACCCGACTTTAAGCCCTCCTACACCACAAACACTATTCTTGAGGACAGCAGGTAAGCCAGAAAGCTCACAGCTATCAGGGAGTGAGACCAACTAGTACCAGATTTCACCATAGTCTCAAAGACTGCAAAAAAACCCCAGATGACAACAGGGAAAAAGACCCATTATATAAACTACTGACAACGCTTCGTACTCATGAAGATACAGGCAAGAATACTGTTAGTATGATAGAAAACACAAGGATCAGTACAAACATGATAAAATGTAACCTGTGCATCACAGGTACTTTGGGACTGTCTCACAAGCCAGCAGAATTTATGTATCAGCTTTCACTGAAGTCTGAAGCAAAGTAGTGAATCCTAAACATCTAAAGACCTTTGTAGCTGGTGAAGGAGTTACAAGCAGCTGGAATCACTGTTGACTAAAGTGTCTGATATGTCACCTAGAAACTGAATCTGTTCACTGCCCTTCAAATGTGAAATTATCTGGAGTACTACTGGAGAGAAATTCAACATGAATGCTAAATTCAAGCCAGGTATGAGGAAAGGGTGTTTTTTGCATTCTTTAGCAGGAAGTCTCATTTACGGACTCACCCAGTCTGGCTTCACAATGTGAATTCACCAAACCTGGTATCAGGGAAGAAGCTGGAAGTGAAGCTGCTTTCACAGAAGCAACAGGTGTCCTCCATCTCTTGCCAGACTGCCTCCGAAGCACAAACAATGCTGTCTCCTCGGAGGAGTGGCAAGCAGCCACCCAGAGAGACACACAAGGATTATTCAAGTCTTCTGTGAAAGGATACACATAATAAACAAATACTGGAGATTATGCTACTACTCTTAAGACCCATTTCTACCACTTCTAGGGTCCTCCTACATGAACCATTCTTCCTCTGGGCCTTTTGTTCATCTACAAACTGCCACTGCATGCAGTGATTATGTGGCACTGCTGCATACATTACAGCACAAGCATAATAAACCTCTGGCCATTTGTCATCATGTAAAAACCAAGGTGGGTAAGTGACTGAAACTGCTAGCTGAAAGCAAACGTGAGAGAAAGACAGGGAACACTGTTAAGAAGAGGCTGATTTTTTATTTTGTTAAGAAGTTTGCCAGGCTGATTTCATCCACCCGACAAAAGTGACTAACTGACCACACAGTCTAAGAAGATACTTAGGTTTCTTGGGAAAGCAAAGCTCTCATGAATGACTACTGATACATTTATTCTAACTCCCTCTCAGTAACTAAGAATCTTTTGCAAATGGTGGCACAGACTTAGGGCTTTTTCACCTCTCAGCAGTACTGCAGCACTTTACTGTATCTGCTCTTTCTCTGCTCTGTACAATGGCCTCTAGCAGACGTTTCAGTCAAGTTCAACATTTCCACTCTTACCTCCAGAGTACCCTGTGATCTGATGCCAGGGAAGTGGTGGGTTCCCCAACATTGGTTGTTTTTAAGCTTCAGCTAAACAGGGTACTCGGCCATTTGTCTAGATCATGCTTTTGCCAAGACAAGGTTGGACCAGATGATCCTTGAGGTCCCTTCCAACCTGGCATTCTATGATTCTAGGACTCTAAAAGAATAATAATGATTTTTTTTTTTGTATCTAGAGCTAAGTGTATTGTATCTCCTGCTGCTGGAAGCCTGGAAAAACTTCTGATGATGTCAAAAAAAAAAAAAAAAAAAAGTTCATCTGTGGTGAAACCAGAGCTTTATTACAACTTGGATAAAACAATAAAATAAAAATCTCTAGGAACTCAAGTTCATTGCAAATCTCAGTACTACTTAAGACAGTGAGGATTTTTTTTTAACAATGCTCTCTCACAAGAACACCATTACATACAAAAGTTTCAAACCCTGTATTTTAAACGTGTTCTCAAATCAAATTTACAGAGTTATTGCCATGGATTTCCCCTGACAATATTTTTTTTTCCAAAAAAAATATTGGTGTTATTGAAGCAAAAATTTCCTAAGTTTACTCTTAAGTTTATAATAATCTCTTTGAAACAAGATGCTAGTGGTATAGCAGTTAAATTTGAGAAGAAAACCACCCCAAACATATTATATAAAACATATTATACCAATGCCACATTATAAATTCCAGATAGAAAGACACAAACATGCTTTCCTGAAACTTAAATATGCCTACCCATAATTTTTGCTGATTACCCTTGCCCTTTGTCAGCCATGCCTCTAAGTAGGTCTCACTGAATATCTTGAATGTTCAGGAAAGTGTGCTTGGAACACCATGACACCTCATTAAATGATATTCACATATGGCAATAAGTACTCCTTGACCAGAAAGGAAATGAGAATGCAAGTTTTATAGAAAATGTTTACATTTTTCTGTGTTCCCTAACACCTGGGAAAACTCCAGGTTACCTGCTATGTAAAGGAAAACTTCAAATAAAGAATATCTAGTAAAAGCACCTATGTATTTTGAGTCCTTAACATTTCATTACATGTAGTGCAAATAATACAAGAAAAAAAAACAATGCTTAAAAAAAAGGCTATTTTAATGTATTTCTGACACACACAGATTAAAGAGTACTTTTTGAAATAATCCTAAAAGATAAATGTTTCAGAAAGAAAATTATCTGCGAGGAACAAGAAATCAACATGCATCAGAGATGGTCTCTGACAGCCACATCCTATTCAAGAATTTATATTTTTGTTTTTGTTTTAAATAAAATATTTCCTTTTACCAAAGGTCACAATGAAGGACAGAATTATAAAGAAAGGAAAAAACTTAATTCCTGCCACATGAAAAAAACTCTGAAGTAGAAGTTAAAAAATGGCTTTCTTAAAAAAAACCATGGTTTTTATATACATGATGTCTTATTTTAGTATCAGATTTCACAGGCCCTTGTGGGTTTAAAATACATACATTTAGAAAAATGAAGTAATAACTGTGCTACAATCAAAAATGAACTAAACCCAAGAAAAACTATCACAAAACACGCAATGTATGAAAAGAAAAAAACCACCACACCCTTACAAATATTCTTGGCTTCAAGTTGGGCAAAGCTTACTCTTAAAAAAAAAAGGGTGAAAAGTAAAATGACTATGCTGAAAAAGACCTAGTCAGTAATCACCAAATGCCTCTTGGCCTCTAAAATTTAATCATCCTACACAAGGGACCTCTATGAAGTTATCCCAAGTTCTCTTGTTTAATTTGGCTTTCTCTTATATTGAGATATAACTGGTTAGTCAAATGCAAAACAAAAATTATACCTCACACCCCCAAAAAAGGTTACAGCTATTTTTAAGAACATTCACCTCCACCAAGGTTCCCACTCATAACTGTAACATAATTTACATTGGAAGGAACTTCCAGAAGTCACCTAGTCCAACCTCTTGCTCAAAAACAAGACCACTTAGATCCGGGCCTTGCCCAGCCAAGTTCTGTGCAGAACTCCAAGAAAGGAGACCTCACAGCCTCTCTGGATAACCTCCTCCTGAGTTTAACTGCTCTCACTGGGGAAGTACTTCCCTTAGTATCAAATCAGAACTTTCCATGTTCCAAATTGTGTCTGTTCCCTCTTATTCTCTGTTTCTCATACTGTCACTGTGCAGCCTCCAAGAAAAAACTGGCTCTGTTTTCTACACACCCTCCCACTAGTGAGCTGTAGACTGTGGCAGGATCCCCCTGAGCCTTCTCTTTTCCTCTGGGAACAAGCCCAGCTCTCTGAGCCCTTCCGCATATATCTTATACCTCCAGCCATCTTGGGGAACCTCTGCTAGACTTCCTCTGCTATATCAATCTCTTTCCTGCACTAGGAGACCAAAATTCCAGACCGAATACTCCAGATATGATCTCACAAGTGCTGAACAGAGGGGAAGGATCAGTTCACTTGACCTGCTGGCCACGTTTCTACTAACACCACCCAATATGGGATTGGTCTTCTTCGCTGCAAGGGCACGTTGCTGGACTAACATCTGGCTTGTTGACTGGCAGGACTCCCAGGTCATTTGCTGCAAAGCTGATTTCTAACCTGTTAGCCCCCAGTCTATACTGCTGCATAGCTTAATACGTCCCAGCTGAAAGAGCTTGCTCTTTCCTTTGTTGAATTTCATGAGGTTGCTGTCAGCACAAGTCTTTGCTGTCTTCATCCCTTTGAGTAGCAGTTCAGTCTTCCAGTGTACCAGATGCTCCCTCCAGCTGAGGATCATCTCCAAATTTGCTGAATGTGTACTCTGTCCCATTGTCCAGGTGTTCAATGGCAAAATTCAACAATAGGAGCCTCAGAATCAATGCCTGAGAGAAACTCCATTTAGTAACTGGTCACCAATTGGAGTTAACACCTTTGATCAAAAAAGCTTTAGGCCCTGCAGTCTGGGCAAATTTCCACTCATCTTACTATTTACTTACTGAGTTCCTATCTCACCAATTTGTCTTAAAATACTATGGGAAATGATGCCAAAGGTTTTCTAATGTAATGTAAACAATAACTTTGTTGTCCTCCCATGCTCTGAACCACTCATCTGATCACAGAAGGTGAAGAGGCTGGTCAGGTATGATTTGCCCTTGTTTTTTTGTCACACTTGCTTGACTTTCTGCACATTAGAGTGGGCCATTCTCATTCATCAAGGAAGACAAAACAGCTTTCCTGGGCCTTTTTGTTTATAGTCTGATGATCAATCATGGCCAAGGCAGTCATCAACCTTCACACCTTCAATCAGTTCTTCTTTGTTCATGTGTAACAAGTCCAGGACAGTGTGTCACCTAGTTGGTTCATCAATTACCTGCATCACGAAATTGACTTTCTGACTTGGTTGCGTCCCCCACAACTGTTATGGCCCACAATAACTGCAAGGCCCCAGTCCTTACTTAAAGGCCTCATTGACTTCTTCTTCGACAGATGGTATGCATCTGATGCCTACCACAACATCACTCAGACTGTTCTGACCTCTCTTAAATGCTCAACAACTCAACATGCTCAGTCCTCATTCCTGAGTAAAGCACTATGTGCTCCCACTCCTCTGCACACTGTGCACTCCTGTGCATGCATTGCCCTTCTTTGCCTGCCTGCATCCACCCATCCACCCATGGCCGTACCTTTATAACCCTAAGGAGCTCTGCAAGTACACACAGACTTTCAATTCCTCCTGTTCACAGAACCACAGTATCAGACAAGTTGGAAAGGACCTCTGAGATCATCAAATCCAACCCTTGATCCACTTCTGATGTAGTTTACCAGACCATGGCACTGAGTGCCACATCCCGTGTCTTCTAAAAAACCTCCAGGGATGGAGAATCCACCACCTCCCCAGGCAGCCCATTCCAATTGTTTCCCATGCTCTGTGAATTTGTGTACAGATGCCTTAAACAGACACTTGTTATGGTCCAGAGTAACATTAGATTTATTTTGTTTTGGATCTACAAGAACAAAGTCCAACCATAAAAGGGTTGGGTGCAAGCATAGACTTTTATTTGACAATTCACACAAGCAAAATGATAGAACCCCATGAAAGTATGGGGGATATCTTGCCAGGCAAAAGAGGGAGAGAGGAAAAGGAGAAGATATGAGAGAAGTGGGAGAGAAATAGAGTAAGAAAGTGGGAAGAAAGAATGAGAGAGAGAGACAGAGAGAGAGAGTGATCACCAGAGGCCCAGCTGTCCAGCAAATTTCTTCAAGATGGTGCTGATCCTGGAGAGGGTTCGATGTGAGATGGCGGTGGGTCAAGAGATGACAAAACAGCCACAGCATGGACAGCCATATACACCCCTCCCTGAGTTCCTTTTGTTAGCTGCCAGTCAGCTGCCACAGAAGCCAGCTTCATTAGCACCAGAACAACCAAGGTGTCTCCCCACCCTAGCCAGAGCCATCTTCACACAGCCATCAGGTCTTATCTCTTTCCAGGCGTTACTCCCTGCTCTGGGGCCAGTCTGTTTCTAGTGGAGTCCCTCCAGGGTCAGTTCTGGGACCTGTACTATTCAATATATTTATTGGTGACCTGGATGAGGGAGTAGAGTGCACTACCACCAGGTTTGCTGATGACACAAACCTGGGAGGAGTGGCTGACACCCCAGAAGGCTGTGCTGCCATCCAGAGAGACCCAGGCAGGCTGGAGAGTTGGGTAGGAAAAAATTTAATTAATTACAGCAAGGGAAAGGGAAAAGTCTTGCATCTGGGAAAGAATCTCAGGTACCAGTATAGGTTTGAGTCTGAGCCACTGGAAAGCAGAACAGGGGAAAGGGCCACATCTGGAATACTGTGTCCAGTTCTGGGCCCCTCAGTTCCAGAAGGGCAGGGAACTGCTTCAAAGAGTCCACTGCAGAGTGTCCAAGATGACTAAGGGAGTGGAACATCTCCCTTATGAGGAAAGGCTGAGGGATCTGGGGCTCTTCAGCTTGGAGGAGAGTCAGGGGTGAACTCATCAGCGTTTATAAATAAGTAAGGGGCGAGTGCCAGGAGGAAGAAGCAAAGCTTTTCTCAGGGGTGACTAACAACAGGACAAGAGGCAAAGGTTATAAAGTGGAGCATAGGTGGTTCCCTGTAAATACTAGAAAGAATTTTTTCACTTTGACAGTGACAGAGCACTGGCACAGGCTGCCCAGGGAGGTTGTAGAGTCTCCTTCCCTGGAGACATTCAAAACCCACCTGCATGCATTTCTATGTGAGCTGCTGTAGGTGACCCTGCTCTGTCAGGAGGGTTTGGACTTGGGTCTTTTGAGGTCTCTTCCATCTGCTAACTTTCTATGATTCTTTTCAATTTGCAGCAACCATCCCATTAAAACTTCCAGGGAAAGTTACTATCACTAAATGTGCCCTTGCCATACTCCATCTTATAGAACCTGTTCCTAGTTCAGCAGGCCTTAGTCCTCAAAGGTGGTACTGTGGCTTTTCCTGTGCCACCAGCCATGCAGCTACACTTTGACTTGAGAAATGTGCCCTCCACCATCTGAGAATTTCCACCTCATTGGCAGTATTGAGGAAAACACCATCTGGGCATTTGTGCTTCTCACCCTCATCCCCAGGGTTCTGCAGTCTTTTTTCTATACACGTGGGATCACCTCAGTAGCATCGTGGTGGCTGCATAGATAAAGAGCAAGGAATGGCTTGAAAAGCCTCAGGTATTTCCATCTTCAACATAGAATCATCAAAGTTGGAAGGGACTTCCAGAGATCATCTAGTCCACCAAGTACCCAGCAAGAAGTAAACCTCCAGCTAGAGCAAGTATACCAGGTTGGCTATGGTCACAAATAAGTGTCACCCTCATTTTCTTATTCATGTACACATTTAGCTGGGCCTTAGGTAGAGCTGATGTCTCTCATAATAATCTTGGTTCCCTGTAAATATTAAAGGGTTCCTCTTCCCTCACAAGAGAAGAGCAGAGGAGGGGAGAGGTGGAGGTACCATCCTGCTGAGGGAAAGCAGAATTACAAAGACTGGAGGAGCCTCACACCCCCACACGTTCTTCCACTCAAGCCTAATGTCATATCCCTAATTTCAGTGCAGTTTGCCAGTTATTGCCCTTAAAACAATTGCAACTAAATTTATATTAGAATAGGTGCTTGCTTACATACAGACATCTTCACCTTCCCCCACTAATAAAAACACAAGAGACAAAACTCAACATGTTGTTAAGACCTATTAGAATTATATGGTAAAACGTAAGCCTATTTCAAAGAAAAGGCTTAAATTTTTACTTATTTTAAGGAAATAATTAATAAGTATTGCTCAGCAAAGTTCACAGTCTATGGTACAGTATAAAAGTATTGTTTACATTTTATGAGAAGTACGGATTTCTGGTTTTCACTTAAGAAATCTTGAACATCTTACTCAATGCTGAGCTACCAGACTGTAGTAAGAGATTACTTTATTAAATAATATTTGTCCTTGATAGAAACAACAGCATTAAATCAAACTGCTATGCTAAACTCTTCACTCTCACTAGCAAAAATCATATTAAGTTTGAATCATCCTAATTAAATTGCTTTATTAACTTTGCCCTTTCTCAAAAATTGGCACAAGTGAACATGCTGGTCAGCCAGATTCTGGTACCTTGTGCCACACCATCCATCTGCCTAAATAATCAGTTTTATAAATCAGTAAGAAAGTAGCTAATGCTTACAGTTTCTATGGAAATTTTTATCTGGAAAGACCATATCTATTCATTGAGTGGCAATATTGAAACAAGCTGAGTTATTTTAATATAAGGATTTTACATTTTTTCATTTAATGGAAAGTAATTTCCAGGGTCTTGGTTATCACATGACAGTAACACATATGAGCACTTCCAGACAATTAAAAATTTTAACATTGCTGCTAACAGCACTCAGTTACAGATTCCTCAGCTACAATGGGTTTGTTTCTTTCTTTGGATTTGTTCTTTCTTTTCTCTTTCTTTTCCTTTCTGTCTACTTTTCTTGAATTCTTTTCCTTCTCTTGCTTCTCTTTCTCACTTACTCCTTTTTTCTTTTCCTCCTCTACTTTCTTTTTTCTTTTTTTTCCTCTGCTTTAATTTCTTTGGGTTTTTTCCCCTTTTTGTCTTTTCTTACCATCTTCTTTCCTTCTCTCTGTTCTCCTCTCCCTTCTTTAATGTTCTCTGTTCTTCCCTTTAGTCTTTTTTCTTTTAATTTTCATTGTCTTCTCTGTTTTTCTTTCCTTGTATTTATTGTCTCTTGTTCTTTCCCCTTCTCTCTTTCTTGGTTTGTTCTTTTCTCCCTTTTGTGTTTTTTTTTTTTTTGTCTTTCCCTCTTCTTTCTTTTATTTTCCATCTTCTCTTTCTTCTCTATCTTTCTTCTTTTTTTCTTCTTTCTCTTCTCTTACCTCCTTTTTTTTTTCCTCCTCTCTTTCTCTTGCTTTCCCTTTTTTTCCTCTTGTGGTCAGTTAAGCCTTGGACAGCAGCCAAACGCCCAGTGAGCCACTCACTTCCCCCCAACAGAAAACAGGGAGAAAAAGGGATGAAAAGCTTGCGGGTTGAGACAAAGACAGGGAGATCACTTGCCAGCTACCATAAGAGACAAAACAGACTTGCCTTGAGGAAAGTTACTTTATTACTTTACCCAGTTCCTCTATCTCACCCTTACTGAGTGGCACAGTGGGATGGGGATGTCCATAATGCTCCAGCCTGGGCTCTCCATGGGCAAACTGGCTCCTTCAGGGAACACCCAAATATTCCAGCGTTGGGTCTGCCACAAGCTGCAGGGCAATATCCATTCTGGCACTGGCACACCTCCTCCTTCACTGACCCCACTGTTCACACTTCTTTTTCATGCTCACTTTTTTACCCTTCTCTTCAGCCTTAGTACTGGTTTTGCCTTTTCTTAAAGATGTTATGACAGAGCCACCAGCATTGCTGAGGGCTCAGCTGTGCCCTGTGGGGAGGAGGCTGGAGCTGACTGGGACTGAGTGAGTGTGTCCAGTTGGGGCAGCCTTCACCTCTCCTCACAGAAGCCACCCCGCGGCCCCTGCTGCCACTGCCTTGTGATGCACACTTTTTCTTTCTCTTTTATTTCTCCCTTTTCTTCCATTTTCTTTCTCCTTCCTCCTTCTGCTCTTCTGTCTTCTTTCTTCTCTCCCTGCATCTTCTCACTTCTTCTCCCCTTCCTCATTCTCTCCATCCTATAATATCCTATTCTGATAAAAGAATCCTAGTTCTTTTAAAGCAGAAGTATAAAATAATAATAACAAACCTTTTTATGAGACAAGAACAACTGAAATAACTAAATTTCATTGTATTTTTATTAATTTCTAATCAAAACAAAGAAAGCATATTGGAACTTGATCCTTCTCACTCACAAAAACTCAGGGTAAATCTCCACTGCTTTTTTATTTTTTTCATCTCCCCATTTTTCAACAGGGCATGGCTTCTCACTGAAGCAATTTAGAATTTTGACACTACATGTCAAATTCTGAGATAATTATGCAAGTATCATATTTATTTTTAGCATCTGTATTCAAGACAGAGAAAAACCAATTCATGAAAACATGAGATCAATTCCTACATCTTCAGTTCACACTCAATTGACAAAAAAATATCTACAACAATCTATTGTATTATGTGAAAGAATGAATGAAAATAAGTATTTGTTCCCTTAAAAAAGATTTTTCCAAATATTCTTGTATTGAAGAGTAATTCAGCACTTCATAATGTTTTATGCAATCACCAATATAAGCAGAAAAAACAAAGTGATATAAAGAATAAAGAAGCTGGGAGAAATCACAAATAAGTAAATATTAGATCCAAAAGAAAATTACTGTTCTCTAGTAATATTTATTTCTACAAAAATACATCTGTAATCAAGATGATACTTTCACACTTTACATTAAAGCAAATGTAACTACTGCAGCTTTGCTGACTACTAAGTGTCAATTGTGACCTTAAAATATTTTTGCTCAGAGCTCCTATATGAAAGCCTGAAAATAAGTACAGAAAGGCAATCATAGTACAGCCTGTACCTTTAAAAATGTAGCAACATATGATCTATTGTTTTGGGTCAAATTATAATATTTGGGTGTATGTGAAATGTTGAAGTTATTCTTGTTGTGCGTAAGGGAATTTAACTTGGCAAAAAAGCATGGCGAAAAGTTCTTTCTTTCCTCAAAGGACCAAGCAGATACTTTTATTTTTGTGTTTTAACTTAATCCAGCTGTTGCAATTCATACTATTAGTAGATCTCCTTATTCTTTTTTGAGTTACATAGCTTATTAAGTCTGGAACAGAAAGACTTAAGCTAAAAGTCAGTCTAATTTCAAAATGTCACAGATAATGTTTTAAAGTTAGAACAACAGTAAACTTGAATTTGTATAAACAAAGTATTGGTAATTAGAAAAAAGTTTCAGAACAGCCATTCTTGATGGGCACACAATTTCATCTGAAAGCAAGCTTGATTCTGCTGAAGTAAATAATCAAGTCCCTTTAAATGTAAGGGCTGAGATACACAGACATACAAAGAAATAGCCAAAGAAACGTAACATAATGTAGCATCATGAACAAAATTCACTCTTAACCAGAAATTGTTTCCTTTTAGTCATCCCAATCACTGTGTCTAAATATGATTAATAAATAATTAAATTCTAAGTATAATATTAAATTAACTGACAGTAGCATGTCAGGAATTACTGGATTGTAAACCCGGGCACAGATAATCTTGTATCACTACTACTTTACTGACTAAATGGTATTTTGATGCAGTTGCTTTTATTAAAATCCTTAAGTACTCCAAACAAACAGAGAAAGGTCAATGATTGTGTTGAGTTTATCGGTGTTGGTTTGGAGGAAAGGGACTGATACTTAAGAGTACACAAACTATTTTATACTGCCTAATTTTCACTGGCCCAGAGAAGACTCCCTGACTGAAAGCAGGAAAGCAAGACCCAGTTCGCTTTTTTTTTTTCTTTATAAAGTATTACCTTCCAGCAAAAGAGCTACTACCATTTTCCTTTTCTCGTATTGCAAATAAAATGAAAAACCAAAAGAAATGGGGGGAGGGGAAACAAATTTGTCCTATCTTTCAGCTACTGAGGGCAAACAGCTAAACAGTTCTTAGGAATATTTTGAGCTCTTTCCCGTACTCTGATATTGGAATAATAGAGACATAAAGACATATTTGAGGACAATTTTGTTAGGTACCACCTTTTATACATGAGCTCATGTGTATTTGTAGAAAAGTGAATTTGTGTCTGAAAGTATATTTACACACTTTCAGACACATAAATAAAGCTTCATACATGAAGTATTTAAATTATTTTCTTATATTTTAATTTCATGCATATGTTTTGGTTCTCAGTTCTCTATTGATATTGTAAATATTTGCCAGTCACACAATTACTGGTTCTAGCACAGAGCTATCATAGAACAGCCTCACTGACAAATGCAGAGTTTATTATACAAGAAGAAGACAGGAGTTTTCTATACCACTGAAAGAAAATCAGATCTTGCATAAACATATTTTTTCTTTCTACTACTACATGGTAGTACCTTAGCAAGCGAAAACGTTTAGGCACTTTTTAAATTGGGTTTTGAAATGAAGGGTGTGCTCATAATTAAATTTCACAGTAATTAAGATGCCTTAACTATACGACTCAGTAAATAAAATGGAATTGCTATCAGCTAGCTTTAGATAGAAAAGAAATTAACATGTCAGAATTTTTCTGAACAGTTACGCTTGATCTTTTTCACAGTCTTTGGACAGTGAAATTCTGAGGCTTCTTTGGGACTGATTCTACAAAAATATCCTAAAAAAATTTAAATTACATATGCCAGTGCATAAGTATAATAGAACTAGTAAATCTTTACTAGTAAATCTTTGAGCTCCTGCAATATGAAGAAAAGAAAAAAGATAAACTTATTTCTGTATTTTTCCTCTTCAGTTAAGATATGGTTTAATTACAAGTAGATTGAAACACATACCCGTATCTTTACAGAAACATGAAGACAGCCACAGCAAACTGTTGCAGAAAATAAATTATTACTAGAAAATGATGCTTTCATAGAAAGCCTGACCATGTTTTCTTCTTTCACATTCAAGTAAAACACATTTAATTCAGTCTGCCAGAAATGGCTATGCTTCTGCTCTGTGAAAAATATGCTAATGATGGAAATAAGGACTTGACAATTTACTGAATACTCGGCAGAAAATTAGCAATGAATTGCCTGCATTGTAATGTTCAGTTTAGGCTCTTTTTTTCCCCCAGTTGCTATGGAATACTAGAAATAGCATAAAAAAAGATTATACCACTTTGTGGGATGTTATGCATGTCCCTCAAGACAGAGTGCTTAGAAATAAAGACAAAAGTCAGCTGTGGGATACATGAAATTCAAAACTGTAATAAACAATACGTTTAAATACTAACTTTTCAATGCAAAAGAGGAATAACAGAGAAAAAAAACAGAAATGCCAAAAGAATTGCAAACCCAACAAATACACTTCAATCAGCAACTAGGAAGCTGAAGCCTAGAATGATTCATTTTACACCTGCAAGGAAAAGCAGCTTCTTAGGTTACTCCAAGGTTGCAACAAAAGCTCATAAATCCATTAAACCAGGCATGTCTTCAAGTTCCCTGACAGACTTCAATTTTCACTGCAGGTTTTAAGTCTTCAACAGATTAAACTCTTTTCCTAAGAATATTTGACTAGAGTGTGCACTGAAAGGTGACTCCTTCTAGCTAAAGCCTCCATATAATTGTGTTTGAAAGTTTGATATAATGGCTGCTCCTGACAGGCTTACGTGTGGAATCACATTTGCCCAAATACTTGGGAAAGGAAATAGAGTAGATTATTCTTGCCTTTTCTAAGCATAAGAGAAATGAACCAAGTTGCTGGCTACTCAGAAATAGTTCTCACATTTTGCCCTGAACACGATATGCTGATCTTAAGTTCCTCTGCAGCTTATGTCTCAAAGTGATTTTAAAATATTAGTTTATTACCTATGTACTTTAATGCTAATATATAACAGGTCTTCATTTCAGAACAATGATGGCAAGAGAATAGTTTCTGCTAAATCTCATTTTCCTAAAGATATTTTTGGAAGTTTTGGCTGTGGACAACAATGGAAAGCTATTATTGGAAAGCTCCTCTATGTCCTTCTTCTTAAAAAGATGCTGGTAGTAAAAAGGAAGAACATGTATGTATCTACTTACCTGCAATGTAGTCATGTCTCAGTTTACAGAACTACAGGCAGACTTTGGATAAAAGAACAGGAAAACACTCTGTATACTGCAGAAGATCTCACCTCTTAGTTCATTTAAAAAAAAAAAATCAGGCTCAAAGCACTACAGTATAGGAAACATACCATACATACACACACAAAAAAGCCCAAAACAAAACCAAAAACCCCACCCACTAAAAGGACACAATCCACCAAAAAAACCCCTAGCACTTCTGGCATGAATTAAAGATCTGATGAAACTTTCCTAACATAATTGAGTATCTGATTATTTTGAATGTGCTTAGATCTCTTAGATATTCTTATTAAATTTCTCTTTCTGACAAAGAGACAAACGTTAATGCAGAATTACTCTTTGAAATAGAGAAACAATAAAGAAAAAAGATTTAAATATGCTAAAAGAAACAATAAAGAAAAAAGATTTAAATATGCTAAAAGAAAAGTTACACCTTCAAGGAGAAATACAGGAAGACAGTTATCACACAATACACACTCTAGGTTGATGCTATGTGTAAGGTAGAGCCAATTTATAATGCAGGAGGTTTCTCTTTTCATCAACCTGAACTAATTTACTATTTTTCAGTCCTTTTCAATAGTAGTCTACATCAAGAGACACAACACAGGAAGGAGAAAAAAACTGAAGTTCTTAAATCAAACAAAATATTGCTGTCACTACAGCACAATATAACTAGCAAATCTTATAAGATCACCAACATCTGCACTGAAATCCATTATTTGTTATATTCCAGTTGTTGGAGTTCCTCTTGTATTAAAAAAAAATAAAATCTTTAATACAGTGTTAATGTATTATGGGGGTCTTAATTTCAGCAAAATTAGGCTGTGATAAAGACGACTCGGGGCATGCATTCAAAGAAAATATTTTTCCAATACAAACCTTTAGAAGTTAAACAAGTTTATTGCATCACAGCATTTTAACAACCATAATTTTTCCTACTGGAGCTAAAGAAATTAACTTTTAAAATGTTCATATTTTCACTGAATTATTATAACTTAAACATCTAGTGATCAAGTGCATCGCTCTCCCTTACCAGTAAAGCAACAGACAAAGAGAACATCTTTATACACTGCAGTATCATAACTTTCTTTGAGAAGGTTAGCTTAGGTGGGAGGAGCAGAAACCTAACTAACTGTACAAGTAAAATAAAAATATTTTAATACTACCAAGGAAGCAAAAGTGTATCACAAAGACTGGATTCCTGTTTTCCCCATCTTAGCAGACACATTTTGCAGAACTGCTAATAGATTTAAAGCAAACAACTTTATGGCAGATCTTTATAAAAAATTCTAATAAAAATAAAAATAAAAATAAAAATAAAAATAAAAATAAAAATAAAAATAAAAATAAAAATAAAAATAAAAATAAAAATAAAAATAAAATCAAGCAACAATGTCTCCTGTTACTTCCGTGAAAGGTGGGCAGGTGGCTACAATATATGTTTTAGCACACAGAGAGAACTAATGTCCCAAATGCAAAACTGAAGTACTGAACACTATATGAGCAAAAATGTATATTGAAAAGTAAGAGTAACATAATAATCATTAAAAGAACCCACCATAATAAACTCTTCTGAAATTTCCATTCACCTGAGTACACAAGAAAAGGTTTCAACATCAAAGTACACAAGGGGAAGCCATATGAACTTTTCTAAATTGTTGTAAATTATCCATTGAATATCCCAGATAAAATGATAGAATTGTGGGTTTATTTACTCATATTCAGTCCTGGAACCAAAGTAAAGAAGAAAGCTTGGTTGGTCCTGAGCCAGAACGTGAAACAAATACTGAAATCTGGGATGTCCACATTCTATTACCTAAAATGTGAGACCCATAGAATGGGTCAAAGAGAATGGTTCAAAAGAATGGAGTTTGAGTCCCCATATGTGGGAAGGAAAAAAGGATTAACAGCAAGCTGGGGTAACTGGAGACCATGGGACTGGTGACCCAGTTTGAGAAAGAGAAGATCCTTGTAGGAGAAACTCTTGGGACAAGGGATTGCATGTACATAGGAACTAGTAGAGACACTGAACCAGCAACACCAATTTAATGGACAGAACATTTGGAGTGGAGAAGCAGAGAAACAGGGTGTATTCTTAGCTCTGCATTCAGCTTTGAAAAATACTCCATTGCTTCTGCCTCCACCCTCTTTTCACATATGCTCCGTTAATATTCTCAACAGTAAGGAACAGATTCCTCTGAAGTATTCTGTCATACTCAAAAGACTCTTACACTGTGCCATTTACAATCTGAAATATTTCCAAAATTAGATCCACACCTTAGTAAAACTAACAAAAGGATCTGCATCTGTGACACAGATTATGAGATTTTATTATGAGATTTTATTATTATGAGATTTTAAGCTGTTGAACTGCTGCTACCACAACTGCCTACCAAATTAGGTGGTTTGGGTTTTGTTACACTGGGAAGAACAGCACTTCCAAGAGGTGGCTGAAGTGAATTTATGCTGAAAGACAGGTTGTACTGAAAGTTTGTTTCCCTCACTGCTCTGCTGCCAAAAGCCACATGTGCAGAGGCATAAAAATCAACCTAATAATGCCAAGCAAAAGAATGCAAACAGCTTTCTCTCTCTCTCCTCATCAAGGCTTCATTTCAGTCCGTTGCAAGGAATAACTACCTTCAAGACAAAACAATGAATTTCTTCAGCTGAAGAGGTTTCCAAATAAATTCTATCAGACATACGCAACCACAGAAGCTTCTTAACTGTCTGTGCTCTTCTCTTAACAA
Organism: Florisuga fusca; assembly: GCA_038090715.1. Taxonomy (NCBI): domain Eukaryota; kingdom Metazoa; phylum Chordata; class Aves; order Apodiformes; family Trochilidae; genus Florisuga; species Florisuga fusca. Next base: position 17,739,725 of record JAAWXA010000005.1, read on the forward strand.
TCTGAGCCGTAAGACAAAAACTATGACTTCATAATTATGAATCCAAATGACATATTGGAATTACTTCACAGAGAAAAGAAGTAAAAATTTCTCGTCTACATGCATGCACAATACAAAGAACCTCAGAATGATAAACAACAGATGACAGTTGCCAGCTCATTTAGCCTATTTACAGAAACAGCAGCATTCAGAATGGGTTTTATTTTTAAGTCGATAGCTCTAAGGACGAAGTATGCAAAGGCTTAAAGAGACACTGTCAAAAAGATCAAAGGATTCAGGAATGACAGGAATATTTTCAGAAGTACTGTCTCACTTCAGAACTAAGACAAACCCTGCACAGATCATATGCTTTATTCCAATGGTGACTCCACTCAGCAGTTCAAAGTGGCTTTAATTCTAGATAACCCACTATTTTAGTATTTCTGCACAAAGAGTGTAAATCTAGTAAGTGTCTTGAGATTTATTAGGGTCATACTCTGCTGCTTTCCCAAGCTCAGAAGACTTAATATGTTATGATATTATTCATGATGTATATTATCAACACCATGAAGTGCAGAAGAAACAGTACTATTGCCAGTGTCAGCGGCAAGCACATCTTAGTCTTCTGAAATACTATTGTCACAATAAATCAATATAGGTTAATCTTGCATAGCAAAAGAGAAAATATGCAGAGAAAAAAGGAGTTCAGATGACATGATTCTTGTAGTTGAAATGAAGACCAACAAAGAATCATCAAAAGAAATGTAAGATACCTACTGAAAAATTAAAACCAGAGTGAGACAAAGGGATTTTTTTTAACCAGTTCTGTGAATTACCTGAACAAAACTATTAAATTTACTTGACAATACAGAAGTCAGTTACTCCATCTGAACAGCAAAATTATCCTGCAAAATATTAGGGTTCACAGTCCTAAATTTAATGGAGGAGGGAAGTATACAGCTAGCATAGCTAAAGACTCAAGCTGCACTCCAAAAACTTAAACATTGCCTGCTCCATTTTGAAAGTTTATTGGCTTTTAACTTGTAGTGAGAATCTTTGGTTTTTATCAGAATTTGGCTGGACATTCTCCCCTAGGACTCCAATAATATGTATGGCCTAAGTACTGAAAACTGATCTAAAAAATGCATAGAAAAATATGAATCAAGGGATATGCTACTTTACTCACCTAATCAATCCAATCTACATAATTCCTGATAGGCATGTATCTAAATTGCTTGTAGAGGGATCTAGGATCTCTTATATCTCCCCCACAGCTCATGACAGAAATTAGTTATACCCACTAGAAAAAAAATAATCTCTGTACTATCTAATTGGAATCTTGCTACAACTTAAAGGCTTTATTTCTTGTCCTGTGCATATCAGACATGAAGGGTAACTTATTCTCTTACTTACTTTTTTCCTTTTGTGTATTGGAAGACTTACTACAACTAAACTTAATCATCTATTCCTTAATCCAAACACCTATTTCATACCAGCTTCTGTCTTACTTTTGTGTTTCTAGCAATTTTAAGCAATCATCAATTGGTCTTATCCTTCATGAAGCTGCAGTGCCCAAAACAGCAGGGAAGAAAAGTAGGTTATTCCTGGTGGTCCTGCAGGCAACTCCTGGGGAATAACAACAGACAGCAAAACCAAGGATGTTACTAGGGTCAGAGTTCAACACAGCTAGAAATCAGGAGAATGAGAGCAGCTTTTTTCTGTGAGAATCAGCAAAAGTTTTTAGAACACATGACCTATTTAAGTCTCTCCATTATGACCATGCAGGCACCTCTTGGGGAAAGACGTGAGGACAGAAAAGCATTTGGGAATTTCCTAGGACTGTTAGGAAGGAATGCAATGATAGGTTTTACTTGAACCAGAGGGGAAGAGGAAACTGAAACCATTGGGCATGAAGGGATGATTCTTTGTTTTCAGGAAAATAGTGGAGAACACACACACGAAAAAAAATGGGCTTCAAGAAATTCAACTTGAGCAAACTCACCCACCCACCATGAACAAAGACGTTACTGTAAGCACACCAAGAGACAGGGAACTGGCTTGCTCTTCCCTGAAGGGGTGGCACTGAGCACTTACATCAAAAGCACAAGAATGTTGGTGCCTTTTCATTATTGACACCTAATTAGAAAGGTGTCTATGATCAGACAGCTACTAAAAACAACACCAGGAACAAACATGAGAAAAAATTATTAGATTATAATTAAATATATTAGATGTTGTTAAATCAGTTGAATATGTTGCAATTCAACATAAGGTATTTAGAGTGAACTGGACCAGAATTATCAAGTAATTTTTGAGGATTTGTAGTAGATAGCAGTGTTTTCAAAAGACTGGATAACATCTGGTGAGTTGCTTTTAAAAAAATGAAAAAAAAGCAGTGCCATGGAAGTACGGATGCTGCAACTGAATTTCAGTTCCTCCAAAATAAGGAATAAAAAGTATTTGGAAGTATTTAGCAGGTATGAAGTAGAGCTGAGTAATACACAGACCTGTCAAGAACTTTAAATTTAGCAAAATACTCTTTAAGACATAATAGCAGACCTTGTAGGTACAGAAGAGGTAGTAGGTATTATATTGCATGACTTCATGAGTCTTTGGACAGTGCCCCTCATGGGACTTTCATAAAAAAAGGAATAGAAATATAATGCTGCAAGAGGAAACAAATTTTAATAAACAGATTACATTAAACTTGGAAAGGCTGCATGCATGCTCAAAGAAAAGACTCTATGTTAAAGCAATCTTACTAAACTTGAGAAACTGTCTGCAGAAGACCTGAATACAATTCAGTAGGGGGAATTCTAGACTTTAAAAAGAATATGTAACAGCAGAAATACAAGATGGAGAACAAGTGAGGCAGCAACACAAAAGAAAAGGAGAACTGAGGCTAGAGTAGTCCATGTCATACTATCAAAATCTCATGTTAAGATCCACAGCCAGCAGGCTGTGAGTCTAAAAATTTAAAATGGGATAGGAAATTCACAGCTCATGGAAGAAGGGACTGGGCACTTGGGAGAACTACAGGGATGTTGTCAGAGCATGTAGGAAGGCAACAGGAAAGGCAAAAGCCTTCTTAGAACTCAAACTAGCAGAGGAAGTAAAAGGAAACAAGTAGAGCTTCTTCAAATTTATCAGTAGTGAAACAAAGAGTAGGGAAAATGTGGACCTACTGCTGAATGGGGCAGAAGATACCAGAAGATGCACAGAAGGCAGAGCTGCTGAATGCCTTAGAATCATAGAAGTGGCTGGGTTGGAAGGGACCTCAGAGATCATCAAGTCCAACCCTTGATCCACTACCGCTGTGGTTACCAGACCATGGCACTGAGTGCCACATCCAGTCTCTTTTTAAAGATCTCCAGGGATGGAGAATCCACTACTTCCCTGGGCAGCCCATTCCAATGCCTGATCACCCTCTCCGTAAAGAAATTCTTTCTAATATCCAACCTAAACCTCCCCTGGCACAACTTAAGACCGTGTCCTCTTGTCTTGCTGATAGTTGCCTGGGAAAAGAGACCAAACCCATCTGGCTACAGCCTCCTTTCAGGTAGTTGTAGAGAGTGATGAGGTCTCCCCTGAGCCTCCTCTTCTCCAGGCTGAACAGCCCCAGCTCTCTCAGCCTCTCCTCATAGGATCTGTGCTCGAGTCCCTTCACCAGCCTGGTTGCCCTCCTTTGGACCTGCTCCAGGACCTCAATCTCCTCCCTGAACTGAGGGGCCCAGAACTGGACACAGTACTCGAGGTGTGGCCTCACCAGCGCTGAGTACAGGGGAAGAATCACTTCCTTGGACCTGCTGGCCACGCTGTTCCTGATACAGGCCAGGATGCCATTGGCCTTCTTGGCCACCTGGGCACACTGCTGGCTCATGTTCAGCTTCCTGTCAATCCAGACTCCCAGGTCCCTCTCTGTCTGGCTGCTCTCCAGCCACTCTGTGCCCAGCCTGGAGCTCCCCATGGGGTTGTTGTGGCCAAAGTGCAGGACCCGGCACTTGGCCGTGTTGAACCTCATCCCATTGGAATCAGCCCAACTCTCCAGTCTGTCCAGGTCCCTCTGCAGAGCCCTCCTGCCTTCCAGCTGATCCACACTCCCCCCCAGCTTAGTGTCATCTGTAAATTTGCTGATGATGGACTCAATCCCCTCATCCAAATCATCAATAAAGATATTAAACAGAACTGGGCCCAGCACTGATCCCTGGGGGACACCACTGGTGAGCAGCCACCAATTGGATCAGCACCGTTCAGCACCACTCTCTGGGGGCCTCCAGCAGTTCCTAACCCAGCACAGAGTGCNGACAATCCCATTTCAAGAGTAGTTTAGACTGCAATTTTCTGTCCCTATTTTTCTGTGGAGCAGCCAGCATGTGATTTTATAGACAGACACTGGAGCAAGAGGAAGGACAGGGTTCACCATACCCCACTCCTCACCCACCCAGATCTCCTGTGAGCTTCCCTGCAGCCATCAGCTCCCTTCACTTGTACTTTCATGCCAGCTGACAGCTTTAGTTAGCTGCTTTTATAAAATCATAGAATCATAGAATTAGCCGGGTTGGAAGGGACCTCAGAGATCATCAAGTCCAACCCTTGACCCACCGCTGCGGTTCCCAGCCCATGGCACTGAGTGCCACATCCAGTCTCTTTTTAAATATCTCCAGGGATGGAGAATCCACCACTTCCCTGGGCAGCCCATTCCAATGCCTGATCACCCACTCCATGAAGAAATTCTTTCTAATATCCAACCTAAACCTCCCCTGGCACAACTTGAGACCGTGTCCTCTTGTCTTGCTGAGAGGTGCCTGGGAAAAGAGACCAACGCCCCCCTGGCTACACCCTCCTTTCAGGGAGTTGTAGAGAGTGATGAGGTCTCCCCTGAGCCTCCCCTTCTCCAGGCTGAACAGCCCCAGCTCCCTCAGCCTCTCCTCATAGGGTCTGTGCTCCAGTCCCTTCACCAGCCTGGTTGCCCTCCTTTGGACCTGCTCCAGCACCTCAATCTCCTTCCTGAGCTGAGGGGCCCAGAACTGGACACAGTACTCGAGGTGTGGCCTCACCAGTGCTGAGTACAGGGGCAGAATCACTTCCCTGGACCTGCTGGCCACGCTGTTCCTGATCCAGGCCAGGATGCCATTGGCCTTCTTGGCCACCTGGGCACACTGCTGGCTCATGTTCAGCTTCCTGTCAATCCAAACCCCCAGGTCCCTCTCTCTCTGGCTGCTCTCCAACCACTCTGTCCCCAGCCTGGAGCTCCCCATGGGGTTGTTGTGGCCAAAGTGCAGGACCCGGCACTTGGCCGTGTTGAACCTCATCCCGTTGGAATCAGCCCAACTCTCCAACCTATCCAGGTTGTAAACTGTCTTCCGTTCTGGAGTCCCCAACATAAGGAGGACACAGAACTCCTTGAACGTGACCAGAGATGAGCCACAAAAATGATCAGAGGGCTGGAGCACCTCCCCTGTGAAGACAGGCTGAGGAAGTTGGGGTATTTCAGCCCACAGAAGAGGAGGCTCTGAGACAACCTTCTAGCAACCTTCCAATGCCTATCTGTAGGGGGTCTACAAGAAAGCTGGAGTAGGGCTTTTTGCACAGGTGTGTAGTGGGAGGAAAAGGGGAAGTGGCTTGAAACTTGAAGAAGGGAGATTTAGGTTAGACATGAGGAAAAAATTCTTTCCTGTGAGGTTGGTGAGATGCTGAAACAAGTTGTCCATGGAAAGTGTGGCTGCCCTTTCCCTGCAAGTGTCAAGGCCAGGCTGGATGGGGCCTGAAGCAACCTGGTTTAGTGGGAGATGTCCCTGCCCATGCAGGGATGTTGTCCCTATATGACAAAATAACAGGTAAGATATTTTTTAAATAAAACTGAGCTATATATCTCCAAGATAAGTATCACCACTGGTTAGGCATACAACCTCTCAAAGAACACATCAGTAAGTATTTCAATTTCTAACACAGATCTGCTTTGTAGTGTTGGAATTTTTCTCCTATTGTATTTAACTATTTGAATAATAAAGAAAAAATGTGCAACTTGATATCTTTATTGCAAAGAAAAGGAGAAGCTGAATAATCTGACAGTGTATTTTTGAAGATTACATATAATGACAATGAGATTGCTGAAAATTGTACATTATTCATTCAGATATACTACCACAGCAAAAAGCTTTGGATTAATTAATGCTTCAGTATATTTGAAAAATTACACCACCAGTTAATCTCATTCATCTATAAATGGAGCAGTAGGGAGGAGAATTTTTCAGAAACTTCATTGAGGATTGCCAAGGTTTTACCGACAATGATAATCAATAAAAAAGGAATAAGTATATTATAGTAGTAACAGATTGCTGGTGCAAGTTCAGACTTGAAGAATACACAAATCAATAAAGAATAAAATATGCTCGTGCCATTCTACTGCTCATAACCAGGTGACTGCTCATCACAAATCTACATCCCTTGGTTATCTTAGCTGGTTGCACCATAGGGACCAGGAAAAATCAACTCCAGTAACAGCAAAAAGCACCATACTGGCAGAGAGGTACTTAAAGAAATTGCAGAGCTGGATGAAATAAAGGGGACACTCTAAACTCAAAGACTGTGAAAACAAAATATTAATCATTCACTGAGGCCCAGTCAACAAATATATGTATGAAGTAAAATACCTTATTGGATCCTATTAATACATAGGCACCGAGACTACTTTGCACATTCATGCCTAATCAATATTAAAGTAGAGCAGAAACACAACTTTTACATGAAATGGTAAGTTAAATGAGAATCCAAATACTTAAAAAAATAAATCCAGAATCAACATTTTTTGACTTTACAACTGCAGAATTCAGAATTTTTAGGCTAATCAATTTAGGATGACCTAGCTTGTAACATGGCACAATCTTGTGAGTAAGGAATCATTTTATCTTTCTCAGTTATCTAGATACTCATTATCACTTGTGACGTTCTGCTCTTTACTACACATTCACACATACCTGTGCATAAATAAAATTAATGAAAATCAGAATGAACCTGAATTTCCTTCCTATTCCCCTGCAATTTTAAGTTTCACAGTAACTGAAGAAATGAAAGAAGATCTAGCTTTGAAGCTCTTTAGAGGAAACTTCCTCTTATTTACACTATATAAATTAAAAGTTTTTTCACATATTTTATATTTAAATCATAAAAACATTGCCTTTACTAGCTCCCACAGGTTTTGCATACAATTTTTTTTCATGCACTTTTCATGGAAATAAGAATTTTTAAAATTACAAAGAGATGCTATTATCAGGCATGTGAGCCTTTCCACTATTTTGTCTCATATCACAAGATGTAAGAAAGCAATCTATCCACTGCTGTGAGAAACAGTATCTCAATACAGACAGATGTCCAAAGTTGGGTTTTCTTGCTTCTTTGTTCTTGTGTCAAAATCCTTGCAGCACAACACACATTTGGACATTAATTTTCAAAAGTTTTCATCTCTTTGTCTCCTTGGCATCATTGCCAAATAATCTTGAAGCAATTTTTTCACAGGATTTAAAACATGTTGTGTCTTTAAAATGTGGCAAATTCAACTTTGTCTTGCTTACCATCTCTTTTGGACTTTTTTCAAAATACAGATATTATAAGGAGCTATGAGGCTACCAACAAAGCAGTGCATGGTTATGCAGTGCAAATGATCACACAGTGATCTACATGGGCTTCTCCTAGATATTAGGTTCCATACTAAAAGAATACAGTGAAAATAAAAGAGGATGCCTTTCTCTGCTTTGAGACAAGTATCAAAACAGTTTATTACAATAGAAAATCTGTAACTTTGCAGAAGAGAAAACTGCCTCGTAGGAGACCCCATCAACTGAGTTGTCCTTAACTTATTTTTCTTCCTTTTCAAGTTTTCATCTCCAAGTCCTGGCAGAAGACCTACCAGGTACTCAGTCACCTTTGAGGAACAAGAAGCTGCAGCCAGCAGCCAATGGAAGACAACTTGTTGATGATTTCCCTAGGCTCTGGATAACCCACCTTTTGTTGAAATCTATGTCTGAACTATGTTGTTATTAAGCAACTCAGTATCCAAGCTCTGCATTCACAAAGGCCATCTCAGTGTTCAAGCACCTCTCTCTGTCCATTCCCAACTCTTTATCAGCCCAACCCCCGTTAACACATGCAAAACCAACAAGTCATATCAACGATTTAAGTGCCATGCCATAAATCCAAGTGAGAGAAAGAGTGAGTGTAGCTCCATCTCACACTTTCTCCACACACATGGAGACACAGGCAACCTAGTTGTCAAGCTTTGGTCCTTAGGAAAAATGAGAGGTGGCACTGACCTGTCTGAGTAGATCATACTATCTTTCTAAAGAAAGGCCACTGGACTGAAGCTGTCCCAGTTACTCCTTTTGGAAGGTACAAAGTTCAGCCAGTCACTGGCCATTTTAAAAACCTTGAACTAACAATGTCCATCAACTGTAATTCCCACTTTGGTACTGAATATCAGTTCAGCCATCAACCAGCACTTTATGTTTTACAAGGATTGTATATACCAGTTCTAGATGGTTTTCAAAGATGGTATTGCAGAAATACAGAACATGTAAACACTGACCTTGTTTCTTTTAACCCTTCTTTCTGAATGACTTCCAGTATTTGTTTTGCAGTCATTGGTGAGTTGGGGTACTTTTCCAGTGCCTGAAAAGAAATAATAAATGTGTGAGTGAGAAGATACAGAAGTCCTGTGAGTCTGAAAGGTTACGCGATCATTCACTTTTTATGTAGCCATTTGTCAAAGGCAGGGAATGGTAATGTTGAGACTGGAATACTGCCTGTTGGAAGGCCAGATACAATGCAGGAAACTGCAGCAAGAATAAGATTTACTTGCTGCTTTTGTGCACCATCTGCTACATCTGCCTGGAAAAGTTTTTACTAAGTTTCAAATAAAGTTATGGAAATATGTAACTGATTTTATGACACAGCAACATTGTTTCTTTCAGGCAGAAGGGGAATAAAAAAAAACAAACAACAAAATGAAAGAGACAGGTAGTCTTCATTTTTATTATTTTTACTTAAAACTATTTGAGGTCATTTGAATATTTGACACTTAGATTTTGTCATGACCCAGCAAAAAAATTGGCTAAAACCTTCCATTTACAGAGCAGTAACTACATTGAGAATCGACACAGATAAGTTTCAATTTTTAAATGCTTTTTTCTAAAAACAATGAAGAACAAAGGAGTCAGAACAGTCACAGCATATCAAAGCTACATGTCAAGAGCACTGTATTTTCCAGTTCAGCTCAGTTTTCCATTCCTTTGCCTTTTCCAGTTGAGCCCAAATAACCCACTCCTCTTTCCAGATACAACCATCTTGTACATGTTTTCTACTTATTTCTTTGTCCCCATCAGATTTAAGCTGTTAAACAAACAGAAACTCTTTTGCTCATGTGAAGTGCCAGAGTGACAGCACTGGAAAACAAACCTCTCAATCAGCAGTAAAAGGTGAAGCACAGCAATCAAGCCTCCTAGAGCATCTTGCAAATGTATCTCAGCTAGAAATTGCATTTCTGCCCTGGATAAATAAGAAATCAGTTTGGTCTCCAAATTCATCCAATCCTGAGCTTCTCCTGGCAGTCACCAAATTATGGCAATTGTGAAAGTAGCTATTACTACATGGATACCTGCCCACTGGGAACTACAGACACCATCGTATCATGGAAGGCATCAAAATGTGAAAGGTCCTAAGCCAGGGCACTAATTCAGGTAGCTCACCTCAAGCCAAAGCCTTCCTACTCACTACAACTTGACCAGCTCAGCTCTCTCCTGCCATTTTCCAGTTCTGATTTACTGCATCTCTACCCTTTTGCAGCCAAAACACAGTTTACCAAATCCTTCAGTTCTTTGTTACAGATGAGCTTTGTATCCTTTATCTTTCAGTTCCACAAAGGAAAATGCAGCAGCGAGGGCTGCACTAGAAAGGTCTGGGAGCTGTACTGAGCTTATCTCATGTACGTCAATAGGCAAGATTCAAAAGGGACCTGTCAGGAAAGGAAAACCAAAATGTGACTTGAAAGGTGAAAGAAGAGCGCGTAGGAAAGAGTACAGCAATGTGTGAGGACAGAAGAAACTGTACAGGGCTGAGGAAATGGACACTGAAAGGCAAGGGAAGAGAAATAATATGATGTATTAGTGACTGAACCACAATGACACATTGGAGAAATAACAATGTGAGTAAGATTAAGGTTAGGATGAAAAAAGATTAATGGTGTGAAGAGACAAAATAACACTGGAAACTTTAACCTTCAGAAAGAAGACAAAGGATGAGGTAAAATGAGAATACACCAAAATACTGGGAAGAGACTTTAACTGGGAACATTCCAGAGGGAAAACTGGAAAAGACAGAAGAGGAAACTACACTGTACTGGACATGGCTATGAAGGTAACTGTGTGCACTCAAAAGTGGGGTTACTCACTGTGGAGGATTCCCTGTTTCTCTTCCTGAGTACAGGCCCCTCAGCACACCTGGGCAGCTCCTCCCTGCAATTGAGAAAATTTGGGTAGCCCTGTCCCCTTCTCTAAGATATCACATCCTACTCTATAATAAAGTCAGTGTAAGTGCCAAGTATTACCACGTGAGTTTGCCAATAATGTGAAGGAAACATTAAATCTACACAAACACCAGAATTCACCCTATTCTGGACAACAGGAGAAAGGAGAGGAGTTTGTGCTGAGGAAGCTGCACTACAGTGGTTGCGGAAACAATGGCCAGGTGTATGGGTAAGGAAGATCATTTTTACCAAGCAACAATGAAACCAACAAGCAGGATGCATAAACACGACTATGGAAAGTTTAATCAAACCCACAAGGCAGATTTCAAATACCACAGTATGAAGAGAACACATTCAGGGTATAATGACAAACTGAAATGCAGAGCATGTTAGGCAGACTGAAAGTGCTGAAGCAAACAATTGCCCATTGTGGGGACTTGTTTTATACTGGGCATGCAGCGTAGGCACCAGTTCATACACCCCATGAATTTAATTCTGTTCACTTAACCCTTTAAAGCCTTTAAAGCCTGTTATTTAAAGAACTGTTCATACTCTAACTGAAAAGCATTAATTCTCCAATTCTTAAGTTGAAAATCCAGTTATTGTTTGCCTGATTAAGTTTCCTTTATCAGAATGAAGATTAATTTAACAGAGAACCTTAGCAAGGATGCTCTTTTCTGCCCCTCCCACCAATGATATTGCCCATTCCCCCCTCCCAGTCTTAACCTACCCATTTATCACAGCAACAAAATTAAAATAATTACTTGAAAAAAAATTTTAATGATAATGTCATTTTCTTCCCCCATTTATGGAAAACAGCATCAGATTATTATTTAAGAGTGTGAGCTAATGAATACACTGAACTGACTATTACATTAGTGTCTCTTGCCTGTGTATCTCACCATTAACACTACTAAAGGCTCACAAATACCTGCTGCATTTCTAAGCCTTTAAAAAATAATATTAGAAATTCAAACTGAATGACTAGCTGTGCCTTAAGGCAAATAAAAAACTAAAACGCTGCAGCACAGTTAAGTCATAGACTTCTCGGTCAGAAAAAGTAACACACAACAGGGGAGAAAGCTTTCATCTGTTTTAAATATCTTTCTCTTTCTTCCCACTCCATCCACCAACACTCGTATTGTATATGGGCAGTGACTAATAATGATGAAATTAAAACCTGCCAAAGTACTGTCAGGAAGAGTATGATTGTTTTGATATATTTCGTTAAGAAGGACAATGGCAGAAGAATGGTTTGCACTGACTGCAACCTCTATCAGAGAGGATCAAATATGCTCTATTTGTTCCTGCCATTCAACCACAGCCTAAAAAAGGGACAGACGCTAAATAACTGGGACAAATAATTTGATACCCATCCAGACAATCTGGAAGAGAATAGAAGCATTTGTCACACTGAACACATTCTTGATGTCTATTCAAACCCTGGGTAATGGCTCAACGAGAAGACTCATATCCCACCAAGCAGAATGGAAATCAAAACGCCCAGCAAATAGTAGCAGCGTGACAAAATGTTATGTTTGTATCACCTACATGTATCAACCCACAATAATTCAATAATTACACAGATGCCACAAACACATTAATTCCCAGCTTCATGGAAAAGTCGTGTCGGTTTTATGGGACAAGAAGAAATACACATTCCTTTACTCACCATGGCATCTATCATCTTTTGTGAATCGACAACTGCTCAAAAAAATTAGTCGTCACACTGGGGAAAAAACACTTTCCTGCGAACTGTTAACAAGAAAATTCTAGAGCAGAGTCAAGACGCACGGCTTTGCATAAGAGAGAAATCCTGGATGCTAAGCTTGCTTACAAAATCAGAAGAACATCCCTATAAAATCGATGGAATTATAAGTTTACGTACACAGCTGCTTGTGACTGCCTGAATCAGATCTCCTCAATCGTTTGCATTTCATCCACTAGAGGGAACACAAGCAGAGGGACAGCGTGAAAAACGGCAAACTAAAAAGGCCTTCTTACCACCCATAAAGATTTCTTCAGAAAGTGGGAGCTTCACCAGAGAAGCAGCCAATAGTCCTGCAGCTATCAGTTATGCTGACAGAAGACAACTCTTCTAAACAAGAACCAAGCGTGGTTGCATACGGTGCTGTGCTCCAAAAGCAGCAGGCAGATCAGTCTAGGGGGGTTGTAGATGCTGAGAGTGAGACCAGCCACAGCCTCTTCCATTTTTTGGCAGATGCCTGCTGACAAAATTCAGGATCATTTTACCATAACTGCTTGTCAAACTATAGACTACAAACTGAAGCAACAGCTTTAGAATATTATTGAAATAATTCTTGAGGAGAAAGAGGAATGGTACAGTTATTGCCAGTGCTCCCACTCAACAGCTAAAACAGAAGCCAGGCTGAACTACACAACTTACAATTTTTACTGCCCAAGGACAGCAGGGTGTTTAATAAAGGAACAGAAAAAGAATTTTTCTTCTCCTAAGCAGAAAATATATGGTATTTTCTAGCCACCCATTACTAAATTAATGAATTAAAAGATGGAATCCCAAACACAGTAAAAGAACAGCATGGAAAAAATCCAGCATTGTCTTTTCCAGCCACTTGTGTGAGGTTAACAGGACTGACATCTATTGTGAGAAATGTCCTGCTCGAATCTTTTGTATTCATTTTTGATTAACGACTTTAGTGATTGGGGAATTATCAGTAGCCTGGTAAAAGTTCAAAGCCCTTTGTGTGAATAAAGATGGGTAAATGGCTAGGCGAGGAGGGCAGGGTAGGGTGCAGAGTGGAGGAAGACAGGAAGAACACAGAGATGGATGAAGAGGAGAAAGCAACAAGATTGAGAGAAGGAAGGGTACATGATATACGAAGAAAAGGGATATAACAAGGAAGAGGGATGGAATTAAGGGAAGACACATTACAACCTATTTTAACATAAGTTCTCATAGATATTCATGACCCTCTTGCTGATGGTGATTAAGAGAAACGTAAAGAGTCGTTTCCAAGTACTAAAATATTAAAAGAAGCTGAAAAAGAAGTAATAATTCTCCTGGCAGGACTTTTGTCTTTGACGAGTTGCAGTTGCGGTAAGGAAGGTCTAAAATCTGAGTGGAGGAAGGTGCATTTCATATGATGTGTTTCAAGGTATGCTCCATAGTGCAAATTTGTTTCTGTAATCCATGCATCACCACCCTGAGAAAGTACAGTCAATCAAAGAAGACAATAAAGGTATAATATGAACAAGAAAACACCACACAGAAATACCTAACCTGCTGAAATACATAAAGTTTTAACATCAGGTAAGCGCATGCTTGCTAATCCACACTTTTTTACACCCAAAAAGTATATTTACCAAGGCCTGTCTCAGTCAAAAGCACTTCAAAGTTCATTTAGCATGAACTACAGAAAACAACCAGGGGAGTGTTTCCTGGAAGAGAATTTCTACTACAGCTTTGTTTGCAAGTTTGTCTGAAACCACATAGATTGGCTAAGCTTCTTAGTTTGAGGCTTGTTCTGAGATGTCTGGACCCTTTTATTTTTTTATATTTATTTGTTCATTTATTTCTTTGCTTATTTGTAGTGTCATATTTTAAGGTGATAGCACTAGTTCTTTGGAAATTCCAGATAACTGTACACTTGACCTTTTGAATTCCAATCATAGAATTTTCAGGGTTGGAAGGGACCTTTAAGATCATCTAGTTCCAACCCCCCTGCCATGGGCAGGGACACTTCCTGCTAGATCAGGTGTCTCAGAGCCCTGTCCAGCCTGGACTTAAAAACATCCAGGGATGGGGCTTCCACCACCTCTCTGGGCAACCTGTGTCAGTGTCTCACCACCCTCATGGTGAAGAACTTCTTCCTAACAGCTAATCTAAACCTGCCCTCCTCTGGTCTGAATCCATTCCCCCATGTCCTATCACTACCTGACATCCTAAAAAGTCCCTCACCACCTTTCTTGTAGGTTCCCCTCAGATACTGGAGGGCTACAATAAGGTGTCCTCAGAGCCTTCTCCTCTCCAGATTGAATAACCCCAACTCTCTCAGTCTGTCCTCATAGAAGAGGTGCTCCAGCCCTCTGATCATCCTTGTGGCCCATTTCTGGACACGCTCCAGCAGGCCCCTGTCTTTCTTGTAACAGGGGCTCCAGAACTGGAGGCAGTACTCCAGGTGGGGTCTCACGAGAGCAGAGTAGAGCGGGAGAATCTCCTCTCAATCTCCAAGAGATTGGATCAGTTAAAATTAAACATACAATTGCGTTACTCCTTTAAAAGGCATAAGCTCTATAAGCAGCGACATCTCACCATTGCTAGTGGCCTTACACATCACACCAGAAAACGTAGGGCAAAGCTTTCAACCCTAAACAACTGACTTATAGCAACTTATTGATTTAGTCTGACATACTGAAACAAAAGGAAACCTTTGTATTTCTCTCCTCCCTAATGAAATCAGCCTAACTGAGTCATGAGGAACTACCACTGAAAGGCTCTGTCAGCACAGATCCATAAACACCTTGGTGACTGCAAGAGGATGAACCCAGTGAGCAATTTGATAGAGAATCCTATCAAATTTCTGTAAGATCACGAACAAAGATACATACTCCAGTGAGCAGGATGTCAAACTTGCTGCACTGGTATGGGTTCCATTATTGGCAGCAAGATTATTAGCGATGACTTCAGCTCAAGGAACGGAGCATCCAGATTCTCAGAATGACTGCTCAATTCTGTGCAGTCCAGCCTCCAGACTTCTGCTTAGCCAAGCAAGCCATACCGCTTCCTGCTTTCTACCATAATACACTAATTGCCTCTCACTCTGCCCAGCCTGTCTCTGCTGTCCTTTCAAAGTGATACCCCTCATCTTTTTAGGTGCTGCAATACCACTCGCTTCCGTATCTCCCACCTTTCCTCATGTCTACCAAAATACCTTTTGTCCCTTTCATCCCTTACCATTCCTGTGTACTCTATCTTCTGAAACAGCACATCCATGCAGACCCAGTTAACTGCCATGGGTTTCCCCAGAACCCACACACGGATACACAGGTACCACCTAGGTGGTCAATACTAAATAGCTAGCTAGCAGAACACTGTAGCTCTTAGGTGCTGACAGGACAAATTGTATTGTCAACTTCCCGTGGCTTGTAAACCACATTCTCTGCCTATTTAGTTTAGATCAGAAGTCTCAGTTTCTGTATCAGTGCATCTAGCTGAAAAACGGGTCAAAGCTGTTTAGAACTATGAATCATTATTCCAAAACAGGTGCCAGAAGTAAAGCACAGCTCTGCCATTCAAAACCCCGGCTGAAATCTGCACTCCTTTGATGTTCACACAGGCCATGATCCTGAAATGCCTCTAATTCATGTAGGATTAAAAATTCCCCTTTGTCACCTACTTCTGTAAAAAATTAAAAGAGCCCATGTGTAGGTGACTGGAACTAACGGAGTAAAATTAATATGAGTGCCCTGTCAGCTGCCTTTATATTACAGGTAACAGATGAAAGAACTAGCACAAGTGTGAAGACATTTATCACCACTAAGCAAACCATTAAAAAAATAAAAATTCTAGGAAGGACCAAAACCCAAACATATTTACCTCCACAAATGCTGTCTTCTCCACTGGAAGCTGGTCCTTCGTTTTTTTTATTCAGACACTGAAAAGTTTACTGTATAACTTACATTTCAGCACAGTAAAATATAAAAAAAAATCTTAAGATTAAAATGTCCCAGTAAAATCAAGAGAGAGAATGTGTTTGTTTTAGAAGCCTTTATGACTTAATTTCCTCAGGCAAATGTAATGTGTAAGGGTTACTTTTAATGTGAGAAATAAAATTCCTACTGGCTACTCTCTGAATTTACCATATATAATAGGAGGTGACAGTTATGCCTGCTTTCTTGCTGTTGCTTTACTATCAGAGCTTATCTTGTTAGACATTGTCCCAAAGATACAGACCTAAGATTACCAAAAGGCAAAAAAGAAAAAGGGAAAAAAAAAAAAAAAAAAAAAAAAGGAGGGGGAAAAAAGGAAAGCAGAATACAAAAAACATATTTTTAACCATGGACTCTACCTAAATATTTTTAGGTAATTAGCTTCAGACATTTTAAGTATTACATCCAGGTAAAATTCACACACTAAAAGGGTAAGACAAGTTTTGTGCTGCAACTAACTCCACTGATGTACCATCAATATATTTAACCAGCCAAAAAGCACTTCTATCCATGTTACTAAAATATGGGTAATGACAGTAAACATAAAAATAAACCTGCAAACATTATACTTAGATTTCAATTCTGTCAGATAGATGGCATGAAACTGCCTCAGGAGATACACAGCACGTTTTGATGCTTAGGTGAAAAGCCAGTGTAAGACACACTCATCCTCTTAACTGCACAGGGGAAGTGTATAAACCTCACAGCTCAGTTCTTTGCTTTGTTCCTCACTCACTCCCTTTAAATTAATAAGCAAGTAGAAATGCAGAAAAATACTGAGAATCTTTCTCAGAAATTTTATCCCAGAAAGAAACACCAGAATGTGCCTAATGCATGGAAAAACTGAAATAAAAAAAATTCTCGAGAGCTATAAAGCAAGTGATAAAGTTGTAAAAACTAAAAGTCTCTTGTAATCATAGACACAACAAAAAGCCACTTCCAGTTCTTTAAATCTACATATTCAAGTACTGAAGGCAAAATGGAAAAATGAAATCTCCACAAAAGGAAAAATTATTAAAGCTTTAGGTTTTGGGGGGGTGTTGATTGCTTGTTTGTTTTAAATAGGAGAGTTACTTTTTCTTGTCAGTACAGACAACACAAACCAAGAGTCCTTGGGTATTATGCAGTTTTTTCCTTCCAAAGCTCGCACAAGTATTTCACATCAGTTTCCATTAGTCTGAATCATGACATCATTATGTACAGAAGACAGCTCACTGGCACAATCCAGATCTACTGCTTAAATTGCTCTGAGAGCAGATATGATAAGCTATTTTTTTGAACTAAAGAAATGCAGTCTTCTCATAGCACGTGTAAAGAGAGAATTCTTTTGTTAGCTGTCAGTGGGATTTTGCTATCTCTGTTAAATATATAATGGTTAGTGTCATAACAAAGATCAGCCATCGTGTTATGGCATTTATCTTCATGAGTGAAGAGAGGAAGGGCTACTGTGATTTATTCCATCTCTCCTCATGAGATGATTAATGTCACAAGAGATTAGTCTTCAGTACTGACTTGTACACAGAACAAAATACAGGGCTGAAGTGGGATGCTAGGCAGTTTTAATTGCCACAAATTTGGAAGACCACATTACGTACAGATGGCACAGTTGACAATTACTCATCCAAGATTTTCAAAAATAGAAGAATATTTTGCAGTTCACTAGCTCATATCCATTTTGTGTCATTTATTTGTTCAGTCCTTCTGATCAGTCTTTCCACATAGTCCTTTCCCTGTCCACCCACATTTTTCCTGTTAAATACACCAGTTATTGCAGAACTGAAGTCCATATTGGTGGTTTATGGCGATACTTTAAAGGTTTGAAACATCTAACAACTATTACTAAGAAATATTTGTCACAATAAAGGCAGGTTAGAAAAAACATGTAATGGCTTTGTATCTGTGTGTGATTTAATACAGAAATATATAAATACAATTCAGAATAGAAGCAGCAGCCTTCCTCAAGTTTTGAGAAAAGTTACATGCTCACTTCTTCCTAAGAACCTTGTAAAATAATCTGACCATCCTAAATTTAAGTTAATAGCCTTTCAAAAACCTATTACTTTGAAGAAATGCACACAGAATATTTTTTTTACATGCTCCCCACTCGTTTTTATGAAAGAAAATACTTCAGATAATACTACAGTAAAAAAACAAGCCATGACAAGCACACATTCTGTTAAAGAGGGAAGAATTATTTTCCCCAAAATCCAGAGTATGAATTCTCTGTGTTTTCTAAAATTCACCTTTTCTGGACACTGCTAAATTATGCCAAGCTAGGTAAACTTTCAATCCTTGATATAAAACATTTTTTTCTGTTAAGAACAGCAGTTACTTACCGTTGGTTTACATCAAAGAGAACACATTATTAAAGAGCTCTTATCACAAAAAGTGTCTCATTATCTTTATGTAGGCTAGAGTATTGACCCAAACAATTTTATCTGGCTGTAAATCACATTCACACATAATGTCATCAAAAACTGGGACCACCCCCTGACAGTGAGAGAGCCAGGTAGCAGGGCAACATTATGGCAAGGAAGAAGTATCATGAAAGCTAAGGATATTTCTTATTGATGGCAAACGGATAGGAGAGAAAAATCAATGTGTCTTCATCAGCACAACTGCCTACCATCTGGATGTTGATTTCCCTTAGAGATTTAAACCAGTAAGAGATCACTTGGCACACGTAAACACACTGAATGGGACCTCCAGCCTACAAAGCAGCAACCTGAACTGTGACTGTAAAACTGGAGCTCGTAAGGAAACAAAATGCTGATGGTTAAACAAATAGTTTGTAATCAGGTCTCAGACCAAAATACAGAACATGACTTCCCCCAGGGAGGGAAAATCTGAAAATGTTCAGGATAATCTGCAATTGTGGTGGCTCCAAACTCTTAAACCCTGCTTGAAGGAATTATTCCAAGCTACAAGGTTGGCTGACACCTCCAAGTCAAGCTGGACAAGCACAGTGACCAGGTTACAGAGAGAAAAGGCTGCTCATGCAACTACCATCACAGAACTACAGAATCACAGCCAAGTAATTTGTCAACAGAGAGGAATCACAGAGGAAATTACAAAGGATTATAAATACAAAAACTTGTCATAAAGCTAGGCCTCTTGTTCAAGACAAACTTTTATTTTTTTAGGGTTCTTAATTATCACAGCATTTTTCTTATCCTAAAACCCCTCACTAAACATTTAACAGATTCAACTGTTACCTGTCAGGGCAACACTATTAACCCAAGAAAACCAAACCCAGAGAAAATAAAACATGCCTGCTACACAATATAGTCAGTCACGGATTTTATTCTCTTTCTTTGAGCACCAACATACATACATGTGAAGACCTGAGTTTTCCCGAAGTCACATCTCAGCAAATGTAGCAATAAAAACTGTCAGCTCCTTAGAAATGCTACTGAAAAATAAAACGAATGTCTATGGGTTTTAGGCACATCATTTTAGATTGAACATTCTAGCAGCTGATAATAATACAAGTTTTAGCTTTATTTTCCATTTCCTTCCAAAAAATAGCTAGCAATAAGCGAACAGAAAATTGGAAACTGTTTTATGGAAAAGTTACACCGCCTCATCTTGGGTTTCCAGTGTAACTACTGACCTCACACCGTGCCTTTGAAACAATGAGAATTAGTAATAAGATTAGCCTTATAGTTCAAATTCAGGAATGCAATCTTCCTTTAACTGTTCCAGACAACCTCATCCAAACCCATAAAATTATACTTGGGAGATTAACATGCCATGTCCTCTGAGGTGAAAACAAAAATACACCAAGATTTCCAGAATTACAAGAAAACTACTACATACTCAAGCATCATGTGACACAGACTTTTGGGCACGGGAGATTCTAGATTTGTTTGGTTGGGTTTATTACTGCTCTAGAAATAACCTGGGGAAGATAATCTGAAACCAGTTCTGAAAATTCCAATGGGAGACCTTACTACAAAATGGATGAGAGAATATTTCAAAAGAAAAATTGGTCAAATATTTAAAAGGGATTACTTAGATTTTCAACAATACACCTTTGGCAGGGATAGCCCATAATGGAATTTGTTCTAAAAATAAACAGAATGCAAAATAATCAAAGCACAGTATTTCATTTCCAACACAAAGGCACTGTCTTTTACAGAGGAGAAATGACAGATTTTTTTTTCATCTTGTTGTTTTATTGTGAACTTTACAATCTCAAAGTCTGAGAAAAATCCAAACTCTCAATTTTGAGATTTGGAGATTTGGATGGTTGTCTAAGTGAAATGGTAACTAACTAAACAAAGGAAATACGCTTTTATCCTGGAATTCAGAAGGGGTATGTTTTCCTCATTTCTTTCACTGCCAGTCAGATTATTTTTTTTCCCCCCTTCAGCATATTTGCTATTCTACCCCTCACTGGTACACGAACACGTCCATTTCTTGTTCACTGCTTCCCAGTGCAGCCCTACCATTTTTCTCCCAAGGATTACATCATTATCACCCAGGCACACACTCTTTGCACTGTGTGACATGCCAACAGATGTAAACCCAATTTCATTCTCTTCCACTAATCCCACAAAATGTATGCAAGTACTACAAGTAATAAGCCTCATAACTATTATTATGTATGTATGCAGCACTTAAAACCGCAATATTTCAGGACATTCATCCTCAGAATGCTTTCCTCAGATCCCTTCCATTCCCCTCCACACCCATATTTTTCTATAAAATTAACTCAAACTTTTAACAACACTTTAACACATGAAGCATCTTGTTATAACATCTCTAAGAATGCTGATAGCAACAAACAGGTGCAGTGATTTTAATTAAAAAAACAAAAAACAAGAAACTCATTGTCTTAGCAGAATTTGCATTTCCCAACAACCTTGCCTATATACCAACATCAGTTATCGAGACAGACACTTTTGTAGATCTGGCACAGAATAAAGACAAAAGCATTATTTTACTTTACTTAACATTACTTTAAATAGCTTTAAACATCTGCCTACAGCTCAGACACCAATATAATAAGATAGCTAATGAGAAGTACAGTACGAAACTGAGTCTGTCCTCATTAAGGACAGTTAAAACTGAGATTTTCTTTTTGGTGTTCTCTTTTAATTTAATGGAAGTGTTAAAGATTTCAAGATTTATAGTAAGATGCAAACATTTTGGTAATGTGTAAAGCAGTCTATACTCAAGCAAAGTAGGTTGTCTTACAAATGGATGGAGACAGAAGTGTCCTTTTTTGCAATGCAATTATTTCATTAGAAATTGATCTAGAAAAAATTCTGAAGAATTTATTCCCCGAAGAAAAAGAAAAAAATCCCAACAAACCCCGACACTTAGGCAAAACTATGTTGACAGATTAAAGTATCTTAGATATTTTTCAGTTCCTGTTGTTTTTTCTAAACCAATTAAAAGATCTAAGTTAATCCTCTTCTGATCTAAGTTCCAAAATCCATACAAAACATTCTTGATCAACTGCTTTGACTCTATTAATCCAGGTTTTTTTTCTAGTTTCACATCTTGTATTGAAGTTTTCAATCTGTAGTTAACAGATCGGTTGAAAGACTTTTTTTTTTAATGCATGAAACAACAATTCAAATGATTCCTCAAATGCTGATTTTATCCTTACGGCTTTTAATTCTGCCCACTCCTCTTGCATTGTATCCTGCACCCCCAAGTCAATAAAGCATCTGTTCATTTCTCCCATGTTTATGATCTCCCTCACTGGAAAACTCCCCAGACAGCCCTGTATGAGTTCTGCAGTCTCCTCTTCAAGTGCTGCTGCTGCTGTGGGCCTGGGGGCTGAATAAACAACCCACAACTGTTACAGTCAGCATCAAACATTTACTGTGAGGGACTGACTGTAGAACAAGCACTAAGAAGTTCCCGTGGAGGTAATTAGGAAATAGAACAATCATCAGCAAGGCATGTATACAGCATGCAAGAACTTGTACAGACAGACTGATTAAAATCTCCAAATTTACCTCATGAATCCACAGACCTCTAGTTTTTAAGTGTTTCTAGAACTCTGAACAAGAGCATGCTTTAAGATCACAACCACTAAGTGGGGCTCACAGTTGCTGGAGGACTGTATGACAAAGACCATGAAAGATCCTTTTTCATAAGGTAACTAGTATCCAAGCTAGCTATTCCATTTTCCTTCAGTATCTGCACTTTGGGGGCTGATACTACACTCCAGAAGCTACAGTATTCACAAAAAGTCTTCTACTAAGGAGAAGAAGCGTCAGTCCAAGACAAAAACACAGGGTTGGCTGTAACTGACAAGTTCCACTCAGATGTGGAGCTCTCATTCCAAAAGCAACAGGAGAAACTAGCAAGCTGAACACTGATGGGAGGAACAGCATTTTAGCATGAAGAATTTGATTTACGAGGTGAAACAATCACATAACAGGACTAACCCAAGAGCTTAGAACAATGTCCATATCTTTTTACTGATAACAGTCTACCCAGAAGAGTCTACCTACTTGTCACAAGACAAGGGGCAGCGGGCACAAGTTGCTCCTGGGGAGATTCCATTTGAATACAAGAGGTAAATTTTTCACTATAAGGACAGTCAGACATTGGAATTCTTTCCAGGGGAAGTGGTGGATTCCCCCACTTCAGAAATTTTAAGTCTTAACTCGACAGGGTGCTGAGACATCTCATATAAACAATAATATTAGAAGGGTTGGACCAGGTGTTCCTTGAGGTCCCTTCCAACCTGATTCTCTATGATTCCAAAGGATGCTGGGGCTTGTTATGGGCAGACCAAGCATCCCAGGAATGTAAACTTTTTTTTCAGTTATTCTCTGATATACATATATACATATATATGTACAAGATTTGGGCTGGTAAGTCAAGAATTCAAGGAATCAAATAAAAATGTGCAATCTTTATTCTGTCTTCCCATCAAATATTTCCTACTGGATTACGTGGCAAAAACCAATCAAGATATTGCCCAGGAGGCCACTGTTGTGCTGTGATCTATATTCTAGATCTCCAGCTGCATGTATGTATCGGGCAGGATGAAGTAAATCATTACAAGACTTCAGCATTATTTTGAAGTATCAAAGACAGCTTATGTCTATACTAACGCTTTGCCTTTCTCTTCTACAGTCTAGTCTGGACTCAATCCAAGTTATTCCACTTTTTTTTTCCAAGATAGAAGATGAATGCTTGCAAGATGTCTCAAAAACCTGTATTACAAATGGAACTTATGAAATAGATTAGTATGCATTAAGCACTACCGCTTTAAGTACAAACCTACTGCAGCATGGTTATATCAAACTGCCAAAAAAATCCAGAGACTAAGTTGAAAAAACTCTTGAAAAAGCAGAGAGTGTGAATCAGCACCAGTAAATGGATACAAAATCTGTACAAGAAAATGCGTATTTTCTATCTAGTCATTGTCAGAGAAAAAAAGAGGTAATGATGCATTTCAATTCTAAATCATGCCCATCGGACAAAATTTCATAGTAATTTTATTCTTCTAGTTCTCCTGGTTTTTAAGTAGGATGTGAAATTACACAAAAAGAACAGATTCTGACAAAGGCCAGAGAAGTCCTAGCTCCTAGGGTAATGGAAGTTACCAAGAGATTTTATCCATTCCACAAAATTAAAACAAATTTGAGGCACATGACTTATTTTCAAGTCTAAACATACAAAGTGATCTTGAGGCCCTTTCCAACTCCGTCTTCTATGATTATCAGTTCTATAATTACCAAAGTAATGCTCTAATTAAGATGCTTTTGCTACTCTAAACACTGAATTCCAGAGAAGTTCTCACTGGTCTTACCTCTCTAGAATTTCAAAATGGCAGAAATACCAAATGAGGTTAAAGAAGCTGGTGGGATAAGAGTGTCATAATTTTGAGACAGCTGCCTGATCTTGGTCCAAAAGAATGACAGAAGGTTATATCCAGTTAGAGACTATTTTCTCCTATTAATCCCTGCTAGGAAATACTGGCAGACAGGCATAGTGACACGGTGCATCCCATGATTCTCTAAAACAGCAATGCCAACAGATATCCTAGAAGCTCATGTATAACTGTGAATTTTGAGACATAAAAAAGAATGAATATTTATCCAAAACCAGACATCAATAAATGTATTGAAACATCAGGATGTGGAATTTAGTTAAAACTGATGAAGTGAAAGAAAACTAATTAAAAAGTTAATGAAGGATGAAGTTAAGTACTTTGGCAATACATTGATTGTGGTAGAGCCTCATTTTATACTAAGAAGGTTCAAGTCACAAAGGCAAGAAATCATATGGGACAAGAAGATGGATTGTGATTTGGTCAGGTTGTCCAGGCTGCTAAGAGTCAGCTCAAACTGAGTAAAACTTTGTTTCAAATGGTTGATGGTTTGGTTACGGCTCTTTGATCAAGTTATATAGGAAGCTAACCAGGATAAAGAAATATATACCCGGACTAGAATGATTGCTTCATAAAATTCCTGATTTAACCAAGATCACAACAAGAAAGAGGGAAAATCGCTTCAACATTAAGTTCTCCAGAAAAAATAATTTACTAACTCAAGACACTTGCCTGTCAAGGAACAGTTCTGAAGTTCAAGAAATGTTATCTGTAAACCAGACTATGTTCTATAGTATAAAACTATCAACCAAAGGATAATGATCCTCAGAGTTGAGTCTCTACAAGCAGTGAGGAGTTTCTCACCACCACAGCCTTGACTAGAGCAATCTATGTATACAGGAGGACAGGTTTTAAAACGGAGTATGTAATGTGTGCCTTCTAAAGAAATTACTTTCTGATCCTCCAAAACTGTGAACACAAATCTAGGACATGACCTGGGATGTCTTCTACAAAGAATTGTAGTCCAATCTTCTTAATGATTCTGTGAATGCTCTCAAAGATTCCAGAACAGTAGACTGTGGTTGCTGATCCTGGCATATGTTTTCAGAAACTAAATTCTGTGCTACACTACTCATAGACTCATAGAATTGTTTGGCTTGGAAGGGACCTTCAAGATCAGCAAGGTCCAACCCCCCTGCAGGGCAGGGACACCTCCCACTAAATTAGGTTGCACAAGGCCTCATCCAGCCTGGCCTTAAGGGATGGGGGCATCAACCACCTCCCTAGATAACAAAACAAGTCTCCTCAGACACCTGAGGTACAGGATACCACAGCAGTTTTGGAACCTGCGATGTAATAGTTGGATCCCACATGTTAAAAACCTCATCCTGAAGTTCCTCTGATACTGAGGAAAGCTACATGTCAAGGTCCACTCAGAATTTGCCCTGCTGATCTAATGCCATTAAAGAGAGATGAACGCTTAATATTCCAAGGATGAAAACATCAGATCACTCCTGGTTTTCTGTTCCAGTGTCAGAAAGATCAGAGCTTGCTTAGACCAAAATGAATGGTGCTACTCTAGATCCCTCCAACCCCTATCCCATGCAGTGCCCAACCCCTGTAAATGCACAGACAGCAAACAAGCTCTATGAAGAAGGCATCCACGTGGCTTATTAACTGTGTCGATACTCGTGATGTCTGTGATAAAGGACTATACACATAAATGGATTTATTTAGGTAGTGGTCTGCATAAGGTATGGTATTCAGTGAGATGCAGATCACCCCTTCAAACCAAGATCAGATGCAGGTAAGAAGGCACCTCTCTACCCTTTTTACATTCCCAGCCAGTACATCTCCTCCTAAGAAACCAACTCCAGCAACAGGAAACTAGTAGGACTTCACAAAGACAGAGCAGCCTCAGAGGGCCAGTACATCATTAATTTTATTTATTTGGAGAGGGTGACTGTGATTCAAAGCAGGTAAGCAGTTAAATGGGCCACCTATGGCAACCTGTCATCCTTGAGCAGCACTGGGACTTACAACCTGAACAGGATGAGCAAATAGGCTGAACCAGGATGTTCTTCTTACAGAGAGAAGTACCAAATGCCCCTTTTGAGGAACTTAAGAGAATGAAGGAATCAAGTATCTTAGGCTTCACTCTGGAACAGGCAGCTTCCAATGCAAAGGCCAGAGAACAAACTGGACTCTCTTAGAAGCTGGCTGTTCCAGAGTGAAGCCTAGGATACTTGATTCCTTCAGTCTCTAAGTTCCTCAAAAGGAGCATTTGGTCAGTTTCAATTGGAACTAATGGAATCCTAACAAAATCATTTCCACTAATTACATCTTCTTTCAGGTCTTGATAGCAGAAAAGAAGACCATTATTTAGTTCTTGCTATTTACAGGGAATGCCAAGATCATCATCATCACACCCAGGAAAAGGGAAAATATTTTCAAACTTACAGCATTTAAAAAAATCCTCTTATTCCAAAGCCAAGAGGTCAAGTTCAGCAAGTGATCCTCCACATGACTATAATGTGCTGGTCACAGTATAAAGACCAAAGAAAGTTTCCAGCAGAAAGTACAGGGAATTTGGCTGTGCACCTAGAGGACAGTATGCTACTTGATCCAGACTAGGATGCTGCAATGACATATTTAGAACCAGGGCATTGAGGAACTGACTGGGCTAGGAAATCCAAAGCAACCTAGCTGTGAAGGGTGGGTAAGGGTCTTCTTGGATGTGGGTAGTGGAATCTATTTAACTGTGATTCTACTGGTTCCACATGCAACTGACCAAACCTTGTTTGTGAGAAACTTGTCAACTGCTGGAAGAAGAGAAAACGGATCAGGTATTTCAACAGAAACATGGACTATGACAGGATTGGTTCTACTACAGAGAAAGGTAAGTCAGGTGCCACTGGAAGCATTCACTATAACACTGAGCATTAAATCATACCTTAAGGCACTGAGAATGCTTTCATATTGTTGAGAAATGCTCATACTTATTTAGGTTCTTGTAATGATTTTCTCCACTATTACCCTGCCTTGATAGAAGTAAGGTTACATTACTGAGAACAGTTCCCACTCCCGAGTTGTGTTCCTGCCTTCCTCCCAAAGGTCTGTGGTGCCAAGGGTTAAAAGATGCTGTCTCAAGATAAAATTTAGAATCTTGTTCCTCTCATTCTGCCCTACAACAATGCAAAAAGTGAAGTAATTTAGATTAAATTTATTTTATTTGCAGATCACGGTTCAAAATTTTAAAAAAACATATTAAAACGTATTAATTGCTGCATTATTTCGTATTAACAAAATTAAATATTGTGATTTCAATCACAACCATGGAAGGTAAAAAAAAAAAATAGTGCAGGCTCAAACTTGTCTAACAAGTGCAAAAATTACTTTGAATAAAACAAATTGGAAGAAACCCTAGAGGAAACCAAAATAAAATATAGCTCTTCAAAGCAGCATTGATTGTGGATCAAAGAGAAAGGCCATCAAAACTTCCCAATCCACAATGTTTCTGCATGTCTGAAAAACAATTAACTCAGAACAAATATGGAAATAATAGCAGGTTTCTGCTAAACCAACAACAAAGAAAACCTTAGTACTGCAAAGCACTTATGTTGAATCTCCCATTTTTAGAGATACGCAAAGCTCCCTTCACACCACGTTTTAAAATGTTATTTATAGTAACAAAAGCAAAGACTTAAGATAAAAGTCAAAGGGATTATCATCAGTGGTCTACCATCACAGTAGTCTTCTATTTTTTTCTTTTATTTGTGGTCTTCAAATATGAAGATGTAATGCAAAAATACTTCCATACCACTATACAGCATGTTTCAACTACACTATCTTAGCAGACCAGACAAAGCAACAATCAGCTTCTGGACAGCCAGACACATTAAACAGTAACATGCAAGCTAAGGGTTCCAATGGGCTTTTGTTGCTTTTCAGGAGGTTTGTTGAGGTTTTTTTCAGCATCGATTTCCTTAATTAATTAGTGTAATTTTCTGAAAGTTTACAGGACTAAGAGAACAACTCCTAATTAAGAGCTGGATCCTGTCATCCTGTCAAGGGACTTGTGCAAGAAATTCCGGAATTAAGGTATGAATATTACTTACCCAATGTGCCCACATCACCTAAGCCATAAGGACTCTCTGTAGCACTATAAAGCAGATAGTCTTCAGTAATACAAGAAAACCTTTGTTGCAGAAGGAAATTTGGCAAAGAAAAAGCAAAAATACTGTAGAGGAGACTCAACACATGAATAATCAAACAAGCACTACTGTTCTCATTCTTGGGATTTTCTTCTGCTCTGTTGTCAGCCAGTGATAGAGACTTGATTCATCTGTATTTCGAAACACCACTTACAGGAAAGAGAAGAGGTCAATAATAAGGGCAAGCTATTAATAAAATATCCTTTTTTAAATGTTAAAATAAACTATCACCCCTCATAAGCAGATGCTCTATGCTTCATACATATGCTGAGCTCTGCATTCCTGAAGCAAGCAGACACCACTCATTTTGTTGAGGCCTCTTTAACTGTTCTGTATCACAAATGAAAAAGGATTGTATCTGGCAGTCAAATGATAATAGTTTGACCACTGCTACCTACTTAAAACTGTTATCAGATCTTCTGTGGCAGAGTATCCTTGGACATAGTCTGTTCTTGGTATCTTTCATTTTGACTTTTTTTTATGGCATTGAATTATTAAGAGAATTCACTATTTTGGGGCTTGTCAGCAACTCCTTGAGAGTCATTGTGAGTTCACGAACAGATGAAACTAAATGGATTCAAGTTTTGTCAACTGAAAGAAAACACTTAAAATTGATTAAATTATTCAAGTGTTTAACCTTTCAATACAATTTTTATGAGTTCCACGTATGACCACAAGACAACAATATAGTTTCATCAAATGAGGATCAACTGATCTGAGACTGAGGAAAGACAGCATGTTTCTCCTCCTTCACTTCAAATATTTTCTTTTGTTCTCATTCTTTCAAGTGTCTGTCAGGCACAAAAAGGAGAAAACTGGTGAGGAGATCATGCCCAGGTTGTACATAAGCATTGCTACAGACTGCTGCAAAGTACAAAGTGAGTTGACATATTGGGTCTAAATCAAAGATATGCCCTTTGGCAGGTTGTAAAGACAGGTTGCAATTTTCTCCATAACAATGCATGTTCTACAAAATGGGTTCTGTAACATGAACTGTTAGTGGTATGCACTGATCCTGCACATGCGTTCATTTCCCAGGAATGCTTGTAAGCTGGGCTATGCCTTGCCCTAAGATAAGCAGACTTGCATGAGGAAAAAAGCAGTGTGTCGCAGACAGAAAGCTTCAACTCTCTGCAGAAGATTCTCCCACAAAATGCAAGTTCCAGCACAGGGCATGCCAGCGGCTCCCGTTCCACCCACTGCATCACACATGCACTATCTACACCAAGTGCTGAATGGAATGGGAGCCCCCTTCCTGCTTATGTTTTAAAAATTAAGGGGACAGCTTGAAAAAACACTGCATTGCAGGAATTTAAGTTGTCCAGCATCCTTTAATCAAATAGCAAGAAACAGCAAATGCAACACTGACTGTCAGTTTGAAGCCTCACCACTTACTACTTGCACATTACGATGCATTTTAAGATTGTCATGTAATGCATTATTCTAAAGTACTTCTACTACTTTCACTGTGAAAGTGGGAAATGGAGAGCTGTGTAATGATCTCAGGCTTGCGTCCAGCTTTTGTACTCCTTTTTATCCGTAACTATTACATGGTGCATTACGAGTTCAATATAGATTGAATATAGAGACATGACCATATCCGTTTCTCCCGTAATTACGCTGAGAGAAACAGTATTAGAGAGTGAATGAGGCAAAAGTAGAGATACAGAAGGAAGATGATTTTATAACTATGAAACAAAACTACTATTGAGACGCTGTTGGTACTGTAACTGCCTCTCCCACAGATTTCCTGCACAGCTTAGGCTAAAGTACTTAATCTTTCCATGCCTCAACTCTGCATGGGTAAAGCAGAGGTCAAAATACTTAACTTCATAGGCATGTTTTAAGTATAGAAACATTTGTGTTTGAGAAGCTACTGGGTGTTGCCAATAATAGCTATGTACAACTGAAACATAAAGGAAAAATTTTAGCACTAAATTTGAAAGGTGTATAGAAGATTAATTATGGCACCTTACATCAAACAAAGAAAAAAAAAAAAAAAAATCAGCAGCTCTAGTAAGTGAACTCAAAAAGTATTTGGGAAACTAGCATGCAAGTACATCATTTAAAGTCCAGATTGTAATACAAAGATGTGCACAACAGAGTGAAAAAGCAATGCCAGCAATGTCACCTCTGTCATTTCACACTTCTTAGCACTTCACTTTGAAAGCCCCATATTGTTGCAATGTAAGGGCTTTTACAGAAATGTTAACACATAAATATCCATACATTTGCTTTATGTATTAATTCAGCCTCCCGTTCCTGAAAATAATTCAGCCGCCTACAATTTTACAACATATTGATTCAGGCAACTCATGAGTCAGTTTTTGTGAGTAGGTATCAATCACTTCATTGTTTACTTGTCGTTGGAAAGAAATTGATTTAATCAAACCTCGCAGTAATACATTATTGATGTATCCCAAGAAAACGTAGTCATAATGAACCATCAGGGTCCTAACATAAAACACTTTAAGGAGCAGCAATTTTGGCTTCGGTGTTTGTGATTTGCAAACACAAGTCACTATACAAGTAAAGCCCAGTGCAAGAGCAGCACTATGTATCATTCACTTTATAGACCTGGGACAAGTTCTCCAAGTTCTCTGGCAAGCCCAGAAGGCTAGACAAAACCACACTGTGGATCTTGTCTATCTCCACCACTTATATGGCAATCTATCATTTTTACTCAATTTTTGCAAATTGTGACCTTGAGTATCTCCACCATTTACATACAGCAATGTATAATTTCCACTCCGTTTTAGCAAATCATGACCCTTCTGGGGGGAGTATGGAGTGGTATGACATCATGAAAATACAAGTCTTAGCCCTTCTCCTCGCACAGCTCAGCTTTTGTTCTCCATAGGCTTTAAACTTTTCCATATATTGGACCACACAGGAATAGCAATTTTACTTGATACACAATAGAATTCCTTTATCTGCATTTGTCAAACCAAATACAGCTTATAGGGGCAACGGCAGCAGCAACTTGAGAAAGTGACATTAGCATTTTATGTATTTTATAGACTTTTGAATACATGTTGCTAGTTGGAAGCATGGACAAACAAATATTACAGCAACACCCACTGCCAAAACTCATTTGGCAAAGCTGTTTTACTGCAGTTAAACTTTTATTACATTCATGAGAAATGAGACTACAGTAGCAACACTGTATCACAACATCTTCACTAAGGCCACATTATTACAACATGTTACAGGATGCACAATAAACCATAACAGAATTTAGCACTGAGCAAACATATAATACCTCGGAACAGCTTACAGAGACATCTATAGGTAGTGTCTGCCTAATCCTTTAGAATTATTTATGTAGGAGAGGCTGAACTTCTTCTGTAGGAATGCATACAACAAGGGGAAAACATTTTTACAAGAAACGTGCTTCACAACTAAACAAGTAATAGTAAGGATACCAATGTGCATTACCAAACACAGACACACCATTAGCACAGACACATTCCTTAAGCAATTAAGTCTGTATCAGAGACGAATAAAAGAGAAAGTTGGCTTAGATATAAAAAGCAATATAACCAGCAGCCTGTCTTTCTAGCTTTGTCATCTTTATATACACCTACCTGGAGCAGAACCAGACCCAACTTCACAGAACACACATACAAACACATACAACCACTCATACACGTTGTATTGAGCTTAACTGTTTGTTGTAGAATTCCTAGAACGTCGAGAGCCCCATACATGCTCCGAAACCGAAAAAAAAAACCCAACCCATAAACAATGTGCTCTACTGCACTTAGCAGACAATAATACAGAATCATGAAAACAGATACAGTAGGGTAAGGGAGACAGTTTCCTAATGAAGTGGTAATGGACTAGGTCGCCAGAGCCACGCAGTCTTTCCAGAAGTGGGTTTGATTACCCTGGATATTTCCCTGCTCAGTGGGGGAAGCAGAGAGGGTGAAGGAAAATCTCAGGACAGAGTTTTCCCTAACGTCCTCGCCCCTCACTCCAGCGCACTAAAGGGACGAAAAAGCAATTCCCGGATATTTCACTTTCCTTTAGAATGAAAAGAAGGTATTTTCTTGGGATATGTGGGCGCACGATCTTGCTGAGATAGAAACAAACCCTAAGTTATTCACAGACACACATGCAAAAGAAGAACAGGCATTTTCTCACACATACACCGAAGACAGGATTGTAGCTATTTCTCCACTCCAGGCGGGGACGGGAGGAGAGGGCTGCCCGTACCGCCACGCTCGGAGCGGGCCGCCCCGGCACCGCCGGGAGGAGGCCACCCCTTCCACCAACACCCCCCCAAATACACAAGGGCACGCCCGAGCTCTCCTCAGGCTGGGGGTACCCCGACCCCTCCCGTCACACCCCAAGTGGCACACAAGCTCCCTCGCACACTCCCTCCTTCCAACCCGCTCACACACACTGGCACCCTCCCTCCCTCCCTCTCACTCACACACGCTCCTTCACGGACACCCGTGCTCTCCCTCTCTGAGTCCCTCAAACACCCTCTCCTTCAGCCTCTCTCCTGTCTCT
>JAAWXA010000005.1:17772460-17795354 GCA_038090715.1 Florisuga fusca
GGCGGGCCCGGAGCGGGTGCGGAGTGCCGCGGCGATGGGACTGCTGCGGGGCGGCTGTGGCGCCCGTCAGCCGCGGCGGATCCCGCCTGTCCCCTCCGCGCTTCGTTTCGGCCGGCGTGCCGAAATCTGACAAAGCAAACCCCAGGCAGAGAGATGCCAGCTCGGAGGGATCCCGCCGTAGCGTCTCAACTCCTTTTCTTGTCGGAACAGGAAAGAACATCTTCTTGTTCCAGTGTAAACAAAGGAGTCGATGTGCTGGGCTCGTAAAACTGCTGGATAGATGTTTTCTTTTATTGGATGACCTAGGATTAAGATACCCACGGAATGCGAAGCGAAGGACTTAGCACACCTTCCCGAGTTACGGGGTGCTGCGGTGTGCGGTTTCTCCGCTGTTTCCTCCCCTCCCCCAAATATGAAAGTATATTTGGAATAGTGTTGGAATTTATTTGGAGTTTGTTGTTCAGACTGAAACGAGTTAGAAATTATTCAGGCTTTTGTGTGGCCATCTGTTCAATCCCCGCGCCTTGTTTCGTGCCTCTCGCAACAACACTCCTGCCTCGCCTTTTTGCCTTTTAACATTAGATTGTATTTCCCCACAAATGTACAGTTAATTGGGAAAAAAATACAATAAGTCCCTGCGACCACAATGCTCAGGCTGCTTTATCCGTAAAAGGATTGGGGCAGCCCTGAAGGAAGCAGAAGTGGTGACCTGATAGCATTCCCAAAACACTCTGGAAGAGCACTGAGGTGGTGTATGGCATTCCAAATGCAGAAGCATCCCGCCCTTTCTTATCTATGTTCTAATTGGAAATGATACATAGAAGATAATTCCTTACCGTGACACCTATTCACTCTTCACAATTGTTTCCACTTAAATAAAAACATCAACGAAACAAAATTCTGTAACAGCTACTTCTAAATTTAGTTTTGATTCTAGACTGCATAGCAGTGATCAGAGAACTTGAGTATGCCTCAGAAGTGTTCCTGAGAAAAATATTGAAGCTGGAATTTTTCAGGTTCAGCACAGTTCTGTACAATTTTTTTCAATCATCCTGTTGTTGAAAGAGCTATATATTCCTTTGTTACTTACTAAATACCTTGTCACCTTAGTAACATTTAGAAAGGAAATGCTTGCTATTACGATTACTTCTTTGTCTTTGGTTTTTGCTTTTTATGTCTCTGTCCTACTTTTCCTTGTGCATTTCCTCACCTTAGTAACATTCTACTTCTACACCACATAGACTTTATTCATGCTTATGCTAAAAGTCTACATATTTAGTAACCAAGTACCTCATTTAAACTGCCTTTGAATACCCTCATTGTTTTCAGTATTGAAACTACAACACAACATAAAAAGTATAGACAGGTTTATACTCCAGTAGTAGGTTTTACACTCCAATAGTAGGTGGCTGTTTTAAGACTGAAAGAAATGTTCTGCCTCTTCTTCATCTATTCCCAGGTAGACAGACGATCATGTGGTGGTTGATCCGGTTGCTTCATGCACATAACATGAACTGAACTTCACTTAGGAGAGCTCTAGTGTTGCAGGATTGGTGCTGGAGAGAGAACATTTGTCAGGTTAAGAGAAGTTCAGGGACCCTGTGAAGCCAGTCTGTGGAGTTTTTTGGTTGCTGTTGTAGGTTTGTACTGTTGCGTATTGCAGTCAGGATCACACTTTTTGGCATCTCTGTGGACACGTGGAATAATCTTTTTTCGTTACACATCCTTTATATTCCACTAGTAAAAAAATTGGACCAGTGTTCATTCTGCTGTTCAGGTTTTTTTCATCATTCCTACCAAGTCCAGGTGCTACTAAGATCCTTTTGTTGGTCATATGCAAATGGATAGAAATCGTATACTGACAATTAATAGCACTGACTTGACTGCAAGAAGAAAACCAGTTATGCTGTTTGCTGTACTAGAGAGTCCATGTGCAACAGTGTGCATTCTGTATGCTTTCATGATGGCCAAAAAAAAAAAAAAAATGCTCTTTTTTTTTTGCAAGAAAAGTTTTAGCTGTATCCTCTAAAATTTGGCAGCATACACGGAAACCAAGTGATTCAATAGAACGGTACTTTAAAGTACTTTACTGCTGCTTTAAGGAAGTTAAAAATCATGTCTAAGTCAGGAAGCACAGCAGAAAAAAGGTCAGGTTCAGCTTATGGAAGAGAGCTTTTCCTATTGATTATAGATAATATTTGCTGCATGAATCGGACCCGACACTATAAGAAATCATAACCATTGCTACTCTAACTGAATGACAAAATGAGCTAAAATGAGAAATGGTGAACTACATTGAGGCTGCAGCTGCTGAAAGTATGGCTAAAAACTCAGCATACATTGTACATGTATGTGTGTCTGTGTGTAAAGATACTACTGCTGTTTCCACAGCCCATTGTAAACCAGATTTTACAACCTGCAAACACTGCAGAAAGGTGTTATATTAAAATATTCTATGTATTTCTACCTAAGCAATATTTATGTGATGTTATGGTGCCAGATGTTACTGTTATTACCAAGAATAGAAGCAGTTATTTATCATGGATGCATGGATTTGTGTCTGCTTACCTTTTCTTGGGTCAGAAGAATGGCCATATGCTACTAAAATAACACTGGGCACAGGCTCCTGAGTTTCAGTACTCAGTGAATGCATTTGACTGCAATGCTGTAGAAGTTTGACACCTGATGAATCTTGTGAGCTACCTGAAGAACATTGTTCTTGTTTCCTGCATATAAAAATGACTTTTTAAAGTCATTTAAAAATACTGCTGAGTTCTTTATTCACTAGAATTCCTGTTAAGCAGAAATCTGTGACCTGTACTGCATATGCAAATATATATATATATTCATTGCTTCAATGCAACAAAACAGTGCTGCGAGACAAATTCCAGTTTCGGCTGTTAGAAAAGATATAGTATCAGCTATTACATGGAAATGCCATATCTGTGCAGAAGGATTTATTCACAGCATGACAATTCAATCTAATATGACACTTTTACAATGGAAATTATATTCTCTACAATTGAATGAGAGATGCTGAGTCACACGATAATTTAGAAAGAGCCCAGAATGATACTGTGGAGACGCTGCATTTTCTGTATTAGTTGTAGCATAGCAGTGACAAAAAGTAAACCATGGTACTTTTTTTGTGTGTGGATTTAGGGAATGCAAACAAAGCCATTGTGAGTTACAAACATTTACAGATACTGATGTTGTGGTTACAGAGTATGTTTTCTATTCTCGATTTAAAGAATACATATTATCAAGCATTCAGACAGCATGAGTGTCAGAGCATTTATTTCACTTAATGGACTTTTCTCTTTTAATCATACACCATATGGACCTGAATCAACAGTGAGAGCTTTCAAAAGGCATTAATAATTCTTAGTAACAAGCCCAGAATCTACTATTATTATCTGGATAATGTTATTGTATTTTGAAAGACTCCTGAAGCTCATGTAAAAAAAACCTTACAAGGCTGTACTTCAACATGTCAATACAAGAGAGCTGAACCTGAATCTTACTTTATACTAGATCAGATGCACAGATTAGTCTTTTCTTGAGTATCTCATCTGTGTGCATTGGGACTGGAAGAGATGGTAGAACATATAGAGAAGCTCACCCTTCCCAGAAAATAAACAAACAAACAAACAAACCAACCCCCAAAAAGCCCATGGAGAATTACAACTATATTTTTCCCCTCTTGAGTCAAAATATACATTGTCTGTTCCTAACTGTGCAGTGTTTGCAGAACTATTAAGAACAGTTTGTTTTAAAATCTGAGATTTACCCAAGACAAATCTCACCATAGCAAATTTTCAAACAAAGAAAGCTTTGTCTGTGAATAGCCACTGTTTATACTGTTGGCTTCAGTATTCACCACAATTATCATCACATCTGTCTCAGACCAGGAATGGCCAACTACTGTAAATGTAGGGCTATTTCCTTTACTCCCTCCTAGCCCTTTAGAAGCCAGATAAACACTCAGGTCTTTTTTATGGCACCGCAGCTGAACTAATAAACCTGACTGCAGCTAACCTGGGGTCCATTTCACCCTCCCAGCAGATAAGCAGTGGTACTCCCAGTTTGGAGAGCCCACCAAGCAGTCACTGTCCAGACAAACTTCCTCCAGGCACCACTTCCTCAGCCATGCTGGCCATCTCCCTTTCTTTCTATGAATACAGAGCCAATTGTACCCAAATCCGTGGGGACCATTTCTATGAGAAGGCCATTGTATTTGAACAGCTGACAAGGTACCATGAAAGTCTTGGGTACAAAAATACATTTTATGTGCAGATAATGTAGAAGAGTAGGGAGCCTGCCTCTGAGGTACTGAGCTCCAATTGCACACAGATCACACCTCCTGGCAGTTCTGCTAATGACAGAAAGATTCAGAGAAGCGGGAACTGTCTGCAGATGGCTAGCAACATTACTTTCATTTTTATATGACACAGTTCAGTCAAATCAAAAACACAGCAGCTGATAGTTTTCTCATCTGCT
The DNA here is from genome assembly GCA_038090715.1 of Florisuga fusca. Taxonomy (NCBI): domain Eukaryota; kingdom Metazoa; phylum Chordata; class Aves; order Apodiformes; family Trochilidae; genus Florisuga; species Florisuga fusca. The sequence goes on from JAAWXA010000005.1 coordinate 17,776,961, forward strand.
CTTTTTTAGATGCTTATCTAGTTGATTATATAGTAGTTGTTGCGTGGATTATAAATGTTTGCTGCAATTACAGGAGAAAAATTCAAAGCTGCTTGTAGGGTCTGATTTAATAGAAATTACATATCTTCTAGAAGGTGATTCAGGAATTTCAGATGCATGGATTATGTTCCAATAGCATGTCTCAGCCTACAGAATGAATTTCACCCACAACATAGATATATAATAAAATGTTACCTCAAATTATATGGCATTTTAAGGAATTGTGAGGATGTCCTAGAGCAATTGCAAGCAAAAATTAAACATCATGCTCACGGTAAGTCTCAAGTTGTTAGCATAAACTAAGAATTACAGGGCAAGCTTTTGTGGCCAGAACTCAGTATGAAGGACTGAAGCTTCCCTAAAATCACCAAAATTAAGACAAGTGATTCATGCACTGCCATTACAGCCTACTACGTATCTTTTTTTCTCTCTGGATAGCTGACGTCGTTGCCCATTTGGGCAGTTACTCTGGCCATCTAGCTGTCTTTCTGTGGTAAACAACATCAGATTGTATGACATCTGCTGTTACAACCACTTTCTTGTCTGTTGTCAGTCAAGAACAAAAGTTGTAAGGATTAGTCCCATCAAACTTTTTACAATGTGCAGGGTTTTAGGGGAATGTATGCGAAAGGCTATAATCAAGTTACCTTGAAGCTGATTAAGAACTGTAATGTTAAGGAGGATTTTGAAAGAGACTTCACACCTAACCTGGAAAAAAACCTTGGAAGACCTTCTCAGTGGACTTACTACAAATTTAATAAATATCATCCTGTATAATGACATACAGAACGTCTGAAACTAGTACCTGGAGAGCTACACATGCTGAGTTAGATATTGCTAGGTTGAGGATCTCTAAATCTGTGTAGTAGTACAAACAGATAAAAAACATACAGTCCAACAACAAGAAAACAATAAAGATGGGATCTGCACTTGTACTTGCAATCTGCAATTCAGATTTGGCTTTCCAACTACAAAACTTTGGAATCCTTTGAAAAGGCAAGTCAGAATTTATCTTGTCCCTAAAGATTATTGGGGTAAAAGGAGTACATACATACAATCTATTTTTAGGATAAGTACACACCTGCTTGCCAAGGGCAATGTAGAAATATCTTGAATTGTTGGAGCGTAATAGATGACTTTACCTTACCTTCTCTGCATTGGAAGACAAATGAGCAAGATAGTCTGTCCAGCCTCCTGCTAGCTGCAGACAACTGTCTGTGCACATCGGAAACTTTTAGATAATTACAAAAGAAAAGCACAGAGATAAAATGGCAGTTTATTAACACCACTCATTTTTTAAAGAGGGGAATATGGTAAAGCAGTATTGATAATAAATGGCAGGGGACATTTATCAGATGTGCTGATGCAAAGGAGCAAGTTCAGTCTGTGGAATCTCATGGTGTGTTTAGTCTAGGTTTCTTGCTGTAGATCTGGCAATGTTTTTTCTGCTTTTCTACTCCCCCAATGACTATACTAATAACCATCCGTTATATCACACAATATACGATACTGCAGCAAAGGTCAATAAATAACTCTGCTTTAGGTGTGCTCTATTACATTTCCCTATCTGAGCTGTGCTGACTCTGCAGAAAAAAGAACCATCTTCTCTCCTGAAGTTATCAGAGGAATCTATGTGGGCTTGGAGCTATTCTGCTGACTAAGGCCCCAGCTCTGCAAGAGATTCCATTCACACCAATACTTGCAGCATCAGTGCCATTTTGCATAATGACCCTTTAGCTGTTTAAAAAGTATAAAAGCCAGACACAGACCAAATAAAATATTTATTAAAATGACAATATTTTGTTATTATCAGTAAAAATATGTGTTGTAACCTGAGGAAGGGACTGATCTTTCGCAGTGTGTTTATAATGTGGCTACCATGTCAAGCGCTGTTCTGTAGACCTCACAAAAATGGCAATATATATATTTAAGATAAAATTATGTTTATCTGACTTATATACTCTTTTTAAACTGCTAAATAGTAAGTTTAAAAATCCTATTACTGCCACACAATAAACAAAGAGTAAAAACAGACCAGTCAGGACAATGAGGTTAAAATTTTTAATGTCAAAGTATTTGGTGCTTGTTTCTTCAATTGTTCTTCTGGTTTAGTCTTTGACTATCCCCTGCTACAGCTTTCAGATACAGTTATGCCCAGAACAGGACATCCCAAATTCTATTCCTGTGAGCAATCCGTTTTCTATAGTCCAGCCATTCCACCACAGGTCACTTATATTTAGTCCTGTAATAAATAAATAAAATTTATATTTTGTATGATATTTTACCTTTTCTAAGAAAGAATTTCCCACTGTACCCAGGAAGTAAATATTTCATTTCAATTCTAAATAAACAGTTCAACTTGTTTGTTACAGCCTACAAAACCAAAATATCTTATTAATATTGAGCACCAAACATTTCACATTTTAATTGGCATGTATTGGGCCCAATCATATTTCAAAGTTTAAAGCAAGATAAAGTCTAAATATCCCAGATCTGTACCTTTTTTTCCAGTTTTGAATATGTGAGTATCCCACTGAAGTTTAGGAGACTAGTGGTGTTCAGGAAATGTTTTAATATTAGCAGAAGCAGGCTTCCAGCATGGCAATAGGTGTATTGGAAACTCTTTTGTTAGATTGTTGAAGGCACATGGAGGAGACACATGCCTGTGACGTCTGGATCTGTTTTTCTTTGCAAGTTATTAAAAAATCTACAGTGAGTGTAGCACTTTCCTAGTATTCCTAGAAGATCTCATTCTAAGATACAGTGATAACTCGATGAAATTAAGTTTTGAATTTTCTAGTGTCTCTTTAAGCATCCTTTTAAAAATGTGAATTTGTAAAGTTAATCCTGGCTTAAGAAAGTTGAAGTGAATTAATTCACTTGAAGTGAATTAAACACACTCTGAGATGCTTTTGTTTATTCTTCTAGAATTAACACTAGTGTATGTTCATTTTCATTTCTGGAAGTTACCTACATAACTCTATTGGTTTTATATGGCCATTATGAAGTTTATGTATTGGAAACACTTTCTCTGCATTATGACAAGTTACTGGAAGGCTAATTTGGAAAATTTAAGGATTTGCATGGCAGATAACTCATCTTTTTAGAGCTTGATGTTAGGGCAGGGACAGGAAGTAAAGGTTACAAGGCTGATTATAAGGAAACGTGCAGTTCGTAATAAAGGTTTGTGGACTGTGAGCTTTTTAGATCATTCACTTGAAATATCTAGTTTTTAGCTTATACTCAACAATTATAAGAAGGAGAGCCTGTAAGGAAGCTATTTTGGGACATGAAAAAGTCTTAACACATGTTATTAACAAGAGAATATACTTCTGATCAACTGCTTTTATAGCTGACTAGGTTGGTCTATTCAATTTGCATTTAAAAGATGATTAAAATAATCTTATAATTTTTGCATTCATCCTGCTAGAATTTATAGGAAAGGAATGAAAATAGTCATGCATAATTACTGAAAATAGTAGCAAAAGCATAATATGTTGCATGCACAGCATCTAACCAATCTTTCTCAAGATCAGTCATTTACATACGCATAAGAGAAGTAACTGAAACAAAATGACTTCTTATACAAAAAGGAGAAGTTGCCTTTCTTGTTTTGATTTAAAAGATCTAAATTGGTTATTTATAAAAAACAAGATAACTGGTAAAAGGAGTGCATTATAAGCAGTTTTTCAGAGCATACAACAATGTTCTATATTAACAAGCATTGTGGGAATAAAAACATCACTTACAGCAATCCAGATATAATGACATTGCAGGTAGATAAATTTGGAGTGTTACAGCTCAGCAACAAAAGGACTGCTGCAAACCTTCCTTAAACAAAATACTACATGTGCTGGCTAAATTCTTAGATGGAAGCTTGCCATTGAGCAAGTGGCCAGCTCACAACCTATACATCATTTACATGGCATGCTGCATGGCAGTATGCATTACCCATTATGCAATAGAATCCTATAGCAAAACCAGAAATATGTATTTTTAATCCACCATCTGACAGAGATTACTGCTATTTTTCAGATGATCAGTACACAGTAAGCGCAATCACATGCACTGCTGCTACATCCAGTCCCAGGTCCACTCAGCCTATAATTAAATGTGTTCTTGCCATTTAAAAGAAAAATAGTTCATTGTCAGTTTTCCAGATCAGGAGTAGTCTAAAGTTACAACGACGTATGCAGTGCTGTTCCTCTAATTAACTCTTTTAAAGACCAGTTCTGTAAACATTTACATGGAGGATTCATTTCATGCATCCATGAGGTGATCTTAAAAAATCTTATTTCTCATACTCACAGGGCAGAGAAAAGAGGCTAAGATGCCTGAATTAGACTTGGTCAGAAACGCCTTTATCACAAACCCCAGAGCTTTGCCCCAAATTTTTCCTTGCATGGAAATGCCCGGAAAGTCCCATGGAGCCTGCCTGCTGTGCTGCTCATTCCATGCATGTTTGCTACCACACTGCTTTTGTGCATGCCTTCTGTGAGCAGCCAGGCAAGGCATCTAAAACTAACTTAAAGACTGTAAGCAAGGTCCAGTGGGACTCCCAGTTACAAGCAGTGTACATTAATATATTGGAAAAAATGCTTTACTTTTAAGAAAAGGTTTTAGCAAGGTGCCTTGTTCTCCATCTCTGCTTGTGAAAAATAGGAATGTGTTGTTTTATTTACTTAGTGTAATGTTGTGTTTATCCTTTAAAAATATGAGTGAATAAGCTAGCTGGAATATATAGTTTTTATTTGATAAGATCAAGTTTCAGTTAAAATTGCTGTAGCTTTACTCTTGTGGTTATTCATACGTTATTAAAGCATTTTTTTTCTTCTGGCATTTCCTCTGTGGGGTAGGGATTGGAACAAGAGTTTCAGGTTCCAAAATAAATGGAGGATGGTTATTCTGGTATGAATAAGAAAAACTGTGGTCGCTGTAGTCAGGATTGCAAAACAGATTTGGTTTTAAAAAAATTCATATGCGAAATCCCACAAGGCTTGGAAGAAGGATAGTGTTTAAATTGAGATGCTGGACCATCATAGAAATTCAACATTTAGATCCTGCCTCCACTCACTCTTTGAATCCCTGAAAGTCAGTTGCTTTTTCTCTAGCTCAGTTCTCTGTTTCTAACTAGAGATATTAATATTTCATTTCTTTCTCCATTTGTCTTGCTTGCTTATTCAAATTGAAAGCTTGTCAGAACAGGGACTGAAAATCTCTTGGTATGTATACATCATGAAATAAAGTGGAAACCTGATCTTAGCTTGGTCTCTCAGGTTACCATATGAAAAAATTTCTGTATATATTTGTATATATATTACAGTAAATGGCAGTTGCATAATATTTGAAAAGTACAATTTTCCCAGTGTAAAATTCCTTTTTTTTTTTTTTTCCATATAGATATCTAGGGAAAGCCAAATGTTGAAATGTGGAATGTGAGTAGACCACTCTGTCAGACTGAGTGGGAGAAAATTGTCAGCCAGCCAAGGACAGCAGCTTTCTGGATATTTTGCACAACTGGAACATCGCAAAGATATGAACTAGCAATAATTTTATCAGACTGCAGGACTGACTGAATTTGGCAATTCTGTACCGAGTTTTCAGCCCAAATGCAAACATACAAAAAAATTATTGTATTAGGGGCCATATATCCTTTTTACGGACAATTCTCTTCCTCTATTTTAAAATAAGAAATACTGATTGTATGGCTGGATTTTTTATTTGCTAATAATTCCATTTTCTGAAGAGTGTAAGACTCTTGAGACCAGTGAGGTAAAGTGTTATTCCTCTGTTCAGTTTCAAACGCAGATCTTCTCAGCAGTCATAGTTTTGCAGAGTAAAACCACAAACCCAAACGTTGCTAAATATAATCAAAAGGTTTAAATTCAGGTGAAGCTGGTCACATTTAGCTTGGAAAAATATTACTCTTCAAAAAAGGTTAAAATACGAGATACTGAAAAGAAATTCAGCTGTGGATTTTGTCATACTTTCATTACAAGAAAGTGTGGAGCAAGCGTGGTTTGCCTTATGTTCATAACTCCTGAACCTCTGCTTTCCAATATTAAGACCACACAAGCTAATTTTAAAGTCTAGAGGTAATGAATATGTCTACATTATTTTTATATGATCCCAGGGAGAGGAACACAACACTGTTCATTCTCTTCACTTTGTCCCCAAATAAAAATATGCACATTTCTATCCATAGAGGTGGGTGTTTTCATCAGCAGTGAGAGGGGGAAAGGTAAGAGGAGACTTGCCAGATTAAATAACTTTTGGGGATCAAAAGGGGAGCCATAAAAAAATTACATGTAAAATGCGATGTATTGACTCTTTTAGCTGCTGTGTTCTATTTTTTCCAGATTGTTTTTCTTTTAAAATGCAAATCCACAGTATTCTTTGAACACTGGAAGTAGTGTTCTAACCTCTACATTTGGGGATTTCAGCTTTCAGAATATTATTCCATCTGGAACTTATAGGATTTGACCTTTTTTCCTAAAGGTCAGATTCCAATAGCTTTCCTGAGTTCAATAATCCAAATGGTATATTTCTTCCATATTTTAACAGTCTCAGTGTGTTCTGTAATTGGTTGATTAAAAATGTAAAAAGATTGGCATGCCGAACAGTTTGCATTTACGCACCTATGATATTTATACTTCAAATAGTTCCCTGACATTTTATTTGGAAACTGATATGTTCTTCTTCCAAATAAATAATTCAGATAGCATATTAAATTTTTGTAACTCAGGAATGAAAGTCGATACTATTCACAGTGCTATTGACATGCCTTCTAGTAATTTATGGAATAATTATGACCATACTTGAGATGTGCCTATTCCCTACATTTCTAATTTTTCCCTCTCCAATACATCCTGACAATGTTGTTGTAATTAATGTGTTTTGTACAGACTGAATATATTTAAAGACAGACGATTTGATCCAGGCAAATACATTGAAAATATAACACAGCTGTTTGGAGCTCACTTTCTCCATGAGATGCTTACTATAGACATTTGGTTAGTAATGAAGGAATTCTGCCCTTTATTCTTAGTCCATGAGACCATGAATGATAAATTCTACTGTATCATTATCTAAATCTGTTTAAGCTTCTAAAGAATTCAGATGATACATACATGAAGTGCTGTATTTCAGGAAGTGGGTTGTAGGCAGCATTGTACATTTATGGAAATAATTATTCAAAGCTTAGCCAAATTTTATACATCTAGCCCTACTCATTGTAATTTTCTCAGATTTTAATTTTCATAGGTATAAGAAGCACACAGAGGCATAAACTTATTTCCTTCCTGGAGTTCTTAATAATTCTTCTTATGACTGTAATTTACAAATGTGTTAACTTAAAATAAGTGCAATTCATGTTGAAAGAGAAAGTATTTCAAAGAAACACAGCTTTCAGCTGATGTTAATGCAAATTAAAAAATGGTGGATTAGACCCAGGGGAAGAAAATCAGTTGGAATTTTGCCCATTGACTTCATGAGGTCAGGATTTTTTCCAGACTCCACCATATAACCTGGGAATGTTGATTTTACACATCTTGTTGAAATTCATGTTTCTGTAGTCCATAGCTCATGGCTATCATTCTGCTAGCTCTAGAATTTTCCTGGGCAGCAATGTTAACAAGTAAAAAGCACAACTAGTGCTTGTCAACACATGAAACATTTTATAAATCTACAAGAATGTTGTGATATATTATCATCTAAAAGCAGAGTTTCATCAGACGTGGCATGGCTATTCACTTTGTGAAAACAGCTAATTTAAAAAATTTCATTAGAAAATAACATCTTTGCCATGTTCCATGAACACAGTAACTGAAAATATAATTAAAATATCACTATTTGATTTATTCAGAGTAATAAACTTAATTAACAGACTCTCTTTTTAAAAAAATTGACAGTTTTCTTTAGGACACTGTAGATAATTTACTTAAACTAATTCCTTGAGAAAATTAAGTATTAATTATGAAATTACTATTTCATAATGGTACCATAAAAATGCAGATCAGATGCAGATAAAGATTGGCATTTTTAATTGTTTTTGAGTGCCACTAATTTTCTTTCATCATAAATGAACACTGGGTTACTTTCTGTCATTAAAAGAAATGTTCCAATAATATTTGAGGATTTAAAAACCTTGACTATTGCTAAGATGTATCTTGTTTCAGTTACCTGATTATTCACAGAATTGAGAGAATAATCAGTCTCAGAATGTTGATTAAAAATTCAGCATATGTAAAAGCATCAATGGTAGACTACTATTATAATTGCATTCCATTTGTTGAATAGAACTGTTATTAAATCCAGAGCTGGAATTCCACAGGGAATTTCTACCAGTTTTATTGTAAATATTTAACATCATTTTTTAAGATGTAGAAGTTGCTTTATTTCTTTTTCTGTCTGGTCAGAACCTTTTCTTGTAGAAAGCTATAGAAGAGACTCTCTAATTTGGGAGGGTGTTAATTATTTGAATGTAACAGAAATATAGGCAGTACAGAAATATATCCGTGCTCCATGCACCAAAGATATATAAGTATATAAACTTCCTGTACCAGTGAATGTTTTTTATTATTTCCATAAAAATAACAGCTCTAAAAATTACCAGGGACAGTGTTATTACAGGAACACTACACTGTTTTAGAAACAAACTTCTGAACAAAATTACTAATAAATTGTGAGACCTGCAAATGAAGATGTGATGGGTAATGTGTTTTTTTCTGAATAGTCACATAACCAACAGAACATCACCTAGTGTAGATTTTGTTTTTGTAGCCTGTGAAGTCATTACAGAAGAGCTATTTAGAGAAATGAAAAGGCAGATCTGGAAAGGAATACTTTTTTTTTTTGTATATACCATTGTGGTGTTGAAGCAAAGGGGGTTTGCATCATTAACAGGAAATAACTGCCTTTATTAAAGGAAAAGGTTTAAATTTTACATCATACATATTTTTAAATATGATGTTGCTGGAAATATGAATTCTGCATTTGTAGATTCTGATTTAGAATGACATTTTCCTTTGTTTAATTTACATTTTATTTGAAGTAAAAATTTCTGCTTCCATCTGATTCTACTTTCACATTTTATTTCAGGTAACTCCTTTGTCAACCAAGCACTTCTTCCCAAGCCTACACTGTAGTTCCTCTAGATTGAATCATCAGGATGCCTCTGGGTTCTCACTTGTGCTCCAAATAAGTAGGTAAAATTCCAGCTGATGAAACAGTGAATTTTAATGGAGGTAAAATTCTAGCTAGACTACTAGAGGACTTATGGAAAAATATTCCCAGTTAAGGTCCATGTAATCTTAGCACTTTCTGGAAATTTCTAATAGTGTATCAGTTCTATTTTATTCAATCTGTGACAGCTTTTATTTATCCTGTGTTTACTGCAGTATTTTTAAATGAAAGCTCCTAGCAGGATCTTGCTAGGAATCTTTTTACCCAGAACAGGAATTCATTTTTTAATATGGAGCAAGCAAAAGCTACAGCAGTGGTATATCCAAACTGTTGAGTGCATTTTTAATTACGCTAAGTAAATAAAAGATTTCTTTAAAATGCAGTAGAATCTTGAGAAATTCACATGGCTCATTTTCATCTTTAAAATAAAACTAATTTCCTACTTATGCATGTATTTGACAAACATTGCAAGTATTAAAAGACAGAAAGGTAGTATTTTTCATGCTTGCACAAACCAATATGATTAGGGATCCTTTTTTTCCTTTCTCTTTCCATCTTTCATTACATAAACTTCTAAGCAATTTAGACAGTGGGTAAAATCATTCATGAGCATAACAGTCAAGATAAATCAAAGAAAATCCTGCTGCTGTTTCTCCACTATGTAATGAAAACCATTAGAAACCTTTCTCAAAATCTGTTGCATATATATTATTTAGTCTAGTGCTCTCACTGGATACTGTTCCATACAAATGTACTGCAAATAGAAAAACATAATTTTATTGTTCAGTAATATCCATGGCAATAATGATGTGAAATAAGAATGCTGTATTCTCCAAATAAAATGAACATTATCAAATGACCTGCTTTTTAGACTTCCACGAAATGTTCACGAGATTAAAAATTCATTGTGTTAATTGTAGAGATTTCTGAAATTCAGAAAAAAAATCTCTTTCATTATTGGATTCCTTCAAAGTTTTCCTATGGGGGCTATTTTAATAAGAGTTCAAACAATAAAGTATAATTAAGGTTGCTAGAATATCACTGCAGTGAGAACCTGGGCTATTGTCAGTATGCATGATTGAAGTGTGCATTAGCAAGGAAACACGATGACCATTGGAAACACAATTACTTTCTCACAAGTTGCTGAAGTGAAAGATGTTCAATCTGCTTTTTTGCTTTTTTTTTTTTTTTTTTTTTTTTTTTTTTATTACAGTTCAGGCAGGGGAGATGTTTATGAGTAAATCAGTTTCAGTCTGAAAATAATGAAGAATGTTATAAAAACAATTATTCTTTTTATGTATGAGTATTTTCCTTAAGTTTAATTTAAGCTATATAATAAATAATTTAAAATATTACTGCTTGACATAAAGGAGAGATAAAATGAAATTATTGGCAAGACTTCAGCTTTTAGAGAGCTTCCAACTTATTAAACACTTTTTGCTGCCAGGAGTATACTTTGGAAGGTATTTACATTGGCTGTTATTCTCATCGTCAAGTTTGTTGCAAAGTATATTAAAAATCAGAAAAAGCATCACAAGTTTACACCAATGCTTTCTGCTGCTGTTACTAATGTTTTGTGTATAAATAGTGGCAATGAAGGATATATTTAGGAGTCTTGGTTCAGTATCACCTCATGTATGCTTAGGTAAGGAAGGGATCTTAGGAAAATATCTGGAAAGAATATATGTTTTTCTGCATTAATTGCAATCAAGTCTTCTAGGCTGAAGGTAAGTTTAAAGCATATGTGTTCTTTTTATGTGTGGAGGTGTGCATACATTTGATCAGACATTAGTGTAACCTAAATACTGTGGAAGGTTTGCCTTTGTCCTCAGTGGGCTTTGTATGCAATTTTGCATAAAGATTTGTGATACTACATAGTTGCAATGTAATAATTTTAAAGAGAGAAGTAATGACACCCAATCAATGGAATAGCATCTGATAGTGGGGTTCCTAATGGGTAACTTCTGTTTAGGAGTGCTGACAATCATGTATTCACATACATATCTCTGGATTATGTAGAAACAGAGATCCATAATTTAATATTTCTTTAAAACAGATGTATTTCTTGGGAAGAAACAAAGATCCAAGTCCTCTGCTGGTTTAAATCAATGGTTTGTTTTTGCTTATTTTCCTAAAATTGATTTTTATGTCATTTTCAAGTCTTAGGCTCAGAATTTTACAATCCATAACTTACCTTTAAATGAATATAGAGTCAATGGTAGTTTTACAAACAGAGTTGTGTCTTTCCACACAGTGATGCATTTCCATATCTACTTTTAATCCCTCAGTTGCTGCTGTCTATTTTCCATTACTTGGTGTATATGATGCCTGTAGTATGCTTGTGTGCATTATCTTCACATGCCTCACCTTGTTTTCCTGCTTCAATCTGCACAGGGAACTTTTCTACTGAAATTCACAGCAGCATCTTCTGATCAGTATTAACAACTCTGTACAAGAATTTGTATATCCTACTTCACAATGGAAAGGACCACAATGTCTGTCTCCCCATCCCATGTATTTTGATACCAGCTATGTTATTTGTGAGTTGTTCAATATAAGCTAACTCAGCTCAAGTGAGAAACTCTATTCCTTTAGCAGTAGTTTCTTTTAGACTTACAGGAATCAACAGAAAATTACTAGAAAAGTTTCTGTTGGTCACACACAGCCTGCATTTCAGCACATGAAAAGTTACAGTTTTTTGAGTGGCCATGGTAATTTTCATGTGCAAGGGTATTAGTTCAGGCAGTCAAGATACCATTTCTAGGCATAATATTTGGTTTTCCAGCATTGCCCTAGCTTCAGTCTGTTCTAAAGAGTTGCATAAATAACTGAGTATTTGGTTTCTCAGCTAAAGTGAAAAAATAGGTGTGAATGAGTCAGAAAACAAACAAATTGGTGGCTTTTTACTCAAGAAAACACAAGTTTTATGCTAAATTAAATGTACTGTGTTTAATCCAATTTTTATTTTCAGGCATTTGAAAGAAAAGAATAGCATATAGAAATCGACATAAACCAAAGTGCTTCTATCTGGTATCCCAGTAATGAAGTATCCAACCCAGATGCAAGAAACCCATATCTAGTGTTTCCTCCTACCCTGAAGAGCTCTCACAGTTCCAATCCTACAAGGGCTTAAAACTGCCTCACAAAATCACTCAGATACTTCAGCATTTCACACAGAATAACTGAGGTTGGAAGGGACCTCTGGAAATCATCTGATCCAACCCCCCTGCGTAAGCAGGGCTAAATTGAGCATTTTTGAGACCGTAATAAAATAATAATAAAATCACATAATAAAATGTGAGATTTATAACTTTCTGAAGACCCCTCTCCTTCCCATTTTTATATGAAACTCTTCTCTGTTCCTAGAATAACATTCTGAAGTGGATTGCTTTGATTTCATTTGACTAGTCTTTTTCAGTTATTAATGTAATTAGTATAATTACAGAATACCATAATAAATTGACAAATACTTTTCTTGGAATAGTCTGTAAGATCCAATAAAAAATCCTTCACAAATGTCTCTTTTGTGTCCTTCCGTGAACTTTTATAAAACACTTGCTCGTATGTGCTCTTTCCAATCATTCAGCTGCTTCAGGGTGTTATTCACACTGAAATGCAATTCCAAAAACAGATGATGGGGCAGCAGTAGTACATCTGCAGTACACTTTTCTCCCACCATACATATTGTCACGGTTTAACACTGGCCCAGCAATTAAACCGAATAACAGTTGCTCTCTATCAATCTCCCTCTCCTCCCTTGAGGTGGAAAGGAGAGAGAATAAGGGAGAGAGGCTTATGGGTTGGAAAATAAACTACACAACTTTAATGAAACAGTAATGATAAATGGGTAAAATTACTAAATATATACAAATATACAGGAAAAATTGATCCCACGTTCCTCCCCCCTTTCCCCCAGTAACTCTCACGTCACCACCGAGGCTGCAGGGCAGCCCTGGGAAAGTCCAGGCTGGACTCCTGGAGTCAGGAGCAGTCGGGAGCTGGAGGCAGGAACACACAGATTCAGGCTGGCACGGATCAGGACCACAGGCAGAGGAACGGACGGAATCCTCCCAGGATGCTGAAGCAAACAGGGAACAGGCATAGGAAGGGCAGGAAGAACAGGAAGAAGGGTCAGGAAGGAGAAGAAGGGGTTTGATCCTCGTGATCCCTCAAATTTATACTGAGTATGACGTGTATGGGATGGAATACTCTGTTTGGTCAGTTCTGGCATCTATCTTGTCTGGTCCTCGCCAAAGGAGGGGTTCAGGTGTTTCCTCTTTACTCCTTCTAGAGGGTAAAATGTTCCTCAGAGCAGAGCAGTGTCCTTGGCACCAGTCTCTGGCAGTAACTATAAACATCCAGTGTTATCAGTCCTAGAAGCAGACACTGTCTGAGAAACTTGCTGTTAATTTCAGCAAATGCAGATACTTACAAGAGACTTAGCTGAAAGCAAAAGTACAAGCCAGAAAATCACCTTTATCCTGGCCCAAACCAGGACACATATTACACAGTGAGCTGTAAGTGTGACACAGGAAGAACTTAAACTTTCCCCCATCACACTAGGTGTGTTTCTCAAAAATGTAGAATGGGCAGCTTATTACTGTAAAAGTAGTTAACTTTGCACAGCTTGAATTGTAGAAAGCAGACATTTTGAAGTGAATCTCTGACACAGATTCTATATTCCCACTTAAGACAATACCATATTATGAAAAATTTTCATAAAGACTGAAGATGCAAAACCTCTTTAAAAGGGAACCTCAGGGTCTGGTTTTGTTCTGAAAATGTACTTCTGAAAATGGTTTGCTGCTAAACAAGTAAATTTTCTCCTTGAACCTGCAGAAACATTTGTAGTGCATATAACAAGCAATTGAAGGGAGGGTTCAGCTTTCTATATTCCCATTGGCATTGGAGGGTGAGCAGGACTATCTTGCTGCTTGGATATTCCCAGAGTTGTAAACTATAGTCAGTTACGCTTCACACAGATGTAATTAAAGACACAACTTGGGTATCTAACAACTTACTAGTGATGAAGAATGACAAGGATGGAAAGAGGAAGGGAATAAAAGCTCTTCTATGTTACTAGCACTTCGTTCCAGCCACTTACATAAATCAGACCGAGCTATTCCATCCCATTTCTTAAGATGCAGCCCAGGGAAGTAGGAGAGGAGAAAGGAGGTTGTTTGGTGTAAACTTGGATTTTGAGCTGCAGACGATTTTAGGGATCTTTTTCTGAATGAAATCATTGGGCTAAGTTCCTAGTTACCCGTTAGTTGCAGAGATACTGCTATTGACACTGGCTTGGTGCCTCTTCTGATGTAGCTTAACATCTCTCCAGTATTTGTTCTTTGATCTTCTCCATTAGTGGAGAAGATACATAATGCTGTGTTTTCTTTTGTGATTTTTTAATCGCTTGCACAAATTTCTCATGCTGCAGAAGGGAAGATTAAAGAAGTGGATGCTGAATTTGGGTATCACAGTTCAGCATTCAGCTAACAGCTTGGCTTCTCACAGCTTCTATACACAGCCCTGGTGCAGTCTGCGCAGGCTGGAAGAAATAGCACAATTGATCCCACATTTTCAAATTCTTCTGTTCTGCAGCACACACTATGCAGACCATCTGCCCTCCCTTTATGGATTGATGTAGCATATGTTTTACTGACAATAGCACAGAAACAAAGTAACAGTTTTGGACAGTGGAAGAGCCTTCAGAAGAGGAAAATAACCCGTATTTTTTAATATGGTGTCTTTTTGCAACATTCTCTATTGTGTAATTTTACATTCTATAGATTATAAGAGAAATCTTTTTAAAATTCTCAGTGTGACATATAGTTTATATTCAGGATTTTTCTTGTTCTGTTAAGGTACTAATTAGTCTTTAATGAGAGACAAAGGTTGTGACAGAGGTGAAAAGAGATGTCCACTGGAAATACTTAGTTGGTATCATACTAATTATCAGTTTATGATGTCCATGTGCGTTTTTTGCCCATCTTATCTATGCCTATAATTCCAAAACTGTAAAACTTAAAAATATTTAATATACCTATACAAGTAAAACATTGTGTACTTAGTCCTGCTGCTTTTAAGCAGCTTTAAAATACTAACTTTTAAAGCATTTATCCCTAGAAATAATATCTTTGCTCTTCTAAAAAAAAATAAGTCACTAAAGTCACTATGCAATGCTTTCTAGTATATTAATACACTCTTGAAGCTTTATTCCCATTTATGAAAAAATTATGCAGCTAACTACAAAAGCATTCAATTTTGGCGTAAATCTTGTAAATCTTACACAGTTTTCAAATGTATCAGCTGGCAGCTATGTAAATTATTATTTCTTGTTTTATTTTAAAAATCTACAGCTAAAGATGACCACAGGAGTCTCATGGCAGCAATAAAAAATTAGGCAACATTTTCTTTGTCTTAAAATAGTTACCGAGATAGATAATGGCTCAGCAACAAGAACAAACACAGTAAGGGTAAAACTTCTCAGACATTTGTGACTCAAAAGAGCTCCTCTTACTGTTTCATCAGTGGCCTTCTTTTTCCTTGAAGAGGGTAGAAGAAGGTAGACCCTGTGTATTGTCATTTAAGTAGTAATGATAATGAGAAATATGTGGAAGACCTTTAGGTCTGAAGTCCTGCTTTCAGCCTGGAGAAGTAAGCATGTAGTATCTACTGCCTTTACCTAACTCCTTTCTTCAGTCTTGGTAAAGATCATTACCTCAAGATTATTATTGTGATTTCAAAGCCTATTTAAACATGCTATTTCTCTCCTGATAACTGCTGTCCCACAGCTTTCTTGAGTACTGAAGAGTATTTTTTTTCTCTCTATAAAAGGGCATTTATTTTGAGATATCTATCTCATTGCAACATCATGAGGGAGAGTTTTTAATTGCAGAGTGTCAGTGCTACTAATTCCACACACTGCATGAATCACAGAATGGTTGAGGTTGGAAGGAACCTCTGGACGTCATCTGGTTCAACTCTTCAATCTAGAGAGAGTTGCTCAGGATGGTTTCTAAACAGCTTATTAATATCTCAGAGGATGCAGAATCCCTAACCTCCCTAGACAACCTTTGTTACAGTAAACTGTTTCTTAATGTTCAGAAGGAACTTCTCATGTTTCAGTTTGTGCCTCTGCTCCTGCTACTGAGCACCACTACAGGAGCCTGCCTCCATCCTAGTTAGCCATCAGTTAGACTGATGAATCTCTGAACCTTCTCCAGGCTGTACAGTCCCAGCTCTCTCAACCTTTCCTCATAGGACAGGTGCTGTAGTCCCTTCATCATATTTGTGGCCCTCTGTTGGACTGCTTTCAGTACTTTCATGCCTGTCTTCTACTGGGGAGCTTGGAAGTGGTACAGTCAGAACCCCGTAAGTGGCCTCACCAATGCTGAGTAGAAGGGAAGTGTCCCCACCCTTGTCCTGCTGGCAGCAATCCTGCTTCCTTTGCAGCAAAGGCACCTTGGTTTTAGCTGGCCCAGTCTTACTGAAACAAGAACTACTGACATCTTGTCTTCACAAAGATCGTGCTGAAAAAAGGTAAACACTTCACCACCCCTCTGTTTTTGGTTTTTTTTTGTCATTAAAAAGATACTGGCTGCACATAAAACCAAGATGTAGTAGTGGTGGGAACACAGAACACTGGGGAAAATGATTTTTGCATTGTGTCTTAAGTTTCTCAGACTTTTTTCTTCTAACATGGTACCAGGTGTTGAAAGGGAAAACAAAGGGTAAGCTAAAAACAAATATAAGACTGTATCAGTCCCAAGACACCCTTTGCCATTTCCCTAACTTGATTTTAAAATACAACTTTTAAAATAACGAAGAAATACAGAAAGCTGAGCATATACTCTTCATGAGGGAAATTCAATTTAATTAAGTTGGATTTGAACCCTCTATTAGTCCCAGTCTCTAGTTAAATTTGAGTGAAATGGCTTTGCAGATCATTATACTTGCACATTATATTGTACTACTTGCAGTAGTGAATTTTAATAATCTGGACTGGCAGCAACCACATGAACTGGTCTGGACCCCGTTGGTTAGTAGCAAATAATTTATACAGGAAATAATTAAACAGGCAAGGGTTGGCTTTATTCTTCAAGACAATAGTTCCCAAATTCTGGACTACAGCGCATTGTCAACTATTACAAATGTTCATTGCATAATCGACCTCAGTGGCAAAGTTTTCACTGGAAAGATGTAAAAGCAAGATAATTTCAGAGCCTCTAACAGCTCCTCACCCACTGCCCCAGGCCACAGCCACCTTCCTTGGGCAGTGAGCAAAGGGTCACAGAATCATAAAATGGTTTGGGTTGGAAGGGGAGCATCTAGTTCCTACCCCCCTGCATGGGCAGGGACACCTCCCACAAGGCCAGGATGCTCAAAGCCCCACCCAACCAGGCCTTGAACACTTTCAGGGAGGGGGCAGCCTGGGCATGTCTTCTTCATGTGCCAGTGTCTCACCACCCTAATGGTAAAGAATTTCTTCCTAATATCTAATCTAAATTTACCCTCTTTAAGTTAGAAAGTGGTCCCCTTCATCCTATCACTACAGGCCCTTGGAAAAAGTCCCTCTCCAGCTCTCCTGCAGCCCTCTCCAGGAACTGGCAGGCCGCTATAAGCTCTCGCCAGAGCCATCACTTCTCCAGGCTGAACAACCCCAGCTCTCCCAGTTCGCCTTTACAGGAGAGGTGCTCCCAGCCTTCTGATCATCCCCCTGGCCCCCCTCTGGACTTCCATGTCCGTCCGGTCTTGGGGGCTCCATAACCAGACACGCTGCTCCAGCTGGGCTCTCAGGAGAGCGCACGCGTGTGGGTGTGCGCGGGTGTGCGGGTGTGTTCGTGTGTGTGTGTTTATGAGTGTGTGTGCGCGTGTGTGTGTGTGCATGTTTGTATGTGTGTGCGCGTGTGTGCATGTGCGTGTTTCTGCACTTGTGCGTGCATGTTAGCGCACATGGGTGTTTGTGTGCGCTTTTGTGTGCGTGTGCGTGGGAGCGTGCATGCTTGTATGTGTCTACGTGTGTGCGTGTGTATGGGCGTGTGTGTGTATTTGTGAGTGGGTGTGTGTGCATGGGCATGTGGGCGTGTGTGCGGGTGTGTGCGGGTGTATATGTGGGTGTGTTTGTGGGGGAGGGGGGTGGTGGTGCGTGCGTGGGTGTGTTTGTGTATGGGGG
>JAAWXA010000005.1:17797382-17864882 GCA_038090715.1 Florisuga fusca
TTTTTTTTTTCCTCTGTCATGTAGAGATTTCTTTCAGACCTGACATCTAAGTTTGTTATTGCTGGACAGGTACAAGAATGTACTGTTAATGTAGATGTATTAAATTATGTTAGCTGTAATATAATAAAATAACAAAATATAATAATAAACTTGAATACCTCTAAAAAAGCAGTCTGAGAATGTATAGTTTCAAAATATATTTCTATTAATTTTATTTTTAAACAAGAGTTCTCTGCAGCATCAAGAATTAATTAGCTGCTAGAATCTGAGCAGTGCCACAAAATCCATCGTAGCCCAGCTGAAGAAGAGCATGTTTATAGTTACTCAGCTCTCCATTTGGAATTTGGCAAGATCTTATCTCCAAACTAGAAAACACACAGATGCAATTTCATATTACTTAGTAGTGTGTTGTGTTCCCTTTTTAATTTTAAATAGATTGTATTATCCTGCCAAATTTTCAACACATTTTGTTTCTCTAATATTTGCAATGAAACTATTTATCTAATATGCATAATGCCTAGAATTTCTACTTAACTTCAGGTCCTTCTGAAATGTAAAGCAATAGAATACATAGTTTAAAATAGGAAATCAAATAGAGATGGATAAGCATTTTAAAATAATGCTTCTTTCTTTGTTTTTTTTTGAAAGAGCATAATATTGTCATGTTAGGCACAACCATGTCTTATTCCTGACAATGGAAGTACTGCATGAATAATACATAGACCAATACATAGAGCAACAGCTTACTTCATGATTCTTTCCCAATTTGCACACAATGTTTTGCTGGGAGGAGCTGCAAGCACTCTGGAGGACAAAATGATTTGGAATTTGAAAAGATCTTAAGAATTCAGAGAGTAGGATTTAAATCTGTAAGAACAAGGACAAAGTTCAAATGTCCATCAGCAGAAATAATGAGTACAGAGAAGAAAGTGCTAGGTAAAGCAGCAGGTGACCTGTTGGTTGAAGTGCTGAACATGTAAACTGTCAGCATGCTTTTCTGACAGAAACAAAGGGTTGTTTCAGGTGTATCAGATGTGAAACCAAGAGCATTGCATAATACTTCTTACCTTCATAGTAATGGTGAGGTATCAGCTGAAAGGCTGTGGCCTCTTTAAGATACATGCTGGAAAGACGTGGACCAGCTGGGGAGAACTTGAAGAAAGAGAGTGGGAAAACAAGTATCTTTGTGTGGGTATATGTATGTGTAAAAAATTGGAAAAGTTTGGTCTGTTTAGTGTAGAGAAGGAAAGAAACATCAGTTGCCATGTTTAAGAAGTTGATTACAAGATTAAGGCAATCTATTATTTTGTGTTCGTACGTATATGACAAGGAGACTGTATTATACATTAGGATGGATAGCTAGTGACAAGTGTTTTAAGTTTGGTTTAAGTTTTTTCTAGATATCTGGTAGAAACTGTCACTAAAAGATTTTAAAGGAGATTTGATAAGCGTCTATCAGAAATGGTTTAGATCCCTTGGGTTTTGGATCTTTCAATTCATAGTAATTTTGAAAATGGAATCTGTTTTCACATTATGCTACACTTCTGCCATTACTGAGGAGAAAATATTTTTTTGCGTTTACAAGATATCATATATTTCTCATTT
The DNA here is from genome assembly GCA_038090715.1 of Florisuga fusca. Lineage (NCBI taxonomy): Eukaryota > Metazoa > Chordata > Aves > Apodiformes > Trochilidae > Florisuga > Florisuga fusca. The sequence continues at coordinate 17,798,988 of JAAWXA010000005.1, forward strand.
TCTCCTTTATCTAGGCTACTTCTAAAATAGAGAAGTTTAAGATCCCTAAAAAGTATAGTTTGATAGAAAGCTTATAGAGTAAATGAAGGCAGTCACTTCAGGGCACTCCAGTTAAAGAAGTAGTTTTGGTATATCTGAGAAAAAAAAATGTACGTTGGCACTGTTTATGGTCTGCCAGTGCCTGTCCCCCAGTAGCTTTTGTCTGTTCCAACCAGATTTCACAGATTGGTAGGAGTCTTAAAGATGTCAAAATCTTCGAGGTTTGAAATTGGCAGCTAAGTAATGGGGACAAAGACCCAAGTTATTTCCTTACCTGAAAGAAAGTAGTTCTGTAGGGTAGCTCTCTGCTAACTAATTGACTTGTTGTCCTGGTGAACCCACCAAGCTCTAAACCAGTCCTACACACATGCCCAGAAGGGAATAACTACCAAAGCTCAGTGACACTGAGGGGAGCTGGGCTTCTATGAGAGAATGTTGCATTAAAATCCACAAAAACCCCAGACTTTACTGATTCTAACAATTCTAACAAAGGGTGGTTTACTTTGACTGTAAAATGTTTTTATCATGTTTCTTCCCTTCTCTGTGACATATGTGAGAATATCACTTAATAAATAGTGCTTATTTAAAATAACAGTATGACCTTTTTATTCATCCATTATTCCTGTTAGAGTTTTTTTTTAAATTATATTTTTATTTTTTAGAGAACCTGTTATATCCTTCAAAATTTGGGTGGATTTCTTCACTAAGACCTTGACCCGTTCTTGCCAGGAAGGTCTGAGCAGATAAGGTAAACTGAAAGCTATATTGTGATACTTCAAGCTAGAAGAATGATACTGCATGCTAATCAAATTCTTGGGCTTGTACTTTGCATTTCTTTGTTGCAGTGTATTGGCTGATTAGATTTTTATGCAATGTATGTGACAGCTTAAGATAACGCTTCTAAGTTTCCCAGACTTAAAGCTTTCAAGTAGAGATGTTCTTTGTGTTGTTTTTAACTATGATTTATTTCTCTATCTGTTCTGTATTGCCAAATTCTTTATAAAGCTGTTTGGTTTTGTTTCTGAATATTAAAATGAAAGCAAACCAAGCTAGACAAAGGAAAGGATGAAAGAATTCTCGTGTTGAAATGAAAACATAGAATTTGCCCTACTGCTTTTTGACCTGTGGGATTGTGGGTTTGTTTTAGGGTTGAGGGTTTTTTTGAGGCATTTAGGATTCGTTCTGGGAACTGGTGAGAAAGTGAAGAGGAGTTCACAGCTAATTCGCAGGCTGGTTGAATTGAGTTAATTTGTTCCTGCTGAATGTGTGGTTTTTTATTACTGCTGGGAAACCTATGCTGTTGCAAGACTGTCAGCATGCCTAAAGTGCTTTTTCCTTTCCAACTACTTCAAACTAAAGAAACAGATAAATTTGTCCTTGTTCAATGTGAACCTTATTGCAAGTGAAAAAAACAAGTTTGTTGTGAGCTGTTGGGAGTGTTCAATTTTTTCAAATTCTTTAGCCATTTCCAGATGTTTAACTAATAATAATTATTATTGTAAAATAGTGTTTTGAATTCAATGACAGCAACAGAACAGGCTTAATTATGAATAAATTTCTGATAAGATAAATTAAACGTTTCTTAACTAAATGGTTTAATAGAACACAAGCAAATATATTGCAATTATAAAAGAAAAGTGAATGAATTAAACAAAATGATGTTGTATTATATCTGTAAGTACTTGATGTAGGTTTTTTGTTTCTTCATTGCTGNGGGCTCCGCGGCCGCGGAGGGTGCGCGGAGCACGGGCCCCGCTGTGGTGGCTCCGCGCATTCGTCGCTGCCGCGGAGTTTCGCTTGTGGCCGCGAACGGCTCCCGGCTCCCTGCGGGGCCCCGGGCTTGTTTTTGGCTGTCTCGTTCTCCTCATTCGCTACCTTATTGTAGGAGAATATAGATGCCCGAGGAAGTGCTTACGCGGAGGGTTCATCCCCCGGAGCATTCGGGCGTCTCTGCTCTGGGAAGAGGTTCAGGACCTTCCAGGACTAATCGCCTTTTCCTCTCCCAATGCTCGATGCAGTAGCGAAAGATTCTTGGGGAGATCCAATTTTTTCATCTCCTGTGCCTAAATAAACTCTGTCCTCTTATTGCTGAGTTCTTAATGGATCGAAAGAATGCAATGAACTTTCTGATACACAACTTAAAATAGTTTTAAGACTTCCTTTTCCAAGTTGGAACTGCATGACATTTTGCACAGCATCAAGAATATGACGAGTCACTGCTGAAGAGGAGACTGATTAAAAAAACGATTTTCCCCCTACCCCACTCCCTCCTGAGGGCTCTGTAATTATTCTGTCTACTAGTGTTTTTCCTCTTTAAATAAGAAAAACACACAAGGCTAGAAGCATGGAAGGATTTGGTATGGGAGCTATTCCAGAGTTTTATTGACTTCCAGAAGCTCTTGAGTTTTTTTTTTTGAAGCATGGAATCACTTAGTTCAGCTTCGTATTAACATCATGCCAATGCAGAATAGGCTTTGAAGAAGATACTTTGAAAATCTTACAGAATGAAGAGGTGGCCATTACTACAAAGATGATGAATGACCTCTTAATGTCTGTCTGTCTTGTTATTTCTTTGGGAAAATAAATAATGAGGAACGGGAGAGCTCATTACGGAGCAGGCTAAGTGGACTTGTTTGAACAGCTCAAGGTTGTAAAGTGTTGGTTACACTCCACTCACAGGAGCCTAGGTGACTACAGTGAGGAAATAGGTTTAAAAAAATTATAAAGTGCTGTAGTCTTGACTCTTATGGTTCAACAGAATATAACCCAAGCAGCAGTCCCATCTTATTTTTCTGTACTGATCATATTGAGATGTATCGTGGAAGCTGAGGAGTTGGACATGATCCCAAATGAAAACCCAGGATGGAATCATTTGGGGACTGATTGTCTTCTTTCCAATTGCTCCAATTCCAAATTTGAGTATGTTTGCTAACACAATGGGTTCCCTTTTGAGTATGCTCAGGAATTTCTAGGAATTTACTAAGGTGTTGGGGTGTTTAATCTGCAGTCCTTTGATTACTCCTCGGGAGCTGGAACTGTGTCAGTCTTTAGTGGGACAGTGCCACTACTAAAGAAACACAAAATGGACATGTGTCTCTTAAGCCTTCTTCCCTCTTGACGGGCTCTAAATTTTTGTAAATGCTCTTATCTTTTCAGAGCACAGAGCCTGTGTGAGATGAGAATTTAATACTGGTAAAATATCTGACAGTACGATCCGGTATTTTGATGTGTATATGATGGTCTGCTTTATAGGTAGCCTGTTTAAAGCCTTTTTGTTAAGATTTTTCAGAGGAGTAAAATGAAAAGAAGACATGATAGCAGTAACTGCACTCTAGATTTTTTTCAGGTTCCAGATCTTGCATAGTAGGGACAGGTAGGTGACAGAATGAGGGAAAGTGTCCTCTTCTGAAGGGTGGCGTTAGAACTTTATTTCAGTTTGGTCATGAGAAAGATAACTTTCCTATTCCTCTTTCAGTGCTTGATGCAGTTTTGGATTAAATTATCCTGTGGAAGATTGTCACCCACACTAACATCAGAAGTTAACACTACAATAGTGGCCCAAAATATTTGCTATCATATTTTAAGATCACATAGAATTTCTACTAAAAGTGACCTAAATGTAAGATTATTTTCCCTGGTATTTACAAGCAGTCTACTGAAGTTTCACACTTGATGTTAAATGATAGTTTGGAATAGGAATAGAATCAAGGTGTTTAAAAATACTCATTATTTTTAAAGTGATAAAATCTCCTAATATAGAGATACCTACTTACCTCTTCCACCTTTCTGAGGTGTTTCTCATTTTGATGAGATACATAATAGTTATGATCCTAAAATTAGGCTAAACACATGCACAAGGCTTTTTAACCTTCATATGGACATAGTTGATCACTCTTGCTAAAGAGAATGAAGACACTAAGGACACTGGCAGTCTGTGCTTATAAGAAGTCAGACTCTCTAAAGTAAAAAACGTGTGTTTTCATGACCTGTGAGCTGCATACATGGTGAGAACTGTTACGTATTTGGGAACAATTCTGTAGTGAAGAATAAATTTAGAGACAAATCTGACAAAAACCCCCAAACTTTCCTGCATTCTTTTTGCTTAGATATGTTATAAAATCTCAAATAAGGCTTTTTAAAAAAAAAATTACTTCTTCATCTTATCGTGTATTTTTCACTTTGCTTGAAAATTCAAGGTGAATTACTTAACTATGGAGAACAAACACTGAGTAAAGGTGACAGTCACATTTCCCAAATAAAAAGTTTAATTGTGTCAGATATCTTAGTTTGGAAGGTAGATGATAAAAAAAACAACTAGTTTGAGCAAAAATTCCAGTCAGCTTGACGGTGTTGATTTTGTTGATTTCTTGATTGTCAATACCTTTCCAGTGTTTGGTTTTTTTTTTTCCTCTGTCATGTAGAGATTTCTTTCAGACCTGACATCTAAGTTTGTTATTGCTGGACAGGTACAAGAATGTACTGTTAATGTAGATGTATTAAATTATGTTAGCTGTAATATAATAAAATAACAAAATATAATAATAAACTTGAATACCTCTAAAAAAGCAGTCTGAGAATGTATAGTTTCAAAATATATTTCTATTAATTTTATTTTTAAACAAGAGTTCTCTGCAGCATCAAGAATTAATTAGCTGCTAGGATCTGAGCAGTGCCACAAAATCCATTGTAGCCCAGCTGAAGAAGTGTGTTTATAGTTACTCAGCTCTCCATTTGGAATTTGGCAAGATCTTCTCTCCAAACTAGAAAACACACAGATGCAATTTCATTTTATTTAGTAGTGTGTTGTGTTCCCTTTTTAATTTTAAATAGATTGTATTATCCTGCCAAATTTTCAACACATTTTGTTTCTCTAATATTTGCAATGAAACTATTTATCTAATATGCATAATGCCTAGAATTTCTACTTAACTTCAGGTCCCTCTGAAATGTAAAGCAATAGAATACATAGTTTAAAATAGGAAATCAAATAGAGATGGATAAGCATTTTAAAATAATGCTTCTTTCTTTGTTTTTTTTTTGAAAGAGCATAATATTGTCATGTTAGGCACAACCATGTCTTATTCCTGACAATGGAAGTACTGCATGAATAATACATAGACCAATACATAGAGCAACAGCTTACTTCATGATTCTTTCCCAATTTGCACACAATGTTTTGCTCGGAGGAGCTGCAAGCACTCTGGAGGACAAAATGATTTGGAATTTGAAAAGATCTTAAGAATTCAGAGAGTAGGATTTAAATCTGTAAGAACAAGGACAAAGTTCAAATGTCCATCAGCAGAAATAATGAGTACAGAGAAGAAAGTGCTAGGTAAAGCAGCAGGTGACCTGTTGGTTGAAGTGCTGAACATGTAAACTGTCAGCATGCTTTTCTGACAGAAACAAAGGGTTGTTTCAGGTGTATCAGATGTGAAACCAAGAGCATTGCATAATACTTCTTACCTTCATAGTAATGGTGAGGTATCAGCTGAAAGGCTGTGGCCTCTTTAAGATACATGCTGGAAAGACGTGGACCAGCTGGGGAGAACTTGAAGAAAGAGAGTGGGAAAACAAGTATCTTTGTGTGGGTATATGTATGTGTAAAAAATTGGAAAAGTTTGGTCTGTTTAGTGTAGAGAAGGAAAGAAACATCAGTTGCCATGTTTAAGAAGTTGATTACAAGATTAAGGCAATCTATTATTTTGTGTTCGTACGTATATGACAAGGAGACTGTATTATACATTAGGATGGATAGCTAGTGACAAGTGTTTTAAGTTTGGTTTAAGTTTTTTCTAGATATCTGGTAGAAACTGTCACTAAAAGATTTTAAAGGAGATTTGATAAGCGTCTATCAGAAATGGTTTAGATCCCTTGGGTTTTGGATCTTTCAATTCATAGTAATTTTGAAAATGGAATCTGTTTTCACATTATGCTACACTTCTGCCATTACTGAAGAGAAAATATTTTTTTGTGTTTACAAGATATCATATCTTTCTCATTTTCTCCTTTATCTAGGCTACTTCTAAAATAGAGAAGCTTAAGATCCCTAAAAAGTATAGTTTGATAGAAAGCTTATAGAGTAAATGAAGGCAGTCACTTTAGGGCACTCCAGTTAAAGAAGTAGTTTTGGTATATCTGAGAAAAAAAAATGTACGTTGGCACTGTTTATGGTCTGCCAGTGCCTGTCCCCCAGTAGCTTTTGTCTGTTCCAACCAGATTTCACAGATTGGTAGGAGTCTTAAAGATGTCAAAATCTTCGAGGTTTGAAATTGGCAGCTAAGTAATGGGGACAAAGACCCAAGTTATTTCCTTACCTGAAAGAAAGTAGTTCTGTAGGGTAGCTCTCTGCTAACTAATTGACTTGTTGTCCTGGTGAACCCACCAAGCTCTAAACCAGTCCTACACACATGCCCAGAAGGGAATAACTACCAAAGCTCAGTGACACTGGGGGGAGCTGGGCTTCTATGAGAGAATGTTGCATTAAAATCCACAAGAACCCCAGACTTTACTGATTCTAACAATCATGAGAATGCTGGGGTGGTTTACTTTGACTGTAAAATGTTTTTATCATGTTTCTTCCCTTCTCTGTGACATATGTGAGAATATCACTTAATAAATAGTGCTTATTTAAAATAACAGTATGACCTTTTCATTCATCCATTATTCCTGTTTGGGGTTTTTTTAAAATTATTTTTTTATTTTTATTTTTTAGAGAACCTGTTATATCCTTCAAAATTTGGGTGGATTACTTCACTAAGACCTTGACCCGTTCTTGCCAGGAAGGTCTGAGCAGATAAGGTAAACTGAAAGCTGTATTGTGATACTTCAAGCTAGAAGAATGATACTGCATGCTAATCAAATTCTTGGGCTTGTACTTTGCATTTCTTTGTTGCAGTGTATTGGCTGATTAGATTTTTATGCAATGTATGTGACAGCCAAGTAGAGATGTTCTTTGTGTTGTTTTTAACTATGATTTATTTGTCTATCTGTTCTGTATTGCCAAATTCTTTATAAAGCTGTTTGTTTTTGTTTCTGAATATTAAAATGAAAGCAAACCAAGCTAGACAAAGGAAAGGATGAAAGAATTCTAGTGTTGAAATGAAAACATAGAATTTGCCCTACTGCTTTTTGACCTGTGGGATTGTGGGTTTGTTTTAGGGTTGAGGGTTTTTTTTGAGGCATTTAGGATTCGTTCTGGGAACTGGTGAGAAAGTGAAGAGGAGTTCACAGCTAATTCGCAGGCTGGTTGAATTGAGTTAATTTGTTCCTGCTGAATGTGTGGTTTTTTATTACTGCTGGGAAACCTATGCTGTTGCAAGACTGTCAGCATGCCTAAAGTGCTTTTTCCTTTCCAACTACTTCTTCAAACTAAAGAAACAGATAAATTTGTCCTTGTTCAATGTGAACCTTATTGCAAGTGAAAAAAACAAGTTTGTTGTGAGCTGTTGGGAGTGTTCAATTTTTTCAATTTCTTTAGCCATTTCCAGATGTTTAACTAATAATAATTATTATTGTAAAATAGTGTTTTGAATTCAATGACAGCAACAGAACAGGCTTAATTATGAATAAATTTCTGATAAGATAACTTAAACGTTTCTTAACTAAATGGTTTAATAGAACACAAGCAAATATATTGCAATTATAAAAGAAAAGTGAATGAGTGAATTAAACAAAATGATGTTGTATTATATCTGTAAGTACTTGATGTAGGTTTTTTGTTTCTTCATTGCTGTATTAAAAAAAGAAACAACTGAGTTAAAAAGTGTCTTCTATTTTTTAGGCTCAAAATAAGAGATGTGATTTGTATGAACATATGCAGCAATTATGCCAAAACTAAATTTCTTCAGTTCTGTGGTTACTATGGTAACCAATATTCACTGTATTTCGTTAGACATATACAGCAGAATGGAAGATGGTGGGTTTAAGGTTTAATGTTCTTTGCAAAAATATTGTGCGATAGTACATGATATTCTAATTTTTGTAAGGGGCCAGAACAAATAACTAACATGCTTAGTAGCATGAACATTGGTAGTAATAATCTTGAAAGCATTTGGATGATTCTTGTGGTAATAGAATGTCAGATTCAATTAAATGCTAACAATTTAATTGAGTTTGGTTTTTTGCTTGAGTAAGGAGAGTGTTCCTGCTACTGTCAGGTCTCTTTGACCTCCCAGGACTAAGGAAGAGGATAGTAAGTCTCCTATTATTGTTTTCTAGACTTGGGATATGTGAAGAGGGACAAGGAAATAGTAGATTAGGTAGCATCTTTATCCAGAGATAGTTATGCTTTATGCAAATCCATGTTGCAGAATGTGAGCAGGTGTAATGTAAGGTTTATTTTCCTAATACTATGTTATAAATATATAACTCCTTTGTTCTGATTCAATTCAGAAAATTGCAACTCAAGATTATATATTGAAAGACAAAGTAAACCATTCATGACTATGGCACAGAATACCTGAATTTAATCCCCTTACCAGTACAGATTTCCAGTATCCTTGTTCATCCCATTTAATTTCCTCTGTGGTTTTTTTTGTTTGTTTTTTTGTTTGCTTTTTAGGGGTTTGCATTTGCACTAGGGTCCCTGGAAATACAGGGATTAAGTTTATTTGAGTTGCAGATGATCTATCAGGAATAGTGGAATACAGGAAAAAGTCAGCTTGATTTTGATACATAACAGTTTCAGGTATTTATATGATAATAGTGAGATCTCAGTTATTACAGTTTTTGTTTTGGATACAATTAGAAATTTGTGAGAGTATGATTTGATCTTAATTCCCTTCTTAAAGCTTAAAGTGGCTGATATAATGGACTAGTCCTTGGGATCTTTTTCTTGTGAAAAGAATAAAATATAACAAAGAACCTAAGGATTTGTTTCTGGTTTTTGTTGCTTTTAGTAATAATTCTTACCTTTGTATTAGAGTTGGTGGTTTATATTAGCCAGCCTATAAAGTTCTACATGAAGCATTGCTTTCAAGAGAGACCTGGCTGTCACTGTAAAACATTTTAATGGATAATGCTATTTAAACAACACTGTGTACTACTTTGAAATATCTGCATTAGCTGAAGTTTTGGGGAATGATCTCAGAGATTTTAGTCCCGTTGTGTGACTTCTGGAGTGAACCCAAGCTGGATTTTAGATTAAAGATTCACTGCATCAGTTGAGGACAGACAGAAATTGTGCAAGAAATTCTAGGACCCTAGGACCAAGTGGCATAATGCTGTATTTGCAGAAAATTAGCACTCAGAGGTCAGGAAATGATAGAATAAAATGAAGACTTTTCATGGAATGCTATCTCCTTTTATCTATGAATTAATTTATAATTTTGGTTTATGCTGATTGCGTTTTGTAGAAGGAGGAATAATTCCAACACAAAGGGCACAGTCACAGTCAATTGACTAATTATTTCTGTTCAAGTACCAAGAAAGTAATTAAAATGTTGCATGTGTTTAGCTTTAGTCATATTTAATAATACTAACAATGTCCATATATATGTACACACACATGCCTGATGAAACATTCACAGTGATTTTTTTTTTCTCGTTCTTTATAGGCTATCATACAATGAATTTTAAAAGTCATATGACTAATGTATTGGTTATCTTTGTCAGAGTGAAAAAGTTAATTTGAATTCTGTGGAACAGTTTGTGCAGATTACTTCCTGAAGAGCAGAGGTATGTATGTTACAGAATTGTGAGTGCTACCTCACTGGATTTTACTTGTTTTATGGGACAACATAAAATAAATTTTTTTGTTTGTATGTTGAGAGCTTCAGCTGTGAACATAAGCAGACTAAGATTTCTATATAGCTGGGCTCAGATTTTCAACAGATACTAAATGAATTTTATGCTTTTTTTCCCCAAGCCTTAGACTGAAATGATATTTTTGTCCTTAACTGTGGATTTTTCTAATATATTTTTAATATGTATTTATATATTTATATATATTTTTATATATTTATTTATATATATATTTATATATATTTATATATATTTTTTATATATATTAAGTCAATTGTTATTTATAGTGGAATGTATCAGTGTTAAATATATGATCCCTTTATCAGGCAAGTGATGTTCTCACCTTTTTTCTTAACACATGATTTTGTCTGTTCATTTGTTGTAATACTGGCTATATAAGAAACCACAAATTGAAACTGTTTATTAAGCTTTTTTCTGGTTTTCATCCTTCTGTATGTAGCATTTTTGTCATATTTCATCTTTTGTCTAGAGGTATTCTGTCAATACTTATTTTCTTTTACTTACTAAGAGATTCAGATTCTTTTATACTCCTCATTGGAGATAATATGGCCCATCTGGTCTTCATGTTAGGATGAGCCTGTAGGAAAGTAGAATATTGCTTTGCATAGCCCAAGAAGCTGACATCCTGTCACAGATACAGTTGAAAATCCCTGCTTGCCAAACGGGCGTGTTTCTTTGAAAAACACTGAATCCCACCATTGGAAATAATTGATTCATAAGTCTGAAAAAGCCATCAAACTTAGAGAAAAAAAAAGGAAGTATTAATGTGCAAATGACATGAAATAATGGCTCATGCAATAAATTTTCCATACCTTTCCTAAGGAGACCTGCATGGTTGAAAATGTGTTGACTTGAAATTTTGTTACATCCATTACGAGCTTTATTTAATTCTAAAAAAATATTTTCTATAGCTTTAGTTTGAAAGGTGTTGTTGATACTGTCCAGAGCCTCAAAGTCCATCAGTTTGTTGCAATAACAGAGCAGTAATGCTGGTGGCCTTGCAAGGCATGGAAGTTCATGTAGATCAGCTGTGGATCAGCATTGCTTTTGGCAAGCTTGCTACTCTTACATTCTTGTAACATTCCTTCAGAACAGACTTGAGTTTGAGTTTTGTGAATCAATAATACAAGATGTGCAGTATGTGAAGAGCATATTTTGGTCTTGCTCTTTGTTTCCTCTGTCTGTCCATCCAGTCAGACTTTTATTTTCTATCTCAGAGAATTTGGAATAAACATCTATCTGGTTTTGAATAGTACCAGTTACAATAATATGGAATGCTAAAATCTATGATCTATGCAGTATTTGTTTCGTGTATTTTATCTTAATGAAGACTAATCCTGGGTTGTTTTTTTTGTTTTTTTGTTTTTCTTTTTACTAGTCAATTTTTGTATGTTGATAGTAATTGGAAACCACAATGGTTACCATGGACTTTTAATATGTCAGTTGCACAAATTCTGGGGGTGGGGATTGGTGGGTGTCTACCTGGCTTTCTGTATGCAGTACAGTTAGTTGTCAAATGTATGAACTTTAACAGTGAGAAAATATTTTTGGTAAATCACTTCAACTTGATGTCCTACCTAAGTTTTCAGACAGTATTATTTTTCTGAATTATGCAAATTAGAAATAAATAACGTTTTTTTTGTTTATTTTAGTAAATCTGAGTTATATGTTTCTATGCAAATACATGCATTATTTTCCTTTTTAATGTGCTTTTTGTTCATTGAAACAACTGTGTGTAAAACTATAGTTTTATAGTTTTATATTGGACTTTCCTTCCATTGACAGTTACTTGATTAAAATTAATCTCATATGTTTTCCATTTTGTTTTTCACATTTCTCCACTTACTGCTGGTTATCTCTGAATGATAGGATGAAAATAACCTGTATAATTTAAAAAAACAGGCCTCATGGGTTGAAATTTATCCATCTTGGTTTTTCTTTGCTTTTTAACTGTAATTTCATAATTTAAATATGATCCACTCTGTGAAATGTTTACTTGCTGTTTTAGTAGAAAAAGTGATAATGGGTTTGCTGACATTCAAAAATAATGCAGGCATATCACTGATGGAATGAATTTTTTTGTTGATGAATAGTTTTTAAAATGTATATGTGTGTGTGTATGTGTATCTGTATTATTATGTTTCCAATTATTAGGCTGAAAAGTCAAACCATCAATAATGTTTGAAACACGGTCATTTTCCTGGTCTTCTATGGACAGTAATGAGGCATCCCAAGGTATGAGAGATACGTCCTCTATTTACAGTTATAAATAGTTTAATGAAGGCTTTAAATTTAAGACATAAAAACTTACTTTATATTTTGTATTTGTAATATTATATAAGACTAGTTCTCTTTCTAGGTTCTTACCTGTAATGCTGCTTGAGAAAACTTCATACAAATTATGCATTTGTGTACTTTGAGTGTCAGGCATTGACCAACAGGTGTAATGATAGCTCATTTTTCTATATGAAGCCAAAATTGACAGAATTTGAATTGTCATTTAAACTTAATTTAAGATTTTAATTAAATGATAAATAATTCCAGTTTCTCACTGAGTTATATTTCAAGCTTCCTTTTGCAAAGAGATTAGAAGACTTGTGTGTAAAAATATTTGCATTTACCAAGGAAGACCAAAGCATTAAGAGAGTAACCATTTTTTTAATTAAAGCTGTTCAAAAATTTCAGATTTTTTTAAAATGGTGTTGTTATTAGATGCATTAGTGATGTAAAGAAAATAAACATAATTTTTACAACACTAATTGTAATTAATTAAAATGTAAGCATAATAACAGTTGAAACAACAAAATGAAAGTAATGTTGATCTTAAAATCTAAATTTCTGTGTCATCATGGAATCAGCCAGGTTGGAAAGTTTTTGAAGGAAACTGACAATAACAGAATAGCTTTATGCTAAACCTAACTCTGGCTCACCCTTGGTATGACCTAATCAAAACAAAGGCAGTCCCCAAATGGAGCTCACAGAATCATATGGGTTGGAAAGGGCTTCTGGGATCATCAAGTCCAACCCTTGACCCACTGCCACTGTGGTTCCCAGCCCATGGCACTGAGTGCCACATCAGTCTCTTCTTAAGAACCTCTGGGGATGGAGAATCCACCACCTCCCTGGGCAGCCCATTCCAATGCCTGATCAGCCTCTCTGTAAAGAACTTTTTCCTAATATCCAACCTAAACTTCCTCTGGCAGAGCTTAAGTCCATGCCCTCTTGTCTTACTGGTAGTTGCCTGGGAGAAAAGACTGATCCCCCCTGGCTACACCCTCCTTTCAGGGAGTTGCAGAGTGATGAGGTCTCCCCTGAGCCTCCTCTTCTCCAGGCTGAACAGCCCCAGCTCCCTCAGCCCTTCCTCACAGGACTTGTGCTGGAGTCCCTTCACAGCCTCCTTGCTCTTCTCTGGACCTGCTCCTGCACCTCAATCTCCTTCCTGAACTGAGGGGCTTGAGACTACAAAAAAGATGCAAAGTCTATATGTGTTTTGGTAGGATTGTGCCATGTAGGCATCCTATGAAGGTTTCTGGCTCTAGAAACATGTAAAGGAAGATCCTATGAATTAGGTTTTGGTATCTATTTTAGTGGGTTGCCTTTTGAAACAAAAACTTAGAAACCTTCTTTTCCATTCCAGTGAGGCTGCTTAAGATAAACTGAAGCTGAAAGAGCTTTATGTAACCTGCAGACTTTAAATGTGTTAGGCTGACACTTCAATTAAGGCACTCAGAGATTATTCTTTAAAAAAAAAACCCACTCAAGTCCACAGACTGTATGGAGGTTTTCTGGTTGTATTTTAATATTTAATCCCTATTACTGTTGCTGTTATTTTTTTTTTTTTATCTCTGAGACACATTAAAGCATTATATCCTCCTGAACAAATGAGGTTAAAGTTTCATGTTTGTAGGACAGCTTCTTAGACTTTTTAAATAGCTCTTCTACTACTAGGTTTTAACATCTTGATCTGGATCCTGACACCTTTCATTAGTGATCTCTGCAGTCAGATTCCCATTCCATGTATTAATTAAATAGTCAGCATTCAGTAGTGTGCCACATTTATCATTTATTTATGTGGTTATAAGGCTAACAGTGTCTAAAGAATACATAATTGTCAAATCTGCATATTCTCATAAAACAATTCGTTTATGTCATGTAGCTTTAAATTCCTAGCATAGGATCTACTCTTCTGGATCTTCATCCATTCATAAGGCTAGAGGAAACATTTACTGGAATTAAGTATTGTACATGTAAGAGCAGTCAGAGCTTGACTCTAAGGCCCTGTGACCTTTTTTCTGCTTTGCTCTGGGCTTCTCTGTAGTAGCTGCCACCTTTGCCTTTCTGTGTCAAAAAAATCGTTGCTGAAGACTAGTGTAGAATCATCAAACTCAATATATTTGGAGTTAATTATGTAAAATTAATTATAGCAAATATTATTTTGACCCTGGCTTCCTGTATCGCTTTGAAATTATTCTTTCATACGCTTTGAGCATTTTTTACTCTCTTTCTTTGTTAGTTGAGATTGAATCAAAAAAGGAATAACATGTGTGAAAAGTGTTGCATTGTAATAGTTGTAGCTATTACATTCTCTTAGTGAATTTCAGGGCCAAAGCTTACCAAGGTCCACACTGAAGGAAGAAAATCAGGTATGAGAAAATCTGGTATCAACCCACACATGAAATTTACCAGCCTTCTGCATTTTCTTTTTTTTTCTCTCCAGATAAGAACATGGGGATCACCACAAGGAAACGTAGCTGTAATTTTGTAAATACTCCATTACCCTGTATTAACAAAGTTATTCATCACATTCAAGAGTTTGAAGTAAAGATGGAGAAATGGTTTAAGCAGGTACATTATGGTTGAAAATGGGCAAGTGCTTTTTATCTTAGAAGAAACAAGTATGTCTTTGAATAGGATTATGACATTGATTATTATGAAAAAATAACTTCATGTCATATGTCCTCTCCAAAATAATGCCCTGGAGAATCATTTACTAATCATGATGTGTTTTTCATCTACTTAACAGTTTTGGCAAATGAAACTCTCTTATATAAAGCATTATACAGTATTACAGTGTAGCATCAATGTATCATAAAGGTTAGTAAAATCATATTTGATGATTCAGATGCACAGAGAGTCAAGTTGCTTCAATATCAATTGTCTGCAAAATTGTTTGTAATGCTAATCTTGGGTAGATAGTCAAACTGAGCTTTTTGCCATTTTCTGTCATTTATAGTAAGCAATGTATTTTCCTGAATAGTACTTATCAATCTCTTGATTTAAAAGTTTCTGTACCCTCATATTGAGTGAGAGATATTAATTTGAAAATATTATTGTCCTTTTTTGTAGCAATACGTGATGTTTTTCTAGAAACAAGAATAAGAGGAAGATTAAAAAATAGGTAGATAGATGAAGAAAAAAATGCAATATATACTCTTTTAAAGTATAGTAAAATCTTCCCATTAACTTCTTTGAGAATGTGATGAGTATCCTTTAAATAATTAAATTTTATTGGAGCAGTGTTTTCCAAATGTTAATACATTTTGCATGTTTCTACTCTGCAATAAGATCTGATTGCTGCTTGTACAGACAAGTTACGTTTCAATAATTTATGTCCAATGCTGACAATTGTGTCATCATAGCAGCACATCAGTAAAAAGCTATCTTAGATTACTATGCCACAAAAGCTGTTAAATACTCTGCAGGGAGATTTCTGCAACTGCAGCATAGCTATTAGAAGATCCAAGATGCATGAACTGCAGTCATTCTTGATTTACAGCAAAGGCATTAATTTGACAGGAAATGTTATATTACTTCTTTAACCTTTCTTTGAAATAATGTGAGAAGAGTGAAATGATTTTAATTTCATAATTTTGTCATCGGTATACATTCATTAGATGGATAAGCATTCATATGTCCAGATGTGAATTCATTTTAAGGTTAGCTTAAATTGGTCATATGTGTCTTGTTCTTTTCACGTCTCTTTAAGTTTTTAGTTAACATACAGAGATTCAAAATAATCTGAAGCCTCTAGATAGCGCATCATTATGAGCTGAGAAAAGATGGTGTTGCTATAGTATGAGTATTTAATTAATGCTCTCAAAGCCGAAATTAGGAATATATACTGAAATTACTACAAATACAGGAAGTTTCGATTTTACTAGTCTATAAATGAATTTATTTGAGCCTCTGCTAGTAAATCAAGTATTACCAGCAATGTGTCCAGCTGACATGGAAAACCTCATATCTGTACAGTTAAAGTATTGCCCTCCAAAACAGGATAGACATTATGCACACTGCTTTTGAGGAACGGTGCCTGACTCTTTCCAGTTCCTGAACTGTTCTTGGAAAGTGCTTAGGAATGTGACAATGTGCTTTACCACAGGTTGGACCAGTAAGATTTAGTAATGATTTAATGTAATGGTGCAGGTGATCAAATTGCTAGGCTCAGAAAATTTCTCTGGTCATGTTTAATTTACTGTTGTAGTCACAGTCCTAATGAATAAAAACCTGTAAAGTTCAGACAGAATCTCTGCTGTAGTTTTGAGATTGAAAACAAATTACAGAGGTTAAGAGTTAAAATAGAATTAACAATATTAGGGGATTTTTATTAAAAAATCTACAAAATTGAGCAGTAAGTAATATGTATGTACAAAAACCTGTGTTTTATTACCAGCTGTGGAGATACACAGTTTTTAGGAAATCAGAAACTCTGCAATTATTTTAAAATACTAAAAAGCATCTCTCTGTACACTAACTAGATCCTATTATGATACAAAATTCAGTGGCCTATTAAGCTTTTTGTTAGAAAACAGAAAAAGCGTCTTAACATCTGAGATGTATAATCAACCTTCTGTTTTGCTTTTTCAGTATGATTATGTGCTTAAGAAGGAGAAAATACCATGGTAAGAGTCATCTATACAAAATAATGCAAAGTAATGCCTTTTTGTTAGTGTCAGATAATTATTTGATGAGACAATATAGTCTGTTCAGAAAGACTGGTCTGCAAGCTATAGAGTTCCTCTGTAACACACTGCATCTAAAATAAGCATTCTTAGTGTCTGCAGGATCTATTTACATCAGAAGACAGAAAGTCTCTATGGAGAATTTTTATATCTTTCCTACTCAGTGTTTAATTTTCAAAGATTCAAGATGATCTCAGGTCTCAGGACCCACTAAGTGATGAATTTCTGTTGGTAACAGTTTTGTAGTTATTGATACTTCTGAAATTATGACAAATATTGCAGTTTTCTCAGGTACCTAAGTAGCAGTGAGGGTCCTTAAGTTAAGCTGTCGTTGCTTTAGACTTTGGGTTGGAATGTGGTGGATAAGCATTCTGAATGCTTCTGTATACTTGCTGTGATCTTTGTGAAGTTCTCCAAATACTGTGTATGATTTTCTGAATTTGCATAGAGAATCAAACTTAGTCTCCTTTCTGCCTTGCTAGACACAGGGAGAAGACAAATAATTAAAAGTAGAGTTGGAAAGGAGTTTGAAACAGTCATTTCTTGATCATATGCTGTAATGAGATGAAGGGGAAAAAAAAATTCTTTTTTTGTTCCCTGTTTTTTTTTTTATAGTGCATAGTGCATACTGTTAAGATTCTTACTAAATGCCTGATTTTTGTGTTTTCACTGAGTTTTCCAGCTACTTATGTTTAGTTCGAAAAACAGTTGTGTATTTAAGTGACAAAAATGCCTTGAATTGCACTGTAGTGTTTGCAACTATGTGTCTGTAAAGCTTGAGAGCCATTTGTTAAAATCAAAATAGAGTATAATTGCTAAATTAAAAACAATGAGTTGAAGGATTATATTTGCACTGGAGGTGAAAGGTTATAAATTTAAAATGAATTTTAAAATTAGAAACTCATCAGGTTTTTTACTAAACTTTTCATAATGGCTACATGTATTTTGAAATACACTAGAGAACTCAGACTTTTCCTAAGCCTAGGATACAATTCAACACAATACAAGTATATTTCAAAGCCAGCTACTCAGAAAGTAAGCAAATAGTTCTGAATGTGAGACTTTAAATTGTATTCTTCGTGATGCAGGCTACATTATGATGTAGTTCTAGATAAAAAGGTTAAAAGAGGAGTTTGAAAAATGTATCTTGTACACTGAGCTCATTGTCCTGGTTGTTTTGCTCAATAAACCCTGTAGTTCCCTGCATATTTTTACTTCATGTCAGATACCCCAATTAAGTTATCTTGTGTTTACCTACTTATCTAACTCCAGGTTATCAAACTCCTCCTTTTCTATCTAATTTTATATTTCTTCCATTACCAGGTCCCAGTTTCTGGTCCAGTGTCTTACTAATTTTCATTACTGCATAGGATTTTTTTTTTCAATTCCCTGTACTTTAGAATTATTTTCTGTTTCTCTAGGAGGGCTTCAGCAGTTTTTGTGTCTGTCTGGATTTTGGGGGCTTTTTGTCTGTTATTTTTACATGGAAAAGGAACTTTCTTGTGAAGTTCTTTCTGTGTTATCTGTGTTCACATTGTGCATGTATATGCAATGTAACACTGTGACTGCAGTTTTCGTTTCATGTTAGCTACATATGAAGGACTTGCATGTACTCTTAAACCACATATGTGGGCATGAGTGGATGGCAGTTGTCCTTCATCCCCTTGTTCTCAACTCCAGCAGGCTAATGAGCCTCTAAAGTTCACGTGAGGGCTATAATTTGGTTGCATTCTTTGACTACTTGAATTACTTCATTCCTCCTCCCACTTGTAGGTGAAATTTGCCCTGAGCTCATTTTCACAAAGCCCTCCTCATCTCTGCTTTTCAGCCTCCCTGATTTCAAAATCTTGTCTGTTGGAAACTGATTAAACCTTGTGCCTTGTTTGTTTTCCCTTCGTATCTCTAAAAAATCTTTTTCCTTCATTGTTGACCTTCAGCTGATGACTTCCCTTGAAGTGATAAAACTTCAGTTATGAGTGACCTGCAGTGACAATGGATCTGTGTCTGCACAGATCGAGCACTAAATGCTTCTGCCAGTTAAAAGAGTCAGGAAAGTACAGCATGCATTCCTCCTATATGTTAAGAACTTGGAAAGAGTTACAGCTTTTCTGTAATAGTTTTTCTTTGGCATATCCTTAGGTATGAGGACAAAAGTTGAAGATCTGTGTGAGTACAAGATGTAAAGAAATCTGTTTCTTGTATTTCTGTAAAGAAATACGAGAAAAGCATTTAAATGGGAATTATACAAACAGTAATTCTTCTGTACAACTTGCAGTGTTTTTTAACACATTTAACTAGCCAGCAATTGCATATGTCAGATTCAAGACAGAAAATTGTGACTTAATGAAAACAGTGTATACTTAGCAGTGCTAATTCAAGTTCAGTCTAATTTTTCTTAGTGACTTACATGCATACTTATCCTGCATTTACTTCCAGGCTAACAAAACATGGCAATGCAGAATCCATTGAAGATACCTGGTTATCATCATCCACTAAGATGGATTCTAAAGAAGCTCCTGTATCTTGTGAAGGTAAAAATATTTCATAATTCTCTAAGTGGTAAAGGTTACCTATCCTCCTTTAACACAGGCTTTTCATTTGTAATAATAGTTGCTTGTTGTCTGTGCTATGTCTTCTGTAAATGATGTAAGTATCCTTTGAAATCTGTGTGTATCATCTGTCAGTCTGGAAGACAGTTATATTTTAAATGATATATTAACTACTATTAAATCATCCTGTTTGCACATTTCTGTATTTAGATTCATATTTTATTTTAATCTATCTAGGATTTGAACCACCTAAACTACTTAGGTTGGTTGTTGGAAATTCCAGATTTTTTTTTTGTTTGTTTAGTCTGTAAAACAAATACCTGCATTACTGTTACAGGGCTTTAATAATATACAACCAACAGAGAATTCTCTTTTTTTACAGTTTGCATCTTTGCTCAGGTTATACGTTTTTGAACTAAGTTTTAATATTAAAGAAATGGTGTGAAACTTTTTATAAGCAAATGTGTGATCTACTAGCCTGAGACAATTATATTTACAGTAAATTGTGTGATAAAATTTCTGTTAATGGCAGTGAAGCCAAAATTTCACTCCAGATTTTAAGTATTTAGCCTTCTTTTCAATGCTCGCAGTATTTAATCAAAATAATTTAGGGAATTATTTGCTGTGGAATCAAAATGGAAATGTCTTGGACTCTGTAGTTTATATAATTCCCATTTTTAAGAAAACAGGGGTAATGACCTCAGTGAATCTTTTATCAAAACCAATAGCTAAGACATTTTTGATAGCCAAAATCCATTGCATTAAATGTGATGATTTGTGTGTATAATGAGTAAAATAGTGCTGTTACATTGAATATTCTTAGCACTCCAAAGACTTTAGTGAAGTCATTTGTATTTACTTAGGAAAATAAAATGAGGTAAGTGTTCTTTTAAAAATTGAGATAATTATGAATTTGTATTATTATTTGGATGATTACTTACCTAAACAATAAGAAAAACATGGAAATCTTGTACCATTCTTAATAATATATTTTTGTTGTACTCTGCATTGGAAATAAGCTGGAGAAAAAGGGTGTTGAAGGTTTTGTTTGTAACGTGTTGTGCTTGCCTTGAGAGATGTGAAGAGGGTAGCCTTATGTTGAGAAAGAAGCTGGAACAGAGTGTGTGTTTAAGCCTTCATGAGACACAACATATTTCTAAAACCAGCAATGTAACCACTTGTGCTCACTGTAATACATGTGAAGGGCCCAACTTTGTGCTGAGAAGGAGAGTCTAATATAAAGCATGAGATTAAGCTTCCATAAAGAAAGATTTTTAATGTATTTTTAAAGATGGCAAGACATTAACCTTGAAGCAGGAAACAGGAGCTTTGCTGTTGGAAGTCACCAAGCTAATCGAGCGGCTGGAGGCTGAGCGTGAGGAGGCAGAAAAAGCTTTGGAGCTGGAGAAGCAGCGAAGGAGAATGCTTAGCATGAAAATAGATCGTTGGTCACTTTGGAGGCTTCAGGAGCTCCCTGCAGTTGTGCAAAAAGGTACTGGTACTGAAGCTATGAATATTTGTTATTTTTCTCTCAGTTCGTTATGAAGCATAAAAATTACGATACGACTGTAGTTGTGTTTAATGTGATAAGAGTGCAATATTTACTCTTCTGGATCTGATGTGCTTGAATGTATATCTAGAGAAAAAAAAAGTACTACAGAATGTTCAGCATTGAGAAATAACACAAGAGTGAACAAGAAACACTTAAGATTATAATAAATACTGAGTTTGGGGCAAGAAATGAGGAACTGAAGCAGAATTATAAAAAAATGATGTGTTTGAATTAAATCATAGATAGGACTTGTTTTCATGTAACTTTGATATCCCAGATTCTGAGGGTGTTTACTACTGTCTTTTGTGATGAACTGCCATCTGTACAATGGAAGTAAAGAAAAAAAGAGGAAAAAAAGAAGCCACTTAGCAGCTGCTTGCAGTTTTTCTTCTGACTCAGGGTCAGAAGCAGGTGCCACCTGAACCCAGACTTACAGAAAAGTTGCGTAATTTTAAGTCAGGTCCTGGGTGTAAAATCACCATTGGTACTCTAGTGAATGTTCTGGTACACATCACCCTGAGATCTCAGCCCTTCCTTTCCCATT
This sequence comes from Florisuga fusca, assembly GCA_038090715.1. NCBI lineage: Eukaryota > Metazoa > Chordata > Aves > Apodiformes > Trochilidae > Florisuga > Florisuga fusca. Next base: position 17,820,396 of record JAAWXA010000005.1, read on the forward strand.
TTCTCTCTCCCCCCTCCTCACCCTCCTTTTTGTAACCCCTATGAGGCAAAATGTCAAAGAATGCACATCCCTAACAATGTATGAAAATAATGCATGCGTGTAGAAATCTGTTGGCAGATCCTAGAAATCCTAGAAATCTGTTGGCAGAGATTGCTTTCCTTTAAGCAGTTGCCTCTGAAGGACAATGTTTGATTTCCTAAAAAGAGAGACTGAATATAGGAATCAGAATTACAATTTGTTGATAACTTAGAAATTGCTTTCAGGAAAAAATTCTCTGGCAACTGAAAGGTCAGTTGAACAGAAGCAAGCTACTGCAAGAAGAGAAGCTTGATCATATCTCAGTTCTTCAGCACAGTAGTTCAGGATTTGAGCTTTTGCTGTACTAACATAGAGTTATTCGCAAATTATTTTTTAATGTGGTTATGAATTCCTGTGGTTTTCACTTAACTGCTTAGTATTATCTATAAATAACAAATTTTAGAATAGCCAAATGTAATTAACACATTTTTAATTCTGTCAATATATTCAATGGTATAGTATTTTTCAAAAAAAAAACAAAATAAACCAGCATGACGTTCAGCTGTGAAAATGAACCAGCTCTTCTCACTTGTTTTATCTGTGGGTTATTTCAGCATGATGCTGTGCCCTTGGAGTAAATTTGTAATTTTCAGGATTATAACTTCTCATACTATTATCTGTAAGATAAAAATTATGCTAAAATAGAATGGAGGATAAAGGGAAAATACTCTCAGAGATGTTATAATTATCCCTAATCTAAGTATTACAAACCCATGAGATTCTTAATTAAGAGTTTCCATGACCCATTCGGAGCTGACACTGAATCCTGTTATTTTATCAGACTTCCCTTGATTTCCATTATTACTACCTCCTGCTGCATCTCTGTCCTTTAAGCACACTCAGGCACTTGGGGTGACATAACCTATCTTCATAAAATGCCTTCTCTGGGATATTGCAATAATCCAATGTAAACCACATTTTATTCATCTTAATGTTAGGTATCATTTTGTACGATATCAAAAACCCCACATATACAAGGGCTATTTAACTTTCAGTCACAGTGAATTAATAATTTTGTGAATTTCTGATTTATGTCTTGATAACAGATAAATTTATCAACTGTTAAGGAGTTGCACAGCTACTTCTCTTTGCTAGAGAGCTTTTTTTTCTCAGTAAAATGTGCTTCTTTCAAATTTATGGTGATGTTTACTGCTCTTGAGACATTTTCAGGGTTTTTTTCATAACTGAAAATCTTATTTAATTTTCCCCAGTTTCATGTCAATAATTTTTCCATGTGTAGCATCAACTGCTGCATCCCTAATAAGCTTTTTTTTTTTTTTTTTTTTCTGAGCAAAATAGAATATATGTTGTCATCCAGGAGTGGTCTAGTTATGTATCTTTTTAAAAGACCCATAGGAAATTTATGCTGAAGTCAAAAAAGTAAATGCATCAAATTAAATTCAATTAAGACTGACAAACTTCTGTGTGGCAACTTGAAAACATTTTTTGTTGTCTTTGAGTTTCTGTCTAGTTTAGCATTCTTGAAGCCACATTTAGTTCAGGAAGTATCCCTGAACTGAAAATAGTTGGCATATTAAGGATGTGGGTTTTATACTTCCCTCATTATTCCTCTGTATCCACACAGGTCCATTGCTTGAGAGTAGGAAGCTCAGTGGAGTGTTCTTGTGATATAATAACCTCCCTTACAAGTGCCTTGAACCATCCCTCACTGAAGATTTGCTTGAAATTCATGTTAGGATTGCTAAATTTGAGTTCCAGATCAGCTGCTAGTGCAGTGTTTGGTATTGTCTTCTATAACTGATGTTCTCTTTTCACCTTCAAAGTAGTTTACAGCAAAATTTTGCAAGTCTTAGTGTTATGTCAGCGTATTTCCTAGTCTCACTAGCTATTCGTGATGTTACTCAGATACTTACATTTTTTAATGCTAATATCTTGTTAACAGAATATGAAATGTGTCTTCAAGATATCTTGGAGCTACAGTGGCATTTTGATTGTAAAAGCCATCAGCTGCAGCAGATACAAAACCAAATACTCCAGGCAGAAGCAGACAACAGAAAGATTCAGGAGGATATAGACTTGATGAAGAAACACAGCCCTCTGCTGGAAGAAAAGCTGAAACTGGAGAGTGAAGCTGTGCAGGCTGTGTTATTGGCCTATGAAAAGGTAAATACAAGCAAATGAAGATACCATAAAAGCCTTTCCACAGCAAAGGTTCATACAGTCTTTTGGAAGTCAAAAAGTCTCATTTAAATGTTTTACCCAGCGACTCTGAATTCTGTGCCCATACCACTGCACGGAGGCACTCGGTGCAGATAGAATCCAGGGAGGATAATCTGCTGGCCGATAGTAAATGTTTCTTAAACATACATGCAATGCAATTCTAACTTTGTAAATTGATTACATGTGTGAATTTTCACGGGAAAGGCAGAAGGCACATACCTGATATTTACATAGATTCTTCTCAGATATCTCAAAGACATCAGTGTTTGTTTGTTCCAAAATATGGAGATGCAAGAAACTGTCAAAAATGTTAGTAAGATTTAAGTATTTTTCAGTGCTGTTGTACAATTTTCCTGATTTATTGATAATATTTATTTATAATAATATTGGTGATTAATTTACTACTGTTTTAAATAAATGCCTAATGTGGATAACGTCAGGCTGAGTGAACAAAGTGTAATAAAGTTGTGGGCAACTTAAAGTTTATGTGTAAAAAGGGACAGATACTCTGCTACTTTACCTACAGCTTTTAGTACTGATTATGTTTTCTGTATATTTTCTATAGTAACTTTTAGATACAAATTCAGAGATTATTCTCTTTTTAAAGATACCTAGTCTAAAAATGATCTTTCGTTTGTAGATGTTTCTTAATAATTTGTGTTTATTTGTTTTATCTTGAACTTTTCATGTTTTGAAGACTCGTCAGTCATGTGAAAATATTTCTAAAATTAAAAAGAGTTAATTGCCTATTACACAAATAATATGAGAATTATATTTAATTAGGTCTGAAGTATGAAATAGTTCACAGTTCTATCAGTGTTATTTGTTCAAAATACCGGCTAATTGAAGTCAAGTTGGCTATTTTGCTTTTTTATTTTGTATCCTGTTTTCTTATTAATGTCTTATACTGTGTGCAGTTAAAATATTGAAGTGTGCTAAAGTACAGGAAGTGGGCTTAAATATTTTTAAAGGATTTTTAAATAAATACTTTTTTTCCCAGTGGGTTTCTTTTCCTCTTTCTCTCTCTCTCTCTTTCTCTCCTTCTTTATGAGTATCCCAATACTTTTTATATCATTGCAGAATGTGTTTGTTGTACATAGGTGACTGCCAGGCTTGCACATCCTATAGGAGATGTTTAAGTTATGACTCTGTTAGGTTACTGAGTTGGTGGCTTCTTTTAGCACTATTTCTTTCTTTCTGCTCCAGAGGTCACTATCTTCCCACAGAAGTAGCCACCTTTCCACAAAAACTTCAAAGTTCCGTAACAGAATGAAAGCCCTCTTGTTAATATCTCTTCATGCTGTTCAATTTTACAGCCCACAATCTCTTGTGTTTCGCTAGAGGATTGTATCTATTGCAGACCATGCAGTATTTTCTTTCAAGTTGTATAATATCACAAAGTACTACTTCAGCTTTAAACTGCAAAGAATCAGACAAATCTTGAAATTATTTTTTAGTTTAAACATTATGTATGATTCTTATATAAATCTTTCAGAAAACTTGTTGTATTTTCTTAGGCAGTAGAAATATATAATGATGTCTATTGTGAACTCATGGAAATACAGAAGACAATTAAAAGAACTGATGAAGAATCTGAAAACAAGATGAAACCTTTATATGAGAAAATTAAATTTGCTGAGATGCTATGGAGTCAATACAAGTAAGAGCTATTCCATATGCTATTATAATATACTGTTAGTTTTAATAGTGGCGATCACACTAGAGAAAACCTGCTTTTAGAAATTCTGATTTTTGTAAAATCAAAATAATAGAATTAGTCATAAAATAAATGTAAGCCTTGTTTGTCTTAGCTTGCAGTAGCAAAATAAGGGATGATATACCAAAATATACTCAAATAGAAAGTTCCATGAACCAGCTCCTAGAGTATGTCATTTTTAATTTGTTTTACTTACATATGAATTTTTAATCCCTATAACCATAATTTTTGCTGTCATACTTACAGACTGCACAAATTACTTGCCATAAACATGAGCACTTATTCTAGTATCATAGTTATTTTATACTTATAATTTAATTTGTACTTGTTTATTAATCAGGACTTTATAGCCCACACCACATACTTTTGAAATTATCAAAATACCTCATCTTTCTTTTTTCAACAAACAAACAACATTTCTATATTGGACTGCAAAGCAGCTTGTGTATGGCATTTACTTACGTTGCAGCTTCCTCACTGTAACTTCTTGCCAGGCTATTATCCTGTAAATCATCAATTAGAGCTATAGTAACAGAAGGAAACCACTAATGGGTAGTCACTGACAAGGAATCTCTCCTTTCTGTTGCTGAATGTATAGATAAAAATTCAACATCAAGAGTAGTTGTATCAAAGAACAAGAATACCAACTAGTTTTGTGTTTTGTAGGAGGGTGCACTCAACTTTATTTCATATGCCTCTGGCTAGTTGCCAGGTTTTATTTGGTAAAGTAGCAAGTGAGACAGTGGCTCATTTTCACTTGAGATGAGGAAAGCTTACCAGCATAATTGAGAGACATCAGTAGATTTTCTAGATAACCTTACTGACAGTAACAGATGTTTTGCAGGCATATGAAAGAGAATGTTCTTCAAATATCAGGCGTTTCAAAAACTGCATGGCAAATATGGAGTGCATACTTATGCAGTTAGTCATAAATTTTAGTCTATGCTATTCATTTAGAACTACCTAGATTCACTAGGATTTTATATACCAGTTCCATAATTCAAGCTGTACTATGTACTACCTGAGCTGGGGCAGCGTGCACTGTTTCAGTATTCCAGAGAGCTGATGTCAGAAAGTCTTTTATGTGCAATGGTGGCTGTAAACCTCTCCTGACCACTGATACTTTATTCAAGGTTGCAAGTCTAGTGCTAGTGGTTGAGATTTGGATGCAAACTTCTGTCCTTGGTGCCTTGTTTCAGCAGCTGTGAATTTCCCATCCAGCAAAACCATTGCCACAGACTGTCCCATCTGACTCCCATGTTTCTTTTCAAGGATCATTCTCATGAGAATTCTCCATAGAGCTGGCCCATTAGTTTACCTATGAATAGTAAAGGAGCTGAAGAGAAAAATTTCTAGTTACAGAATTTCTTAAGTTTTAAAGAAATGAGGGGTTTAGAAGGGTGTCTGTTACCTAAGGATACATGCCATCTCAAGTTAGTGAGGTGTCTCTTCTACAATAATTCTCTTACTGCAGTTCTCTTAATGGAAAATGTCTGGTTTCCATACACCGATCCATTCAGCTCCCAGGAAGTTCTGTGATCACAAAACACTCCCTGGCCATTTTTATAGGAGGATTATATTTATTGGACTAACAGTGAAATTTAGACTACACAAGTTCTTGCCAGTACTCTTAGGCCCCTCAAAGAGATGTGCCATCTGTGTCTGCTATCTAACTAGGTGATGCTAGAATGCTGTGACAGTCTTTCCCTATGCTTTCAAATACGACTAAAAACTATAAGAACTCCTCTTCACACCAGCACAGATGTAGTATTTCTAAGAGCCTATTTGCCAGAGATGGTTCTCATCTGTACATATCTAAGAATCTTATGCCACATACCTATCAAGAGAACATCAAACTCTAGAAATTGTTACTAGTGGAGATAAACTTTCTGATTTTACATGTTTACAGGACAGCAGCATCCTGATAGACTTTCCAAAATGACATGTGGCAGTTATGAACAGCTTATTCTCATAGCTTAACCCTAATAGGCAGCTAAGCCTCACACAGCTGCTTGTTCACTCCTCCTGAGCAAGATGGGATGGAGAATCAAAAGGGTAAAAGTGTGAAAACTGGTGGGTTGAGATAAGGGTAGTTTAATAGGTAATGCAAAAGCTGCATGAACAAGCAAAGTGAAATAAGAATTAATCCACTACTTCCCATTGGCAGGCAGCCATCTCTAGAAAAACAGGAAAACAGGGCTCCATCACACATAGTTGTTACTTGGGAAGACAAATGCCTCGACTCTGAACATACAGCCCTCTTCTTCCTTCCTCCCTGTAGTTTTTATTGCTGAGCAAATATCATATAGTATGAAATATCCATCTGGTCAGTTGGGGTCAGGTGTCTCCGCTGTGTTTCCTCCCAAACTCTCGTGCACCTCCATCCTGCTCATTATCAGGACAGTCTGAGGAGCAACAGAGGCCTTGATGCTGTGTAAGCACTGCTAAGCAACAGCTAAAAGAACCCTGAATTATCAACGCTGTTTTCAGCATGAATCCACAACACAGCCCCAGGCAACCCACTATAAAGAAAATTAGCTCTATCCCACAACCACTATACTTATACACAAGGCCACTGTAATTACTGTATTCTGTCACTGAAATATCTTTTGTCAGCTTGTCTGCTAAAGAGGCCAACACCAAATCCTCAAGTAAATGGGTAGCTGTCAGAGCTTAGGGTACTGTGAGTAACTTATTTATTCAGTGTTCCAAGTAAGAAGAATTGTTATGCTTTTTAATCTGTGCGTAAACTGTTTTAGAAATACATAATAGAAAAAAAAAAGCCCACACAAAATTTGAGAGTAAGGTATTTTGGTCATCTCAATGAGAGGACCCCCTCTCAGAGGGACAAAGAAGAGGTCATAGCACCTTCGATGGTGCTTAGTAGGCTGCACCTGGTTAAACTAATAGGGATTGGTTTAATCATTTCAAGTTTCTTTAGATTATAGCATCTCAGCAACTTAATTTAAAAAACTGATTAATGCTCAGAAACTTAAAACACCTTTTTCAGCCCCATGCAAGGAGTCCTTCCTTCCTCCCTCAGACATCTTGCAAATGTTAAGCCTGCAGCACAAATAACACTGACTTTTGCCAAACAACACTTTGAGAGTGTATTTTGGGGTAGATACAAACCTCAGGAAATCCTTACATTGGCTAATGTGACTGCTGCTTTTGATGTTAGCTATCCAGGGACATCTGTGCTTGCTTCACCTAGAGCAGAAACATTAGTGACATGTTCTAGAAGAAAGGAAGGTTATTTAGATGCAATAATCTAAAGATACCTTTAAGAAGTTCCTTTAACTTACTGTACCCTGTAAATCTCTTTGCCATTGGCATTAAACTGCAGAATTAAAGAATGATCATAACTCTTTCTGTAATTATACTTTAGTATGGGAGCAGGAGGCATTCTGAGTGACATGAATTTACTCAAAAGATTTCGCTGCTTGAGAAAGGCTGGTCTGGTACTCATAAAGTGCACTTTATGTCTGCACTTGTAATACGATCCAGACTATCTATGTCTCAGTAAGAATGAGTCAGTGTAGAGTATAAAAATGTATTTTTCTGTCAGATGGATAGCTTAGCTTAGCAATACTAGAGAAATAAGTGTGTTTCTCTGACTTGTTTCTTGTGTTGACATGTCTGACATTTTCTTTTTTCATTCTGATCTTCACAGTGAATTTCTTGGTCTTCTTTTTCTTGGGTTCAGGATAATTTTAACATTATACTAGAGGTATTTATGCTAATTATATTTTATGACCTCTAATAATAAAAAGATTAATGGTCAGCATTTTTATTTTTGTCTAAAGCTTAACTTTTTCCTTTTTCATAGCTTAGTTTTCGTCTGGAGAGAATATTAGTATATGAAAATAAAAATTGCAGTCAGACATATAGCTAAACCCCAAGTTTTTTGTAATAAAAAACCTGAGATCAGATTCTGTAATACCAACACTTGTCAAAGCTGGAGTGGCTTCTGGGAATTATCATGTGTTTCTCCAACTGAAATCACTGCATGTGTTTAAACAAAGGAAGAAGCGTGTAAGGAGTATGAGATAACCATATAGAATCAAAGAATGGCTTAGGCTGGAAGGGATCTCAAAGATTATCTGGTTCCAACCCCCTTGCAAGGGCAGGGGCACCTCTCACTAGATCAGGTTGCTCAATGTAATGTATTTTTGATGGAGATACACTTTTACTTTTTTTTCCATTTTTTTTTTACTGTTCCAGCATATACCTACTATTAAACTTTATTCCTTATCAGTTAATCTTTACAAAGTCAGCACTGATTTGTTACTCTCCTCTTGTAGGAACAATATTGCTGTGTATTGTGTTCTGTCTTCACTAGCCTACATCTTCTGTGACTTGGGATTTTTACTTTGATACTTCTTTCGATATTTTTTCTAAAGTAACTTCCATTATTTTCCATGTGCTTTCTAAAGGTTTCTGTATTTTATGACCTTTACAAGATGTCCTCTGACTCCTTCTCACTTCTGTGGTATACTTTCGTGAAATTGATTGAAAGATAATCCGAACAGTAATCCAAATTAAGACTTTATCAGGGATGTCTTACTCTTATTTTTTTTCTAATGCTTTTCATCCTAATTTTTTACTTAATCTAACATCTGCATAGCTTATTTACCTGTGCTAAGTGTTAAGTAAACCTTCTGAGTGTTCATGGAAATACATACATGTCTTTCTCGATTTCACACAGTTAATTTAAAACTTCAAGGTGTACTGATTGCTTAATCTCTCTTATTTTATGCTTCAATTGAGTTTGGACACCAAACAATACTCACTGTTATGTTCTCTGGCTACTTAGTTTGTCTTGATTTTTTTTGTAGTTTCTTAGGTTATTTTGGCCTTGACTATTGTATTCACAATATATGCAGACTTTTACATTACTTACCCCTTGCCCTTTCAGATCATTTGTAAATATATCAAAGCAACCAATATGGGATTTTAAGATACCATTCTGTTGACCTATTCTTTCAATTAAAGTCGATCATTTAGTCTTACTTCTTCATTTTTTCATTAGTATTAGAATTTTTCATCCTGCCTTCTGATCACTTTTTACTAGTATTTTCTGCACTAGTTTGTTCAGTTGTGTTCATTTGTTCAAGTTCAGGATTTTGTTCAGTTCTCTTTAGAATTCTGTCACTGAGTCACAGCTGTCAGACAGCCTGCTTAGAAGTTGTAGGGCAGTGTGGGCTGTTTTCCTCTTTTGTTTTTGTTGTCCTGGTGGAAGTCAAGGGTCTTGAATTTGTTTCATGCTCAAAAAAAATGAGGCGAACCTTTCTTTGAACTGTATTGAAATTGATGTACCGCAACTCTTTGTTCTTTTGAAACAAGTCTTAATGTAAGTAAAATTCCCAGGATAATGGCAATAACTAATATCAGAAGTTTGTCATCTATACTGATAGAAATATTCCATGTATCTTTTCTGTTTTGCCTAGCTAAGGGACTTCCCTTAGCTAGTGATGTAGACCATGGTGTGCCTTGCAACTTATTTTAACTGTGTGAATTTACATTAAACAAAAAATGCTAATGATGCAAGTGTTTTTAGGAATATCAGCATTTAAGGGAAAAAGTCAAGTAGAAGACTTTTTTCTACACCTTAGTGAATATTTTTTTTTTTCTTCTGCTTTTTTTTTGCCTGCTTTTTTCCCCCCAGTCATTTGCAAGACTGGTAATTAAAGTCATATGTACATTACCGACAAAGATGACCCTTCATCTGACACCATCTGAGGAGGACTAAAATAACATGGTATTTTTAGGTGACAGATCTGTAATGGCACAGGCTTGAAAGACTGTTCCACAATTGATACTCTTTTATTTATGTTCACTGCCATCGGTGCAAAAATTATGAAAACTGCATGAATCTAACATACTGAAGCTAGGGTATATTATACAGCACAATTTTTTATTTTTACACATACTGATTGTGGCTGGTAGTACTGTATTTTTCCATAAGATTGTGATAAAAAAGTTGTAGCTGATAGATAATATGAGAAGAGAATGAGTCTATGCCTGTTATGTGTCTGTAATTAGAATAATTCCAAATATCATTTATATGTTTCTTTCATGGATGATGGGACCTAAGAAAGTAGGAATGTTAGAAGTGTTAGCTTGCATGCCCATCTTACATATATTCTGTGACATGTGGAATGTGACTGCAAGTAAATCTTTCCTGTCATTTTGGAAGGAAATAAAGGAAGACTGTCTATCAAATGACCTTGTGGGAGTAGCTCTTGAATTACTGATGAGTTCTCTTCATTATTGGTTTCTGTTTTCCTGTGTTTAAGTATGCAAAACTCATTCAGGTTTTATTCAGGCTGCAATGCAATAGGTATCTCTGAAATTAAACTACTGCTGGTCTTAGTTCTGCTGCAGTGGATTTATTTTGCCATTTAAGACATATTTTGAAATGTGTTATTGACCAAGATAGTTCTTTGGGGAGCATGGGGGAAACTTCTCTTTTTTGCCTGATATAACAATAATTAAAATAATGAACAAGCAACACTAAAATTTTAACCTGATGTTCCTTTTGCCTTTCACCAAATCCATTCTCATATACAGCTGTAACAAAAGTCCTGAACCCAGTCTATAATGAGACCAAAGAGTGTCTCATGGAGGTGTTTTCCTGATGATTGTTGCAGTTATTATCTGTTTTGGTAATTATGGCAATTTTTCTTCTAATAGTGCTGGTAAATCTGCTATTCAGAGTGAAAGTGAAGCCCTTATCCTCTCCTTTGACCTTGCCTACTGTCTGCAAATTCCTTCTTACATGAGGAATTGATGTCAGTAAAAAATTTGCTTCACAGATGAGATTTGTCCATAAGATGACAGTGGATTGATTAAGTGAAAATGGCTCTGAACTAGATTCATCCACTAGCAGAGAAAAAAGTTGCCTCCTATTTTGTTTAATCAACATGTGAGGTATAAAACAAAGTCTTGTGCTACACCAATACCTGTTCAGAGCTCCAATTAGTAGTTGTGATGTTGGCAGGCTGTTTAAGTGCAAGAGAACTGGTAGCATGAGTAGTTTTGATATTGGGCTGAAATTGCATGAACCTGCCAGGGTAGATATTTTGAAATTCCCTCATGCATACCTGCTCAAGAAATGTAGTAGAGAATCAAAATAAATCTTTACTAATTCAGATCTATTTACATTTCCCTTTATGGAGAGGGACTACCTTGGAATATTTCCAGTTAGATGGATTCACTTTGTGTGTATTTCTATTAGGAACGAGTTAAAGCATTCTGAATCTATTTGGACCGAATACTGTATGAAGGTAAAAGAAACAGAGGAGAAGATTATAAAGGATGAAAAACACCTTGAGGAGTTAGTGAAGCAAAAAGCAGAAATCCAGGAAGATGCAAAATATTGGAACAGCAAAGTGAGTGTTGAATATTTATAAATAAGCAAGTAAATTAGTATCTTTTACAGAAAAGTACATGAATGCCTGAGTATTCTGTATGTTTAATAGTTAAGTTCATGAAAATACAAATACCAATTTAAAACCAAGAAGTAGTAGATTCTGTAGAACTCTTACGTTCATTCTTCTCTTGTTATACTATTTTTCAAGTTTGCTTATTAAAGATATCATGATCATCTTATAGTCCTTTAAGTGACCTGTATATTTTTAGTTGCTGGATGCATAGCCACTAATATAGCTCATCTTCTTAAAGCATCTGAATGTGTGCAAGCATTTAATGAGAGTATGTGTCCTTTTGAATTAGTAGGATTTTTGACCTGATATGACTCTTAGATCATTCAGAATGATACCCTATTTTACTCAAAATTCCCCTGTTTTTTGCTAGATTCGTGTATCATTCATTTTGAAATCTTGTTGTATTTGGCAGTTTAAAATCTGGAGTTCTTCACACTTCCTGTCTAGGAATTTTCAGTTAATTGACAGCTCCATATGTGGAACCAGTAGAAAATACCTAAAGCAGGATTTTGATGCCCACAATGAAATTTAATTTGAATACGCATGTATATATATGGGTATATATACATATGTATAAATGCAGTATGAAATTCATTCTCTTGTACATTGTACATGCCCGTTATTGTTGTGGGTTCTTTATCTAGATACCTAGGTCCTGCTAAGGATCCAGTAGAACCTAGCTGGAGTATTTCTGAAAAGCTGAATCTACCCAGGGGGACAGAACTTAATAAAAACCACCAAAGCACTCCTCCCAGAAAAGGAAAGAAACAGTCTTATTATACAGCAACCAGTGGGCAGATTCTTTCAGTTTGTTTCTAACTGTTTATTACAGTTTTCTTGCACCAGGAATTCTGCGATAACTATGAACTGATAACTAGAAAAATACTTTATAGAAATAGAGCAAATACTTACTAGTAAACTATTTTTTTTTTCTGGATTTGTTTCCAACTGGGTTTGCCTGACCAGTAGTTACTACTTGGGTATTAAGACCAACTCAAAGGAAAGAGAAATGGGCAACAGCAAAAAGGTGGAGCATGGAACTGCAGTGTGCTCAGGTGGCCAAGAAGGCCAATGGCATCCTGGCCTGTATCAGGAACAGCGTGGCCAGCAGGTCCAAGGAGGTGATTCTGCCCCTGTACTCAGCGCTGGTGAGGCCACACCTCGAGTACTGTGTCCAGTTCTGGGCCCCTCAGTTCAGGAAGGAGATTGAGGTGCTGCAGCAGGTCCAAAGGAGGGCAACCAGTCTGGTGAAGGGACTCGAGCACAAATCCTGTGAGGAAGGGCTGAGGGAGCTGGGGCTGTTCAGCCTGGAGAAGAGGAGGCTCAGGGGAGACCTCATCACTCTCTACAACTCCGTGAAAGGAGGGTTGTAGCCAGGCGGGGGGTTGGTCTCTTTTCCCAGGCACCTCTCAGCAAGACAAGAGGGCATGGTCTTAAGTTGTGCCAGGGGAGGTTTAGGTTATATATTAGGAAAAAGTTCTTTACAGAGAGGCTGATCAGGCATTGGAATGGGCTGCCCAGGGATGTGGTGGATTCTTCATCCCTGGAGGTTCTTAAGAAGAGACTGATGTGGCACTCAGTGCCATGGTCTGGGAACCACAGTGGCAGTGGATTAAAGGTTGGACTTGATGATCTCAGAGGTCCTTTCCAACCCATATGATTCTGTGATTCTGTGAGCTCCATTTGGGGACTGCCTTTGTTTTGATTAGGTCATACCAAGGGTGAGCCAGAGTTAGGTTTAGCATAAAGCTATTCTGTTATTGTCAGTTTCCTTCAAAAACTTGACTAAAACAACTAACTCAGTGAATCTTTACAAATAATACTGAGTTTTTAGAAAGCTCAAAGTTATTCTTCTGATGATCACAGAAGTATTACTGGCACCATAGAGTTGTTTTGGGAATCAGGACATTTTTTTTATTATTTTGAGTTACTTCAGTGTGTTTTGAATGGGATCCAAATTACAATAACTGACAATTTTCACCTACATCAACAAGCTTGAAGACAGAATTCATGATATGAAATAGTATTTTACTATAGTTTTCCTGGCTTTTTTTTCTTGTTTTAAATCATGCTGGGTTTTAATTTTTTTATATAACCTATTGGGAGTGCTGCAAATTTTGACATTGTAAGTATAACTGAGTGTTCTCCCTCCCATGTTACCTGGATTTGCATTGCAAAAGTATCTGTATGCATTAAAAGCACTTTTTGTATCTACACATTGTTCTTCAAAGATTAGAAGAAACCTTCCTTATACAATTAATCATATACTTAACTAATGTTCCCTTGTTATTTTGCTTTCATTATTCACCTGCACAGTGTGGCAGTGTCTCAGGTCATTCCTGTCAAAATATATGCTCTAAAAACATTGAAAGAAGGGAAAAAATATGAATCCCTTTTTTTCCCCACGTACCAGTAATTTAAAAGCTGAGACGTTTTGCTCATGCTTAATCTGATGGGTTTTGTTTTTGTTTTTTTTTTTTTGTTGACCCTGTAGATTTAACCAATTTATTTGTCTTTCTCATACTCCATTCATATGTCATGTATGAAGTAGCATGCTGTGACTCGGTGCTGATACTTTGAAGATTCTGCTAGGATACATGGCAATGGCAATGGGCATATGAAAAACATAGCATGAAATATCTCATATGACTTTCTAATAGCATTCCTTTAAAATCTCTTTTTAATACATTGTTTAATTATTACAAAGAAATGTAAGATATATTTTTATTACTTTACAACATATTTTCTAGATAGAAGAACTGACTAATAAAATACCTGCCCAAGGAGATGACAGCATAGAAGTATCAGATGCTTCTTCTGAAGTGGTTAAAACTGTGGAAGAATTAGTAAGTTTTTAAATGTTTTTATAGTGAGTAAAAATGCATATTTGCATTTTCTGTGCTAGGCCTGAAATAGCTTTAGCTTATACTAAAGGTGTCCTAATGTTTTAATGTTCATTAGAAACCCACCAGGGAAAGTGCTCTACAGAAGATAAAGCAAAAGTTTCTCAATATTAATGAAGCACTGGACATTCTGAAACGTGAAAATGAAAAACTGAAAGGAGAAAATGAAAAGTTTTTGCAAAGAATTGGAAATAGGTAAGTCCTACACTATAGTGAGCAAGCATTATTTTGGAATGAAAGAGTGAAAAGAATGCCTATAGAAGTGAACTTTGCTTTTATTTCAAGTCTGTCTGTAGTTTAACATTTCAATAATTAAAAATCACTTCAGGCTTAAATCTATAATTTATTTACCCTTTATTTGAAGGAAAATAATTACAATTCTTTAAAAGAGAAAATACATACGTTGACAATTGAAATAAAATGAAGAAGATTCTGGAATTCTTTGTATGTTAACAGGAGCCTTAGTCCCCAGAATACTTTGATAAAAACTTCAATGAATTTTATTTTTAGTATTTCATATTTAAGTGTTGTAAACATAGAATCTGATATACTGTATTTCTCTGTTTTCTCTGAATTCTTTTAAGACATTTTGCACAAATCCATATCTGTGATAGAGAGATTTGTTCATAAGTGTTATGTTTACTCCATAAAGTTCCAGTTTCATTAAACTTCTCCAAAATTGTGTTCTATGGTGGCTGTCATATTAAATAAGAAAAGAAAATTGTTCTTACAGTAGTAACTTAGAGAAGAGTCTCAAATGTCTTAATGCATTTGAAAAGAAGATACACTCCCTCAGTTAAGTTGACTGCTTTACTAACTGAATATGAATGTCTTCTGCATAAATTTTCTGAAGCATCTACAGAAAAGGTACTCTGTTTCAGACCTTCATGTGCAGCTCATAGTTCAGATGCCAACTCGCTTTAATTGGAGATTCCTTGACTAGGAGAGTTTCTCCTCAGTCAAACTTCAGTGCACTAATTTAATGTATTTGTAAAGATACCTGATTAAACAATGCAATAATGCATGCATTTTCAATCTCTAGGGGCTACTTTCAATACAGTTTTGCCAGGCAGTGTTCACACACCTGGTGTTCAAGGCTTTCACCACCTTTGTGGCAAAATGTTAACAGGTACCATCTGTACTTGGGTAAATGGTTAAGACTTTCAGAGAAGAGGTGTCTCACTTTGTGCAAATTTTCCTAATTCTTTTCAGTTCTCTGGATAGTTGGTAAACCATGAGTTGCCCCAACTGTATTCTGTGCAAATTCTCCTTCTCTTACCCCATTTTCATTGATGAACACAACATTAAATGCTATGGAATATCTGGACAGTTTGTGTCAGCTCTTCCACTCCCAGCCTACTTGCTAGGGTGACAGAGTGGAAGAAAGAGAAGGTGCAAGGGATGTTCAGCAATAGCAAAAACACTTTTGTATTACTAACAGTGTTTTATCCACTTATGCAATGCATAGCACTGTGCAGGCTGCTATAAAGAAAGTTAACTTCATCTGAACCACACACAGTAAAACTGTCCAGGGGACTCCATTCCTCTTCTAAACTTCACTGCTGCTCAGAATTATCTTCCAAGTATGATTGAACTGGTTATTAACATCCCAGTATCCCCAGCTGTTAGAAACAGATTTGCTACCCATATCTTGCTCTTCTCAAGACCAGAGCTTTCTTTTTACACTGACTTTGAAGCTGAGGTGCATCTGTTTGGCTGGGGGTTTTCTTTGTCATCATCCTGTTCCTCATTACTTCTCAATGGTGTGACCGTACTATTTTTATTAATTGATTTCTTTGTTAATATGCATTTACCAACATGAACTATATGGTCAGAAAAGTCAAAGATTTTCATGCTGCTATAAGGTTAGTTTTCTTCCTAGATTTGAAGGGGATTTGCTTGCCAGTTAGTGACTGTCAGTATTTTCATTTTAGGGTAGTCTCTTCCTATCCCCAGCCCACTGAAACATCTGCTTTTCACAGATCTGAATAAATTAGGGAAGATTTTTTTTCTGCTACTGAGGATCTTATTTCATAGAGAGACAAACTTATTGCTTACAACTATGATGGGGATACCATTTAATCAATTTCTAACTGAATCTTCTTGAATACTGTTTCTCTTAATAGGAAAAAAAAAAAAGAATGTGGTTTTTTTCCTTTTGTTTTTCTCAAATTGCCTTATTGCTCGAACCAGGCAGTTTTCTTAACTGACTGTGTAGACATCTTCCTGCTAATAGATGTAGAATCCTTACTTCCTCTACCTTCTACATTTTCTAAAATGGATGTCATATTCTCTCTTTTATGAAAACATTGAGGCAGGCCTGATTTTTAGAAACAGAAGTGTACTTTAAATTTTATTGATTACATTGATGAAGGCATCTTTTCACACTGATATTGAATGCTGGGCAAGAGGCTCCAGAAATAATTTTGCTTTTGGTAAAATGACCCTGAAGTAATTTTTTTCCCAGGGTATTCTAAGACCTGTTTCCAGGTAATTGGTGACTAGCACAGAAGATTCTGAAATATTAAGTTTATGCAAACAAATATTTGGGGAAAAAAAAAATCAATTACTAGAACAATATGGAATTTGTTTTCCATATGAATATTCACCATTCATCTGTGTTGTCTTTCCTTCATAATACATAGTACAAGTTAAGCATCTTGGATGGAAGAAGGTGAGAAAAAAATGTGCATTTGACTTGTTATTTAGTGTCTGGGTAAAATTACAGACAGTAGATCTTAAGAACTTAGTTCTGTCAGCTGTAGTTCACTTGCTTTTTTGCGTGAAATATGTTTCTCTTTCATCCAAGCTTAAAGTGTTTTAACCTCCATGGTGATGGATAGCCCTGTATGCATCAAAAAAAATTGGTCCACATAGAATGTACAGGAAATCAGAGTGAGACAGTCATAATTTGGTTTTGATATTTAGATCTTTTTACTGTCATAGACATTTTAGAGGTATTTCTGAAAGAATTTAGTCACTAGCTTCCCAAAAGAAGATTACCTACACTTATACCCATTTTAAGAATCAACCAGATGAGTATTTTTGTGGGCTTTCCAGTGCTGGCTGTTTCAAAGCTTCCCTGGAGAAAGTGAGTAGTTACTTGCACAGTGATCTTTTGTCAGTATTTTAATATATGTGTTACTTTTTCGAAGTAATTTGTTTCTGGTAGATAATTATTTTTCCTACTTAGGCTACTGTAAGTAATGTTCATATTAGAAGCTATAGGATATGTGGATATATTAACAGTGCTTAATTAGGAGAAATGCATGTGTCATAAGGTATGTGATTTATAAGTTTTCTACGTGTGGAATTTGCAAAATATATTCATCTATCTCTGATGCAATAATTATTCAGACATGTTTCAGATTCAGGTCACAAGACCATATGTAGATAAACTTTTTTATTTGAAAGTGATGTGACTGTGGTCTGAGTATTTCAAGTCAATATTATCAGAGACTATAGGATTCAGAAACTGAATTCTGCACCAGAGCAGTCTATGCCTGAGGGACTGCACCTGTGGGAGCGACTCATGTCGGAGGGGTTCCTGAAGGACCCTCTGCCATGAGAGGACCCCGCGTTGGAGGGGGGGAAGGCTGTGAGGAGTCCTCCCCCTGAGGAGGAAGGAGCGGCAGAAACACCGTGTGGGGAACTGACCCTAAACCCCCCCTGTCCCTCCCTGTGCCCTGAGGGGGAGGCAGGAATGAAGAAGTTTGGGCCCAGGAAGAAAGGAGGGGCGAGGGGAAGGCATTATGACCTGGTCGTGTTTTCTGTTTCTCCTGGTAGTTTAATTTTTTTTTTTCTTCCCCAGTTGAGTCTGTCTGGTTTTGCCTGTTATAACTGAGAAGTGAAAATCTCCCTGTCCGTGTCTCAATTAACAAACCTTTGGGTGGATTTTCTCCTCCCTGTCCCACAGTGGAGGTGGGGGGTGAGTGAGGATAGGCCTGGTTGTTACCAGCTGGGCCTAAACTGTGACAGTGTGGAAATTATTTTTTCAGACATAGATTCACAACTGAAGTTTTGTCTGGTAACCAGAGTATCCTTCATCCTCTCTTTGCTGGGTGGAGTGTTGTAATTAATTCTGATCCTATCTAAGTATTTGGTCTTTGATCTGAAGAGGTCACATACTGTGCCTTCACAAATTCCTCATTTGCCACTGATTCTTCATAGCATTATTTTCTTGAGCTTCTTCATCAGTCTGCTTAACTGGCAATGCGCTTGCAGTTTTAGCTTTCTTCAGTCACAGCCCTGGTTACTGCTCACACTGGTATTGTTTATCTCTGTCTATTTCATTGCTAACCTCACTGGTGTGCAGGAAAGCATAATTAGTCTATATGATGGAGGCAGACCTGTGAAAGTCTAAAGGACAGAATTATTACTGCTGTTGAATGAGGTGGCTCCTAACTAAATGGACTTAGACTGGGAAGTACCAGACTACATCTGCTTTCGTATCACTTCCCTTCTGCCAAAAAACCTCTGTTGCTGTCTCGATGATCTTTGATCATTATCATCTAGGGAAGATTTGAACCATTCACATGTGTACTCATGTCTAGTGTTTTCCTAACAAGCTTGGAGTAGATCTTGATCATCTCCAGTGCTTTAATTCACAGGGAAGAATTTCCTTTAGATCTGTACAAGATACTGTGTCAGCAGCTGAAAAAAAAAGAGTAAGAATTCTTTGTGTTCAAGATGTCTAAGCTGATGACACTTTGGATACCCAGGCAGAGGCTGTGAGGCACCTCAGGGGAGCACCAGTGGTGTAGTGGTATCATGCAAGATTCCCATTCTTGCGACCCGGGTTCGATTCCCGGCTGGTGCAGTAGGCACTTCACTTTTGTGGCAGGAGCTGCAGTTTTACAACTTCTTAGTATCTAGACCACCCTGAACTCACCCCAAAGGTGTGTGGTAACATCACTAACAGTGTAAGATGGTGAAAACGGATGTATTTCATGGAGGCCCTGGGCTTTGCTGGGGCTGCTACACCTTCTGCAATATCAGAAAACTGCCTATTTAAATTTACATAAATCAGTTATTTAGGGATCTAAACACAGGGTTTGCAGGGTTGAGACACTGCTGAAGCCTTGTGGTCACAGTTATCATACTGCATTTTTAGTTTGATTAGGAATGAGTTCCTGTCTCCGGTAGGCTGGTGAAGTGCTTGAAAATCACAGCAAATTGAATCTAGCTATGGGCAATCTTTTAATAGAGAAAGGGCAATTGGAATACCACATCCATGGTGTGTGTCAGGTGTTGTTCATCAAGATGCATCTAGGCAATGTTTTCTGTTCTCTTGCTCTGTGCCTCTGGGTAAGTTGAATTTTGGGAAGGAAAATCAAGTTACTGTGGGCTTGCATTGTCTTGCAGGTTTTTCAAGGACTATTTAGAAGATGCTGGTGACTGTAAGACTGTATATTTAGGAACCAGCAGTTCACACGCACACTAAAAGTAGAATGTGCAGAGACAGCATATGCGTATTAAATAATCCATGAAATATAATCCTTGTGTGGTAGAAATCTTTGGGGTTTAGGTGGTAATTGTTTCCTTTCCTTAACTGTCAAATTACACCCTGTATTAAAGGAGCTGATCTTTGAAGGAAATACCCTGGCTGGGAATTTAGCTAAGCAAATGTGTGATCCGTGCCAACCTGTGGTGGGTTTGCAAGTTAAGTTGTGGAAACAATGTTGCATACCCTCTGAAAATCCTTACATTGCCATTTAAGTTTGCCATTCTAATTCATTAGATGCTCAGTGGTAGTAAAGTTTATTTTTCAGTGTTCCCATTCTTACAGAAGAAACCCAAACCATTCCATCCAAGAATATTAAATTCTAATGATATTGAGGTTGTTGTCTGTCAGATGAAGTACCACCAAAGTTTATCTGTAAGGTTTTTTTTTATTTGATTGTTTGATTTTTGCTGTGTAATCTAACTTCTACTGAAAGCTTTCTGTATGCAAATTAAAATTGGTTTATGTGACCTAAGAATTCTGTGAATAG
Source organism: Florisuga fusca (assembly GCA_038090715.1). Lineage (NCBI taxonomy): Eukaryota > Metazoa > Chordata > Aves > Apodiformes > Trochilidae > Florisuga > Florisuga fusca. Next base: position 17,840,716 of record JAAWXA010000005.1, read on the forward strand.
CAATGTACATAGCAATTTGAATTCACCAGGTGTCTGACTAACCTGTATCACTGCACTTGTCTGAAGCATCCTAAATGTGTCCATTTATTATAAGATAGATGAGCTGAGACTGTGTGACCAATATCATCTCTTTCAAAAGGACTGGTTTTGCCTCTTTATTCTCATCCAAAAATTATAGTTTTTATATTATATTTGGGAAGTGTGGCCCAAGAAAGCTGGTTAATATTCAAGGTTACCTCCTTCAAGCTCAAGAGCAGTCCTTTCCAACGAGTAGGAAGTCAGGGGGAGATGCCAAGGGGTCTGCGTAGTTAATAAGGAGCTCTGGGCAAAATTTAGACACAAAAAGGAAGCATAGAGAAGGCAGAAGCAGGGACTGGTAACCTGGAAGGAATACAGAGACATTGTCTGAGCATACAGAACTGAAGTTGGGAAAGCCAAAGCCAAATGGAATTGAGCCTGGCAAGAGATATCAAAGGCAAAAAGATGTGTTTGTCTGAGTGCTCGTAGAGAAGCTCTTGATAATAAACAGTCTGCATGAACAGAGAGCGAAATGAATTGAAAACTGGCTGAATGGCCAGACCTAGGAGTGTTTCTCAGCATCACAAAGTCAAGTTGGAGGCCGGTAACTTGGGATGAATATTGGGTCCAGTCTGGTTTAACATCTTCATTAATGATCTGGATGATAGGTCAGTGTACCTTCAGAAAGTTTGCTGATGACATCAATCTGGAATGACTGCCTGATACGGTATAGGGCTGTGCTTCCATCCAGAGGGACCTTAAAATGCTGGAGAAATGGGACAAAAGAAACGTCATGAATTTCAACCTGTTGCCTTGCAGGTTGAGGGGGGTTATCCTCCCATTCAGCACTGGTGAGGCTACACCTGGAGTACAGTGTCCAGTTCTGGACTCCCCAGTGAAAGACATTCATGGTTGTACTGGAGAAAGTTCAACAAAGGCCATAAAAGATGATGAAGGGACTGGAGCATCTCTCCTTTGAGGAAAGGCTGAAAGACTTGGGACTGGTCAGCCTGGAGAAGAGAAGGCTCAGGGGGGAGTCTTAATAATGTATATAAGTACCTGCAGGCAAAGTACAAAGAGAATGGAAACAGATTCTTTTCAGTGGTGCCCAGTGACAGGACCAGGGACAATGAATACAAACCAAAACACAGGATACTCTGTATGGATATCAGACATCCCTTTTTCACTGTGAGAGTGAGCGAGCACTGCCACAGGCTGCTGATGCAGGTTGTGGATTCTCTAGCCTTGAAGATATTGAAAGCCATCTGGACAGTTCAGGGCATCTGTCTCAGGGTCGTCTTCCTTGAGCAGGGTACTTGGATCACATGGCTCCAGAAGGACCTTCCAATGTCAGCTGTTCTACAATACAGGTTAACAGTAGAAGTTTATAGGAAAACAAAAAAAATTATACATATAATTGCTTCAAAGCGACGAGCTCTTAGGGCTTATACTCATGAGTAAAGAAACTTTAAGATTTTGCGGAAGACCTGAGTTTATTCAGCATCAAATAGCATGATAAAGTACTGCTTTGGTTTTTAAATGTTTCTAGCTTTACTTACTCAATAATGGGTTTTATTTTTATTATAGTTAATATAATTTATAAAAATAAATATAAAAGTGGCTGGTTTATTTCAACAGTGCAAGAAAAAAGAAGGCATATCAGTCAGAAATCAAAACAAACTGTGAGAGCCTGTGTAAGATTGAAGAGCAAATAGAAAGACTAAATGAAGATATCCGTTATGCTGAACTGGCCTACAGTGCAGCAAGAGAAAAGTATGAAGACTTAAAAAAAACCAGAACTGCAGAAGAAATGTCTTACGAGGTAAATTTTTAAATTCAAAATAATATTTTAGAGTGGAAGAATAGACAATAGTGATCTTTGCATCAAAGAATTACTGGGCAAGGAACCTAATATTAAAAAAGCAAAATTTAAATCTTTTTTATTTTAACTGCATTTTAAAACAGTTGAAAAATAGCAAATAACAGTAGTCTGTGGCAGAGAAAATTGGTTACTAACTCGTTGTAGGTATTGGCAGACTAAAAAGTAAAGTTTGCACATTAAATATTCTCAGCTATATAAAGATTTTCTTTTTCCTGGGTGACTTAAAATTAATAGGTACAATCTCATTCTTTATGTAACTAAAATATTAGAATAATTTTTAAAACAATGTAGTTTTACTTGATGATAAATATAACCATTAAAATGGAATACTACATTAGAGTAATTATTTAACTATAATTTGGATTTCTGACATACATTACATCCAGCAAGCAAATTCTTACTAATATGTCACAGAACTGTTATCCTAGAAGTGATATGAGTAGGATAGTCATGTCAGAAAGGGATAAAACATGTTCAGATCTTTACTAGATACGAAATAGTCTCATCTTTTAAAATATAAAAGGTGGGTGTTTTAAAATGTTGAATATTTGGTGTTTAATATCCATTTAGGTAAGCCAGACCAGCCTCTTTGTCTATTTATTTTAAGCTACCAAAAATAAATCACATTAAATCTAGACAATACCTTTGCTTTTTCTAATAGTATAGTCTGGATTTATTTATATCTTGTGTCTGAGACTATGTTGTAATTTCCTTTTTGATGTAGTTTTATGATACATGAGAAAAAATTTAAAAGGTATGCTCATCCTTACTGTGATGCTGAATTTTCATTGCTGTTGTCCACTAACTTTTTTTCTTATGCCTTGAACATGTATTTGGGTTTTTTCTCTAAGAATTCAGAGTTGAATCTTAAAAAAGAAATTGAAGATCAAAAAGGAGTTTGCAAAGTGACTCAGGTAAATATGACAGTAACCATTTTATTTAACCATTTAATTCTAATTAGAAATCTAAATTCTTCTTCTACCTCCTTTTTACTTCCTACTGTGAATTAACTCTGAGTTCCCTGTGACCAACTCACATAGAAGGCTAATGGGTTTTGCTAAGTAACAGTGCCTGTTACTAGATTTCACTAGAAAGTGAAATCAGACTTTCTTACCTTCGGTTGACACACGCGTGTAAAATAGGATGGCCCTAACACTATTTATTCTCTGCTTGTGTGAACTGATAAATACATATAACACACTTTGGTCTCCCTTTTTTAATTGCCAAATGTCTCTTCTCAACTTCAGTGGTCGTTCTCAACCATCCTCCAGAGAGTGTTGATATTTCTTCAGCTTCTCTGACTGAAATCCCAAATGTAGCATCACTAAAAGGGGTGTGCCATCTATATCCACCTTTGGCAGGTGAATTCCTTCAGATGTCTTCTGAAACAGCGTGGGTAATGGTCATATTCAAACCATCTTAATAGCTTGCAGGTCCTGAAGCCATTAGCAATACATTGAATGAAAGCTCCAGGACTGTTTTCTGAAAAAGTCCTTAATCTCTGCATTCAGTATCATCAGCAAAGAGATAGGCCTTAAAATGGGGTTGGCAGAACCAAGCTCTGGGTGTCTGAGCAGGAACCAGAGATGACTCCTTCGTTCTCTGTGATGCTAGAAAATCAAAGTCAATATTTCCTTCAAAGTTTCAGTCCAGTAGCAGGAAGACCTTTACAATACAGAAGACTTGGCAAAATCAGCAGCTGCTGAAGTAGCTGTTGGTACTGACCTTGCTGTTAGTGGTGTCTGTCTGTGAGATAAAGGCAAGTAATAGATTTCCACTTGCTGTTGTTAAGCACATCATATGAAGATAAGGGATACAGTGATCATGACCCCACCAACCTTGAGCACTGGCTAAAACAGGTCCCTTGCAAGAAGTAAAAGACTTTTTTCTTAGATAAAACTTGATACCAGATAAATAGTACACTTAATGACTTTTCATACAAGGTCCCTCTGATAACTGGAAAAGGTCTCCTGTGATGCATCATTAACACTCGTGCATAATGCATTCTGAGAGCCCTTTCATGGTTGATGAATGCATTGAGATTCATCTCTTCTTTCCTATGGAGACATGTAATTTCTCTGGGACAAATATTTCTACCCTTAATGCACCCACTCTCACCATTATGAGATACAGGATTGGTTTATTCCATTGGTTGTTCCTTCACATCTTAAGATGAATGCTCATGTGCTGTGAGTGTTCTGATGTTGGATTCTCATTAGAATCCAACATCACATGGGATCAAAAGAACATAGAACTGGCAATAGTCTCAGATAGGAGAGATTTACTCTTAAAAATATTAGAGGCTATTTTTCATTAGAACTTAATTTCACCATTTCTAGAAAGACAAGCCCTAGGAGAGATCTTCCAGTTCCTGTTTGTCCCAGACATTAAGAGGAAGTGTTGAATGTTCCTCTTTTAAGCCAGGTGGCAAATAAGGTCTCAATCACATGCAGTTGTAGTAGATGCCCAGCTTCCCTCTGAATCTCAGGTTTTGCCTTAGAGAAGGCCGAAGAAGCTGTTTTCAGGCCTCAGTGCCACAGCATGGTAGGCTTGATTTAGTGCTTGCAAACATCTTCCTCCCTTTTTGATCTTCAGTACTGATGCTTTTTGATTAGTCATTGAAACTAAAAATCTCCTTTCTTTCTCTTGATTCTTGGTAAAGATCCTCAGTGACAGTTTTAGCATACTTCTTTCCTTTCATAGGCAGAAACAAAAGAATACTTTCCTAATGGGAAGTAAATGTACTCAGAACAGCTCTTTTCATTGTAGTTCATGGTTTTTTTTCCCAGATAGAGAGGTTCTTGAGATGCATCTTGTATTTCTTTTAAGGTGGTTTTAAAGTTCTGTTTCAACTAAACCTATTTTTTCTGTTTTATTTCCAAAGCCTCACTTCTCTGGCTAAGACAACCTTCAAAACCTTGCTGTCAGGAAGGTTTTTTTACTGGTAGAACTCAATGATGACATCAAAGGGTACTGAAAGTGCAAAAACTATTGTTAACTACTGACTGTTCAGATGAGGCTCTGTTCTGATATAGTCCAAGGGAATCCTAATGCCATCTGGGTATAGAGAAACAGATCCAGAAATGTTAGTGGTTTTCTAGGAAGCTTGTTCAGCCTACAAACCGTGTTGTCACCTGTAACAATTATTCACAACTTTACTAATATGGTGCCATTCCATAGGAATGCAGAAATTATGCTGCATTTACAGTTTTAAACATTCCTGATAAGGGTAACTATGTTGACTATGATTTAAAACTAGAAAAAGGAGTTCTTTGTCACCTAGCACAACACTTTGAAAAGAATAAGTCACTTGTATGGTCATTCCTTGCCCTCCTTCCCATAATTGTCTTGTTCATTCTTCTATGGCTGAAATGAATTCACAGCATTGCCAGCTGTGTTCCACTTCAAATATATACAGACATATACATGTGTGCATGTATCTCCTAATATCAGATATTGTGTATTCACTCTTTGCTATACAGATAAATAATTATTTGACTTCAAGTGATTGTGAGTTTGGGATATTAGAAATTGTAAGTTTATATAAGACCTAGCCATTTTGAAGAACACAGCTGCTGGTACATACTATTTCACCTTGTCTTTATTTCTTCTGATGGGGGGGAGAAGATTGGAGTGGATTTGTGCTGATTCCTGTATTTCCTAATCTTGAAGGGAGTTCATTTATTTTTGCAAAGATTTTGTTCCTTTTCACTTGGCAATGTGGGGTTTTTTTCTGTTTTTTTGTTTTTAAATCTAGGAACATGCCTATGGTGATTATGTTTCCTGTTAGAAAAAAAATCTTCACTCTTTACATTAATATTTAGAATTTTAATTTCTCTTTTCTGTAATTCCTTTCTATTATTTGCTTAAATATTACTGCAAATTTGTTGTCTGCTTTAATGCCATTTCTACATTTCCTAAAATTTATTGCTGAATCTTTTGGTGTATTTGTGTTTGCCAGTTCTGTTGCTATTCAACTTTTTCAGCTTTTCCTAATCAAAGGCTTCTGATGTATGCTGACTTCAGGGGCAACTTTTCCTTCATTTTGAAGACACTTCTAATCACCTATGATTTATTTGTCAACTTTTAGTCTTTTAATGTTCTTTTAGTTTATTCTATTTCTGGTTTTGAGATACTGAAAGCTAATTCTGTAATAATTTTTATAAACAGGACAGGATTAAAGCAATATATGATGAGCTAGGGAAGAAGAAGAAAGAAAAACTCAAGAAAGCAAAGGAAGATATGAAGAGGATAGAGGACATTGAGAGAAAAATAGCTGACCTAGAAGAAAAATTTAAAAGAAATAAAGATATATGTAAAGATAACCATGAGGTAAAAGTGGTAGATTCTGGGCCACTCACTAGCATAATTTTTGTCTTTATTTGAAAAAAATAAAAGGAAGCAGAGGTCCATAGCTCAAAAGAGCTGGATATTGCAGCTGTGCTGTTGTGCTGTGATAACATCATTCCAAGTTTATCGTTGAACTTGCCTTCTGTTAGAAAAATCTTTCTGTCTCTTAACTTCTGGGTTGGTTTGGTTTTTTTTGTTGTTGTTGTTGTTGGTGGCTTGTTTTGTTTGTTTGCTTGTTTGTTTGTTTTTGTTGGTTTGGGTTTTTTTTCCTTTTTTAACAGACTGTTTAGTAACACTGCTTAGTACATACTTGTTTCCTTTACACTTTGCTTATTTATCAGCTGAAGAGAGCAACTACTCAAAACCTTTGTTCTTTTAAATCTGGACCAATCTTGAAGGTCTTTTCCAGCCTGAGCAATTCTCTAATTCTATGATTCCATATTCCATCTTGACATATGTGAAAATCCTTGCAAAGAAGTCTTTCCAAATGTGCACTGCCCTGCACTGTGTGAATATTTTGTTGAGCCTATTCAGCTTAGATACTGAATTTTTAAATTTTTGCTCAAAGCTCAGACACAAGAACTTGTGTCTGGCCTTAGCAAGAAGTTTTTTATGCAGAATCAGTCTGTAAATTTATAGTTCTGTTATCCAGCTACTTGTAAATAGCTTGTCATAGGAGATTGTCTTCTTGACATAGTCTGCATCTAGTAATACTTCACTGTTTTCAGAGGAGAGATGGAAGATGTTGAATAGTTTGAGTTGAGGTAATAGATCATGTGATGGTTTATTTTTGATGCAAGTTTAATGTGTCAAATTGAAAAATAATAAAAAAAGATTCATCTAATAGCTAACAGTATTTTCAAAACAACACATTAATGACAGTGAGTAATGTTGTTAGCCCTTCCCCAACTAAAACTAAGTAGAAACAATGTGACAAAGATCACATCATTAGTTTCCCAGAAACCTGGAGAGGTGTGGTATAAATTATACATCATAGTCTATAGCTGTGTATTTGCCTCTGTTCTAAAAGGTTGGAAACAGTTTGCCCAAGAAGATTTCTATGTGAATGATGTGTGAAAGATGATATTCTTAACTTCAAAGAACTTTCTCAATGATTGAATGTTTAAATTATTGCTTCAGAATGGAATTATTCAAGCCTCTTTTTATATTCTTTGTTATGTAGTCTAAAAGGAATTTAAATATTTGAATAACAGCTATGTAAGCACACTTAGTTATGTAAAATTTTCCTTATTACATGTATTAAGAATATTTTCTTGCATTTAATGTTTGATGTTTATGCTAATTATGCAAATGAACGGGACACAATAGGCAAGAATTGGTTTTTATGAGGTGCTAATTAACAAAGGATTAACGAAAAACATAAAAATTAAATATCCCAATATTTTATTTCCAATTCCTCCTTTTCTTAGCTCTGCTTAGCTGTATTTTTCATAGTTAGTGATAATAAGTAATAAACATTTATTTTACCCTTTATACAAATTCCATTGAAGCTATTCCAAACAGATATTTTGATTTCAGAACTTTATCTGTAACTTTTATGACAGAAATAAAGAAGCATGAGATGCAGAGTAAACAGAGATGTTTTGCTGTAGGATGATAAATACTATATGAAATAGCAGAGATATTCTGTTCTAAATGTGCATTTTTTTTCTTTCAAAGTGTAGATTGTATAAGATTACATAATGGAAGATAGGGTATGGAAGGGAAAACAAAAAAGCTTATGAATGGTAACTGCTAGAGTATTTAATGATTAATACATTTTCTGATTTCTATAGAGTGTAGGACAATAACTTTTGGATACTAACATGTCTGTTTATGCATAAACTCTACAGAAGCTCTCCTATTTGGATCAGAAGCTACGAAAGATAGATAAACAGCAGAAGCAAACTGAACAAGAACTGCAACAAAAAAGAACTACCATGCAGCAACAATTAAATGATATAAAGGTGAATAATTTAATGCTTATATGGCTTGTCTGAAGTATATTTAATCTCAAAGGTTAGGCTGTCATTTCTATGCATTTCCCTTGGAACTAGATACACGTATACAGTGCATTTACTATTTTCTGTTTCTTGCTTGAGGTACACAGTCCTGAGACAGCATGGAGTACAAAGCAGAATTGATATTGGGGTCATTGAGAAGTCCTTTCCTTTCTTCATTTGCTACCCTGGCTCAGAAAAGAAAGAAAAGATTGCCTGGGGGGCTTTAGAAATGCAACTGAGAAAATCAATAAAGGATGAACGATTCTACTATAAGAAGTGCCTGCTGATAGCATGTTTGCTCAGCAGATGGCATCTTTTTGTAAATGATGGCTTATATCTGCTGTATCAGTTGCTAAACTGTATAATCCAAAGGGAATTACTGAATTTCATACTGAACACTATCCCTTATATACACATGGTTATAAGCATTAGAAGAAACAAGCATTTTCTTTCCAGGATTCTATTAATTTTTATTATTCTTTCCTTTTCATATTGTATAAACTCAAGTTAGATCAAACATCAAAGATCATAGATCATCACTGATTTAAAAAAAAAAAAAAAGCTAAAAGCTTTCATGTTGTCCAATGGGCCTTTCATGAAACCAATCATTTCTACTGAAAAATTTTTTGACTACCCACATAGGACAGATTCTTAAGTTAAGTGTTGGGAAATTCATTAATTCACACAGGTTTCTAAACTTGTCAGGGAAGCTGGAGTTTAAACATCCCTTTCTGTTAAAGATTGTGCTCTATTAAACTGCAGGTTTACCAATAGATCCTAGAACATTTGGAGATGACTGATGAGTCAGCATACAGATGAATAGTAATTCTACAATGCTTTTCAGTGTATTTATTTCCTGTACATTTTTATATTATTTTTAACGCTGCATTTTCCAGTAACTGTGAATAATTGTATCCATTGGTTACTTGAGCAGTATTTGAGTTTGTGTTCTGGAGAAGTATGAGAGGAGTGTTCTGGGTAAGTGAAGTAAAACAATGCACAAAGCCTGCTTTATGAGATCTGTAGAGCTCTGAACAATACTAGGATTCTTTAAATGTGAGGTTCTTATTGCCTGATACAGTTCCTTGTTTGTAGCTATTGAAGTTTTGTAAAAAGGGGGCTTTATAAAAGAGGCTGTCTTATTTTAACAAAAAGTCACATTTTTAGCTGTGCAGGATCCCACTATATAGTTCTGTTTATCATGTTATATTGCTTTTAAGGAAAAGTTATTTAAAGTTATATTCAGAGGTTTTAATGGTCTCCCATGATTAAGACACTGGCTTGTTTAAAGCTTGTTTAGTGTGTTGCTTAGCTGATGTTATGGAAGAAATATTTATAACTCCATAGTATTCTTAGTACCAGAGCATTATAGTCTCCATCTTCCAGCTGATCAAGCAATTAACCCAGTCATTCATTCATAGTTTACCTGTTTTAGGACAAGATCAATCACCCCCTGGAGGTAACTAAGTGATTAGTCACCCTAAGTGACTGAGTTTGGTCTGCTGACATTTAGATGTCTAGAAGCTAAATACCGAGATAAATAATATGAATACTGCCTCATAATGTATCAGTAGTCTTCTTCAGGAGCTAAGAGTAAAACAGTTCATGTATTGAAGAGCTGAATGGTCAAGTTCCAAGGTACTCATTCAGCTTAGGCAGGGTACTGGAGGGTTTTCAACCACAGCAAGCCATAAAGAGTGGGTATGCACTCTATTGCTACTTGGATCACAGAATGTAGAGTATCTCACCATTTTCGTTCTAAAACTTGACTGTAAATAGTAGGTATTATTTTACATAATAGGTACAAGATTGCACAGACTCAATGGCTATAATTCCATGTGCTTGGAAACCAACATTTTCAGGTTTTATCTGCCTTCTTGGTTAAAAAATTCTAAAAAAAAAACCATACCAGGAAGTCAGAGAGACAAAATTCTTCTTCATTGGCACTTTTGTTCTAACATAGCTCATATGTGAACCTGGCTCTTTGGCAAAAGACATGCCATGGCTTCTTTATGGCTGTATTTATATCTGGCGTGGATATCTTAATCATCTCAGATTTCATCATTTGTGAAGTTTAAGACCACAACAGTTCATGAAGATATTGTGTTTATCACAGTCTATCACATTTCTCCAAATTCTCCTGGTACTAAGCCTAAAACTTATACAATTTTTCCTCAGAGGTTTGAGGCTCTCTTCGGGTGGCTCAGTTGCAAAGGGATTTGCATTAATTACCATATCTGCATTTTCTTTTTAAAGATTCTGTGTTCTTGCAGGAAACCTGAAATTTCCATCTAATACTATACAGATATGTGTTACACTTTTACAAAGTTCAGAGACTTTAAAGATGCTGTGTTCCTTTTGTACCTTGCACACTTTTGTATCTGTGCTAATATCTGTTGCAAAAACTTTGATTCCTCACTTTTTTACAGATACCTGTAAGATATACCTTTAAAAAGCAATTCTTTCATAAGGAAAAAGATCATTAGGCTATGCATCAGGCTGCTGCTTCAGAAAAATGGAGCAGTATCTAAAGAAGAAATTTTAAAAATGCTGATCTTTATTTAAATACTGTGATGCATTCTTTGCTTACTGAATTGTGAGATCTTGAAATTTGCTACTTATACATGGATGCACTTAAATTATATGTGTATACGTGTATATATAAGGATAATCAAAAGGTATTTTCCTCCCTCTTAATGTAACCCGTTTGCCTAGCTTCTTACAGCCCATTAGTATGGGTTACAAAATCTAATGCAGCAAGACCACTTTAGGAGTATCATCTAAATAGGAGACTCCCACCTGTTTATTACTACTGAACTGCTACAGTGCTTTATGTTTATCTTACTCATTGTGGAGAAGCTGCAGCTTTGTTTACCAGATACTCTTGCTGCTGAAAGCAGTTTCCTTGTGTCATCAATATTTACATTTTTGGGGTCCTGTGACTTACTTGTCAGTCAGTTTTGGAATTTAAGACACTGCAATTTAATCTCTGTTCTGTACAGTAAGAATTTTAGTCAAAACAGGTTTTATTTTAAAGGCTTTCAGCAGGTTAATGTCAGCATCTCTTTGAGAGGTGCACTTGTAGATGAGGAAAATAGGCAGAAGTTCAGGAATCTTGTTCTCTTTGCTTTAATCCTCAACTCTCAGTAGCAGAGGACAACTATGTTATGAATAACTTGACATCTAAAAGAGGGAAGCTCTCTATTTTGGCAACTGAATGAATAATGCCAGTTTTCAGAGAAAATGAGTAAGCCGCATTATGCCTAGAGAATGTCACATGGAAATACTGATTTTTCCTGAAAGTTATGTGATTTAGGTACTGCCTAAAACAGTACTACATTTTACAAGTACTTTGACAGTCTAGTAATAAATGTTAAGTAATAAGTTAAGACACTGGCTCTGCATATATGGAAATAAATAGGCCCAGACTTAGTCTTTGATGTGCAAGGCAGTGCTTATTTAAAAGCTTCGACATGTGAGAGAAAACATAAAAGAGAATATGTATTTCTACAAAGATGGTGGCCTAAAAACATACATACATATATATACAACATTGACAACAGAAATACAGGTGCCATAATAAAACGTATGGATGTATAGTAGAAGAATTGTGCAAGAAGTTGGACAACTGAAACTGGATGTGCAAAGCTGCGTTCTTACAGGAAAGCAGTATGTCCAGTTGCACTAAGTGCTTTAACTGCCCCCTCTGAAAGAAGTTCTGTTTTATTTGGATAAACAGTTTCATGGATTAATGTGCTTAAAATACATTATTTTGTAACCTATCTCTTCCTAGTTTACATGCTATGTATCTTTTTATTTCCAGGAAAAAATATCATTTATTTCCAAACAAGTTTCTGAGAACTCTCACGCTACAGAAAATTTAAGAAAAGAACTCAAAGAACTAAATGAATTGTGGAAAACGAAGCAAATACAGATGGAGAAGGCAGAAAAATCTTTCACTGATTTGTGGTAAGACCTACTTATTATATGACTTTTAAAAGACAGTTGATAACTTAAGCTAAAGTAATATAGTAATTCCACTTTATTACTGCTACTAGAGAAAGTTTTATTATTTTATAGTATTATTTCTAGGATGTAGAATGCACCTTTCATCAAGAATTTGAAAGTATTTTTGTCTGACAACTGCTTGTAGTTATGATGCATCTGTAGAAGTTATTCATGATAAGTTGTCTGCCTACCAAAATTGAATTTCAGGCATCAGAATTACTTTTAGAAATCTGATAATATTCATAGTCAGTTGCATCCTTAATTAATGGAGGATTCCACACACTCTGTGTTTCCTCTGGTTGAAGAAGTGTGGACCTATACTTACTGTGACTGATGAGTCCTGAACATGGTCTCAGAGGGCTCTATGCAGCCCATAATACCGACTGCCTTCTAGGCCATGCAAGCCTTGGAGGGCTGTGTATGCTGATTGCACAGCTGGCTTACTCTTCAAGGAAAAATGTGAACCTGCTGTGCAATGTCAAAGAGAAAGCAGCTTGGAATCTTGAATTGTACAGGATGACTAAATAGTGAAAAAGTGATCCTTGCATCATTCTACTACAGCTCCCTTTCTGTCATTTCCTTCACTTAAATACAGTCAGTGTTGAAATCTCTCGCTTTGAGAGATTTTTCCATTAAATTATTGACTGAGAAACACCATATTTTTCTATGTAAATTTTTTTAGCTGATTGTGTGGGGTATGTTTTTTTCCCACAGCTCTCTATTCAAAGAGTGATTCAGAGGGACTTAATGTGTAGTGGAACTTAATGGACTTCGAGACTGAAAAGCATCTTTCTATGACTGAAATTCTCTTTTTTTCCAGAGCTCTTTAGGCAGTAGTCAGTAGCTTCTTATCAGTGACATGTTGTATTCAGAACCACAGAAAGGGATAAAATCAACAAAAAATGGCACTGAATGCAATTCCAGCAATTCATTCAGAGAATCATAGAATCATAGAATTGGCTGGGTTGGAAGGGACCTCAGAGATCATCAAGTCCAACCCTTGATCCACTACCACTGTAGTTACCAGCCCATGGCACTGAGTGCCACATCCAGTCTCTTTTTAAAGATCTCCAGGGACGGAGAATCCACTGCTTCCCTGGGCAGCCCATTCCATTGCCTGATCACCCTCTCCGTAAAGAAATTCTTTCTAATATCCAACCTAAACCTCCCCTGGCACAACTTAAGACCATTCCCTCTTGTCTTGCTGAGAGATGCCTGGGAAAAGAGACCAACCCCCCCCTGGCTACACCCTCCTTTCAGGGAGTTGTAGAGAGTGATGAGGTCTCCCCTGAGCCTCCTCTTCTCCAGGCTGAACAGCCCCAGCTCCCTCAGCCTCTCCTCATAGGGTCTGTGCTCGAGTCCCTTCACCAGTCTGGTTGCCCTCCTTTGGACCTGCTCCAGAACGTAAATCTCCTTCCTGAAAGGAGGGGCCCAGAACTGGACACAGTACTCGAGGTGTGGCCTCACCAGCGCTGAGTACAGGGGCAGAATCACTTCCTTGGACCTGCTGGCCACCCTGTTCTTGATACAGGCCAGGATGCCATTGGCCTCATTGTTTCTATATAGCTAAGAAGTCAATATCTCTTCGAGAGAGGAATTTTGTTGCAAATTCTACAGTGAAAATAGGTAGTAATGAAAACTATCTTTCTTGAGAAAATGCTTTTAGAGGTCCCATCTACTAGAAATACCTATTAAAAAACTTTAGAAAACCCTCTCATCAGACTTCCAGAGTATGCATTCTAATGACCAGTATATTCTCCTTCCTTTATGTCATTCTCATAACACAGAAGGTGCAGCACGTGGCAATTTCTCCAGCATATGACTTGCTGAAAACTGACAGCATGCTTATACCTCCTGGCTGTCAGAGCATTTAACCTCTGTACTTGAGGAGCAAAAGACAAGAAAAGTTCAGGGCTGGTGTTTTTAATTGCTTACTGTTTCTCATTAGTGAAGATTAATGGAGACTATATTCAGAAAAAAAAAATTCTTTCAGGCTAATCTACCCTCTTCTATTAATGTTTCCAATAATCTGACATATTGCATGGCATTTCATCAATCTATCTTAAGAAAGTCTGCTCTATCCATTTCCTGTTTTATGTTGTGTTTGTTATCACAGAATTAAGATGTTGAACAGGAATGGACCCAGCACTGATCCCTGGGGGACTGCATCAGTCACAGGTCTCCATCTGGACTCTGTGCCATTGATCACCCCTCTTTGGGCTCTATTGTGTAGCCAGTTCTTAATCCATCCCACTGTCCATTCTTCTATCCCACATTTCCTGAGCTTGCTCACAGGGGTGTCATGGGAGACTGTGTCAGAAGCCTTGCTAAGGTTAAGGTAGACTACACCCACGGGTCTCCCTGCATCTTCCCATTTAATCACAACATCATAGAAGGCTATCAGATTAGTCAAGCATGATAACCTTCTCGTCTTCCCTGTGCTTAGAGATGATCTCCAGGATGAGCTGGTCCGTCATTTTTCCAGGGATGGAGGTGAGGCTGACTGGTCCGTGATTGCCTGGATCTTCCTTATTGCCCTTTTTGAAGTCTGGAGTGACTCTGATTTTCCTCCAGTTCTCAGGCACCTCCCCTGTTATCCATGATCTCTCAAAAATGATGGAGAGTGGTAGGGCAGTAGCATCAGCCAGCTCTCTCAGCACTCTTGGGTGCATCCATGGACTTATGTATGTTCAATTTGCATAATTATAACCAGTATTATGAGTAATATACCATATTAAGAATAATAACAATTGCATACCGTTCAATATTAAGTGTACTTATCTATTTGAACTGATTTTAATTCGTTTCATGAAAGTGCTGATACTTGCCTGACTTCATAGAAAATCTGTGGAAAAAGGATTAACTGGTTTTACTTTTACTCTTGACTATTATTTTCAATTTTTGGCATGATCTGGTGGAGAAATTTGAGGTAAACGAGTCCCTTCTGCTTTCAGTCTTCTCTATTGTCCTTTCATAGGTACTTCCTAGCATTGTTAAACACCTCCTTGACTTAGTATTGCTTACCATTAATGCAATGAAAAGAATAAATAATATCTACCTGAGTGAAATAGGAATGTGGACACAATGTGATCAAAAAAAGATTAATTTGAAATAAATACTTTTTTCATAATAAATCAAAACTCAGCTTCAGCTGCTAGCAAAGGGAAAATTATATGCCACAGATGTCATACCTAGAAGCCATCTTACACCAATGACTTCCAAAATTTCTTTTACTGTCTTGGAAGAGATGAAGGCATGTCTTCACATGTGCAGCTAAGAATGAACATGAAATACATTAACTCCTTTTAAAAAAATCTTAGTTAAGCTTGGTGCTAATTAAATTAGAAAGATGATGAACAAATCCTGTGAACTTAGGCTTTGTGTGAGAAGCATCCTTACTTGTAAGGGCTATTACTTACCTACAACAAGGGCAGGAAGCAAGTTAAGATGTACTGCATACTAGGAAGGCTGGAAGGGTGTTTCAGTGAAAAGATCCTCTAGGTAATTTCTAGATCCTCTAGGTAATTTCTAGACCTCTTAGCACCTTAGCACCTAGGACCTTTCTAGACCTCTCTTTTTAGAGAAGTTTTTGTAGACACTGATTTAGAGGAGGTCTTAGATGTTTTAATTTTCTGCACAGGGTATTATTGTTCTGCTTGAAGCCTTAGAAGAGACTGAGGAGGATCTTGTGACCTCCAGCATTTAGAACTAAATTCCTAAATTCCTAAATGCGCCTGTTCTGTCAAGTATCAGCTAATCAATAAGAAGGATAACAGTTATTGATCCTGGTTGTTCCTAGCTTGAGACAGTAACTGGCTTCTGAAAAGTCAGTGAGTGAAATCTTTATATGACAGATTTTTCCCTATCTGTTTAAAAATGATTTTAATCTTAAAAATAACATTGAGTTTACACAAAAAAAGCCTTAAAATTAGAAAAAGAAAAAAAAAGTAGACTGAATTTCATTTCTGGAGTTATCTTTTTTTTGTGTGCACATTGTGATACAGTCTTTCTTATGAACTCAACTGTTACAGTACTGACACGGCTTAGATTTAGATTATCTTGTGGAAAATAATTTAGAAATATTTTATATATATATATGCTTCTGCATAAAAGTAACAGAAATTTCAGACTCTGAGAGATCAGCATTTTAGTACAAAGTGAAAACCTATGACAATTGCTTAACCTTATGTATTTCATATGTACAAGTTAAAGAAACCATACTACTTATGGAGAGATACAGAAGAGAAATATTACACAAATAGTGTGAAGCTCCCACTTCCAGTCACAATAAACTATAAAATAGTGGTTACTCAATATGGCACTAGACATGGCCTCATTTTGTGTCACATAATATCACTATTCAAGTAGATTCTGTATGTGTGGCAGTGAACCAGTCTTTTCTCTAGGAAGTTGTTTTAAAAATGCAAGATGTCTTAACACTGTGAGACTTATGTATCTCAATAGACTCACTGGATATGGATTGATAGGCAGAGTGTCATTAAGTGGTCTAAATATTCATTATAAGCTCTGTCATATATCTCTGGTGTTTTTTTTTAAAGGTTGCTATCTTTAACATTTTTTACTACTTTTAATTATTTTTAAAATTACAACAATCTTTAAAATACAATGCATTTTTTTAAAGGTTGTAATATTCAAGAAGACTCCTATTTTATCTAAAATTAACTATTAAACCTGCAAGAATAAAAAATTGTATAGCAGAGTGTCTTGATTACTTCATTGAATATTTTCTTTTCTTTCAAAGGAAAACTCTAAGTGATGTGATGTTTAAGCAGCAAAGTGTTCAGAGGGTATTTAATCATCTCCAAGATGAGCTAGCAGAATATGAAAAAAGGTTAAAGCAGGAAGAGGAAACATATAGAGAGTTACTACAGATAAGAAAGAAAAACCTGAAAGATTCAGAAGTGAGTATTACGAGAGCTGTGTTTCTTTATGTGAGAATTGAAATGACTATTTGGTTAGTTCTGGATATTTTTGGGTCTATAAAGGATTCCAGCTTTATCAAACATTTGAAAGAAGTAGAATCTTTGTGTCCATATGCAAGAGGTTCCAATTAAATTAATGGCTATTTTCGTATAGAAGGCTTCTTTATTTCTGTGAATAAAGAAGTAGTTCTAGGAAAATTATAAAATTGTTAATTTACTTTGACATTTTACATTTTTTTATTAATGCTTAGGACTACTGCATACTTTCTCTTTGCTGCTTTCCCTTGCTTTGATTTGTGGATAGCTCTGGGAACGAAAAGACAAGACGTGACTTGTGCTAACCTGAAAGCCTTTTCCATCTTTTCACCAAGTGCACAGTAAAAAATAAATCTCAGATAATTTTCACTAAGATCACTACCAGTAAATTACCATTCCTTTTTAATCACTGAAGTTCAAGACTAGAGCACAGTGCATGCAATCTCTCTTGATAGTGCAGCACTTTGAATAAAGCTATTTCTGAACTCTTGGGAGGTACTTCATAGATACTTCAATCCAGACCCACATCTGGATTTTAGGTGCTGTGGTTGATACCTGGTAGATGGGAGCTGGAGTCTGTGTAGATGTAACTGAGGAATAAGAGCTATTTGAAATAGAAGTATAAAATACACAGTCATAATAAAAAAAATCTCCAGAGAAGTCAGGTGCAATACAAATCTTTACGTTCTTTTCTGGTTTATTTTTATATTTAAACTTTTTTTTTCCTAAGAGAATAGATAATTGCCTAATTTTCAAGTATGCCTTTCTTTTTTTCTCCTCTGAGGAGACATTCCCAGAGTAACATTTTTCAATTGTGTATGTGTTGAACATAATTAAAATATTTACTTTTGCTCTTGTGCTCATCATATAATTTTCTCAGTTAGTTGAGAACAGTTTAAATAAAGTAAGCTACTGAATTATATTCTCTTTATTATTTACTCTTCCTATTTCCAACGTGTTAGATAATATTTTTGTTTGTTTTTACGAAATCTATACTGATCAGGATGTGAAACGGAAATGTTAACAATAAGAACATGGTTTTTTAAAAATAGATTTGTACTTTATTACTTTTTACAGAGATACTAGTCCAGTCAAAATATTTTATTTGGCTCTGTTGTTGTGTTAAATTAATTCTGAGAACAAAAATACTTGTCAGTATGCTGATTTGCTCATCATCACTTTACCTTCAAAAACAATAGTGAGGATAATTTGGTGAGGTACCTTCCTTATCTCCTTCTCTAGTGCATCAAGATTTTTTTTTCTGTCTTGTTTCATCCTGTCTCATATCTTCTTCCATCTCCTTTATACATTGATATATGGGTATTTCATGAAATACAGTGCTCTTAACAGTATTTTGTTACTAATGTAATGTGATGAGTTACAAGATTATGCCAAGCTTTTGGTGGTTAAATGTAAGTAGAAATATTGTGCTGCCTGCCTGAGAGACTATTTTAGTTTTTACTGGAACACATTGCTGGTCTCTGTGATGACAACTCTGTCTAGGCTTACTACTGGAATGGATGAGCATACTGTCACCCTTTGAATATTTACTTTGTTATTACCTAGTTATTTTAATGTAATTATTCATTATTTTTGAAAAGTACAGATAAAAGCATTTATTAATGAATATAAAATCTCAAACTGCGCTGATATATTTGTAATTTAAAAAAAGAAATGGAAAATTGAGTATGTCCTAAATGTTTATGTTACACTGAAGAGATTTCTCTTTCTCTGCCTCCTCACACTGAGTTAATTTACTGTCTTTTTCTGCCTAGTCAGGAAAGAGTAAACTGGTAGTAGTAACACCAGTAAAGCCAAATAATCCTTCAGTACCTCATGGACAATAAAATAATGCCAGCTGGGTCTGCAGTTTACTACCCAACAGAACTGGGCTAAAGCCATAGTACCAGAGTGTGGAGGAAGTTTTTGAGGGCAACTGAACAAGGCAGGCTCTTTGAGGAGATGATCTGTGGTTTGTGGGACATGGCTTTTAGAAGGATGGCCAATGTGACTCATGGGAAAAGGTCACTTGGACAGCTTTCAGAACTTTTCCCTGGCAGTAAAAGGTCAAATCTGCCTTGCTTTCATGCTGACTGATAAGTATAAATTTTATCCTTCAATTAGAATGAATTGAATGAAAAAGTATTTAAATTCTGAATTGAACAATTTCTGTAAAAGTTCTGACTTCAGGTGATGAGGTACAATGATTATAAGGCTTTGTAAACCAGGGTGTAGACATGAAAGCTGGTTTACTGAAGCAGTAAAGAAACATCAGACAAGTTTTCAGTCTTTGTTTCTCTGAATCTGGGTGAGACCATTCAATCACGAACTCAGTAGGAAGAGATTAAGTGTATTTAAGGTGAGTGAAAGGATGAGTCAAAAAGCAGCCCTCACAGGATTAATCCCCATTGGGAGAAAACACTAAAACCCCAATGCACTAACGTCTAGAGAGCAGAGTACAGGAGACAGTTCAAGAAATCCTGATCTAGGGTTTCTAGAAATTCTAGTGAGATACTATATTGAATGAAAACTGTGTGCCTTGATAGCTGAAAAAAATCAGAATACTTTGTTTCAAGTGTCATGAAGTACAAAAACTAAAAAGGGGTGTTTCCTATATAAACTGTGAATATATATTTTATGTCATATGTATTCATAGCTAAGGTAAAAACAAAACCTCAGGCAGCTCAACATAACTTCTGTCTTTCAGTCTGGGAGAAGTCCTGTTAGAGGCTTGATTCAGCAGCATGTTTAATCAGGGAAACAAGCTTTTGACTCTTAAAATGGAAAGATAAGCCATAGTTCCTTCTGCTTAAGGGGAAATGAAGATGTACATGTCCACACAGAAAGTTAGAGATGTACAGCTGGCAGTAGAGTTTGGAGGTTAGAATTACCAGTCCTCCACATTATTTCATTTTTAGGATATACAGGTATGAGCCATTACACATGATGCAGAATAGAATGATGCAGTAATAAATGGAAAGACCAGTGAGATTGAAAATCCCAGCTTGAGCTCTATGAAAATGTCTAATAAAATGACCTTTTTGTGATGATTTGTAGATTTTGAGAGGGTGAGTAATAGCTAGTAAGTGAGAACAAACATAAGGGAGGAAAAACTTTTTGCCGAGAAAAAAAAATATTTTAATAGCTTGGCAGAGGAAGAGGAAAGAGAGTGACATCTTTATTCAAGCAAAAGGTCCCTCTCTCCTGGAGGCTAGATGGAACTGTTAAATCCATAAAGGAGATGAAACAATCTTTTACCAAGAGATTGACTGACCAGAAAAGAGGTGAAGAATATGGTGAGAAAACAAGGAACTCTTGCTGTCAGCATTGTGTTGGGAAATAATGTTGAAGAGTGAAGGGAAATGGAGTTTAAGACTGGTCTTGATAAAGGAGAATCTACATAAGAAACTATTGGCTTCATCACAGATCTAGACAGAGAAAGAAATTTTGTGAGGAAAGTCTTAACAGTTCATTGAGGGGCAGAAGCTATCTACTCACAATCAGGTCTTAATAGGATTAGAAGCTGAAGAATCTGTGTGCCTGGTTCTTGCAGGAACACCCATCGTATGTGATTTGGCTGGAGAGCTGAGTCACTGGTGTGCATGTAAGAGTTATAAGACTGACACATGAATGTAATAAATGTAACAGCTCAGTACAAGGTATTATTTTTGGTCTACAAATATACGTGCTTCTAAATGTGGTAAAAATTACATGTATAATAATGAAGTTATACTTCATAGATGTGTTTTATCACTGTGGTATTTGTAACTACTGTCACAACATCTCATTATCCTGTGTTCTATAGAGAGACTACAGTCCCCAAATTATCATATTGCTATTTGGTTCAGTGCTGATATGTCCTGTATTAAACACAGAGATAAGAATTCCATGACATAATAATTCATAATGAGTGTCGGATCATGTTCATAATGATTATATTGGGTCTTGTTTTCTTAACCTCAAAACAAGCCTGCCTGATCTTATTTTCTGTGGCTAATGTGATTATTGTACTTCCAATTAAAGTAACTTTGAAAATGATTACTGTGGTTTTTGAAGATTGAGCAGGGTGTTTTGACTAACCAAAACTCTCTTGAAATGTCAGTTTTTTTCCTCTTTTGTATCTGCTGTTGGACACGTGGTAATATATATATGAAGTGCTAATGTATAAAACGTTAAAATAATATATATATATAATTGTGTTATTGATAAACACATTAAGTACTGTTGCCCAAAGCTTTAACAGTTGTATTGACATTTTGACTGTCCTTTTTCTTTGAAATAGTAGTAATATTGTAAGTTCCTAATTCTATTAATCAACATCAGTCTTTTGCTAAAAAAAACCCCTTACCACCCAATAACATGTCTAGATTTTATATGAATTTACTTGAATGTTACGTGATACTGGAAAAGAAGATGGTTACAAATCAGTATTTCTTCAGCACTATACCTTAAAATTGCACCAAGTTCAGTTCAATAGTTTGTCTAAAACTGAATGATAATTTCTCAGATATACAAAAGGACATTTGCAAATTTCTTTAATGGAACAATGACCTTGTCTCCTTACACCGCAGAAAGTTTAAGACAGAGGGATTTTGCTTTTTTTTTTTTTAAAAAGCCCTACTTTAAACTTTATGGATATAAAAATAACTTTTGAATAAGTTATTATTTAAAAAATACTTACACTGCGAATGTTTGATCATACTGTTTCTACTTTAACTTAAATCTTTTTGATTTTAAAATGAAGCAGGGTGTTCCTTTGAGCACTTCCTTTTTTATAGAAAAGCATTTCCTTTCCAGGGAATGATATATCAGAAAATCCATGACCAGTTGTTACAAATAGTCATGATATGTTGTTTCATCAGATACTGATAATTTTACTAATGAAGTGATCCACAAAATGACATATTTCAGAAGGGGTTGTAATAGAAATACTGCTGAAACATACTGCTGAAAGCTCAATTAAGAAACAGGGAAAACCAAGGTTAGATCCAGGGGGCTGTTTAACATCACAGTATTAGGCAAAATCCACTGAGTGTATTTTATCATTTACTATTCATCTGTTTAGGTCATCTTTTCTTCCAGTCATTCTTTTCAGTCTTTCAGTCTTGCTGCACTAATACCTTCAGAGCCATTTCCATCTCTTACTCTCAGAAAATACTGCTAATCAATATTAATGTTAGGGAAGAATATCCTATATGCTTCGTTACAGCATATCCATGTAAACACAAGAGTTGCATTTGAAGATGTATGACAAAAGAGGTCTCTATTAAAAGGCAGAGAGCCTCCGCTCCCTTTAGGCTATTTCATGTGTGTGGGGAGTAAGGATAACAAATAGCCTGGCTATGAAATTGTCTTTAATTAGTTGAGTCAGTGGCTTCCAACAGAGTGCTACACTGGTACATGGGACTCCTGTGTTTAAGATAGTCTTTTGAATCTTACTCCATGCTCCTGGGTTGTCTTAGTATATTGACTTACCTGCTGTCCTGTGTCCTGCTGGCAGTATTACCCAAATAACCATGCCACTGATTTTATTGGCTCATAAGGAATCATATAGCCTTCTGAGGAATATGCATAGCTAGAGGATGGGTGCCAGGACAGTAATAGTACATTTAGTGAAATTCAAAGGGATGTAACAGTGGAAGGTTAATAGAAATTTTAAGGGATGATTTTATGTTTCTTCATTGAAAAACAAATGATATGCATAATAATTAAAAGCAAATTAGCCTTCACTGTGTTTGAAACAGTATCAATGAGAACTACTGTAATGGTCTAAAATATTTTATAAAAATTTTTTAAATTATTAATTATATTTCTAACACAATGTCTCTTTCTAAAATTGCAAAGCAGTTTTAATTATACTTTCTTCACCTATAGTATTTAAAAAATACTTTGGTTTTTGCCAAGGATTCTCTTCTAATTTGGAAGTAATTCTTTTCCACATTTTCTATTACTGATGTGGGAATTAAATAGAAGATTTCCACGATTTGTTTTCATGCAATCTAAAATCTAGCACGAATCTGACATATGCATATAGAAAAATAATGACTGATGTCTGAAAGTACAGCTGCATGGAATAGTAGGAGGATGTGTGTAGGGAGCTGAGGAATTACATGAAAACTTTCTGACACAGAACATTACATGTTGTCAAGATACACTTTCCAGTTCTAGAATTTTTTTCAAAAATTTGAAATCCCAAAACATGATAATAGATGCTAGCCAGGTGGTATTAAAACATTAAGACATGTTTTAAAATGTCTTAAATGTCTGCACGGCTTTATTTTCTTAAGATGAAAGAAGCATCTGTAGTTATATGGCCATAAGTTCATAAAATGGCTTCTTAAATTTTCAGTTGAAGTAAGTGGAAAAAAAGTACATAACATTAAGTATGCAACCACTTGAAGAACACCAGGCTAAAGAGCACCAGGCTGCTTTCATTGTCCTTGAGTCTGGATGACTCCGCTGATAAAATACTCTATCTGTTGTTAGGTAATCCACAAAGAATGCCACAACTTAAATGCACTATATGTAATTGTTTTATTGCTAATATTTTTGTATTAAGCTATGATTCCTTTTTGAGTTTTGATTTTACTGGTGCCTTAGAACTACTGCTGTGGTAGTTAAGCCTTCATCAGGTTTGAGAGCAAGATGCTGGTGTTTGAGTATCCTGTTTGTACTGGACAATTAGATGTGAGAATTTTACCTCATGTGCTTGCATGAAGAAGGTTCAACATGAACCTCTAGGGGACTTTGGGAACACCATTTGTCTTTCTTTCCAGGTGCAGTTAATTCTAAGGAAATCCAGGTGACTGCCTTGTACTGATGGAATGTGTCAATGCAATGCAAGGAAGCCATGAGATAGCCTTTTATGTTACATTAATGTAGTAAGTTATTGCAAATATTAAATTCTCCCGTGCTGCATGAAATCTG
>JAAWXA010000005.1:17869882-17964882 GCA_038090715.1 Florisuga fusca
GAGTGTTGGAGAGTACTTGCTCCTAATCCAGGTCCATTTTCTGGCAAGGCAAACCCTGCACTTGGCGGAATCAGTATTCATGAAGTTATCTTGCTGTAGGGAATCCTTGGGTCGTGTAGGTAAATCGTAGTTGCTCCAGTGTTATTCCTGCTCCTGGTTGCAAGAAGCTGACTGGAACACAAGGTGAAGAAGATGGAATCTGGTCTCAGGTGGTGTTACAGGTTTTCAGATTTTTGGCAGCCTGAAGCAGTTACTCTTAAGCTGTGTCCTGTTATCAGTGCTGCTCAAGACAGCCACAGCCGGGAGGGAGCAGAGCACACATCTATGATTTCTATTTCTATTGTCCCCACATAAACTTCAGCTTCATCTAGGAAGCTGCAGAAGCAAAATTTCACATGTGAATGTTCCTGTAGCTCTGGTATTGAATTTTCTAGTATAGATATGTCTTATATTGTAGATAAGCCTACAAGGCTTATATTATAGATATAAGCCTGAATCTTCAAATTGGCTCAGTCCCTAGGATTTTAATCACTGAGACTTTACCAGAGAAGCCTAGATCTGATATATATATTTTTCCTGATGAACTTCAAAACTGTATGCTGCCCGGATGCTTTTAGTACCGAAGTGAGGTTTCAGCATTTTTCATTTTGTCCAAGTATGTTAATTCATGAACAGAATTTTTTTCTTCATCTAGGATCATAGTTTACTGACTTACTGGTATATGAAGTGTGTGGTGTCTGTACCATAGTAAGGAAGTGCAAAACTTTTCAAAGACCTCATCAACCTAAATTAGTTCTTTATTTGATTTATTGGCTTCACTTATATACTGAAGGAAAAAAATCAGAGCCCAAAAAGGGATGATGCTTATGGAACCTGCTTTTTCAGTATTTTATGGAGACTGTTTATAACTTTAAATAGCCATCTAAATGCCATTATGATAATAAGATGATTACCTGTCAGCAGAAGCATCTGTCTTAAATGCTAAGTCTGCGATATTCATTAGCAGGGATCTGGGAAAATTGGAGACACATTGATGCCAGGAGTTTGATCTGAAGCTACTTCTTTTTATTCACTTTTCTCAACATAGAGATAGGATGCATGATAATTCACAATTCCAATTTTATTACTCAATGATTTCTTAAACATGGTCAGACCACTTGTCTTTAAGGAAGCAAAATATTTTCTACGAAGGTCATCTTCAGTAGAAAGGCATAACCTTCTGTCTTTAACCTACTGAGGAAGTATTCTTTAAAGATCTAAAAACATCTGCCTATTTATTATGAAAATTTAATACTAGAATTGCTATTACATTATGCAATTGCTTAGAACTTTATATTTTAAATATTTTTTCTAAATACTTATTTAAATGATTTGCAGCAGAATTTCCAGACTAATATTGTAAGTCTGTCAAGTTTTATAGAGTGCAAGAATCAGTTAAACTGCTAAAAAATTCTTTACTACATGATTTATATTCTGACCCCATAGTCAAAGGCAGAACTATGCAAAGGTAGTCTCAGTTTTGAATCTATGCCTCACATACTGTAGCCAAAAATAGTAATCAGTTGTTTTTTGAATACTTACGTCTTACATGCTGTGACTCTTAACTTACACAAATCTGTCAAGAAAAATGGAAGGTTCAGAGCTGAACCTGCAATAATTTTAAACTGTCTGATAAGAGAATAAGGGATCTGAAGTCAAACTCGCTCAACAGTCAATGCGTTGATGAAAAAAATGGGCCACAGTGATTTTCTTGGAGATCGTTTGCTTATTGTAACATCATAATGTAGTACAGACAATTGCCCGAGGCCAACCAAACTCAGTATGCATTCCAACAAACAACCTAAAAACTGTGTTAGTGGGATTTGTGATGGTGAAATCACACACTAAATATCAATTTGGGGTAGAGGGAGTCCTGTAATAATTGTATTGAATTATCTATTGAAAGAGAAGCTAATGAGGAGTATAAGTCTGGAGAGAAAGAACTGTAGTTAAAATCTTCCCTTTAAAATTTGATTTTTAAAATAATTAAAATTTAATACATATCAAAAAAATGCGGCTTTGATGAATAATGGGTATGTACTTTTTAAAAATTCAAATAGTATGTATTTAATTTATTACATGATTCAAGACTCAGTGTATTCTCTTGTTAGACTCATCATTGTACGTTAAAAAAAATAGATTTTTGATCAAACACACCCTTTATAAGGTCACCATTCAGAAGCTGCAATGAATTCAAAGTGGAAATTTGTAGCCAGGCAACAACACTATTTTCTTGTGGTCAGTGCAGGCCTTAGATCACAAGTAAGGAATTTTAGGTAACCTTAACTCTGAAGTAGAAAAGACATTCAGATTTTATATTAATAAACTGATATCACTAGTCTAAGTACGAATTCTTAAATCCTCTTTATTGACTTAGAAATACAGAAATACCTCCTTCATTGCCTACCCTTCCCTATATTGGGTTGGCAGTTGGTTGATGTAGAAGCAGAATTCCCATCACACAATTTCACTTTTTCTATTGGAAAAGAGAGAAACTGAGTCAGAACCTGTTCTTAATGCCATCTCCAAAACGGGATTCTCGTAGCCTTTCAATAAGATTGCAATGTCTAAATGATGGACATGGGAGATCTTTGGAGTGCTGGAGCTGAGATAGAAGCCCATCCCAGCAGAATTGTCTCTCTGTTCTGGATCAGAGGATTTGCTGAATTGCAAGGTAGCCATTTTCTGCTCTCTCTGGCTGTTTTAAACATGAACTAAGAATGTGTGTACTGGTTGTTGCAGCTAGGAATAATAGGACTTTTAGAATCATACTTCTTAAGATGTTGATGGATGAAGTTGTAGATAGTAACGTTTTCTGTTTTCTGCAGTGCAGATAAGCCTCACAGAATTACAAAGGGTAGTTTCAACCCAGTAAATATATTGGACGTGCCAATATATTTAATTTTGGTGCAAAACAAATTAAATTGGTAGGCAGGAAGAAAGGAACACAATTCTACAGTTTTATTACTTGATGATCCTATCTGCCTGCTAAGGAAGTAGGAGAAAAAACCTGCAGTATATTCTGTTTATATTCATTCATGGAAAATTATAATCTATGTAGACCAATGATTTCTGTCATATTTTCTACCACTGCAGTTCCAGTGCTGGTAGTTAGATCATAACAAGTTTTTTAGTTGAGACTTGTGTGTCTGACACATGGAATGCGTAAGTGTCTACTCATCCACCAGTATTCTATATTTCCAGTCTTTAAGCATTTTCAGTCAGCCAAAATTTTCTATTATCAAAAATCAGTTAACTGCATGATTTACTCAGGTTGATCTCACTAGCTTAAATTTCTCAACAAAATGTGCCCCTAAGAGGAATGAATGGTTAAATTAGCTGAAATAGCACTTTAGAGGAACCAAACAGGTGTGATTTGAATACACATTTTACTTTGATGTTAATATCTGGGTAGACCTATGCTTTGTTAATAGAAAAAGAAAGAATTCTTTAAATCTTGTTTAAACTTGCTTGATTTGCCTTTGGCTTTTTATCTAGAACATACCATCCCTCAAGAATAATGGTTTATTTTTTAGAGCAGTCTTGGTCAAAAGCTGTTATTACTGTTTGATCATGTCAGAGATGAAAGTTGTTGCAAACCATTTTGCATGTCAGTGAGCATGGGAATGTTCCAGTGCTGTTCAGAAGTTTTTGATAAGCTCATAATTTTTCAGTAGGAGTGTGTACAGATCAGTCAAATAAGAATCCAGAACTTTCTGCTTTGGAAGTTTGGGTTTTATACCAAAAGTTTGAGATTGTAGTAGACTTTATATAGGTAGCAGACAAAAGGAACATAATGGAACCAAAAAGCGGTCACCCTTTTTTTTGCCTAAAATTATATAAGAATATAGAATTAGTGTCTGAGGACTTTTTGCCCATTTTAAGTATGGTCAGGTTGCAGGTACGTATTTTTCAGGGGTTCTAATCCAATCTCATTGCAAGTTCAGAATCCAGTTTTGTAACCTAGCATGGGCAGATTTTGCATATGTCAGAGTGTATATGAACAAAGATCTGCACTGGTAGTTCCTTCTTTAAGAATTAGTGGCCATAAAAACACAAATAGCTTCTTTCTAAGGTTTATGTGGGTTTTGATACAGGTGTCAGTGGAAGCTGAAGTAGGTTGTTCATACAGCATTAGTTAGAAGATCTGATAGAAATGGATTCTCTTACTGCAGATCAGAAGATTAAGAAGATAGAAGATTGGTTAGAAGTCTTTTATTATTTTTCAAAGAAAACCTTAAAATTCCTACTGACTTCACCAGGAAAATAATGGAAATCTAGATTCATTGTAAAGATCCAAATTAGTTCAAAATCCAGATCTAATCAATATGCAGTAGAGACTTCTTGATAAGCATTTATCATATAATGTTGATTTTTAACTTGGCCTACAGTAAACTTCACCTTGGTAAAGAAAGTAATCTCCAGAGTATTTAATAGAAGATCAGGACCAAGATACCCATTTTGTGATTTTGTCTATCCATTTTTTCAGAACACCCTTTAGCTACTGTAGAACAGGAAGACTGTATCCCCCCTCTCCAAAATGTATGCAACTGCATTGTCTTTGGCAAAATCTTGCCTTTTAACTAGTTAAATAGTCCCCCCATTTCTTTAGCATTTTGCACATTGTGTTTATCTAGAACTAAATTTATCCTACAAAGATAGTTAAAAGTAGGAGAAGTTCCCAAAGTGGAGCTGAGGGGTTTTAAACTGTTGCAAACATCCCCATTTACAGTTACCCTTATGCAGAAACATGTACTGATATTCAGTTCCCTTCTTATCATTCCTAAGAGCTTTTTACACTTCAGTTTCCACAAATGCAATTGTTTTGGTGCAATAAGGTTTAGAAAACCACTGTTGCATAGGGATATTCCTCTGCACTGGTCAATACCTGCTCTAAAAAAGCATGCTGGATTACAAAACCTGTCACAAAGGAGGGGAAATTATATGCTTTGGATTTTTTAAGGCAATATTTTAAAATTTCAAGGATTCCTAAATTTAGCACAAGTACTTAACATATGTTTTAAAG
Source organism: Florisuga fusca (assembly GCA_038090715.1). Classification (NCBI taxonomy): domain Eukaryota; kingdom Metazoa; phylum Chordata; class Aves; order Apodiformes; family Trochilidae; genus Florisuga; species Florisuga fusca. The sequence goes on from JAAWXA010000005.1 coordinate 17,874,948, forward strand.
TTTATTATGTATTTCAAGTGTAGTAGTGATTTAGGCTGTAGCCCTGTAACAGGATTTAGTCCAGCTGAACTACAGATTTGGAGAGTACCATCTGTCTTAGAAACATACATTCACATTACAAACTTCTAATAGTATAGCATGCAATTCTATACACTAACAACCTGAGTAATGAATTTTTTCATGGTCATTTAATGGTTATATGAAATCTAAATATCACATAATAGTTTCAGGTGACCTTTGTCGTTCATCTTAGGTGAATTTTAAGGGATACATGAGTTGGAAGTGAAATCAGAGCAGAAAAACTGAAATTTAAAATTCCTGTTCATTCCATAAGAGTATTTTACTGCATAAATTGTAATTGTTTGTGATTTTTAATTAAAAAAAAAAAAAAAAAAAAGTCAAAGTCAAATTTAACGTGTATGAGGAGCTCCTTTTGGGTAGCAGCTGAGGTCACTTGGACTGTTCAGTTTCAAGAAGAAGAGGCTGAAGGGTGACCTCATTGTAGTATGTGGCTTCATCACAAGGGGAAGAGATGGGACAGGTACTGATTTCTTCACTCCTGTGACCAAAGAGAGGACTCAGAGAAATGTCAAAAAGCTGAATTGTGAGGTTTTGGTTAGATATCAGGAAAAGGTTTTTCACCCAGAGAGTGGTCAAGCACTTGAACAAGCTTCCCAGGGAAGTGTCACAGCACCAAGCCTGCCTGAGCTCAAGGAATGTTTGGATGATGCTCCCAGACAGATGCTCTGATCCTGGGGTTGTCCTACACAGGGGCACGAGGCTGGACTTGATGATCATGGTGGATCACTTCTAACTCAGTGTATTCTATGTTGATTCTATGATTAATTTCATAGAATTCCATATTGATTTTATGATTCTGAAGTCTATGTAAGTGTATTTTCTCTCTTGGTAAATGCAAGCTTGAATGTACTGTTATTTAACCTGTAACGTAACCCTTGGAATGAACAACATCAGTATATGTAGGAAATTTGTAGGCTAACCAATGCCTATTTACTGTTCCTTAACAAATGAGATTTACAGGAAAATGGCTTTACCCTCAACTGATGAATGATGTTGTGGCTTTGACATTCTGGAAATTTAAATCCAGTTAATGCTTTTTATATAGTTTGTTTTCAATGTTTTATTATTATATTTTTTATGTTCATCATAACTCCTGAAAAGTTAGATTTGCCACTTCAGAACAACAATTAACTTCCATTAGAGATTTATTCTCACACGTGTTTCATATCAGACCAATTGGTCTGCATATTTTAATATATTTAACTTCCATAAATAATTTAATGATGTAACAGATATTATCATTTGTGTATCCATAAAATCTGTGTGTATATATGCAGTGGGCTTGTTAGAGAATTAGAATGAAGAACCTTCTGCCTGTATGAAGTATATGGTCAGAGAAAGCTCTTTAGTTTTAAAACTGAAAAACATTTAATGCTGGTCTTACAAAACCACAATCCTTGATTTTTTTCTCATTCTGACTAGCAGAGTACATTCTCACGCCCTGCATTCTGACCTGTTTTCTTGGAAACATCTTCTAATCTAGGACTGCTTACAAGCTGTTGCAAAATAGGAAATTCTGTTGTTTAAATTAGTGCAGTCGTTCCCAAATGGAAGTGTGATTATGCAAAACAAAAAATTCTTTTTTTTTTTCGCTGTTGAACTCAAAACAGTTGATTATATGTGATATAAATATTATTTTCATTTTTTATAGCTGGATGCCTGAGATTTAGTGGTGAAGTTTTGTTTATTATTTGCTGTCCATTTGCTATCATCACAGATAACTACTGCCTGATTTAAGACATTATCTTTTTCTTAGGTCGGTCAGAAATTCTGCATTAAAATTCTAGTGGGAAGTAAGGGACTTGGAAGCTTCTTTCATTTATTTGAAACTTATTTAAGAGGAATATTTCAAAGTTCCATATAAATATCTAGGATAGAAAGTTGTAAGCACAGATAATTCTGACTATCATACAATCTTCTGTAGCTATTCTTACTCTCAATTGATTTTATGCCTACAAATTTCTTGCAGATTGTCTAACCCGATTGGTGATCATGTTTACAAGACTGATACAATGTGTCTGTGGCATAAGGAGATTTTTTTTTTTTGACATCACTGGCAGTGCCACTACATTGCTACCTTGATACTTCATCAGTGATTAAAAAATAGTAACTAGTTTTGAAAAAGACGTTTCTGAAATTTTACTGACCAAATGGTTTTCCATAATATTTTCTTTCGTCTTGGCTTTGGGCACTCAAGGCTAAGATAGCTCTCTGCCTTCCCTATCAGCAATGAAAACACCTGGCAGATTATTTGTAATTCTAATCAGTTCTTAAACTCTTGGCCTTCATTACACAGCCCAAAGAGTGCTTGTGGCCCACAACATGTATAATTGTAACCCACCATAAATTAGTCGCATGGCCTCTATAATTTAGTGTTGCAGAAGCTATTGTTTATCCAAAAGAACATTGTTCTTGTGAAAAGATGAGTTACTTCTAATGTGTATACTAATTACTGAAAATTATTGTATGACAATTGGATGTCCTCAGCCACTCATAACAAAGAAATACTGTCAAGTTGTCAGCTCATAAATCTACTCCTTGGAGCTGGGGCACTGGTGATAAACTTATGTTTGGAAAACAAGTTGAGTTTCTCTTAAGCTTTATTTTACTTTTCTATTTCAGTTCCTTTTTCTAATTTAGTGCATGTGTATGAAAATGAGTTTTAATAAGAAGAACTTCTGCTAATTTTAAAATACTGGTGTAATTGTATTGAATAAATATTTGAACATTACACTTACTGCACTTATCTGTAAGTACTGGAAAGATTATAAGCACTTACAAGCACTATCTGTAAGAACTGGAAAGATAGTCAGCTGTCCCAAATGGCAGATTTTCTTCTGTTGTAAAGATTTCTCAGTTTTTGTGAACCTCCCTAGCAGCAGAAGATATTTTCAGCTGTGGTGGGGATAATTACTAAAAACCTCTGCTCTACATATATGTATGCATGACCACTCTGAGTATCACAAATGTAACAAAGTACTTCAGAGGATAAATCTGATGTATTTTTTCATGGTTGATATAATTCAGGTAGGGATTTATGTATTGAATATTTTACACATTTGCATATGCTATTAAGACAAAATATTAATTTAAAAATTAAAATGAAAGTAGTTCCAGTTTGCTGTACTGATTGGCTTTCAAGGTTTTGCAGCAGAATGTAGATCTGTTTACACATAGGTGCAATAAATCTGTTTTTAATGTTTTACTGTTGATTGGAGAATGGAATAGTAAAGCTGCTCCTTTGACTTAAGCAAAGTTTGTCCAGAAGGTTTAGGAGACAGTGAGAACATTCTCTTACCTTTTGAAAGCTGAAGTATAACTTTATTGCTCAGTTTTGAATTGTGACATTTCTTTATTATAGGATTTGGGGGGGGGAGGGAGAGGCATGGGGGATGATGGCTTAAAAGAGGGAGTGGGTCAATTTGAAGGGAAGGATGCTGTGTTCCCAGCCTGTTAAATGCATAAGCTCATGAATAAAATTCAGAGCACCTATTGTATCATTGGGTGTTCTCCTGCCAGGTAATGTGAGGCCTCTGACTTTCGACTGTCATGAATGCATTTCTGGTGATGGGATAGCAAACCAGCTGTGAGGCTCCTGGGAAATAAATTAGCAGAGGGTAGGCTGTCAGGTCACTTCAAGATGCATACATCCTCACAGTTAAAGAGTGTATGCATCAAGATTTAGGAAGGTGCCGTGTTGCTGGAGTGGTCCTAAAACATCTTTGCAGTCAATGAGGAGGATATGACTCAAAATCATAGACTAATTCAGGTTCAGAAAGACCTTGGGAGGTCTGTAGTCTAACCTCCTGCTCAAAACCAGTCAACATTGAGTTCAAATCCTAATTGCTTCTCCCTGGACCTTATTTTTCCCCACATCTTTAGACATATCAATTAGTAACTCTTTCAAAAACAGCCTTCTATTTTCCTGCACCAAAGGGCAATGTGCATTGGATACAGTTGAGCATGAAATCCCAAGGATGCAAACTGAATCCGTTAATTTTTGTTACCTGTGTTTTCTTATAGCTGGACTGATCTGGAGGTGCTGAAAGCTTTAATTAATTTAGAGTAGAATACATATTTCAAAGGATGACTTGAGTGTAATGTAGTGCACTTACATAGTATGTTATGTAGAACTCCAGATAAATAATATTTGTATAATGGGCTCCTGGTTTTTCTTTTTTTGATGTTTGTAGTTGTTTTGTTATGGTTTGGTGAAGTTAAAAAATATCACTAGCTTCATATGTTTTCCTAGGTTAAAATCTTATTTTTTCCAGACTTCTAATAAATGCTGATGTTAACTTTCAGAGGTTTTGTTTATATTGTCCAGTATTTGAAATAATTAGTATTTTTCATTAACTTGATAAGAGGATAAATATGTAAAGTAAGTTAAACTTGGGAAAGCAAAATATAATCACAAAAGACATTTAGTGGAAAAACCATGAAAGGGAATTGTCTTTAATTAGCTCACAGTTGGAGATTTGATCATACTGCTTATTTTAGTTAAGTCTTTCATTGGGGAGAAAAAAAACTATTTAACTTTCAAGATCCTCGGAGGAGAGGGCCTTGAAACCTTACCACATACATCTCTCAGACATACCTTTCAAAATATCCTTTCAATTTTTTTTTGTAGCCACACTGTACTACCAATTGTTAAATAAATTTCTATTTTCAATCTGTAAATACTATATTTTCTTTTAAGTAATTTGGATTATTTTCAAAATAAAATAGTGATGTGGGAGAGAACTTTAGTGTCCATATCTCCCTGCTGTTACAGCAAGAAGTTTTATAGCATGTTAACCTGTCCTATTGGCTTAGCAGTGATTTGGAGTATTTGTTTCTAGCTCAGCAAATTCTAAGATATCTATCATTAACATCAGCTGTTAATGCAGCCTTTCATATGTAACAAATAAAATATCACTACTGTCTTTATAATATCTATATACTATCTATATACTCTATAGATAGATAGATATACTATATATATCTGTATAGTACCTATATACTATATATAATATCAATATGCTTTGGCTATTATCTAAATAGGCAAAGCTACTTTGCTTCAAAGCAGAGAGATTCTACTCTGTCTTGTATGAGATGAAGCCCAGAACCTCATCCAGAATTCCAAACATTCATTTCCTGGTAACTGTCTTGCCACATCCTTTTGTTCAATAGTGAGAAACTCAGAAGCCACAACTATCAGTTCTTTCCTTACTTAGGAAGGAGTGTTATTGCTGAGTTTTCAATCTACTCTTCAATTTATTTTTACATCAGTGTGGTTTTTTTCATCAGAAATTGTTCTTTTGCTCTGGTAGTAAACTTACAAGGATGTGGAACAGCAGAATTAACGGGTTTACATGAGTTGAAGTTCTGAAGAAAAATAACATTATTAGTAAGCCTGGTTAGTCAATTAGGAACTGGTAAGTGTGGTACATTCTGGTGGGATAAATATTTATATGCCAACGTATCCAAGAGTTAGTTACTCGCAGCAGTAAGTCTCTTTAGTTGTTTTAAAAATTTCCATTAGATTGCTGACTGTTATGACGTTGAAAAACTTGTTCCATTTCTCTGCTTCCTTTTGCTAAATTAACCCCTGTCCACATTTTAGAATAGAGTACACATGCACCAGCAAATAAATATTTACTTCACTGCTGAGAATAGAAATTCTGTTTTGCTCAATGTGCCTTCCCTAAAACTATCCAAGATGAAAATGGGTTACCAGTATAGAAATTATTCTAATTCTTCTTCACTGACAGATGTTCCTTAGTGATGACTAGTAGATTGAAAGTCTGGAAATCCTGATTTTTAATCCTGACATGATGCTTAATGACATGGATTTTAAAGTAATTTTAACTTTTAATCTTGCTATTTTACCTAATTTTACCTTTCTTAATATTTCTGGGGATTCGATATTCTTTTGAAAACTTAAACAAATTCAAGACTGCTCATTCACAGAAGACCATCATGGATCATTTGTGGGTTTTCAGTTATGATTTAATGGATCCCTCAGGAGTAAGAAATATTTATAGTAAAGATAAACATTTATCCCATACCTCTGGTTCTAGATATGAAGATTAAACTATCTTAACAAGAGTTTTATTGGTCTTTAGCTTTCCCTTTGTTGTAACCAGTTTTGATCCTGGTTTTGATAAAAATGAATGTGGAAACACATCATACAGATGAAGGCAAGGTTTAATACTAATATTCTATGTTGACAGCAGTGATAAAAACTGGGAGGCTATGCCTCATTGTTTAGTGACAAAATTAATGACTATTATTATCCATCTTTCTCTTCACCTTTCTTTGCATTTACATCTTGAGTACAGTGAACTGAAAATTAAACTTAAAAATTAGGCATTACACAGGAGCATGAAGGAATACTTTCTAACAAGTTCTGGATTGTAATTTTAACAGACATTTAGTTTGAGTTCTTTTTAAAATATCTAAAATACATGAGTGTGGGGAGAAAAACAGCAGCTACAGCTCTCGTTATATGATAGAGGAGATTTTAACAATATAAGTTAATAATACTGGTGGTTTTATCTCTAACAAGAAGTTCCTAGTGTCAACACCCATAGGTATTAACCAGGGTTGACAAATGCTTTCACTTTTAGTAACTTGAAATGCTTTCATTATGTTTTTTACTCTGTATGCTGCTACAGAATAGATCCGTTCAGAATCTCACTTTGAGCTTTAAATGGCTCATGGAAGATGGCTACAGGTCTTGGTACCACTTTGTTTAAGAAAAATCCATATTTACTTAAGGGTCCATTTGAATCTTTGATGTGTAAAGGGTTGTGCTACTTTTGTTCTTACAAATGCCATGAGGTCTTCTAACATGTACTGAATCCTTCAACATAAGATCTGTTAGCCTGTGGTGAATGGGAATTTTAGCATAATTTGTGCTAGAAGGTCCTGTCACATCTTACACCATCCTTTAACTGATTTGTTTTTTTCTTTCATTTGTTTTACTTACTAATGGTAAGAGGGCTATCTCTTAAAATTATAACATGAGTGACAGCTGAAGCAAAAAAATGTTGTAAAATTTTTAAAAAGGAAAATAAATGTCATTTTGTGTATGTATAATTAGATTGCAGCTGTTTGATTGGCTAGCACAGAGGGCAGGAGGGCAGAGGGCATGGTCTGGTAACCACGGTGGTAGTGGATCAAGGGTTGGACTTGATGATCTCAGAGGTCCTTCCCAACCCAGCTGACTCTGTGATTCTGAGGTACACCATATACAAATTCTGAGTAAGAGGATGTGTATCCAAAACTAGGTGGGGGTTGGACACGTGGGAGTATTTTCAGTCCCAAGCATTGGACAGAGAGTCTGTAGCTTCTTACCCAGAGTCTCAAGAGTGTTTCCAAGCAAATAACTATAGTGCTGTTCTTACCCATCTTTTGAAGGAGTCTGTTCTTTTCTTGGATTATGGAAACATTTGAAAGGGCCTGAAGTTCTGTGTTATGAAGTTAACCATTTTAAATATTCTCACAAGTGCTAAGTGGTCTTTTGACCACTCTTTGAAATGTCAATAAATTGTAGCTGTGCACACATATGGTGAATTCCTAGAGAATTCCAAAATATTAGGCAGCCTTTCATGGCAGCTACTTGAATAAATAGGATAAACAGATATTTCTTGTTCAAGTGCTTCAAGCAGCAACTACATCTGTACAGTTTTGCAGTCCATGGCCACTATCTCAACCTAGCATGAGTGCTCTCCCCAGGTTTCTCCTAGTTTCCTCAGAATAGATATGAATCCGCTCTTCCACAAGATAAAGCAGGAATATTTTGCATTAATGCTCAAAACCAAAAGTCAGGACAAATTTCTTTATTCTCTGTTACTGGTTTTCTCTGACCTGTTGCGAGTAATTTGGGTGTACATGTTTTTATTAAAAATACCAGAGTTTTAAGGAGCTGTTATAGAAATTGGGCACCCAATGGTATATATTTTTTTCTGTCATTTTAGGTATCTTGATAAGGTGTAGTGAGCTACTGGAGACAGGAAAATTAGTTTTGTGTTAGTATGGTATTTTTATACTAGTAATTTCTAAACCTGTATGTTTTTTGAAGTATTGTAATGAAAGAGGTTTTGATTTACAAAACTGGATTAAGAAACATGGTGAATATTGAAAGTCTGTCTTCTTATGCACTTTTATTAGACACTAAATGTCAGTCAAAATAAGGCTACGTAAATGGAAAAAAAAAAGGAAAAGAAAAAGAAACCCACTTCTTTAAACATAAATTTGTGTCTTTACTACTGCAAAAGAACTATCTGTACTGAAAACAAGTAAGAGAAAGAAATAAAATTAAGCAGGTATACAATACTATCTCCAAATGTACAAGAGGGAAGATGGAACATTGGGTACCCAATCTACCTTTTAAGGGTCATTTGTACTCACTGACTGCATAACCAAATATATGTAAATAAAGAACCTTAATCAAAAAAATATGTTGATTTGCTAGAATCTAACTCTGACAGGACAAGTGCTTGTTTGAGCTTATCCATATGACTCAAAAAAGAACTATATTCTGGTTGAATGTCTTGAGGTGGAGGTTAAGAATAGGCTGGATGTTTCAGATAGGTACTGATAATGTACACTTATTTTTTTCCCTTTTGTAATTTTGTTTTCATTTCTGTTAATAATTACCCCACTCAGTGTTTTGCTGCAATAAGGTCATTTTATACTTTATTTTTGTCCAGTCATAATTATGGTTATATGGTGGTGTAACAAACACAAGATACTTGATTTCTGCTAGGAACTTGAGCTATTTGCAGGGTCCATCAATGTACTCTTATAATCCTTACCATCCAACATGCATTTTTTAATTCTTGTAGATATGTTGCTGATTCCAGCAGCCACTGGCAGTGCTAGATGCCAGGAGAGTTTTTATTTGCAGATGTAAACAGTATTCCTTGGGCAAATAGCAGGCAGTGGAAACGGCTTTTGTCTGTCTGAATAGGGCGATTAATATATTTTAAACTGTGATAAACAAAGAAATGGGATATAATGCACATGTCTGGGAATCCTAAGTAATCGAGAGGATGAGAATACTCTTCTTGTATATAACAGATACTGTTTAAGTTATTTTGGGGCAGTCTTAGACAAAGTGGTTTGGTTCTAAGGGTTATCCGTTCTATTTGCTTCATTATTATTAACTTATTTAGTTTGACAATTCAAGGAAAATTTAAATTGCATAAGTAGACAGATTATAAAGAGCATTTTTATTTAGAATATCTCTGATCTTGTCAGAAAGGGAAATTGCTCCCATTACCTGATAAGGATCTCATCATCGGACAAGTCATTGGTCTTTACTGAAGTAATGCAATCATATGTATTTGTTTCTCACCATTACATCCTCTGCAGGACACCACCAAGACACTTAGTTAATACATCTCTGTTTGCTACAAATTGGCTTAATGATTCTTAGATTTTAGTCTTGTCTCTTCTCAAATCAGCTGATCCAGAAGTGCCAGGTTAAATGTTACCATCAACTTTTCCATTCAGACCTCAACTTCGACACAGCTGGTTTATTATACGTGCTTTATTTGCAAAATGCAGTGTTAGTAGGACATTCAGCAGTTGTTTCTGGTCAGTCATAACTCTTTCAGGAAGAAAATTTAGGCCTTCAAATGGAAAAAGTTCTTCCGGATGTTGATTAAAGCCTTGCTGCAGTGAACCTTTAATCTTGGACTGTTTGCTGTCACTTGAATTTCTGAACTCTGTTTTGTGAAAGTGCTTTAGGCAGCAATACCCACAGATGAGTTAATATTACAAAGATTTTAAGTATTTCAGCATGTGAAAATACAGGATTTAAAATGTTAGTGAGCTAATGCTCTAGAACTTTCACTTTTAACTTTAATTCAGTGTTCACAAAATTTGCAACTATCACTTTTCTGAGTTGTGAGGAAGTTTTTCTGCATTCTCTGTGTAAGCCTTTCCTTTTTTATATTTTTTTCTTTTTTCCTTTTCAATTGCTGTGGCAACAGCCAATTTTATTATTCATACTTTTAGTTAAATCCTTTCAGAATGGATTCACATAATGATAGGTAGTTTTGTTGAAATAATTTCTTGTGATAGATTTCATATTCAACAAGCAACATTGTCTACAAAACAGACTTAAGTTTTTCATACTTAAAACAAGTGATGCAAAGACAATCGCTCAGTTCCTTCCAGGGGTAGACCAGTGCCTGACCAGTCTCCAAGCCAAAACTGGCTATTTACCAACTCATTCTCCTCTCCTCTCGTCTCGTCTCGTCTCGTCTCGTCTCGTCTCGTCTCGTCTCGTCTCCTCTCCTCTCCTCTCCTCTCCTCTCCTCTCCTCTCCTCTTCACCTAATAATCCCAGTATTTTTATGGGAAAGGCTGATATGTGAAAATCTAAACACAATCTTTTGAAGAGCAATACTTGACAAGTAGTGCCCAAGGCAGGGGGGTTGGAACTAGATGATCTTAAAGGTCCCTTCCAACCATGAACATGACTCTGTAAGGAGGTTGTTTTTATCCCCTGTATACATGATTGTTTTTAAGCAATTTCCTTTTGAAGAACTAAGCACTGAAAATGTACATTCTTGATGAACTTAGACAGAAATTATGAACATTGACAACTTTCATTGCTTTTTTGGTGTTCCCTCACTCTTATTAAATATGGGAGCTCTACACTCTCTGGTCCCGTGATCTTTAAAATGTCATCATCTGAGATATCCTGATGGAAATATCTACTATTCAAGTACAATTGCAAATTATTATTAACGTTTTAAAGATCTTAAATACAGGAATTAAACAATGAATTGTAATTATAGTTCTTAGAAGTTATCACTAGGGTTGTGGGTTTTTTTAATTTAAAGGAACGGAAGTTCATAAAACTTTATCCACCACCTTATAAAGCAGCTGATAATGTTTGGAGAGCAGTGAGATCTGGAAGTGTAATGCTTAACCTTGCTTCCTTTAATATTTAGAAAAAAGACCAAATCCTTAATTCTTTCTTTCTGCAGTATGATTTTTAATAAAAGGTTGTGGACTTGAAGTAGATTTTATTTATGGAAGTCTGTATTAACTTTTTTTAAAAAATCTAAATCTTTAAATATTCTATACCTATAAAAGTAAGTTCAGACTACTTTCTGTTTCAGTCCCGGAAGAATATACTTTTGAAAGAAAACCAGAAAACAGTAGTCACTTTCACAGATAATAAGCTTTTGTAATTTACTCATTAACTAAATATAACGTCAAAGCTGTTGTTACATCAGGAATGAAAAAATATTGTACAGATTTGAAATAAGTAGAATTAAGAACATAAGAGTGAGGTTATCTAGTTTAAATACTAAGGCTAGTTTGATTGCTTTTTTGAATTCACAATTAAAATCCGAAAATATTATTAATGTTCATCAAGCAAGTTAATAATACTGTAGAATTCTGACAATTTTGTGTGTCCCTAGAGTTTATGAAACTGAAGAAAATTTAAATTGCCATTATTTTTTAGTCAATATGTTATTATATAGAAATTTTTGTAATGGGACCTTAAGCAAATTGTAGTCTTAACAGATGGGATCTTGTTGGGGTTCCACATATTTAGTTATTTAGGACTTTAGTAAACAGTGATTTTATCCAGTCTGTGATTGGAACAGATGTGATCTTATCAGGGTTCCACTTTTTTTCAGGAGCATAAAATTGCCATGATTTGCTGTACAGTGCTATAGTTTACTTTTTGTGCTTTTAGAACCAGAGTCCTTTTTAGCCAGAATTTGCCCTTGGGTCCTAAAAACATCATAATAGGGAGTTAATGTTTTATTCTCTATTAATCCCATTAAATCCTTTTAATATTAGAGCATGTGTTGCTTTATAGCATTAACTAGTGTCTTGCACTCAACAGTATTTTCACAGTTTATGACACTGCTTAGGGCATTAACAAACAGCTGTTTGAATTAAATGAGCAGTTAAGGACCCTGTTCATTAACTCAAAAGTTTCATGTATTTTTAATTCCTTAAATCTAATGGTATTATCACCCTCCAAGAAATCTATCTTTGATTATAATTTGCTGTGACCAGTATCAGTTTGGGTGAGATGAAAGAGATTATTTTTTGACTATAAACTCTATCACTGTTGAACATCTCCAGTGAAACTGAACTGTCTTCTAACAGTTTTAATCTTTTGGGATATAAAACTTTTAAAGTTGTTTACAGCAGTTGTGTTAAGATTTCTTCCAATTTTGTTTACTGATGACTTCATTTAGCTAATGTAAAGAGGCAGTTGGAACAGAATTATTTGCATTTGAAATGGTGCTATCAGAGGTTTCTGACTCATTTAAAAAAAATGAAAGAAAAGAAAAAGAAAATTGTATTTGGACAGCAACAGAGTGTCTAATGGAGTCCTATGTATCAAGTGTACATAGGCATTTCATATGTTATACAAGATTTAGATCTGTACGTCTTCATTATGCTTAGATTACAAGTGGCTTAACTTTTCATTTTAGCATGGATTCCTTGTGGTCTTTATTATGAGACAAAAAGCATGCATTCTGAACTGAGGCAAATTTATCATTATATCTTCAATTTGAAAAACATCCCGTTTGTTATAAATGTTTATGTGTGGGCATGTGCATATACATATGGAAGATTGATATTGCTTTAGTACATGTTTATGGAATATTATAGAATTACACACTTAAGCTCAAATTCTGCACATACTCATACCCACTATTTAAGCATGTGCCTAGTTGTCTGTGGGAGTTATACAGGTTTTTTAACCCTTTTATGCTCTTTTAATTCTTTAAAATACTCCTGATTTGTTTGGCTTAAACCATATAAGGATTACACTATCCTTCCTGTCGTACTTTCTGTGCAAGTTCTTGTTTGGTCCTTGGAAAGTACCTTTCCTCAGGAGCATTCTCAGGACATTTGGGTGTAGATTCCAGGTGGTCTTTCTAATAGTTAAATCACTTGATGTGGTATTCATTACAGACTGTAAGGTTATTCACAGAGAGTAAAGGACTGTCCAAGGGATCTTGTTATAACAAGGGGATAAGCACAGAATAAAACTGGCTATACCACTATACCAGAAAGCAGTCCAGTCCATCTTAACCCTTGAACATTGATTTTAGACTCTTTTTTACTGTATAAATCATGTCCAACCACATAATAAAATATAAACAAGATGACGTTCTTAAAAGGGTTTCATACCCTGATGACTTTGGAATATGAAAATGTTGCAATTAATCTTAACATACATGTAAAAGAGCAGTGAGAGTATCTAGATTTGCCTTCAGACAATTGGCCTCCAATAATACGTCTCTTTGTCCACATGACTTAGAAGGTTCCAGTATTTTTTTCTTCCAAAGCCGATTTACTTGGTGCCATCTTGCCAGACAGACTGCTGTGTGCTTTTTCTCCCTTTCCTTTTCTCATTAGACTGGGTACCAGGTGGAGAAGCACGGGTAATTCTAGTTAACCATTCTTGTGAAGACTGTCATTAACTCAATTCAAATTATTGTTCCTGTTGGAAAGGCCAGCCATGACTTATATATAGTTTCAGCTTGTCTAGCTCTTTAAAAGTCAAACAAATTATTTGGAATAAGAATTTTAATAAGTTGTACTTCCAAGAGGAAATCTGCTGACCCAATACATTAAAAGGCTTGATTGAGATTTACACACAGTGTATAGTTTCACTCTTTCATCCGCATCAGTATAATGGATTCTTCAAATTAAATATGCTGAGTGCTAAGTGATGACTATCTCAAAAGTGTTTAAATTTTGAAGATTGCACAAAATGGAGGTCGGGTTAAATCCTTCACTCAGTATCGCAATCATTGTATTATCTGTGAACTTTATGAGAAGATAAGGTGAATGTTATAGATTGAATTTATTTACTATAAATGAGTGTTTCTTAGAAATACAGATCATTAAGATGCACCATTTTGTCTTTAGAAAGAGTAAGGAAAAATCATATAGACAAAGACTAAAAAGAGAAGTGCTGACACCCACTAGACATATTCACTAAGAAACTTGAAGAAAAAAATGATCTCATCACCAGTATCAGTGTGATATACTAGATCCAGTCACCATGAATAGAATGAGTGTTATAGACTGGAAATAGGAAATTCACACAGAGGAAAAGATAAATCTTCCATGGAGTCCAGAAAGTTGATCATCTTAAACAATAGAATAGAGGCAAGTGCAGTTTTAAAAGTACATTGATCATGGGAGAAGATGGAGAGACTGAATCACTCTTCTTCTAAAGTAGCTGAGATATCCACAATCTTGATTGATATGTGTAATCTAGAATTGCTGGCAAGAGGCAAGTTTCATCTTTTTTTTCCTTAAGAGCAGCACTTTTCTCTACATCTAGAATTTTTCTGTAGAATTTTCCCAGCCAGTATCATTATTGATACTTCCCTAGACCCACCCATGAGCAGGTCTTGCTTTGTTCTATTTACTGTGGTTGTTTTTGAGATAATCATCACTTTTAGCTATAAGAGTGATTACACTGGAAATAATTTCCAGGAAACATTTATAATCAATTTTCTTGAATAAAGATAGGAACTATATTTTATACTGAAGATTAATTTCAGAAACAAACAAACAAAAATATTCTTCTGCCACTCTGATCTGGTTTACTGCAATCTAAGGAGGAACTTTAACAGATTTTGGACTTCTGCTGGATTCGTACAGTCCAGAAATAATTTATTCATTTACACTTAATTCTTTATTTATTCGTTACAATTTACATCTAGTACTGAAGGAAACAAAGACTCCATGGTTTTGGAATTATGTAATAAAAGCTTTCTTCTTTCAAAATAATATCACCCACCGTATCAAAAATCATGTAAGTGTCATATCTTTCATTTCAGTGGCTGTAGATTAATCTATTCAACCATTTTCTATATTCTGCATGTTGGATACTCAAATGTTTCTGACATACTAATGTCTGGTTCTCTAGTATTCCAATGAATGTGATGGAAGAGTCGACTACTAATAGCTATACATATCTTTATATGGGCTTCTCCCATTCTGGATATCGATATGAAGATCAGGATTACTGGGAACAGAAAAATCTACCTGTGCTCTCTAAAAAGATGTATTCTCCTGGAATAGTAAGATCCTGATAGTTGTTACCTGAGGAAAAATACGAGATTACTAAGTGGTAGACAGCTCTTGGTATCATATAAACAATAATATTTGAAAGGTTGGACCAGATGATCCTTGAAGTCCCTTCCAACCTGACATTCTATGATTCTATGCTAGCAACCTTTGTTTTTTCTGGTCATTGTTTGTCTCAATGTATAATTATCCTGTCCCATACAGAAAAAAAGACATTCTGGAATAATACCATGGTTTTGGTTTTTTTCAAAGGCAAGGTTAAAAGTATCCCATGAGTACTCTAAGACAAGAATCTTTCAAGTACTGATAGGGACATTTTCAGCTCTTGGGACTCAGCTGGATTTCCACAATATCCTCAGTCAAAACTAAAAAACAAACAAACAAAAAAAGAAACTGTATCACTGCCTTTTCATTGGGGCATATTTCCTGTTCTCAGTGATATTACTGAAAGCTATTTAAACTTCTTGTATTTGGATCATTCTTCCAGCACCAGTGTTGAGGTCAGGGTAGTTCTTCATACTGCAAGAATAATTATAACTGTTGCTCATGAGAAATCATTGTTTCTTCCTTACCTGTGCACAGCAGTAGTCTACTGATTTGGCATCTTCTGCTGACGCCTATCTTGAGACAGCAACTTTGCACTCGTTATTTGCTTTGTCACATCCCCTGGGGATTATACTGAGTGGTGTTACCCTCAAAACTGGCACATGATGGGGAAAAAATATCTCCTTACAAGTGATTATTAGAGTTGTTATATATTGGCTCTTCATATGCACATATCCCATTTTTTTTCCCATCCCTTAAGAGACCTCTAGATTCTGCTCATTTTTGGAAGGAAACAAGGCTTTCCAAATTACTTTACCAGTTCGTGCCTCTATGCTCTGTTAACCCTGTTGCAAATACTACGGGGGAACGTGTTGTAAGGTCTTTCTTTGAGGAACAAGAAGCAAAACCATAGAGCTGTGGGTCTGCAGAGCAGCAGTTAGGAGTCGCAAGTATTGCTTTACCTAAGCAGGCCAAATATCAAAATAATTTTTTTCCTGTCAGTTTTCAAGCAGACCAAACTGGCACATAGGTTTTCTATTTCCAGAACAGCTTACTTGTATCAAAGCACCTTTGTATGTAGCACACATTAAAAACAATGAAGATGTACCCCACAATGCTGTTTATAGTTATGCTAGAAGAGTACAATCTTATCCCAGAAAGAAAAAAATTGAACAAGATGAGTATCAGCATTCATTTGTAAAGTAACAAGCTCTGTCTCAGTGTGGTGGAAACTATCTTGTGTTTGAACAAAAAAAATCGTGTGGTTTTTGCAATAAGTTGATTCAAAATGTATTCACTATATTACATTAGTTGGTTGCTAGAATGTTAAATAAGTACAATGGAAAGAAAAGAGAGAACTGAAAAGCTACAAGAGTGAATAAGTAGGGCTCTATGTGTCTGAAAAAGAGGAAATAATTTCTGAGAACGTTTTGAGTGGTGGCTACAACATGCTAGACCTAGTCTGACTCTATTGTTCTGGTGTTATGTGTGAAAGCAGAGGCTTCCTAAGTAGCAGTATATTTCAATGAAAAGTTTTATCAGAAAATTAAGAGGGACCCCTACCTTGCCCCCAAATAGGAGGAGATGCAGCATGTTGAAAAATTCTCCCTAGCATGGTTAGAGGACATGCAGTGCTGGGCAGTCAGGTCCAGCAGCTGCCATGACGCTGTCATTAGCCAGGCATTTGTTATCAATGAAATGCTGCAGAACTACTGTTCCAAGGCTGTTGCTGTAAAACCATAGTGCATTGGAGTTTGTTGGAGGTTAGTAGCACTTGTTAATTTGATCAAGGCTGAAGTTTACGGAGGATAAAGTAAACAATGCAAACTGCAGACACCATCAGTTTCCTATGGGCAGTGAAGTGTAGTTTGTTCCATTTACACTTCAGAACAACATCTGATGGGCTTTGTCAGTGCTGCACAGAGTAATTAAACCTGAAATCAATAGCAGGCATTTGTCATGTTTACAGCCGCTCTTTCTGCTGGGTTAAACTCATCAGTTTAGTGCCGTTCTGTTTTACTGCAGAGACACGCTCCATTATTTCTTCAGGTACAGTTGAGATATTCAGTTACATGCCCAATAGTTTGAATACGACAGTAAGATTAAAAGGGGTAGGCAAATGGACAGTTTTTGTAATTTATTCACTGATTTCCTTAAACGGTGTTGGATTTCCATTTTCTTCCACCTGCCCTTTATGGAACCCTTTATGCCCTGGGATAATACCTTCCCATCATCCAACAGTAGCAATGAAGGCAGCACTAAAATTGTATGTAAGGTGACATAGAATGTAACTTTACTCCAGTTACAGGAAACTGCACTGAAGTAGTGAAAATAGTGTGCTAGTTTCATGAGACCAGTTCCAAGCCTTGGTTTACATACATACTGGCCTTGTTTGTAGTTGCTTTGGAATAAAATGGACTTCATTGGTTTGTTCAATTTATTTCAGCCATCTATCTCTATTCTCCTTTAGTTCTCTTGGATATTCCTAGTCTTTTTTCCTTCAGTTTTCTGAACTATGGGGATCATCCTGAATTTTATGGCAAGCAAGTTTTCAGGTCAGTGGTAATCTAGTTAGCCTTTGAACATGAAACCCAAGAGACAGACTTCGATGAAGATGAAAATGTACACGTGTTAAAGTGTAGAGATATTACATAATTTTAATGTGAGTTCTAATAGTCCACTTTAGAAACATCCCCTGTCTAATATTATCTGCTAACCTTCTTACTGTTTTTATAGACAGCTTTGAAATAGTGATATATTTATGCATGTCTGAGGTCTTTGTTGGGATGTTAATAGTTAGAGTGAAGTTTGACAGATTGGATATACCATTAATCTTACACTGGAGCAGTGATGCTGTATTGTTGATGGCTCAGATGCTTGTAGACTGCATTAAGGATTGCTAGAGTTGTTTTTTTTTCAGTCTTGCTCTTGCATAAGTGCAGTTTCAAATTCTAATACTTACATTTAAGACTGATTAAATATTTACTAGCTGAATTGTTGAGAACACCAGGGAAGTTTCCTTCTAAAGATTTTTTACAAGCAATATTTAGATTAGTGGAAGACAATTGTTTCAGTTAGAATGATCTTAACTATATAGCACTTTCATCTCAAATGATTACAAAATGCTTTACAAACTGTCACAATTTATACACAGTTTGCTTTATCCACTACTGAAGTGCAGCCACCCTGGGTGAAGCATAGAAACTATTCAACACTGCACAGCAGCTTGGGACTGGAAATTAAGGATCTCTCTGTATTTGTAATTGCAGTGGGAAATTAGGTAGGCTAAATGTAATTACCTGAGCTGGAATTTGGCCAGGAGACTGAAGTTAACACACCTATTCTTATGAAGAGTTCCCTGGGATTGCTAAGGGCCAATTTGGGTAGGACCTTCCATTTATAACTCATCCAAAAGAAAACTCCTACAGGAATACAATGCCCCCAACTCCTTACTTGTGCATAGCTATTGCACTGATGTGAAAAAAATGAACAGAGTTGATGTGTGAGCCTATAACAGTCTGATGTGTGCTTGGGATTAGCAGTTAAAAGCTCACAAAATATATTATTCTGTCAACATTTATATTTTTTATTCCATTAACATTTATATTTTTATTATTTTTCTTAATTTACTGGATGAATAGGGTTACTTAAGTGCCTTAAGTGAGGAGATACGTAATGCAAGAATAATGGCACATTTGTATATCTATAAGGCCTTCTGTGAGAAAGACATGATATTTCTTGCACTTTTGGCTGAGGGCTAGAAAAGATTAGGTTTACTTAATTGTCCTCATTGTATTTCTTTTTATTATCAGTGTAGAATACGAAGCTTTATATTAAAGCTGCTTTGTGTAGTGTGTTTCAATTTATATAATAGGCACCTATAGAGGCTAACTAATCTAAATTAGTAACTGGCATAATTATGTGTGGCCAATTGTGATAAAGTATGAACTAAAAAACATGAAAGACAATATTCTGCTTATGAATTAGCTATTTCAGTTATCTGTACCAAAAATATTTATCTCTGAATAATGCAAAGCACAAATTCATAGGTCTCAGTTTACTAATATGTGAGGCTGCTCTTAAGACAAAGAAATGATGCAATGCAAAATATGTCATGTTGGACCTGCTCACAGGTGAGAGGAGATACCACGATCACTTGTGTCTCCTCTAAGATGCAGTGTG
Source organism: Florisuga fusca (assembly GCA_038090715.1). NCBI lineage: Eukaryota > Metazoa > Chordata > Aves > Apodiformes > Trochilidae > Florisuga > Florisuga fusca. Next base: position 17,894,345 of record JAAWXA010000005.1, read on the forward strand.
GATTGAATTCTTAAGTCTATCTTCTTTGCTGTGACCAATGTCAGTACATACACCAAATCAGTCTAGGTTTGTGATTAAGGCATTGGACAGGCACTTAAGATATGCAAGATATGTTCTCAGCTGTACATAATGGGTAAAAATTAATTATATTGTGGTTTGATTCCTTTTTGGAAAAGGAATGGAAAAATAACACTTTCTTGTCGCAAAGAGAGGGTCGGTCTTAACACCAAAATCCTTAGTTTACTGGTAAAGCAGAAAATGTTATTATAACTGGAAAATCCTGTAAATAAATCCAGCTTTTCTTTTTCACTGTATATAAGTGCTGCCATTCTGTTCCTTTGCCATCTTCCATAAATCTGAGGAAGTCTTACCATCTCATGAAATATATACTAAGATAAGAAATAAACTTTGTCTTCATAGTTTTTTCTTTGCACTTTGTCATATATCAAGAGCAGTTGTAGGTTTTAAAAGGGTTGTAAAGTCGTTCTGAAATTTATCAGAATTATTTACATATCTCTTTGAATGATTTGTTATTAGTGAGAAGCCAGTTAAGCATTGTGCAAACAGATCAGGAAGGGTGGTATGTGCCATGAAATCTTGCAGATACAGTGGTATTAGAAAGCTTCGTGGTACCTTCTCTGAATTCAAAAGCCCAGTATGGTGTATTCTTGGTATGTTCTACACCTGAACGTAGAGCTGTAGGACTTGAGCAAAATCTAACATGTCTATACTGTTTAAAAAACCTGCTGTGCTACTGTCTTGAAGAGGATTTTGGGGTTTTTATACCCACTGACCTTTCAAAAGCAGAAGGACCTTTTGGAAGCAAGGGTGTTATTTGCCTGTTGTTTATGTTGCTTATGACCATGTGGCTTTCAGACCTTTCTTCTCACTCCTCCTCCCTTCCCTCAAAGGTAGCTGTTTTACTCAAGTGTTATTGGAAAAGAACTGGGGACAAGAGGCATATGGCGATTTTTTATGTGATACCAAGCTAAATAATGCTATACATTAAGTGTTTCTTGTAAATTCTAGCCATGCAATGATCCCCCAAGTGTATAGATTTTCAAAGACAATATATTCTGTGAATTACAAATAATTGGTGTCCTTTCTCTGAAGGTCACATAAAATGAACTGAAACAATCCCACTGAATTGCAAAGCAAAAGCAATGGGTGTATTTTCAATGGTTAAATCAAAATATGAAATAACAGCAAGAATGTGTTTGAAAACAGAAAAGCTGAGTATATCATCTTCATTAGGTAGGGCAGAACTAGAATAAATTAGTGAACTTGGAATTGCATGTGAGGAACAAGACATTAGACAACTCCTTACCTGTACTGAAAACAATGAGCGTACAGGTTATAATTTTATTATTACATTTTTGACATGCCATTTTTTTAATATTATATGAGTATGTAATAGAACACATTTTTCTTAGGTGATAGAGTAGAATTTATGTTCTCTAATATAAGCACATAGTAACCCATATATCTAAAAAGTGTTGTCTGCAGAAAACAATCGAAAATAAATTAGTTTATCCCTTAGATTACTTAGCACTTTTCTTTGGCTATTTATAGCATCTTTACTGTATCATCATGTACAGTATTTAGAACATGTATGATGATGTTCTTTCCAGGTAGGAAGTAGCCATCTTACACTTCTTCTTGGTTTCTGACTTTCACTTTAGTCACTGAGTCAAGTATTTCTATTTGATTGTCCATTTGTCATACCTGGAAATGGAGAGTGTTTACCACTTTAACATCTAGGGTATTCTTTGCTTTTGCACTAGGAAAACTTAATTTTTAAGATGGTGCACAAAATGGTTCATATTGCTGATGTGGACATGCCCTATTCTGCACGATGACATAAACTGAATAAAAAGTCTGTCAAGGCGTCTTGTGAAACCACCCAAATTCAGACTTTTTCTGTCACTGGAATGTGCCCAATGGAGCTAAAGCTGCATCAGTGGCTTTGCTAAAAAATGCCTTCATTCTTAATGTCTCCTGCAGCTTTATCTATATTCTTATCAACCACTGCAGTATATACTGAGGAAGACTCAAAGCTAATGCAGCATGTGATAGAGTGATTCTATTTGCTTCAAGAACTCAGCAACTGCTCCTGTGATGATTGTGGATATGGGAACTTACTGCTTGGAGCGTTCACATTACAAATATGTACATCACTCAAAGACAGAAAAAGGTACCACTTTCTGATCACTGAAGTTCTTCAGGTTTTGTAATCCAGGTATAAATTATTCTCATCCTTATATCTCTCCTTTCCTATCCTTGAACAATATCCCTTTTTTTTGTTGTTGTGATTCTGTAGTAGAGGAGAAAATGACATTGTATGTATCTCCTTTGCTTTGCCCCTTTATGTGCTGACCATATCTTATGATATTGAGAGAAATGTTCATTTTGCTAGTGCATCCTTACACAGGCAAATGTAAAAGTACACTTAGAATATACTTCTCAAAAAGTACAAACTGTTAGTTGCTTTTTTTTTTAACCCTGGTTTTGGTTCTAAGATTATTCGTAGAACATGCTGATTTTTGCTTTTAGGTTGACAGTTCTAAAACTCAGTTTTGGCTTATCCAAAACATGGGAATGTAGTTTCTTCCTCAGTGGCCGTGCCTGTGACTTCAGTTGTGTAAACTATATATTACAATAGTAATGTATATTACAATATTACAATAGTAATATATCTCATGATTTAAATACTTTCTAGACTGTTTGGTGAAATAGGTATATGGATAAAAATGTAGAGAGACTGTAGTGTTTGCATGTTATACTTTCATGATTAGAAGATGTATGAAGTAGCTATGTCTTTTTTTTATGCAGAATATGTCAGATTTCACACATCTGTGAAGCTGTCAGGATTCTTTGAAATTCTAATGAGGAAAAATAGTTTTAAATGTTTTCCATAGTTTCCTTTGTTTGTTTACTGCAAAATGTTATTCTGATTCGAAAAGTTCTGGTGAATATAGCCATACCTTTATGTGGGAACATATATTTCTTTACTGAGCATTACCAATTTTTTTAAAATGAGTGTTTAATAAAGAAGTCTCACTGTTCTTCAATGACCCCATGTAAACAGTTCGCATAAAACAGTGCAATCTACATAAACTATTATTATATTATTATTTTACACAGTTTATTCACTGGATTTTATGAGACCATTTATGATTTGAAGTTTGGCTTTTTTGAGGCTTCATTTAGATGGTGACACATGCTATACAGTCAACATACAGTGGATTTTTTCATAATCTTCTGTGTCCTAGTGTTTGTTTTCTGATGTTGATATTTCATGGCTCTTTTATCTCTAGTAAATGTAGTCTTTACCTGCAGTGGCCAATGACAAAAGTGTTTTGGAAGATTACCTCATGAAGCTTGACAGTGTTCTACTTTAAGGTAGATGTTACTAAGTAGGGAAATCCTTCATAGCTTTTGTTTAGGCTTGCGCTGTGCTGTGGGCAGTATGCATGAGCAGATATTTTAAGAATTTTGGTCCCCTTATTTTATCTTTGGTTTGTTGCTAGAAGTTAACCCTGAACTGAGTTCTCACATCAAAGGCAGGCAGTCTTCAGGATGCAGCATTTCGACTAAAAAACTGTTGTATTAATCTTTTTTGAATTCCAAACCATCTCATGTCTTGTTTGCTAACACATTGCACACCTTGCTGTCTTTGTTCAAGTGATCTGATTTGTGTGTACTAACTAGCTTCTTCTTTATGTTGGGGCCATCATAACATTCATGTTGTAGGTTTTAGACTGTAAAGGTTTGCATAAAAAGACAGATTTCACCCTAAAGAGGGCAACTGAAAGGAAAACTTCTAATCTCTCTGTTTCATAAACAAGGAATTTCTGCCAAGGAATCTCTGTAGGCTAGGGAAATTAGAATAAGGTAATTTCTCATATTTTCTCTTAGCAAGACTTTAATATGTGAGAGAGAGCCTCAGGTGCAAACATAATTGTATAGACAACCATAACAGTGCATTGACAGGCAGCTGAACTGTACTATTATTGATCTATTGTACATAGTGTATAGTATTATTGTACTATATATTGATCTGGTGAGGTCACACCTCGAGTACTGTGTCCAGTTCTGGGCCCCTCAGTTCAGGAAGGAGATTGAGGTCCTGGAGCAGGTCCAAAGGAGGGCAACCAGGCTGGTGAAGGGACTCGAGCACAGATCCTATGAAGAGAGGCTGAGGGAGCTGGGGCTGTTCAGCCTGGAGAAGAGGAGGCTCAGGGGAGACCTCATCACTCTCTACAACTCCCTGAAAGGAGGGTGTAGCCAGGGGGGGGGTCGGTCTCTTTTCCCAGGCATCTCTCAGCAAGACAAGAGGACACGGTCTTAAGTTGTGCCAGGGGAGGTTTAGGTTGGATTTTAGAAAGGATTTCTTTACAGAGAGGGTGATCAGGCATTGGAATGGGCTGCCCAGGGAAGTAGTGGATTCTCCATCCCTGGAGATATTTAAAAAGAGACTGGATGTGGCACTCAGTGCCATGGTCTGGTAACCGCAGTGGTAGTGGGTCAAGGGTTGGACTTGATGATCTCTGAGGTCCCTTCCAACCCAGCCAGTTCTATGATTTGATGATTCCATGATTCTATGTTACTTAGAATGCAGACCTGTTCTGAATAATTGAAGTTCTAGAAGAATATATATATATATTCTATTAAGTTATAATAGATAATATATTCCATGTTTAAAGTTGCTCTTCCATAATATTTAAAGGTACAGGATACTTCTGAGCTTTGCTTTCTTTTTTTTTTTTTTTTTTTTTTTTCGATTGAGAAAGATGATGGAGTTGACAATTTACAAGTAGTTACTTGTAAAACTGTCCATTTAAAAAAATACTAAGTTTTTCCATTTTTTCATTACATGCTTGGTTTTGTTTGGTGAATCCTTCCTATACTGCCTTTTTCAAAATTGTAAAACAATTTATTCTTTATGGACTAGAGAGTAGTGGAGATGCCTTCTCTGTTCTTTTAAAAATCTGGAAAAAATAAGGTATGGATAACAGATTCTTTTCTGCTCCCTCCTGAAGTGAATGTGACGTTTTCTTTATTGGAAAAGTTTTTGAGAAAAGGATGTTTATGCATTATAAATATTTCAATAAGTTATTGAAAAGGCAAAATTAAGTCTAATCTTCTTAATTTTTGCAATATTGTCTGTAGAAATAATCACAGTAAATAGGTCAGCAGTTCTCCAACACCATTAACTAGATTTCAGAACTCTATAAGAAACAGTGATTAGGATCAAACTATATACCCATACAGGAGGTTTTAGGGGCATTTCATAACAAAAATGAAGAAGATTCACTTTTACTATGATGTCTGAATGGACATGACTCCAGAAAAGGCAGTGGTCAAAAAAAATTTTATCCAAGAACACCAGTTGGTGTCAGGCATGGGAATTATCACTACAGCAAAGTTCACAGAAGTTGAATGACTTGTTCGTGGACCAAAGTAGGGAACTGAGATCCATTGAAATAAGTTTCTACAAAATGTCACATAGAACTTCACTTTAGAGCAAATTATCTATGTTGATTACCACCAAAGGTTTAGTTAGTGGTATTAATTTTTCAAAGAATTATAAAAACTTCTGGATGCGAAGTCTGAAAGCTGATTGCTCTAACTGCAAATTAAAATGGATCAATTTGGACAGCCAGAATTGAATGCTAATATTTTTCGGGTTGGGTACAGTGTCTGACATCATAAAATATACTATTCTATAAAATCCAGTATATTTGCATGTTTCATTTAAAGAAGCAACAAAAGATTTTTACATTTCCAATGAATTTCATTAAAAATAGGCACAATTACTCCATTAATTTCTTTATTTGCATCTTTCTGTCACTTCAGGTGCACTGCAGTCATGTGGGTGGTATGTGTTGAATATTACTCTTTACTTTCTTGATACCTTTCTCACTTTAATTTTTACAGCTTTACAATTGAAAGAACATTTGGTTTTGAATTAGCATCTGATAAGGTTTATTATTTATTTGCTTCATCTACTCTGCATAGTGCCATTAATGCAAAAATATTAGTCTTTGTAATGACAAAAAGAAAGTGTGTATCTAATGACCTTACTGTGAGTAATTAGCCTTTTCCCCTAGTGATGCAGAATTGTCCATCCCTAAATATATAAGAAAATGAAGAACCTTTATACATTCTTAACTGGTCATAATAAAATAAATAAATGGACATTCCCATGCACTTTCTTCTTTTCCAGAATAGCGTTGAAAGGGAAATTCTTTCTCATAACATGCTCTAAAAAATATTGACAGGTATATATAATCAAACTATGATGATATAGAGGAAAAATTAATGATGCAATAAGAGGCAAATAAGTTTGTGTTTAACAGTCTAAAACTATGTTATGCAGAAACCAGTAATGAAATCGTAAAGTTTTTTTCTTTTCAGACAAAGCAAATAAACTCAGGGGATGGAGGAGGATGTAGAGTTGGAGAATTTCTTGATTTTATGTAATGTCAAAATCTTTTTAATATTTATATCACATTTAACCTGAGTTTTGACACTGAATTGTATTCTATTATATTGTTAGGTCGACTTTATTCAAAAAAAGTAGCTTTTACTTTTGCAGAAAAAAAAAAAAAATTCTTTATGGAAGAGTCTGGAACAGCGACCTTAAAATCACTGTTAAATTTTTAGAGTTTATAGCACACTTTGAAGGAATTTTTAATGTTTCTTTTTTCCGCTCTATTCTGAACAAACACAAATCTTAGTTTTAGAAGCACATGTATTTAAAAAAAAGAATAGAAGCATCTGTTGTGATATGCAGATGGTACCAAGTTTCATTCCCATTTTCTGCAACAGCAGTGTTATTTATTTAATTTCTTTTTGTCTTTGAACTTTCACTTGTGCTCTGCTTGCTTTAATACTCTTTGTTTTTCACAGCTGTGGAGTCACTAGCTTGCTCCTCTTATGCCTTCTGAAGCTATCTTCCTGACACCACTGCTGGAGTCAGTGACCCTTACTACCTGAAGGCATCATGCTTGTACTTCTAGTTCAGTGCTTTGTTACCAATCTTCTTTCCATGATATCCATAAAGAGAAGGGCTGTGACTTGCACTAAGTGACACATCCAAGTTTCTGCCAGCGAATCAGTATCATCATGGTACCAGGTGTCATGAAGCTCTGACATCATTTCATTTTGTTTATCTTCTTACACACTGCCAGTTCTTCAGTGTGCTTCCCAACACAATTTACTTTTTTCCCAGGAGCTATTGAAGAGAATGGCCAAGACCTTGAGTTTGATCTCACTTTCTATTTGCCTGCATATCCCTTGAATTTGCCTACACAATAAGGCATACATGCTTAACATGTATAAGCAGTGCCAAATTCTGGTTTTTGGAACGTAAAACCAGAAAACATCTGGTTGCTTTCTGAAGATCTCAGATATTGCTTTTCTCTTTCTAAATATTTTTGACCATGACAGATCACAAAATTTAAGTAGAGGCAAAATTTTAATGATAGGCAAAGCTCTCCCACCCTTGATTCTTTAAATAAGAAAAATGTACTCATTGCTTATCCACTAAAAATGTTTGCTAACTGTCAAGCAAGACTGTTGAGGCACATTTATATTCAGTAGGGCAGGAACAAACATTTCAAACTGTTGATGAATATGAGATACTTAAATCCCTGTGCACTGGTACAAGGTCCTGCACATAGACTGGGGCAATCCCAAGTACAAATACGAACTGGGTGGAGAATGGATTGAGAATAGCCCCAAGGAAATGGAGTTGGGGGTGTTGGTTGGTAAGAAGCTCACTGTGAGCCAGCAGTGTGTGCTTGCAGCCCAGAAAGCCAGTTGTATCCTGGCCTGCATCAAAAGAAGCGTGACCAGCAGATCAAGGGATGTGATTCTCCCCCTCTGCTCTCATGAGACTCCACATGAAATACTGTATCAAATTCTGGAGCTCCCAACACAGGAAGGTCATGGAGCTGTTGGAGAGGATACAGAGAAGGGCCACAAAGATGGCAGAAGCATCTCTGAAAATAGGCTGAGAAAGTTGGGCTTTTTTTCAGCCTGTAGAAGAGAAGGCTCTGGGGACACCTTGGAGCAGCCTTCCAGTTCCTGAAGGGAGCCTACAGGAAAGCTGGGAAGGGACTTTTCACAAGGGCTTGTAGCCCTTGTAGTAAAAGGAGTAATGAGTTCTAAGCTGAAAGAGAGTGAATTTAGATTGTAGATAAGAAAGAAACTCTTTCCTGTGAGAATAGTGAGACACTGGCACAGGTTGTCCAGAGAAGTTGCGGCTGCCCCCTCCCTGGAAGTGTTCAAGGCCAGGTTGGATGGGGCTTGGAGCAATGTGGTCTAGTAGGGATTGGAACCAGATTATTTCTAAGGTCCCTTCTAATGCAAACCATTGTATTATTCTAAGTCTTTGTGTTCTGAAAGACACCTGGTTCTTCTAGTCCAAAACTTTTTTTAAGTGTAGCTTTTGACAGACCTGATACCGGAGCATATACAAAAATCTCTGGAGTTTCACTGGAACCATTAGGAGAATCTCAGAAAAGCCACTTCTTAACTTTCAAAGAGGTTGAACTCCACAAAGCAGAAGTTTCTTCCCTGTAATTGGAGTTTCTTCTCTGCAAGTAAAGATAGAACTAAATGTGCTTAATCAGTTGTTCTGTCCAAATTTTTCTTTTCCTGTTATCAACTTCATACACTGCTATTTAGCCAGAGCCATTTACTGTTCTTTTATATGTGTTTTGATCACAGGTTGAGTGAGTGCATTTGGAGTAGAATCATAGAATGAGTTGGGTCGAAAGGCACTTTTAAAGGTCATCAAGTCCAACCCCCCTGCAGTAAGCAGGCACACTTCCCACTTGAGAAGGTTGCTCAAAGCCCCATCCAACATGGCCCTGAGCACTTTATCTAGATCAGGTTACTCAGAGCCCTGTCAAGCTTGACCTTGAATGTCTCCAGGGATGGGGCCTCCACCAGCTCTCTGGTAACCTATTCCAGTGTTTCACCACCCTCACAATAAAGAACTTCTTCCCAATATCTACTCTAAATCTACCCTGCTCTAGTTCAAAACCATTGCCCCTCTTCTTAATGCTACAAGCTGTTGCAAACAGTCCCTCCGTTATCAGTGAAAGACTATTTGTACTTACTGTTCCTTCAGTTTACAGATAGGACAAATGAAACTTATGAGAAAGCATTTTGCATCATATTCCTACTGAAAAAATAGTCAACTTGATCCAAATGGTCTTTAGCAAATCATTTAAAAAATATGATTTCTCACCTCCCTCTGTCAGCCGATGTACATGCATTTTCTAAAATTCCTCCTGAACAAAGCAAGGCAAAAATTCATAAGAAGAGTTAGTTTCAGAAACTCTGGGCTATGTGTTTTTGTTTGGGGTTTTTTTTGCTTTTGCTGCAGATACAGGGGAAGACCTGTTTCAGCTCAGAGACCATCAAAATCTGAATTAGATAAGTATGTAATATCAACAGTGTAAATCCCCTGACTCATGTTAGAGCTTGTTCAAGCAGGGCTCAGCTGTTTTCACTGTGTCCCTTAAAATGCTTGCAGTTCTAGAGATTTACTGAGTAGCTGTGTGATCTTTGGTGCATAAATTGCCAACCATCAAATGCTGGTGGCAGCATCAACAGAAGATCCCAAGTAGGGAGGGTGAACCAGTGATTATATTATCTTAGATTACGTTTTAGCTTCTGTGACTTGTAGAGCCCAACTTGCTAATAAGAATTAGTTGCATCCATTGATCCTCAGACAGGGGAAAATAACCCAACACCTCACGACTGCTTAACAGTAACTTTCTTTTTCATAGCAGGAGGACTTCTCAGCCGTATTACAATGATTTTGTGGCAGTCAGTTCACCATGCTCTTTATGCCCTGGGAGGGGACACATGTGATGTGTAACAGATGCTGCTGCAAAAACATCGGTTTTTAGATGCTACTAAAAACCTAGGGGGAAACTGTGCAATGGGAGGGGCAGATGCACACAAACACATTGATTGTAAGAGAAGCTATTTCTAATTTTGCTGTTCATGTTATGAACAGGATATTTCATGCCTAGAAAAGAAACAGTCACTCCTGTCTGGGGAAAACAATTTAATTCCTCACAACATCAGGTTTAAGTAGTATAACCAATTAATATAGATCCTTTAATAATTAGCTTATTGTGCTGATGCACCTGATTTTCAAAATCAATTATTCTTATCTTTTGAATAGAACACTGCTGTCAGAGCAGCCATTTGAAATTATGATTGACTTTGTAAACCACAGGGATCTGTATCATGTTTATAGGTAGATCATTATGTGGACAAAATCATTGATCCTAAGATTTGTCTCAGTGAGTCTTTACAAACGTTTCTCACACAAACATGGAATATATTTTTGATCACTTGCAAGACAAAGTGATTAGCATTAGTGTACAGAAGAGGATGGAAAAATACCATGAAACATGTTTTCTCTGTGCTGCAGACCATGTATCCCTTGCTTTTCTGTAACAGTCACAGCAAAGATGCCGGTGATCTCTGTTTACAGCCTAAGAGGACTGAAGTTTAGTTATTACAAGAAATTCTGTATGGCCTGAGGTGCTGGACTGATAATTCATCATTGTATTGCATGGCATTGCATCTGCATCCTTCTTGGGTTTTTTTTTTTTTATCAAAATAGTGTGTCGGCTGCCTGCTGTAACACAGAAAACAGAGACACTTCCTAGGTTGCTGTGTGGAATAAGACAACACCAAGAGAAAAAAGTGTATGTGCTGAGACAGAAATTTTCCTCTAGCCCTGTGTTCCACCTCTGTTGCCAGATGTTGAAATAGAGTCTAACAGCAGAGCAAGCATTGTGTGACACTTCCCCAGAATAATGACACAATTCTCTTATCTCTTGTGCCCCAATTTTTAAAAAATTATTTAATAAACATAAGCGGATATTTCCTTCTAAAAAATTTATGTCCCTTTTAGCGACATAGTTTTTGATATTCATAAGAATCCACACTTTGTCTATTCATAGCGCAAATAAATATTTTCTTTCAGTCTTTTCTAATATGACCTTTGTTTCACTTGATTACTTTGTGACTCAAGATTCATTTCATGCAAGAGCCTTCAGGAAATCCCCCTGAATTACACTTTTTTCTTTTTCTGAATAATACTTTTTTTTTTTTTTTTTTTTTTTTCCTGCACTGGAGAAAGTGACAACATAGGAATGTAGAAATATAGAACATTTCTTCCCATATTACAGTTCTAGATGTCTGAAGAACTCAAAAGTACCTGTAGACAAAGGCAGAAGTCTTTGATTTCAAGTTTTGCTGAAGAGCAAAGGAAGAAGAACATGAATCATGGTGCTTTTTGTCAGTTTTCAAGTCTAGAAGTTCAGAAGTTTGAGTGCTAGAGATGAAACAAATTTCAAGATTGCCTACTTAGATATCCTATGATTAGTTTTGAAATTATCATCCCTGTTCTAGAAATGGAGAAGATGCAGTGTATATTGTAGTGCTATGTTCTTTTATGCCAAGTTTGGTCACAGTTTGACCATTCCTCTCTTTCATACAGATAAAATGCTCTTAAAGACTTTTTTTCTTGTCTACATTCTGGGAAATGCTGTGTTGAAATGTCAACAGGTGACAGTCAATAGGTACTGAAAGCATATATGCTTTTTGCTTTCTAAACCTCAGATCATCTTTCAGAGGAGTGAATTAGAGAAAAAGAATTGTTTCACTTTATCTGTCTCAGCTGACATAACATATATAGTGAAGAAATTTTTTGGGACTGGGTAACTAGTATAACTGGCTATACAGAAGTAGCCACTGGGTCTTACAAAATCTCAGACTTTTATGTCCTTTGCTATGTTGCTATTCTTTGTCAAAATCTCAGGACACTAAATTACACAAATTAGTAGGACTTTATTAATTTTGTACTAAAATATATGTATTGGAGAAAATTAATATATTAATGTTCACATTCTACAAGCAAACTTTTCTGTCATTTTCCCTTATTCCTTACATATGTGAAAGTTCTGCAATGTTAAAAACATGACCTGTTTTCAGGTATTGAATGCAAATAGACTGACATCAAGGCTTTTATATTTGTTAAGGAAGGTACCAGCCAAAAAAAGGTGGTTTACCTCTAACCAGTATTGACAAAGTAGAAAATCAAGTCTTCTTCACTGAATTCTACATCTTTTATTACTTTTAGATTTCTGAAAGACATATAGAATTTTAATATTTTAATGATGTATAGAGTGGCATTTCCATACAGGAAGAATTTTTATATCCAGTTGTGTAACAGCATCATGCCAAGTTTTTAGAAATCATGTATAAATACAGATCCAAGGGTGGATATATCTTGATTAAGACATCGCATAGAAAAAGGAGTAATATCGTTGTTAATATGCTAACTGTCTTGGGAGCTCCCAAAATTCAAGTAGCTCCAAGGGATGGATAGGAACCTGTTCAGGCATGCTGCTATTTCCCTTGGATAGTTTTGTCTTTAAAAGGTAAGAATCTGAATTTCCCACTTGGGAACAGATGTAGAAAACATAGATTCTTCAACATTATCACCGTGACCCCAGAAGAACTTAGACTTTATTAGTCCACTAATTCACACAATCTTTTTTAGAGACACAATGATACTAAAGCAAGATTTGAGATGTGCCAAACTTCCCAACCACTCCTATGTTCTGGCTGAACTTTTAGCTGAAACAGAGGGATATTACATTTGCTGTTTCAGACATGGTCCTGATGAGTTTATGTTTCCCTTCCAACAAGAGGTAGAAAGAGCAGCAATATGGTCTGGTTCTATAAGGACTGACATGTACGTGCTGGCTTGATCCTTCAACCTGGGAAAATTAATCTAAGTTCCTCTATATTGAAAAAATATTTTTCCTACCTTGGACACTCATCTTTTTGTTGACTTAACAAGTAGTCTGTTGAAGGGGAGAAGATGAGCAGGAAGATAATACAAAGAACATAATATTCCTCTCTTAGAAATAAACCCAAAATTATTTATGATTCCTTTCTTTGGGTTTTCATGAAGCAGCTCCTAGGAAAGGTGGTGACTTTTCTGCAACAGATAGTCCTCTTGCATAAACTAAACGCTTAAGCATACTCTCATAACTTTGGAAGCTTCTAGACTATAGCCTTGCACTTTGAAATATTGCCTTATATTGGGCAACCACTTATCACTTGGATGTTTGGGTTTAATTAACTGGCCTGGGTTTCTGCACAGTCTCATAAATGTAAACTTTTCTGTACTACACTTTATGTAGAATGTGCATTTCTAACAGAAGTACCTCCCAAATGCAACAGACAACATATATAAATTTAATATGCTTCAGGCTTGCTCACTGAAGTATTTCTTGTGCATTTTTCCTATCTAGTGGGTAGCACTATCATCAGTAGCTATGATGTTTTATACATGTATTAAGAGACTTCCATTCAAAACATATTTGAATTAATATTTTGAAATGTGGAGATCAGCCATCCTCTGTCATAGTTACGAAATGAAAAGTAATTCTGAATGTCAAAAATCTCTGAAAAATTGATATTCAGCTAACTCTATGGGTAAAAGTCTGCCTGGGTTCCCCTTCCCCCAGGTGCTTTTTAATTGAAAAAAAAAATAGTTAAAATATAACTCCTTGACCAAAATCAATTTCAAAATAAATCAGATTGTATTTCTGTAACCCAGATAAGATACCTTGGAAAATTATGTGACTGTTGCAAAATTATAATTACAATCAAAGAAAGTTAAGTCAAAATCAGATTTAAAGGAATGGAAATTTTCCTTGTTACAGAAGCATAATTTAAAAAAAATATATAAATTTCACCTGGTAGAAAACTATGAGAGTCAAAAATTATATTATTCTTTAAAATCAGGTTAATAAAATTGGAAACATTAAAATTCTTTAGAAAATACATGAGTATTGCGTGTGTCAGCTTTACAAAAAAGTTGGAAAATGAGAGTTTTGAAATGTCAAATGTGGGTAAAGAATTTGATATATTCTCTGGCAATTAAGCAAGGTAATTTCAAAGCTAGAAGATTTAAGAAGAAAGATAGAGGATGTGCTTTTTTTAGTATTTTCTAATGTAATGTAAATTATATTATAATTTACAACATTCTTTCCTGTAGGAATCATTTATTAATAAATCTACTGTTGTTTAAATATATTCAGCAAAATCCTAACCATTTGTAATTCATTTTCAGTTTTTCCAGTTGTTTCACTGAGACCATAATCTTCCCATCTGTATTTTACTGATGTTCCTAAGTGAATGCATCAGGGAAATTGTGGAAGTAAACTGTAGTTTTATTCATTTGAAGGGTATTTTGCAGTAAGTGTAATCAATGACTTTTCTCTTTAGGCTGCTCTGGAGCAAGTCATTAAAGAAAATCTGTGGCTAGCTCAAGAATATCAAATCTTTCAGAACTACTACTTAAATGACAAAGATGACCTCACAAAACTCTATGAGAATAGAATCAGGGTGGAAGCTTACTTTAGAGATCATCAGCAGGTAAAGTTATAATATCACTAATTCAGTTTATTAATCTCTAAAATGTATTTAATTAATAGAGATACTTAATAACCTAGAATACTTTCTAGTAATACCTGTCACCTGAATCTTATTTTCTACTTAGCTGTTTCACCCTGTATGTATCTTAATTTTTTGTTTGCTTGCTAGTTGTAGTTCTTTTTATTTTATTTTTACAGAGCTGTTGAAGTAAGGTATTGAAAATTAATTAATTAATTCCACTTTGCACATGAAAAGTATTTATTTTTCTGCATAAATATATTATGCAGTAATTAAAATGTATTTTACCATTCTCCATAAAATACTTTTTTCTGGAAACTGTTTTATGAGAACTATAGTCAGACTTTGTATACTTTTAATTTAGAAAACAAACAAATGAAAAAGATAAAATCTACTTTGAAGAACTTCCATGATGGAGGCATAGTGGCCAGGTGTTATGTTTTATTGACTAATTATTCACCTTTAAAAGGGTAGATTTTTTTATTATTTTTTTTTTTTTAATAATAGTGACAGCTGTGGAACTGGACTCAAGTGGTGTTGTAAAACTTTGTTGTTGAAATTCAATGCCAATTTAGAGAAAAAATATTTTCTATTTCTTTCCTTTTTATTTAGAGATAAGTCTCAAGATACAAGCCTATCAGTACTAACTGTAATCAATTTTAAAAATGTTCATATATTTTAGTAAGGTTATTAGTTGCTTGCCTTTCACATCTATGTTTCTGAATACTGATATGCATTTAAGTCACTGTGCTCACAAACCTTAAGTTTGCATCGACTATTTCAGGTAAGAATCTTAGTTACCTCAGGTAATTTACACAGGAAGCAGATCTTGATATATTAATATTTCAGTCAGTTCTCTAAAGGTATAACATAGAAGTTTTCAAATGTATAAATTAGATGTGAAATCCAGATTATTTGCTATTAATTTACTCTTATCAAGCCATTTTATGTTGTATACTGTATCTTCACCCATTGCTCGTTTCCTTATACACTACCTCAGTTAATATATAATTTTAAAGTTCAGTGTGTTGAGTTTGTTCCTTACAAATAAACATAAGAAACTTCAAAAATATTATTTATAACTACGTATCTCTTCTATATTTCAAAACTATAACTGTATATATAACATATATTCTTAGGGATATCCAGATTTGGAGATTTAAAACATAAGTAGAAGACATTATTGCCTTTCTTTCTTCACCAAGTGAGTGTGTATTAAGCTGTGTAGATATGATAGTAGAAGCAATGCTCTGAGAGATGAAACATTTTGTTGGAAGAACTGAATTATAGAAGGAATTGTGAGAATTTTTTTCTGAATGCAGAATTAGGGCATACTCTATTCAAGCCTCTACAGAAAAATAAATCTCTGTTGCCATATTGTTTGGACCTTTTATTTCTTTGGAACTAAGAATATCTGTCTTCTCAATTCTCAGAACTTAATAGTTCTTGGTAATATTTGTGAAATAGATTTCCCACTCAATAGTTTACCTCTTCTGGACATAGTATGGTTGATATTATCATGCATCTCAATGATGTAGTTTTGAAGCAAGGAAAATTGCAAATGAGTTGGCATATATTATTGCTTTTTTTCTTCTCAATTTGAATACAATAAGATAAGCATAGTAAAATATAGCAAAATAGCTATGCAATACAAACAGGATCTTGTTTCATCAACAGTGCTATATAATCATTTGTTTGGCTTTTAAAAGTCTGCGAAGAAAATGGTTATGAGTATGTTGCTGTTCTATAGGAGCTTATAATCAGCATTACAACACACATACTTTGTGTTAGAAATTAGTGATGGCAATGTTTAGAATTTCTGACAGTCTTCTGTGCCATTCAGTAGAGGTATGTGTATGAAGAAAAGAATTTCTAATCAAAATTTTAATTTTAGGATGACAGAGACAACTGATCTAATTTGCTTTTTGATAACTCTTCACTTTGTTAAATGAATAACTAGTCCAATTATTAAAAAAAAATATTTCTACCATTGCAACACACAAAAAAGTATTTATCACAAATTATCATAAAAGAAAAAAAACTCGCTTATTACATACAGCTCCTATAAGAAAAAAAAAATAAAAGCTATATTTTCTTCTTAGGTTTTCACTAATAAGCAAATTACAACTGCAACAGAAAATCAATTGTGCAGGACTGTCAAAGTAATGATTTTTCTAGGTGCTGTATTATATATATGCATTACGGTGACATCAACATTCAGGAAGAAGGTGTGTTAATCCTTCCTTAGATCCTGAGAACTTTCCTACCTACATATATAATTAGTCAAAATTAAAAACCAGTTTTTACTAATAGTAATGTATACAGGTGAAATTCTATTTTCATTTTTTTGGTGGTGTTGTTTTTGCTTATTTGCACCAAGGAAGGTCCCCCTCCCCAACTCAGGTCAGTTACATTATTTTTTTATAATGGTGATAAATTAATTTTTTTCATGTACATATTTTGATGTGGCTCAATCTTCTGTGTAAAAATTTTGTAGGTTTGTCTCTATATGGAAGACTTTAAGTAGCAAAATCTTGCCTCATAAAGTTTCAGCCCTACAAATATGTAACAGCAATTTCTTCTGGAAATCAAAATGGGCTAGGACATTAGCACCAGGAATATGATTTCGTATGAAAACCAGATCTAATTATTCACTGTTTCTTTCTTTTGGCCCTGAAAAATCTTAGAACATCTATTCCATGAGTAAAGTTTGATACTTCCAACGTATTGTATTGTCAGTGACTGTATTGTAGTTCTCATAAGAAGTTAGAGTTGATTCCTAGTATAGAGGTATTCAATGTCATTATATATTAAGAACCTATTACTTTAACCTTTCCCTAACAGTGCAAGTGGCACAACCTTACAATCTTTGGCTTTTTTTTTTTTTAACATAACATCTGTTTTAAAATAGTCTCAATGTAAATTATGATTGCTTAGAAATGTAAGTAAAATATTCATTCTCATAATCATGATCTGCTACCTTCAGGCGGTCACATGGTAGTAAGAGTTTGGGGGGAGGGAGCTTGTTGATTTCAGGTTTGTTTTTTCTTTTTTACCTTCTGAACAACTGACATATTACTGCAGTAAAACGTATGTGGGGTCAGTTCCTGCTGAATAGTTGTTAGAAACCATGATAACAAAAGTCATTGCACTACAGTTCAGTTTTGACAGTAAAATTTCTGCAACATTATCACAAATCCTCATGCATTAGTGCAATGATCCTTACTATAGTTCTGTATTAGAATCAGAAGACTTCTGTAGCATGTTTGATACAAAAAGTCATGCAAGTCAAGGGAAGTTCTTTTATGTTTTTAGAGAGAACATATTTTCATGCCTTTCTCATGCATGTATCTGACTCTGAGCCCTTTTGGTTATTTCTGCCTTTAGTATTTTACTCACCTAGGATATCTACTAAAAATAATGTACCTGTTGTTTATAAAGGCCAAATGGAATATAAAGTCAGTCTCACAATGGACACTTTTTGGTTTAGGAAATTTATTCCTTCTGATGTAGTTGTTCACAGTCATTGACCTAACTGAAAAATATAAAAGGATGGTCTCATATAAACAAAATACCTGTCTCTCATATTGTGTTTTGCTTAGTCAGTTAACTTATCTGGTGATCTTGGGCCACTTCATATCTTCACAATACTAATAGTCAAAGCATGTATAAAAATATGGCAAAAATTGTTCCCCCATTCCCATTTCCTTACAAATCTTAAATGAGAAATAATGCTTTCAAGGATTCAGTGTGAAAGAAGTGAAAACTATCATAGATGAAATATCAGAATTTTAATCTAGTTTTAAATTAAATGTTTAACCAGCTTTTAGAGCTTGTCTTTTTGCTTTTGTTTTGTTTTGTTTTTTAAATTAAGAACAGAAGACTAGATGGGAGCTACTAAACAAAAATATGTAACTTTTAGTATTTTTAACTGAGGTTCTTTCTTCCTTTAGATTTTTGGTTCTGTTGTAAGGTGACAGAATAGACAGTTTCATATGAAAACATGAGGAAAAAATGTATTTCCAATAAGTTTTTTATTATGACGATTTACTAAAATTCCTTTGAGCTAATTATATTTAAACAATATAAATATCAAGTTAATGTTATAATTAAATTTGAGTCAATAACACAGTAAGTTCAAATGACTCGATCAGAAAATTATTACAACAAGCAACCAAATCAAATTATTAGTTTCATAGCAAAAGGAAGTTATTGAGATAATTTATAGATAATTCAGTCTGCATATGCATCAGATATATCGATGGCTATCAGGTTACAGTTCTGATGCACATGAGAGAAGTGAGATAATACAGTGATTTATTTAGGACTTCAATATTAGTAAGACCCTACAGTCTCCCAGACAAAGGTGTCCCATTAAATGAAGTGAAATCTCTCTGGTTTTATTCTGAAAGAAATGTAGACATTTGATCGTTCACTTAGGCATTTATTTTTAAAAGGGAGTACTCTCTAATGTCTGGAAAGAAAAGATCAGAAAACTGCTTTTTTCCCAGCATAGTCATAGCTATTTTCAGGATACATTTCCCTTTCTTGCCTCAAGGCCACTTGTGGTATCAAGACAAAAAAGATGAATTAGAATATTCCAAGTAGTTGCAATGGCTCAGGTTTCTTACAGTTGGCAGTCTTTAAAACAGACCTTGATTTCACAAAGCCTGAAAGCCTGACTGCAGATGAAATCTTCCTCCAGTTCTCCAGTAACAGGAGTTGGTGCTAAGGAAGTTGTGATGTCAGCTTGTGAGTTAAATGGTATGAGGGAATAAACAAAAGTTATCTTCAAAAATACTTATACTCAAATGCGTCAAATAATTTAATCAGTAGAGTTTTTTCATGTGTTGAGTTGCTGCATATCAGTAACTTCACTTAGGGACAAAAGATCAAAGGAACTAAAATTAACTCATTTCTTCCATTAGCAGCTTTTTACTTCAAAACATAAGCTTCTTTTTCATTATTTCCTAATAGAGTCTACCTTTATTTAAAAAGAACAGTTGGGATTTTTTTCCCTCTACATCCCTCTTCTTCCAGCCCAGGAGAAACAGAATAGGAAAAGAGACTTGGGGAAGCACCTCTTCTTTACTAACCAAAGGAGCATAAATGCTAACATGCCTGTATGCACACATTGCAGGAAAAGTCTTGTCAGAGGCTGGTTAGCTGCTGGGTGAAATCTTCTGTCTTCATGTATCCATAAAAATATTGTTTACCTAGCTTTGGGCAAGCTTTGCAAAATACTTGCCTTAGGAAGTAAACCTTAGCCTGATCCTTGTATTCTGAGGTTTTTGTACTGGGAAATCTATGTATGTGTGCTGACATGCCCCTAATATAGCACTGCTCTGTTCTGTAAGGCTTTAAAAAGAGATATTAGCATTCTTACTGAGTCACAAATTAATTTAATTAAAAAAAAAAAAAAAGCAGAATCAACAAGCAGAATAGCTTCAACTAAATAAATTCAACTCTCTTCCCCTTTTTATTTTCTTTATTTTTTTTTTATTTTCTTTATCTTTTTTACACATAAGGCAGCCAGGTTGAATGGTTCCAGAGGGGTAAACTATTCCCTGAGCGAAGGTTCAAAAGTTATCCATATCTTTTCTGCTTTATGTGTTAATTTCTAACCACATGGAGCTAGTAGTTTGAGATATACATTCTTATTAGCTGCATACATTCCTGTTCATTCACATTTACTTCAAACTTACATTAAGAGCATCATTAAGGTCACAGTGCTATAGCTTATTCTTGCAAATACTTTTTAAAATATTTGATGTCAAAATAGCTTGACTTAGCATTCAATAACTGCCCAAAACAACTTGTAGCAAACAACAAAAAAATTTCTCTAAATCAGTAAAAATGATGCTTTTACATTCCCTTTTAGCTCACAAACTGAGTTATTAGAATCTTTTGGGATAGTAAAGCACACCCACAATGTAACTTGTGCTAAATGCTTTACTAGGGGTTCTTATGATAAAGTCTTATTAGCCCTACATTTTCCATGCTTATACACTTGAAAAACTAAAATATTCTTAACAGTTTAACATATAATATTCTAGAACCTGGGGGTAACTTTGTATTGCATACCAGCTGTCAAGATTTCTTGAGTGACACATTAAATTGTCATAGAAATAGGAAGTCTAGATGTCATAACATTTTTTCATTTTAACAGTTATTATTTCCACTTTTCATTACTTCTCACAAATGTAGATCACTTACCAAATTGTTATAACCCTTGAATCTACCAGAGATCTTAGGCAATATATTTCAGCATAGAAACACGACATTTTGGTATTTTGGGGAAGGGGGGGTGAGATAGGAGAAGGTATTCCCCTATTTGGTTTCACAAAAGTTTTAACATTTTTTTTTCAATGTGGAATGAGAAAAAGAATTTCCAACAGTATGCTGTCCAGCTCCAATCCTACTACACACTCTATAATTTACCATAGTTATCTAATTCATTTACTAGAGGATTCATAAAAAAGAAGAAACTTATACAGACAATGTAATTCTTTTTAAGCAACCATCTCAAGGAAACGATGTAGCTGTCAGCACTCTTTTTTTGTTCAAGTTTGTCCACATAAATAATAACCTCTCTTGTGAGAAACACAGGTAGATTTGACTCTCATCTGTCAAGGATAGGAAATACCACAGGAAGAGACACCTCTTATGGCTACCAGACATGTTATTGACT
This sequence comes from Florisuga fusca, assembly GCA_038090715.1. Taxonomy (NCBI): domain Eukaryota; kingdom Metazoa; phylum Chordata; class Aves; order Apodiformes; family Trochilidae; genus Florisuga; species Florisuga fusca. The sequence goes on from JAAWXA010000005.1 coordinate 17,915,550, forward strand.
AATTTTAAGATTAATTTACAAATGAGAGATGGTTTAAATACAAATTTCAAGTGAGAAAGTGGGATCACTTTATCCTTTGAAACACAAGTGTGGAAAGAAACTGATGCACAGTATGAATCACTATAGCTTTCCAAATTATTTTCACAAGGGCACAGAAAATAGTCTAATACAGATTTAGTTATAGGCACATCAGCATTATGACAACAAGGATCAACCTCTTATGAAGAAAAAAACCTCTTACAACAAAGTCACTCAATGGATTTAGACTCTTTTGGTATATGTCATACATCAGTCTGTTCTGGCATTCAGTGCACCACTTCAGACTGATGTGCCTTCACTATATATCACCATCCATGGCCTGTTTTGGAGATAATAGAATCACAAAATTGAAGAATCATAGAACAATTCAAGTTGGAAGGGACTTTTAAAGATCATCTGGTCCAACGCCCTGCAGTAAGCAGGCACATCTTTAATTAGGTCGTGTTGCTCAGAGCCCCATCCAACCTGACCTGAAATGTTTCCAGGGACGGGCATCTGCCACCTCTCTGGTCAATCTGTTCCCATTATTATGGGAATATTTTCACTATTGTCACAATGTTATCAGTATTGTTCATTAAGAGCTGTTCAGCTTCACATCTGAGCATAAGAATGAAGGACCACCACAGAATATGCAAGAATAGTTCAGTGATGTCACAGTGAGGGCAACACCTTACCACTATCAACTGTTGAACTGCAAGCATCCATGGAATTGAGCAGGGAAGAGCAGATATGCCATTCTGCTCTCCCAGCAGTCTTGAAATTATTAATATGGAGATTCAAACAAGTCACTCTCCTTAGAAAAATAGAAGAATCAGGGGGGATCTCTCTTGATAATAACAAGGAGACTGGGCAGTAGCTCTTGGACAGCATTAAATTAACAAGGTGGAGGACACAGTAAGAGCATACAGAATTGTGTGGAAGGAATACCTGAAGAAAAAAAAAAAATCATTTTAACCTTTGTGCCTCTTCAGCTTTCTGATGAAAATCCCTGACCTAAGAAAACAAATAAAGCTATAAAATCAGGGAGTTAATAATCTTATAGCCTCACAATTAGCCATTTACTGACAGTGCTTTTCTTACCATATGCAAGATTAGTCACTAAGGTCTGAAAGGTGTCCAAAAAAGCTGATTTTGAAGTGGCAGAAATTCAGAGAAAAGAGGAGGTGGATGTGCTGCTTTTGCCAGTGAAGATCTAGTTCAAGCCTTTGCTAGAGAGACTTACCACTAAGTATCCAACTACTGATGTCTCCCAGGAACAGTAAAGATGAGAGGCAGGATGGGCCCCCAGAAGAACAGTACAAGTTTGCCAGCATTGCTGATACTGATTCCTGCTGATAAAACAATATCTGGTGTGAATGAGGGTGTCCATCATGTTGTTCTGATTCCTCCACAATTTCTTGGTGACAGTGAGTCCATTTACTCTTCAGTTTTAGCAGGCTTTGCCACTGGCACTTATTTACCATGCTAGGAACTTGGTTCCTGCTCCCTTGGGAAATTTAAAAGTAGTATCTAATGATGGGATTTCTGAGGTTAAAGTGTCTGGACTGCAGCATTAATGAGTCAGCTGCACTATTACATTACATTAACTGTAATTATTTACAGGTAAGTAAACTGTATCAGAGGCTAAAATAAAAGCTTATGCTGCCAACACGTATAGCAGAGCTTCCAAGTCAATTTTTAGTTAGAAACTAATACCAAGAATTCTTCAAATTTGTTTCAGCCTAATCTAAAATTAAAATTGGAAAACAAAAATAGTTTCTGAAAATTATCAGTGTGTTTGTTTTGATTAAAAAATAAAGGGGGGGGAGGGGCTGGATATTTGGAAAACAATAGGTGGACCTGGAGTAGGCAGAGGAAGGTGGAGTTCTTCCTCATTTAAATGTCAGTAATTTGGATGCTCGCTATCCCCCAGATTCAAGTATCTTGTTAATATGGTTGAAAAAAAAAAATTCCTCTTTCCCAAGAATACCCCTGAATGACCAGATTACAAATTATCCTTGTTGAAATCTGTCTTGGTTTCTCACTGTATTGTTACACACTGTAAATTATTATTTTTGAAGGAGACAAAAAGGATTAAATAATCATTAGGGAGTTCATCTAACAGGAGGACCTTGTTCTGAAAGAAATTTTCAGTAAATTTTGCTAAAAGTAGAAGTTTTTTCAGTAATGCTGAAGAAAGCAACCCCAGAATAATGTGTGTCCCAGATCTGGGCATTCTGCTGAAGGATATGACAGCATTCTTCCAAACCTCTGCTCCAAGGTGGTGAGAATGTGAATTTAAGTCTTCCATTTCTCGAGTACCCTTAGCCCTGATATTATCCAGCTGGTGGAGAGCAGTCCCTCCATGACTGTCAGGGTTCAAGCTTTTATCCCTGCATCACTGCATGAGACTTGTGAGGCTGCCAGCAGTCACTACAAGCCACTTCTGCTTCTTTTGGCACTTCTGCTGAAACCTGGCCCACACAGTAGAGCTGAAAGCTTTTTCCTTACTCTCTGGATCTAGTGAGGATGTGGTGGGACACTGGAACACTTGTTCAGGTCTCCCAGAGGCCTGGTTTGTAGTGTAATTCCCTTTCAGTGAAGAGTACCTTTGTCCAGCTCCTTCAAATTTTTCTTGTCTGAGATCTGGTTGACTCTATAAGAGCACTCCTTCAGAATATAAAAAGTAACAACACAGATACAAATAATGTTAACTAAGAAGAAAAGAAAAAACTAAATTTACTCTATTTGCACTGCAAATACCTGAAATGTTTTTTTCAGGGTTCAGCTTTTTTACATGCCCCTATCTCTTTACCTTACGTTCTAGAGTCACCCTCATATTTCAAAACTTAAGGAAGTTTAGATGGATTTCCTTGAAACTATCAGAACACATGACCCAGGAGAATAAGTAAAGCTTTATTAGAATAAAGCTTTTTTTCAGTACCCAGAATTTACCTTGTATAGTCAACTGGATAGTAAACAGCCATTTGCTTCAATGAGGTGTGAAACTCTTGCATCTCCCTTTGGTGGCTATTTGACATTTTTTGTGAAGGATATATCTTTCAATCAATCTGACATGCTGTGTCAACCTTCAAATTAAAAAAACATACTGACATTTAAACAATTAAGTTGTTTGTAGCCTGGTGTTGCTTCTTTATTGAAATCAGACATGATGGCAGTGAGCCATTCTGTTGTGACAATGGTTTCAGAGTCAGAGATCCTCAGCTTCTTTGGCAAACTGACCCAGTACAGACAAGAGTGGGGAGTGACAGGGGAAGTGACAGCATTTATTTGAGGCCAGAAATGACAGAGTGAGGATGCACAATTTCATCACAGTAAGTGACCCACTGAAGAAACTCCAAAGTGTGGATATTATCCACCTTTCATGGAGCCATTCAGAATATGGTTCCATGGTTCCATGACAGCTTCAGTGAATATAAATTATTGCAGCTGCAGTCTAGCTCCTCCCTCGTTCTGGCATGCTGCCTGGGCTGGGTACCAGCTTGGAGGGAGAGCTGATATGGCAGAATGCTGGCCTGGCAACCCAGATTCATCTGCAGCCACACCTACACCCCAAATGACAGCTCTGCCAACTCACTTGCCTGCATGCCCCCTGCACCAGACAAGCCCAGATGCACTGCCAGGCATCAGGCAGATGCTGCAGCCCTCTCCACTCTGGCTGATAAATTCACACCCTCTTGTGGAGCTGAAACTTCACATACTCTCATACCTCTTTTTAAAATAGCGTTTATGTAGCCTTTTTCGTAGAGCAATGTAGGTAGATATTTTCAATCTGACCTACCAGGTACACTCAAAAAGTGTAATTCCATCAATTTGAAGACACAAAGATGTCTTTATGTGTTTTGGTTATAAAGTTAATATAGAATTAAAATATGCCAATTTGTCTCAAGACAAATAATCTTAGAGATGACTCTAAGTAGTCCCTTAGAGTAGTAACCCTGTAGAATTTTAGGGTTGTATTAAGATAAATATTTTAATAGAAATTAAACAAAAAGAATATAAGGCAAACCACTTGCTTGGCTGAATAAATTATTGCCCTAATTATTATATTATATTACTATAGTAATATTATAATATCAATAAAAATATAATATGAATAAAAGATTGTTATATTTTTATAATGCCCTGATCAAAGACATCTGTAAGAGAGGAGTGTTCTTGCCACAAGATGAGAGGTAAATGAAAAAATGAACCGGGTTAAAAATTAACTTCTTTAGGGAGCAGCACATTGTTTCATGCTCTTGGGTATGAATTCCTGCAAATCACTAGGGATAAACCTAGAGGTTTTGGGATCCATTGGAATAAATACATCGTAAATAACTTCAATTTATCTATTTTTTTTTAAAGAACTGCTTACAGTTTCTGAAAAGGATTTGCTGTATTGAAGAGTGAAAGACTGAAAAAAAAAAATAGCATGGGAATGAATAATTATGGTATGAAAAAGCACCAAAACTGTTCTAATTTCCAGAGATAAACTGTGTTGATACAGCTTTACTATCCATTTCCCAGTAACCCAATGTAATTTTATTAGTTGTAATATGTTTTACTACTAAATCTAACCATTCTTGACATTGATTTCAGTGCAATTTGTGTAATAGGTCAAGTAAAGTGGTGCTTATTGACTGCTGATTGTATATGTTTTTCCACCTGAAGTGTTATTGTTAATTGACATGCTCTTTCATTTTCCTGAGATAATTTTCACTCTATTTGAATAACTGCCTGAAATTCCTCCTTTGTTAACTAGGTCTCTTTCATGGCAAATATCAAATATAGTTTTGAAAACCAGATCAATTTGAGACACTAATTTATTCTTTCAACAACAGAACATTAAAATAATCATATTCAAGATGGTTTGTCAAACATAATTTGCCTTTAGTGAATATATGCTGTCTCCCCCTAACTGAATCACCCATTTCTAAATGACTTGTAATCCTGTCCCATAGCATTATTTCTAGAAATGGTCTTGCAAAAGAATTCTGATAACACTAATGGCCTGAAGTTTTCTGAATACTTTTTTCTATCCTGACATATTGCAGAATGCTCTACTGCAGCTCCTAAGTGATTACAGATCTTATGTTGCCAGACTCTTTATCTCAGTTCTTGGAAATTATAGAATCCTAAGAAAGGCTACCTAATTATGTCCTGTTGCTTTCTGTTATGAAGCTGTTCTCTGGTATTTCAAAGATTGCCTTCATAATTTTTTTTTCTATTTTTTTTTCTTTTTTTTTTTAAATTTTGAACATGGTGATGTGAATGGTACTTTCTGTCAAGGATGCATACCTAGTTTCCTTCAGCCAATGTGAGTAAATTGGCCAAAAAAACCCCCTAACATTTTAAACAATCACATTCTGATTTCTGCATTGTTGAACTAGCAGATGATACACTTTCCTCTTGTTCTTCTATTGAGAAGTCAAGTGTTGATCCCTCTATGGTCACACTTGTGTGTGTTTCTCCTTTAATGTGGTTCTCAGAGTTGCTGTACACAGACAGAAACAAAGAATCCAAGAAAAAAAAATCACTTCTTGAAATGTCATCTTGGATGTTCCTCTCTTATCCTTTTGTAGATAGAGCATAGGTAGAAACTGCTACCTTCATTTTGTTTCTGCACATGAATTCCTGTATTTCAGGTCCACTCAAACACTAAGTACTTTTTGTCATCCACCCAGTCTCCTTTCCCAGTGCTCCCCATTCTCTCTCATTCTGTAGAAGGCAGAGAAAGCAGTTATTCACTGCCATTTAAAAAAAAACAAACCCAAAGAAAAAAAAAAAAACACAACCCAAAACCAAAAAACAAAACCACCCGAAATCTCAAGATTACATAATCTAAAATAAGATTTATACTAAGGATTATTATCTGACTATGAATCTGTTGACTTCTGCATACTTTGGAAAAAATATTTTTAGATAATTGTCACTAATCTTGCTAAAGTCTGTACATGTTTCCCAGAGTCAGCTCCACAAGGAAACATCCTTCCTGAGTACTTGTGTCTCATACATCCTTCAGAGGGCACACAGAGCCACTACAAGCCTCATGAAAACGTAGGGCAGAGGAGTGGTACCCAGCACTCTAGGAGAGGGTTTTAAACCAAAGATTAGCTTTTTAAATCCTTTGGCTTTAAATCACTGTGAACACTGTATAATTTCAGTGCAAATTCCAGGCTGATTACTTTAAAACAGTGTGGAAAATAATCTCATCCTACTCGTAATTCTGTCCCCAAGTTTTCATTTTACTGCAAGACAAATGCCAGGAATTGTATGGACTTCATTCGTGCACCAAGGTCTTATGCACACCAAATATCCTCTGTGGGCACAGTACATTTTCCTTTGTCATTCACCATATCCTTGCTCAGCTTTCCTCGAGCCAGCTGTGTACATGAGAATAACACACAGCATACACAGATACCTCTGTCTGGACTTCTCTAAAGAAGTGGATTTGCAAAGCCCTCAGGGACCTAGGGGGGTTATGACAAAATGTCAGATAGAAAGAATCCAGCTTGATTCACTGAACAACAACTGTTGGTAACAGTTAAGAAAAAAAAAAGTATTTTTATTTGCATACTCAATACACTTGTCCCCAAAGTCAATGAGTGATATAAAATACTGACTTGCCACGTTATTTTCCAGAATTATTATTTACTGTCTAATATCCTTTGTGGATCTGCTGCAAACTGCAGTTTTATAGAACAGAGGACAAATTCCTCATCCTGAGATAGAACAAAAAAAAATTCACCAGCACTCCTGGCAGAAATCTCTATCATGTTACACAAGCTAATAATATGTAAATGTTTGGAAGGTATGGTTTTTTGCCACCATATTATGCATCTACATTTTTTCTATTATTTTCTTCCTATGTGTACATGAAAACAGAAGTAGATGCTATATCATATTTTACATATATATATGCCAGCTTTCTAGAAATTATATTAATGTCAGACATCAAATTCAAGCTAAGCAAAATATCAAACTTTGTTTACTAATTTCATAATCTTTTCTTTTAATATCCTGTCTTGGTTCTCTAGTTATAACATAGATGCACCTAAACTTCACTAGAAACATTTGCCATTAGCTTCTAAAAAAAATTAAATTTGAGGATAATCCTACCTCCAGAGCTTATTCTGTTCCTGGCCATTGACTGTGACAGTGAAAGGCTCATCTGAAAGCAGTGGAGCATCCCATCTAAAAGCATAAAACATATTACATTTCATGAAAAAGCTAATTCAGATTGTTTAATTCTGGTAATATTGCCTCTGTCACCTTCAAAATCAAAATGTTCTTTCCTGTTATTATAAAGAAAACAACGAAATTGCTTAAAAACCCATTTGAATACACAGCTGCCTTATGTTGCATACTAATTTGATTAAAAATGCTTGTGCCTCACCAGCATTTTTTACATAAAATACACTGGTGAATTAAACAAAGAAATATAAATGTATTTTTGCAATTTTTGATGATAGATTATATTATAGTGTCCACAGTACCCCTGGACTGAACAAAGATCTCAATGCAGTATTGGAAGATGCTGAACTGAATGTCTTGCTGTATTTGTTTGCTCAATGCTTTGGGCACTGTGCCAACCTCATTGCAAGTAACTGCATTAGTCGAGTGTATCCAAATTATTACAACACGGCGTCCATCCCAGTTACTGCTGCTGAAGCATTTTCTGAATCTTCACATCACTAGAAACATTTATTTGAGGGGAGAGCTTTTGCATAATTTGAGGACAATTTTGATTTTAGACAAAAACTTCACATCACATTCAAGTTGCTTGTGTTACTAGGTATTCCAAAAAAGAATAATTAAGAAGTAATTGCATTACTTTTGTTTACCTATTATGAACACCTTGCTTTAAGCAGGGAGATGATGTGGCAATAGAATGAAGAAAAGAGGAGCCAGAACCGGTATCATTGTGCTTATTTTCTTCTGATATGAATAATACTGCCAATAGTCATCTCACATTCTTCTGTCTTCAGTTTGCAAGCTTAACTCCTTAATTCTTGGTCTAGACAATGATGTTGCACTAAGTCTTTGAGGTTTCTCTTTGCCATGCTTTCATAAGAGAGGTGGCAGATGGCATGTATATCTTTTAATCTTTTCTCTCCAAGAGGACGTCCTCCTCCTAGTGGAGATGTCCAGTCTTTCTTACTGTAGAAATGCTTGTGCTAAAATATGTGCTAAAATATGTGTTACAGAACGTGAGGCTCTCCTGTTCCCACATTTTCATTTCAGGACAACTCAGGTTAAGGTAGTTGGATAGGGTTCAAAAAAACCAAGGAATACTGATGTATACAGCCCTTGCTGCCTCATTTCTTGCATTTGGCCACTTTTGTGGCCAACAACATTTGTGTTATTTTGCTCATCAAACACTTGGTCATGAGGCAGAGTTCTGACAGGAGAGATGTATTTGAGCTGCTTGGTAGCTACATGACACTGAAGAGATGCAGTCAGATTGTCCCTGCTACATACAGCTGGGCTAGCAAGGCAAAGAAATCTCCCTCCCCTTTGGTCTGGAATTGGTATTTTTCTTCTCTCTGACAGTGAGCAGCAGTATCTTTCGAAATTATCTATCCCCAGTGAAACCAGATTGCAAATTGCCACACAGTGATATGCCTTTAAGCTTTTATTCTGGACTCCAGGTCTATCACTGGTCTGTATTTTATTAAGCCCCTTGGTTGGGAATAAAAATCCATGCCCCTTCTACCAACGTGTATGGTTACATTTGTTGTAGCTGATAGTTTTGTCTTGTGCAACATATTGTCCAATTGAGTACATATTATCATGCTATGAAAGTCTAAATTATCATCAGCCAAACTTCATTAGAGACAGGAAGTTGCAATATTAAAAAGAAAATACTTTGTTATGTTGAAAAGCAAAAATTTCTAAATTTTCCATCTGTGAAAGTTTTTGAAGACACAGACTTTGAAATTCTGACATTTTACTTTTTCCTCATATGAAAAACCTATTTTGACATAGACAATGTATTGCAATGTTGTATTTGTAATATGTTGTTAGATTAAAAGTTCATGTGAATGTTTTCATACACTGAGATAACTTATCGCTAAGAGACCATAGAGATTTAAATTTTCAGAAATTGACAAAACTTAATGAGAAAGTAAAAATGGCTTTAGGAAATTGTTTTCTGTAGAAAAAATCCTCTAATACATAAATTTTGGTGGAAAACTGAAATTTGAATTTTTTTGCATCTCATTAACTACTGTGCAATACACATTTTTTGTTGTTGATGTTGCTTTTAGTAATAACTGAATGCTGATTTTACAGTGAAAAACACGAGTAAAAAAATAATGTAGAAACTTAAGCCACTGCCCTCTGTATCAGTTCCAGAACCTTTTCAGAAAATGCTCCCTCTTTGTCTCACTAGTATCAGTCCAAAAATCACAGGTATTAATGGCAATGAATAAAGCAGTCCTGATTTTTGATGCACAAACAAGTTATTGTCCATCAGCAGCACACTCTTAGCTGTCTGTGTGCACAGTTCAGTAAATAGCAGCATGTACCAGCAGTATTGTAAATTATCCTGCTATGGGTGAGGGATACATGATTTCCCAGTCAGGTGTGGATGCATCTGCAATAGGGATAGATGGGAAGAATTTATGCAGATATGCAAACCATTTGACTAGAGGCATAAATACCATGTCTTGTGTAGCTATTCATAGGTCTGTACGGGCTCTTAAGATACACAGTGGTATTTCTGTGCCCACCTTAAATTATCTCACATTGAGCACTCGTTGCAGACTGAAAGAATGCACGGTGACTAAACAGCAGAGAAGCTGATGCATGGTAACCTCTCCATGTGTCAAAGCCCTCTGACAACTTGAGTTTTACATATGCTTTTCCATCTTTTACATTAAATCATCAATCTGTCAGTGTTGTTTTTCCCATGTCAAAAAATTAAGCTGTTGAATGATCAGAGACTACTTTTATTTTATTTAGGTAGGAACGAACATTTCTGGAAGTTTCTTAGATTTTTGCAAGGTTTGGGGAAAGAATTAAAGGTGGAGTTGATTTATCATGAAGAATAGCTAACTTAGCTTTGTTTTGCATCAGATTATGCTACGTTCATGCTATTGATACATACATTTTCGAAAAAAAAAATAAATTGCTCATTCAACAAGAGCTCATGGCTCTTTAATAGCTTCCCTGAGCAATCTGAAGTGATAGATATATAGATATGTAGATATATAGATATATAGATATGCTTTTTAAACTCTTTAAGTATGGTCTGCCTGACTCCTCACGGGGTTAGTAATACCAGGTTTTGTATGTGGTCAGAGTAACCAAGGCAGCTGTACCCTTTTAAGTTCTCTGAAGCACTTGGGGTGCTCACACTCCCCAGTGCCAGTGTGTGTGTGTGTGTGTGTGTGTGTGTGTGTGCAGTTTACTCAAATGCCTGGGGAAGGCAAGCAGCAGTGACAGGCTTTCTGTCAGAGAGCAGATCTGAGAGACACACAGGTAGAATGCAGATAACCAGCTTGTTGTCAGGTTCACATTTTGACATTCATCAAGAAGCCTGACATTATTTTCTAACATTTGGAAGATTCTATACCCACCATTGCATTTTTTCTTTTATGGGGGAGGAACAAAGGCTTAGGATAATTGATTTCTCCCTAGTGCCATGTGGAGCATCCTCTAAAGGGGATTATCGTTGTTTTCTTTGTCAATATTTTGTGAACATATTTTGTTCCCAGAAAGGAGGTGTTGTGAAGAACAACAGAGACCACAAAGAAAGAGATAAGCCTGTATCTCCTTCCAGAAGGATTTCATCTGCTACGCTTCTGAAATATCTACACAGGAACACATAGGAGCACGAACAGGAGTTAATTAAAGATACTAATTCCATGTACAGAAGATAAAATATGTTTCCCTTTCTTTCCTCATCCATTTTCTTCTATTTAGAAGAGGTGAGCAAAGTATAGCAAACCAGCCATTAAGAGAATCTCTATGGTACTTGAAAGATCTTTAGCTACTCTGAACCTCAGTGTGAAACCCAGATTCCTGCAGCCATAATTTCCTTCCAGAATTAAATGAAGAGACAGTTCTAGTTCAGAATTATAGCTAGAATGCTGTAATTTTCTAAAGTATCACCCATGACCATTAAAAGTGCTGTCATCCACTGAATAGTGACTGACAATCAGTTCATTGAAGTCCAGCTGCTGCTTTAAGTCTGGTATTGGAACATGCAATCTGGGACACTGGGGCAGCTACCCTGCAAGGGTATTTTATTAAATTAACAGCAGTGAATGGTGCATAAAATTGTCACTAAGAGAAATTTATTATAGTATGATTTTATTCTCACATTATTCTATGTGGGGTGCTACCCCAACAGAGTTTCCAATTCAGTAGTAAGCCTGAAGCCAGGGGTTTTATCAGCAGTGTGTCAAAGGGTGCCTGGCTCTCATTCATCTATAATTTACTCTTATTACACAAGATATTTCTATTTTTCTGCACTAACAGTTGTATATTTTCTAATGAAGGTTTAAATCAGCTGGGAACCAGGGTGTAAATAGCGTTTCAGTTTTTTGTGCCAAATATGGATTGTTTGTCTTCCTGTTAGTTATGGATTGTGAGTGTATTATTGCTGAAGGAAAAAATTTGGGGGGTTTATTTTTCTTTCATGTATTTATTTATAATCTAGTATAAATTATGGGAACTTTCTGAGTCCTCAAAATTAATTGTATCACTTAGAAACAATGTTGGAGGTTATTAAAAGAAACATACAAACCTACTTAGCCTTCCTAGGTCAGCTTTGTGCTTTATTTAACTTGTGTAAGTAACTTAGAGTATCTTGGTGTTTAGCATTACTAGCTGGATCTAGACAAGAGCTGAACGAAAGATTCCATAATGGCATTTTCTTCTACAGATAATATTAAAAGTTTGGAAATTTCTCCAAAGATTTTAAGCTGTATCTGGTTCATCTGGTGTGTTCATTGTGTCTGACTGCAATGTTGTATGTTCCATGACAAGTGGTTATCAAGTGCTACCTACCTGCAGAACTGGACTTCTCAGGATTCACATACAGACTTCAGTCCTTCTTTTTCCATGTCTCTGGTAACGTACTAAATGGATTCAATGTCTTTCCCAGCCTTGTTGTGTATAATTTCCCAGCTAGTTGTATATAATGATGGAGACCTTGATGTAAATCCTCCTTGCTACATTCATTGCAGCCTTTCAGGATGATGTTCCTGTAGTCATGTAAACTCTTGAGGTGTTGGTCAGTACAGAGTTGGGCCTGACTATGTTCCAGACTTTGTCCCTGAGCTTCATGGTGAAGGTTGCTTTCTGCTCATACTACCAGCTGCTGAAGTATCACTACCAGCTGCTGAAGTATCCTAAGATTACATCTGAAATTACCAAGTGATTGTATGTTTTGCTATGATGTACCCTGCCGCTGTTATTTATGTATTGCCTCTTTTTGTTAGCTACTGATAAGAGAGAAGCTCTTTGCTTCTGTTCTATTTTCTGGGCTTTTGGTCCTGGGAAATTCCTTATCTATAAAAGCTGTGATCAACCACATCTTATATTTTAAAATTCTAATTGTCAAAAGATAATAATTTTTTTTCCCCTGGAAATTCTAGTGGATCAGCCATCAATGAATCAACAGTGCGGTTCTGTCTTCTAGAAATCCTTTTAAGTTGTGTCACCTCTACTGAAAGTACTAAGGAGTTATTCTAATGCTTACAAAACCCCTTCTTCTTCAACATAAAAAAAAAAACAAACAACAAACCAAAACAAAACAACAACAAACCAACCAAAAATAGAACTTCCTTACCCTTTAAGCAATACTTTTCCTGAACATGCCCGCCATTCTATGTATAAACATGCCTAACCTTGTATAAGATGTCTGCCTCCTGAAAGTGTCTTACCATTATTGGAAGTCTGAGAATGAATTCAGAAAGCAAATTATATTTGTGGAAAGTATTCTGAATGAAATAAATACTTAAACAAGCTGAGGGTAGCTGATTAAGAAATCTTTTTCTTTGCAAAATGGCAGTTTTTCAGAACAGAATTCTTCACAGAATCTTTGACAGGAACATGCTCTTAGGGCTTAGGACAGTATTTCTGCTCATTTTGGGTTGCTTAAAGCCAGTTTGGACTGGGGACTGCAGTATGTGTCTCAAAAACTCTAGATGGGTTTTCTAAGGTTACAATATTGAATGCTTATGGTTGTATTTTTATTGTTTTCCTTTTTTTGAAGCTTCACTGGTGACTTTCTAGTGCCTGAAAATAGCCATACCCACTCTGAATCAATGCAGTAGAGACAACCTGCAGATGAGTGCCATAGCCACCTGGTGGTTGATTCTTATGGCACAATGTTACCCTTCTGTTAACCACACTCACTAGTTTTTCGCATGTCACCCTCATATAAAACAGAATATTTGAAACTTGGAATAAGCTTGTGGCACAGGAGGATGCTTTTCAGCACATCTCTAGTGCTAAATTTTGTCCTAAGGTGAAAGTCCACCCTTTTTAACATGTAAAAATTCTGAATTTTTCGCTGTCAATGTATGTATTCTTTTAGCAGAAAGTAACATTTTAAAAGCTTCTCAGTAGCTCTGCAAGTCAAACATTAAAGTTTAAACGCTGGAGAGTATTAATCAGTGCAACTATTTTGCTGGATTGATAAGTACAATTTAAAGGAATATATCCAAATGACGGGTATGATACAGCATTGCTATCAATTTTTATGTAATGAAGAAGATTAAATGAGTCCTTGCTAATGCATTATTGGTATGTGAAGAACAAGAAGAAACAAATCGCACACATTTTCCCACTTAATTATTGTGCTAGGCACTCATTGTCATATCATTGACCTGTATGGTCATGCCCAAGTTAATCATGCCTAAACCTTTTCTCAGTGGGAAATAAGCTTCTTCACTTCCTGTCTTGCGGGAATATCAACTAAAACTCAGTCACATATGCCCATAGCCTGATCCCTGCAGCCCAGCGTAACCATCGTCTCCAGCAGGGAAACTGCAGTCTGTGGCATGCCCGTGAGAACTGGTGTCAGAAACCCATCACTTCCTCTGTGCCTTCCTTCAACTCCATTCAATCACTTGCTACATTAAATTATACCAACCCCTCTTTGAAAAAGTGCTCCCCTCCTTTTTTTTTTTTTTTTTCTTTTTTATTTTTTTTAATTTGTTGTTATTGGTGGTGGTGGTGGTTGCAGGGAACTGTTTTGTCACACGGAAATAGAGTTTATGTGCAGTGACAGCCTAATAAGCCAGCAACTTTAGTCGCTTATTAAAGTCAAGCATGTGTCTTTGTTTCATGTTGCTAATGATGTGGAACCACCGAGGCCCGAGTATATTTCGTCTGGACGGTGTGGGAGCGAATGCTGAGAGCTCATTACTTGGCTCCCCATTGGAATCCTGCAGGCTTCTGCTCATTGAGGAGACTGTGGGGGCTTTGACAGAATTATTATACTGAATATTTTTAGACTCATTAACTATATCACCAAAGCAAAACATCTCTTCCTTAGATGCAAATGGCTGCAGCTACTGTGGCTTTGCTTTAGTTATTGCAGAAAAAAGGATGAAGCTTGAAAACAACTTAGGGAAAGGATTTTCATGCCCGAATGTTTGAATTTGTAACTTATATTGGGAATGTGTAAGGCTTTTTTACCACGTTTAAGCCACAATGTCTAAGTGCCAGTTAAAAATGCATATATTCAGTTTCATGTAGCAAGCGGTGCTCAGTCCTATAAATTTAGAAAGTGCTATTGAAGTACACAGTAAAATAGGAGCTTTTGGAATTCTGCTTTCTGTTCCAGAGCGAAAAGATTTAAATGTAAAAAGCTCATGTTAAAATAATTATAGATGCTTGAGTTAAGCCTTCAAAGGTAAAGAAATTCAGAGTTAAGGCTAAAAATTCTGACTTTCCTTTAACCTAAGTGCTGGAACATATGTACTGTGCAGTATGAAAAATCATACTCTTCTCCAAGCTGTACAATTCCTACCTACAAAGTGATTTAAAGATGAAGAGTGAGACAAAAAATTTAGCTTAGGTCTGAATTTCCTTGCTATGATGGGTTTAAGTTGGTTCTTAATGTTACTTTATTGTAGCTTTTTGTGGTTTAATTGAGACTTAAGATGTACTTGAAGAAAAATATGAATACCTTAAAATTAATTCTTCAGAGCAAAGGACAGAAAATTGCATTTATGGCTCCATTTGTTGGAAAAGTGAAGCTGGCTGTGAACTGTACATGATTTCACCTTCTACGAAATTTTATTTTGATTTCTTGATGGAGATCTTCTATATGTTGCTAGAGTTTATCTTCTACAAATTATGAGGTTGAGTAATTGCCTAAGTATATACATGCTTAAAAAGCTTGAGACAAGTGTTGTTTCTCGTTATGTGTACAGGGTTTCAAAAATTACTGTAGGTGAAAAAACCCAACTATTTTGATTCCTTGGAAGAAAGACATTGCTTTTATTTGTGGTTCATTTCCTGCTGTAGTATTCGCTGACAATAGTGACACCGTCTTTATACATCAAGAAGTTCTTCTTTCTGTGACTGCCAGGGACTCTGGAGGGAATACTTCATATCTGAAACATGTTTCCCTTTGGGATTTCACCACCAGAATAACAGTTTTGATCAGCAGCCCATTAATAAAACTTTTTTTTTTTTTTCTTTTTTTCTTTTTTTTTTTCCTGGAACTATAAAAGGAATAGTTAAAAATTTGACAGATAAAGTTACAGTGAAATGAAGCTAAATTTTACTGTCCCACAAGCAGTTATTTTTTAACAGGAGTAAGGGGAGTTTTTCAAGTTAAACTCAGAGTAGGTGGAAGTTCAGAGTGGACAGGCAGTATGGCGTTTTCATTTTGAGATCTTGCAGTTCCTGTTCTTACCAGTTTGTGGCACAATATTATTTAATTTAGATGCTGGGCAAAGCTTTGAAACTCCAGTGTCTTATTCTAGGTACCTAAATCTTTAAGCACCTAGATAATAATAGCGCAATACTTACCAGGGAAACTCAGTGTTTCTGAAAGATGAGATTATAACTATGGGTCCCAGTAGGGGAGCCAACTCTAAAACCAATGGCCATGGTTTTGTTCATTAAGTAATGCACTCTTCCTTTAAGCTGCAGATGACTGTTGAAATTCAAATGTAAATACTTTATCAGGAAAATTCTCACCTGCAGAACCAGTTCACAGTTGCGATTTCAGCTGTTTTGCAGTAAAAATAGCCTGAAGCCAACACACCTGTCAGCATACAGAGATGATCCACGGGAAATAAAACAGACTTGAGCTGTAGGCATGCAAATGCAATTGTTTCATTTCCTTCATAGAGGATCATAATCAGATTGGTTGATGTAATAGTACTATAAACAGATGTTCATGAACAGTTATTGTATTTACAATCTTATATTTATCCTAAATTAAAATCTCTACACATCCATATTTTAATGCTGTGAAGCTGTGCCCTTTCAGTTTGGGAGAGAAAATGGATTGGTTTTTTGTTGTTTTGTTTTACCTTAAGAGATATGTCCTGAGGTGAGTAAACACTGGTAGCAAACATGCAGTACTCTGTTGGAGAATCTGAATTAGAGGAGTCTTTAAGTCTTGTTAAAATGCATTCTTGAGCTATATGATAAGTATTTATCAGATTATATGATATAAGAAACTAATTTTGCTACAGTCCTGGTGACTGTATTTCAGCCAGCTCTGTGTTACAAATTTTGGTATGTCCAATGACACACAGATTTTTAGTTATCAACAGTTTAGTTATATTGTAGTAGCCAGGAACTGGCTTCCCTAGACCACAGACTGAGTTCAAAGCTTTGTACTTAAATGGGTTTTCAGCGTATATTTAGATTTTTTACATTGGTTTACTATCCTTTATTTTGTGATGTTGACAGATACTTGTATGGATAAAACTCCCCATAGTCTACCATTAGTTCAGTTTCAGGCTACCTAAGACAGTTATTACTGTATTTTATGGAATATAGGGACTGTGAGATTAAGACTTTTTAGAATTAGATTGAATATTTGTGGGATGGTGACTGGCACTGATGGGGCAAGGAGACAGCATAAGGACAGGCAAACAGTGATTTTAAAAAAAAAAAAAAAAGTGATCCAGGAAGATACTGGAGTTTCACAGTAAGTCTGTGTTAGCTTATGAATAAATGGAAAAACCTCTGTCTATTAAGGCTACTTTTCTTTCAGAGTCTGAGAAGGAATTAAAGATTCCTAAATCTCAGCTGTCTTTCGCTCTCAGCCACATCTATGAAATACTTCGGGGGAACTGTTTTGCTCCTGTTTAGCTCTGTCTCTCATGGATTTCTCCATTCTTTCTCTGCACATGTTGATCTGTTCACAGTGTGAATCCACACATTGCTTTGAAAAACAGGGAAAAGACTATGAACAATATCAGTGTACAGAGGGCCTTGTATTATCATTGCAAAAGTCTTAAGTCTGACATTTGCTAACTTCTGATTATTTCTCCTTCCTTTTTTTTTATCCTGTTAAGGCAACTGTGTGTGTTTACAAAGATATTAACTAGATTCCTTTTTGCATCTTCCATTTATGTGGTGATCAGGAACATAATACTGGATTTGTTTATGTAATTGTGACTGCTAAGAATCTTGGAAATGAAAACAGGTGGAATCTGCCAACTAACTTACGGTTACCAAAGTCACTGACTCAGGTCATTAATGGTTTAAGTACCTTTTCATTAAAATAGTTTACTAAGATGTGTTTCCTGTCCAGTTTATTACTGCTGTCACCTCTTATCTAGGAAAACTGCTACTTGAAAGGGTTTATACAGACTGTGTGTTAAAGAAGGATTAAAAAGCCCAAAGTTCTTGACAAACATAGTGAAAATCAATCTGAATCTTACATGCTAGTAATGCCTTCCTTGTTTTCATATATGCTTGGATTTTCATCAGTTCAGGAGAATTTTTCATGAGTTAGGAAAAGATAACTGTACATTTGAAATACTTGCTAAAAAGAGAAAGTGAACACAGACCAATTTTAAGGTAGCATCAATTAAACACACATCTTTGCTAGCCATGCTCAACAGTTTTTGTCAGATCTTTTTATTTTAGTGCTTTCTATTTAACATATTTGCCTTGTAAATGTACAATTCCTGTGTAATAAGGACTGTAATTGTTATTTATAAAACATTTTTTATCAAATCATATTCTAGCTTATTTTAAGAAACAAACCCAACTAAGTTATAGTACCAAATAAGTGAAAAATCTACCAGCAACACTAATGAAAGCAAAAATGAGGCAACCATTTTAGCATCTCGGGTTCAAATAATCTCTCACTGATGGAAACAAAACTTTAAGTCCAGCCATGCTCAGAGTTTGAGACCCCAAATTCGCCTTACCAGACTGGGGTCTCTGACTCCAGCACAATTCCCTCTGACACATTGCCTGAGGTGTAGGTAGCCTGACTGCACCTGGGGGGCCTGCCCTAATATAAATTGGGGTCCCAGTTCTGCAGCAGGGACTCTGGTGGCTTACAACAGAGCCAGACACTTGACACCTGGAGGTCCTGAGGTTTTCCCCAAAATCTGGGCTGCAGGTCCACAGGCCTCGTGCCATTGGGGCCAAGGATGTCAGTGTTTTAAAAGTCTGCAATTTCAGGGCAGTCAGCCTTGTCAGTGTTAATAGGCTCCCTGCTGTGGTGCTAAGGGATGAGGCATGGATCTATCTGGGCTAGAGACTGGCCTCCTAGGACTTCCAGTTGCCTTGCTGCAACATAAAAAAAGACAAATCCTAGGGGCTGTAGAAGCTGCTGAGCAAATTTGACTTTAACTGCTGTTAACTTTTTGACTGTTAATTTCACTAACATTGCTGCTTTTGGGCTGTTGCTTTTCTCAGAAATTGAAAATATGGTTGCTGGCTTTCTTTACTATTCACTTCACCTTTTGGCTCTTCCCCTTTTCCTGAAAGCAGAGTGTGAAATACAAGCTTGAGCTGTGGCTGGTTCAGGCTTCATCAGTGCTCTGGGTGGCAGGTGCACATCCTTGCCATTTCCCCATTCAGCAGCAGGACAAGCCCCATATGCACATCAGCCTTGTGAGGGCCCTGAATTTCATTGTGCTGGAAACTGCTGCATGCAGACAGGGAAGAAAACTTGTTGAGCTTCCGTGGATGCTCTGGGTGAGGGGACCAGAGGAGTGATAAGTAGTACGTATAGCCTGCAGGTAAAAAAATGAGTAGATGAATCTTACAATTGCTACTTCCAGGAGACAAGAATACCCATGAGTAATTTTTTTTCCCCTTTAGAAATGGACAAAGCTGCTGGAAACTTTCTAATGTATCACGAAATGAAGAGTTATTTAGCTTTTGCATTAAATTTTTAAATGACATGCAGAATATGATCCTGTGATTGAACTTTTTATCAGGGACTATACCAAAGACCTTATCTTATTGCTACATAAAGTTCTGCTTTATCACTATAAAATATAATAAAGAAAATAGCATTATCATCTAATTAACATCTGCCAATCTCTGAATGCTGTTGAGAATGAAAAGTGAGGGGTATATGCACATAGAAACAACATAGTTCAGTTCAAAAATCTAGAAGTAAAAGCATGGGGAATTGTTAGCAAAAATTTTGAGTAATGAAATTACTAAATAAAGAAAATAATGACATCTAGGAGTGCACAAATTTGTCTCTCCTTGGCTATAAAACCAGCACTGGTGAAAACTAGACTGTTGGAGTTGACTCAGTTCAGGTTACCAGCAGAGTACGTTGTGCAGTACCACTCTTTGTGTTCCAAGTACATTTGAATCTGGCCTGCTTTCTGTGGCAGTTTTGTTGTAGATAAAGAATTTTGATTTGTTTGTGTACACAGTTTTTCTTTATTCCATTGATATTTTGAATATTCTGCCCTATTCAAAGTCTGTGCATATAGAAGAGACCCAGGCTGCACTTTGAAGCTTGGACTGCAATCACAATTGCAGATTCTCTGCTTGCTGACTGACCTCTCAAAATTTGAAGGAGGAAAGATTGTGGAGTACAGATGAGAAGATAGAACAACAGATGTTAAGAAACATCTTTTGTTTGTTTCCTTACTTATGCAATTTAAAGGGTTACTACAAGTAATGTATTTGGGAATTTTTCCCCCTAGTCTTTCCGTATTTTTGTTTCTTTGTGAAGTACTGAGGTGGGAATATTGCAGATTGAAATAGAGCTGCACAGTCCATGTGGAGAATTCTCATTCCTGCATTCTTAGACGTATTCTTTCTTATTTATTGTCCTTCTCCTTGTTCTTAATTTTCTTCTTCATCTTTTTTCTTCCTGTCTTTCATCCTTCTCCTTCTAAGGACTGGAAGAAGGATGTACAAGAACTTTTGGAATATCATTCAAACTTCTTCTTTACACTAGGCCCTAACCTGAATCACATTATTTGAGTCTATGTGTCACCTGTGGTATCTCTTATAATATGAAACTTCTGTGTGAATTATTTCTAGACCTTACTGAGTTATGTAATTATTGACAGCATGTGACTTCATGTAGCCTCTTCCTCCTGCTCACACTATGCTTCCTAGAGAAACGTGACTGAATCCCTCAGTTCTTCTGAGAGCAGAGTTCTGGCAAGGCCTGCAATATTTTATTCCAGTTATCTTAATGGCTAGTTAATGTAATATGTATTATGACTGACTTAAGTGAAGTATGTAAATAATTTTAAACTACATTCTGTGAACACCATTTTAACTTCTTCCTTCCCTGTAATATTCATCTTTGCAATACAGTGTCCATCCTGACTGAAGACAGGTAGTGGTGGTGGTGAGATACAGTCAGTTCCTAACAAGAACTGCCTGCTGAAGTGCTATGTTCTCACATCAGAGAACATAGAGTTCTCACATCAGAGTAACTCCTGAGAGGTCTCAGTGAGAATACTGCCAAGAATCACACAGGATAAATGACAGTATTGAGAAGCTGCTATGCAGGTCTGGTGGGTATGGAAATCTGAGTCTTTGTAAACCTCAAAAGATGTTTATATTTAGTAAGCAAGTAAGGGCATTCTCACCTCATGTTGACCTCTGGGTCAAGCAAGGAGGAAAACCTCTCTCTAGCCTAAACAGAACTAGAGTCAAAGTCAGGAAAGGGGTGATTAGGTGGAAGATTTTCATATGATTTCTGAAAACTAGTTTCTAGTTTAGATAAGAAGAAACGGGTGTTTCATTAGACTAAGGACATCAAATTCAAGTTAATTGATGAGTTAAAGACTTCTGTTTATGAGTGTCAAGATATCCTTTTTACCCTTTACAGGTAGCTCCTAACCTGATCGGTATACCTTGTAGCCATATACATTGTACCTATCTTCCCTTACTTGGTGAAGTTGGACACCCCCAGTCCTCATGTTACCTTCCTAATCCTTTCCTACCCATAAATTCTTATTGTTTATGAAGACCATCTGGCTCTGTCCAAGACACTTTCAACAGGAAGCTCAAGATAAAATTGACCAGAAAACTACATCTATTCTGCAAAACAGAAGAAGGTTAGGGACCTGCCTTGGCCGGCTCCGTTTTCCTCCATACTGTATATTTATGGTACCATGTCCTGTTTTGGCTTGTGCTAGCTACGAATTTCCAAGAGAAGGCCTTACCCAAGCTGAGGAATAACATGCACCAGGGACTGCTTCAAGTAAGGAATGTGGCTGGGACAGCACCAGCTTTAATTCCCTCAACACATTACAGTGTTCCACCACTACCCCATAGCCATGGCTTTGCCATAGCCAAGCGTGTGCGACACCTCCTCCCTGTTTCTTCTACATAGGCTGAGACACACCCTCCATGTTAATTCAGTCATTCAGCCATCAACCTCTTCCCCCCCAAAAAGATGCTATTTGTGCCTTAGGGCTGCGAGGCAATCCCACAAGACTGAGAAGTGGTAGTGGAGTACACACTGTGGACAAAGGCAGCCTGTGCCACTTAGCCTGAATGCCATTGAATGGTCCCTAGCTCTGTTTATTTAATGACATGGAAGTAGCCCCAGGGGTTGAGAAACAATGTGCATCTCTAAGATGCAGTCAGCCATCAGTGCAGAGGTAACATCTGTCAAGAAGTTATGCACATCTTAATTGACCAGCTGTTCTTCTGATTGATTCATTGCCTTCCAGGAAGCACACACACTTACCTCTCTGTGCTCAAGTTGGCCCTTTAGAATATCCAGCCTCTGGGCTGGTTTCACTGGCCTAGTGGAGTATCATGCAAACCCAGGCAGGAGATGCCTGTGCAAAGCCTGGCTTTACTCAGCTGAAGGCCATGTTATTCCTGAAATGATGAGCTGAAAGTCAAGTTTCTGTCATGGCTAAAGGGATGATGGTGAGAACCCAGCCAAGCATCCCTGGAGCGGGAGCAACTGCAGAGGTGTCCATTGCATGACTTGGACAAGGCTGAGGAACAGACTGATGAGGAACAGCTCTTGTGAGATCATTGCCAGGTCCCAACGGCCTAGCAACACACTCAAAAAAATGGCATTACTGTCTGGTCACAACAGGCTGGTTTCTGGCCCAAGAAAACCTGGGCTTTATTTATGATCTTTGAATTCCTATGAAGTTATAGGAGATAACTGATAAATGTATGTGTTATCTAGAAAACAATACAATGTCTTCTTTTGAATTTCATTTTACTGTTCTTCAATCATTAGGAGATACTTTCTGTGAACCAGAAGATAAAGCTTAACATATATGTTTATCATCCTAATGTTTGCTGTGCCTAAGTCAAGACAGGCAGGGTGCTGTCTCCGTGTTCTGCTAGATCTACAACCAAAGTAGATTTTGGTAATTAATCTCAGCATAATTCTAAGGCAGCAAAGAATGCAATAATTCACCCTTCACAAAGATCAAGCTTATGTTAGATGTCACTATTACATTGTTTGGGAAAGTAGTGTAACCCATTCACACTAGTGTTAGTTTGTTAGCTTGAATTTTAAGATTACAAGCTCATGAAAAAAAGTCTCAACAACACTGAATGCCAAAAGAGTACTCGTTTACTTTTTGAAAATTGTGTTAACAATTATACTCCACAAATCCTTTAGGAGGGGACAGAGGATGAGATATGGTATTTTATTGTGCAATTTCTTCCCTTCAGGGTAAGCAGTAGAATCAGTGAGAGGAATGCTTAGAGATTATGGCTTCTTTAACAGGAGAAAATAATTGCAAAGTCAGGAATTTCTTTGGAGCAATCTTGTTCACTGTCAGGGTTTTGACACTTCAGCTTGTGCTGTCTGATATGTTCCTCTAATAGTCTTGTACAAATACCAAACTAAAGTTGGGAAAAGTTGTAGGCTTCTCCACATAACAGCTTAGGAGGAAAAACATAAAAAATTTTAAACCTTTGATTTGTGATAAGTGTAATTATCTGCACCTTTTCAAGATATTCTTAGCTTCAGGCTCCTGGGGATGAAATAGCAGTATTTGGTTATCAGCATTACTAAATGATATAGAGTGGCATCTGGATAAGTACAGATATATTTCCCTTGTAGAGCAGTAGAAATTGACAAGTATAAACATATTTGAGAGAAAAATAACATCACACATATTCCATATCTAATTGGTATCAAACTCGAGGCTGCATTTTCAGGAACCTAGTATAGAAAGCAGATTTGTTACTTTCAGATTGGCATTGTAGTAAGTAGCCACAATAAGCAGAAAGATACCCAGATCTTAGTCTATTGTCTCTTTCCATTATTTTTTTCCTGACAGCAGTTAAAATCCTAATAACATTAATTTTTTAATTACTACACTAACTGATGCTTTTGTCTGCATTCACCCTTATTTGTAGTAGGAGATTGTACTCTGATTTTTCAGGCTTTTCTTCATTTGTTTTTCTGTGGATCTTGAAATACAGTTTTCCTTTTTTAAAATTTAATGTTACTAATCTGCTTACCAAAGCATTAACAACTGGAATAAGGTCAAAAAACAAGTGCATCTTTTCATGTATACTTGCACATCAACTGAGATTTGTTTTTTTCATGAGGCTTTTACTCATTTTTAAAGTATATCCAGTCTGTTGACAAAAGAGCTTTATTTAAATGAGCTATGTAATCTTTACCAGCAGTCTGTGGAGCAGATTTGACAATAAAGAAATATCTCATTACCTAGAAGCTTTGTATATTGTACAGGTGTAACTCGGTAGCTGAAGAGTATAAAAAGATAAATATTAACTGGATTTTGCTAATAAATCTGCCATTCTTACAGCGCCAAAATCTGTAGAGTTGTTGTAATTGCTGTTGTTTGAGTTGTAACAATGAACAGAACTGATAAGGCTTATGTCATTTACATAGAATTTAGCATTCACGGTGCACTGTTGAATTAATATGACACACACATTGAGTCCTCTGATATAAGATTAGCATCACTTGAAAACAGAGAAAGTGTAGATTTAGAAGTGACATATTAGTCTCTGTTCAACATGTAATGGTAATTTGCATAGGTCTGAAAATCACAGTAGGTTACTACTGACAGCACTGACTAGTAGTTAATACTCATTCTGCTAGTTTCATTTTGGCTTACTACATTTATAATAAACTCATGTCTCAAGAGCGACTACTGCAGAATTACAAAATAATGTTATGTTGGATCCAGAAGGTCAGGTACTGGAAGGTCAGGTACCTGTTATATCAGTGTCAGTCAAGACTGTTCTTGAAGAAGTTATATTCACTGAATGTAAAACAGAGTTGAGTTTCAATAAAATAACTCAGTGAAATAGTCTTAGTTTCCTGTACTGTCAACACCAGAAAATCTTTTATCTGCCTTACATAGCAATCAGATGCCTAAAGCCTTTTGCAGATCTAGCCCAGGTACAGTAATGTCAGAACCTTCTTCATGGTACACTATGATTTCAAGGCTCCCTACTGACTTACGTTAAATCTGTCATTACTCATCAGCTCTAGAAATCAGAGACTTAAATTGGATGCCCCCCAAAAAAGAGAGAGCACAAAATCTCCAGTAAGCTCTGAAAAGCTGACTGCAAATGATTTGGTTAACCTGCCGGAGTACAGTGTGGAAGAGGGAGGAATATAATAGAATTCTGCAGGGTTACATTCCGAACCCTTGGTACTGGAGCCTACTTTGTCTTCTGGTGTTCTCTGCCTTCTTCACAGCGTGAACCTGATTTATACTCAGTACATGATTGCAGATCTACTTAAGGTTTCCAAGTGTTTTCAAGAACTGATGATGTATTATTTTATGGTGGCCCTTACTATGATTGTCTCTAGGTCGTTCATATTCACATGATCTCAATCCAAACTATTGTTTACTGAGATTTCTTACATCCTATATATTCCTTTGTGAATTATTTCTCTTGCAGATCTTTTTCTCTTGCAGGGACAACGTCTTTTTCCTCAGACTGATTTTTTGAGTTTTGTTTAAAAAGTGGGATGTAGTACTCCATTTTTGTGTGATGTGATCGTTGCTGTCTGCTTTGACATTTTTTAGCTTCTGGATTGCTGTGTTTATTGTTGACATCTCAATTGGTTATTGTTAATGTTAGATGGTTTAAGTTCATAATATTTCATCAAAATATGGTATTGATGGTGGGCTGAGTCTAGTGAGACTTCTTGGAAATGCTCTACCCATCTGTTTCTCTCATCTGCCTCAGCTACATATATTCTTCATCCCTGCTGCTGCTTAGTCCTTTTCTTCATTTTAATATTTACAAATAGGTTTAGTCACTTGGGAAGTAGCTCTAACTACTTGCTGTAGCTTCAGCATCATCTTCAGCTGCTAGTTCTTGGAAATGTCTCAATTTGTATTTCCTTGTTTTTTTCATTCTGGAAGCAACCTTTGTTGGGAGTAGCTATGTCTCTAAGTCTCTGTAATCAAAGAAATTTCCATTCCTTGAGCTGAGTTTGAGTCCTTCTTTTCAGGCTGTTTCTGAAAGAATCTACAGGAAAGAAAAAGGATATTTCAGTTGGCAGTTGAAGGAAAGAGTGCAAATTCTTTTTTTTTTCTGGTAAAATATTAGTCCACTGCAATTAATATTCCATTTGTATATTCTAGATTATCAATCTGATTAACTGTAGGACCAGCAGGAGGATCAAAATGCTTGCAAAAACCCTATATTTTAAAAAATTTTGGTTGATAAAAAATGAAAAAAATTACTAATTACAACCTGCAGTCAATAATTTTAATGAGATTATTTTTGTGAGAAAGTCATATTGCATACAAAAATGCTGTCCCTTTTGAAATTTATGTCTTCTTTGCACACTGTCTCTAGTAAAGGAAACATCAGTATTATTTTGTAACAGAAGAAAGATAATGTGTTCTGCCCAGAATTCCTTATTTAAAAAAAGCTAACTGCTTGGGCTATCCAAAGACATTCAGCCTTAGGCAAACACCTGTCACGGACATTTTTAGATCAAATATTTTAAGTTTGGCAAAATTTAAAAAGAATCTTGTTTTGAGACAAGCAGGATACTAGTTCTGCCTGTAGAAATATCTACTATCTGATCCAGAACCTTTCAGTTTTATTGAATCAGACACCTTGTATGTAAGTATGCATTCTAAATGCAGAATACATTTGTATTATGAACAGTTATAATTTTGGACAATAATTTAAATTTTCTTCATAAGCAGTCTGATTCTCTCCTTGCATTTTCAGGTGTAAACCAGGAACAGTTATATTCAGATCAGTTGAATCTCACTAATTAACAACAGCAGAGAGGAGAATTAGGTTTGTAATCACAGCTTAATATAATGCTAGCATGTAGTCACTGGCCAGAACTGGGTATTGAAGCAGTCCAAGTAGTATGTTATTGACCAAGAAAAAGCATCAGGACTGACTTCCTCATGCTGTCCACTTTGTATTCTTCATGGGGCCACGTGCCATTTGATGTTTAATTAAGTGAATACTCCTAGCTTTGAGTCCATTGTCAAATATGTCTGTAATCTGCACTGGTCTTGCTCTAAACAGCTAGGCTGTGCAATAAAAGATAAGCAGATGAAAAATTTGGGTTCCTATGAACGGCCAGGCAACAAAAACAAAGTGTTCTGGACTAAATACGATAAAATTCCTTATCTCTATGCGGGATTTTTTTTCAATTTACCTTTTCTTTACTGTATAGAGTATCCAAATACATTAATGAGGACCTGGGAAAAATAACACTGGAATAATGAATTAGGCTTGAATAGACGCCTGCTTCAAATAGCATCACATACACTTTATCCCAGTTTAATCCCTCAAATAAGAAATTACAGATTAAAATATTAACTTAATTTCAATTATATTTCTGCAGATCAGGAATGAATTTAACTGGGTGTCTTGATTTATCATAATAAAAACCTAAAAGGTTAGAACAGAATAAGGTAGCCTGAATCACAAGCTTCCTCTCTAGTAAGATAGGAATGGCTGCTAGCTCGTACCTCCTATTCCCATATTTATGCTCATATTATTGATGACATTAGTACCATATAGAAGCAAGGAATTAAAACACTGTAGAGACATATGCTTCCCTCTCCTGTGAGTCACAGAGTCTCACAACACAAGTACAGGAGAGTAACAGTGAAGCCCCAAAGAAGCAGCATGGAAAGGGCAATTCCTTAACCAGCATTTTTTTTTCTTACCAGCAGCTCAGCTGCCTCTCCAGTAAAGACATCATCATCTCCTTGTTTGTATGATGAGGACTGGGAGAAGTCACTTGTTGCAAAAATTGTGCCCTTCCAGAAAAAAACAAAACAAAACAAGAAACAAACCGAACAATAAAACCACCTCCTTGAAAGCTATTGCTCCTCCTAGCAGGCTTAATATTGTTTTGATGCTTGCAGAAACCCTACTGTCCCTTTGATAGAAGGTTTTATGGAACTAACAGCAGACCTGTGTCAGCTGCAACCATGGCTTGTACAAGAACGACAGAAACAAGGAGCTTTCTGCTTCCTGTCCATTCCTCAAAATCTGGAGCTTCCTTGTCTTTTTGCTTTTTCCTTCAGTCCTCCTACCACAGCAAAGGGAACAGAAACAAAGTGAATCTCATGCAAATATTTGGCTACTTTACATATTCCTACATCTGTACTACTGGAGAAGCTGTTACCTTCTCAGTCAGTGTTTGGCTTGATGTGTTGAGAGTGCTTAGGAAACAGCATGTCTCCCAAATAATGAAAAAAAGACCAAACAAAGAAAAATGAAGGAGTTGAAAATAATGGCATGTGTGCCACTCATGCATGCCATGCCTTCTGTAGTTTCTACATCTGATAAAAATGTAAAAGATAAGGGAAAGCAAATAACTATTATATGACCAAGAAGAGGATCTAAGGGAAAAGTGTTGAGGCCTGGAGGCATAAAGAGATGATGACAAACTGATGAAATCAATCAGCTGCTTTTGGGCTAGAGGTGCTCTTTAGCTAGGTTACTGAGGATTTTTCTGGTTTAAATTGTTTCCTCAGATAAAGGTCTGCAGTCAGCTCAGGAGTTGGCATGGGCCCTCCTAGGTTAGTGGGTCTATAAGTTTATTTTAAGCTTTCAGATAACATCATTTGGTCATGGTATTACTTTCTCACTGACATGTGTCTCTGATTGAATGCATAAATGTTATTTATGTTGCAATTAATATTGTAAAATTAATAAATATTGGGTTTAGGTGCCATTACGCTGGGCACAATAGCATCTATTTGGGCTATGAGATGCATTAGATGCAGGGATGCTCACAATACTAACAACAGCCACCATGGACTTGTTAGTTGAGAGTGTTTATTCAATTCTTTGAGATGAGAAACATTAGTGAAGGTCGTATTGGACACCAGCCATTATAAACTGTCAGTTTCTCAATAAATATTATAGTAATTTACAAATAGCCAAACTCAAAGTTCTTGAATGTTTTCTGAATCTCTCAAGACAAAAATTGGATAGCCATTGAACTGGATAGCCACCGACTCGTTTCACAGTTCACTGATGAATCCTTTCACATGCTCTCCCAACCACCGTTTTCCTCTCCGTGACAATGTACCATGCAATTATTTCACCTGTTTACAGAAGTGAGGATATTGATAATCCAATGATAATTTTCTGCTTATTTTGTTTTTCTAGGACTGAAGCAGAATGCTTTATGAAAATGTCATTAATTGTTAGGTTTGTTCCTCTCTCGCCTGCATTCTGTTTCAGACTCCAGAATGGCATAATCCAACAGGAGATACAAAAATACTTGAATTTAACAGAAGACCTGCAGATGGAGAGAGGTTTCAGGGGAAACAAAAAACTCTTTATATAGAAGGAAATGAGTACTAGTACTCAGACAAGGCTCTTTAGATTGGAAATCATACTGATATTTGTATCCAGATTTGGCTGTGATGCATATTTATATTTTTGTATTTTCCCATTGAGTTTATCTACAATCCTCATGTTATTTTTAATATACACTGTCAGGACTCAAAAAAAAAAAAAAAGGCATATAAAGATCTGTTTTAATGTTTTCCAGCCTCATTTACAAAGATGCAGGGTATTCACAGCTTCCACAGAATCTAATGGGACTTGTGGAAACTCAGTGTCTCCGAAAATCAGGCCATTAATTTTGAAAATGTGCATTAATTACTCTCTAGGCTGTAATAGCTCACTTAATATTACTATAATCTACATTCTTTTGAAAAAGTGTATTTTTTACCTGGTACACTGCGCTTGCTCCTGAAGAGCAGTCATATCTTATCATGTAAACGCTTCTTTATAACTGATCCAGTTATTGACCTGTGGCATTGACCTTAATGAAATGTAATATTTCCAAAGGAAAGGTACAATCCACTGTGTTAATCTGGATGACAGGCATACTCTTGAAGGCCTCATGCTAACAATAGCTGTGGCATTTATGGAAATAATTAACTTGATGAAACACAAAACCATGTATTTCCATGGAAAGTGGTGAAGATATTTCCATAAGTAATTTAGGCCTTTTAAATTTCCATTTCCTAAACTGTGACTTGTTTAGAATATGGAGCAGTATTTTTTCTTCTAGATGAGGCCTTCCATACAATGTTTGTGAGTTCCAGATACTTGCAGGTAAAGGAAAAACTGGTACCAGTCTTAACTGTAGATGGTAACAGTAATTACTGGTAGCAAATAGCAAAAGCCTGTCCGGTAAGCACTCTTACTTTGAATAATTTCAGTCAGGACTCCTTGCACTGAATGCAGTTCCTAGGATAGGTGTTATATTTTCTAAGTGTCTGTATAAAATGCATTTTTTTAAGTAGCTGCACTCTCAGCATCCACGTTCAGTGCAATTTGGTGCTGTTAGATGCTTTCATGTCGCATGGTTATAGCTAGGTAGATTAATAGGAACTTCTATCTGGAAATTTCCTTCCTGTTATTGTTCTCCCTGAGCAGTTGATGGCTAAGTTAATTCTCTTTAGTTTTGTCATGCACTAAAGCACACATTGCCAAGCTATGATAAGCTTTACACAGGGAAAAACAAAAACAAAAAAAGCCCTTGTGTCCATCAAAGTCTTAAACTTGCATTTTAAACTTTGGCCTGACCTGATGTGCCATTCGAAAAGCTTCAAGAGATTATTTTTTTAAGAAAGGTTCAATATGTCCCGAGGCTATCGGTTTTGAGTTAAACTGGGTGAAGTAGAAATATTTTACTCATCAGCTTTGCAGTCACAGAGTTTGCCTCAGCTAGAACAAAACTGCTGAGGCATTTAGAGAAAATTAACCCCCCATCCTGGCAGCCAGATGTGACTGGTTTCTGATGAATGCACATGAGTGGGCTGAAAAACCAAGAGACTGTGAAATTCCTGTCAGGTCCGTACAGCTCCGAATGGGCTATTGACTGCTTTCTCTATTTCCCTCCATCATTCTTCTTGAGCGCTGCCATTAATTTCCCCTCCTGCTCTGACTCGGGAATTTATTTAATTTTTTTTTTTCCCCCCCCTTTCCTTCCCCTCCCTCGCTCCCCCCCTTTTTCCCTCTTCTTGCCTCCCCTCTACCCCCAATGCTCCTCACCCCCCTCTTTCCCGTTCCGGTGTCGGTGCTGGCCCAGCTGTGGGGGATGCAGAGGCGGTGGCGGTGGCGGTGGCGGTGGCAGCGGGTGCCCCCCAGCCGGGCGGGGCTGGCCGGGCTCCAGGCGGCCTCTCAGGAGAGCGCTCGGAAAATATTAGCTGTGCAGGTAGGTGATTGCAGGGAAGTCGGCGAGATCGTTCCGATCTAGATTGGAAAGCAAATGATGGGTAGTGTGATGAAGCATTAAAACCATATCCCATCAGAGTTTTATAAATTTTTAACCTCTTTAATAAACTGGGATTGCATGAAGGATGAATTCAGTAAGTTAGCACATATTCCACACGCAGCTTGCAAAAAGGGGGGCGGCATTAGATTTATTTCTCATAAACCTTTGGAAAGGTTATTATAAATAGGTTGGATATAAACATTTGAAACACAGAGCAGTGTTAGTATTGCTGCTCTCTTGTTCTAGAAGATTTTATCGTGTCCTGTTTTGGGAAAATATTATTTCCCTGCTAAACAGTATTGTCATTTTCACTGTATTCGCATTTAATTTCTTTGAGAACTGTCATACCTTCCTAGTTGACTTTCCCTTATCTGTAAAAAAAACCACTGGGGGACCATGAGACTTAAAAATCGTTTCCAGACATGTATGGGGTTTTATTTTATGACTTTCCTCCCAGATATGTGTAAGGTTATAACTACTATGCAGTACAGTTTGAGTGCTCTTCTTTTTCTCTGGTGCTACGGTGTCATATTGATATGTCTGTAAAGCCACTCCATTCAATCTCTTCTCATGGTTACTGGCCATAAGCAGATGGCATTTGTGAAGGGTTTTTAAAAGACTTAAGTGAAAAATTTCTTCAGACTTATTCCTTGCAAAAGAAGTTGCATTGCTGGTGCAGCTTTACTACAGCACATTCTTATAAAACTTATTTTCTAATTTTTAACAGTCCAGCTGTGTTGTCTGATTGCAGAAATAATTTTATTACATTTTAATATTATGTAATTACCCTTCACAGTTAATATCTGATACTTTCAAGTAAAAGTTTACTAAAATAAGTTCTAGAATTCAATTAAACTGCATCAGCATCATGTTCTGATTCCAGTATCTCGCTGAGAGGATTTTTTCTTTAAAATCCAAATTTCCATATATGCTCTACTTCTCTTACAGAGTTAGAAATCCTAGTCCTATTAAAACCAGAATATCAATTAAAAAATAATATAAAAATATGATCAGATTTTACACTTTATTACTGATTTGTACTCTTAATTTTATGGATTTTTGGATGTGTTATGTATGCTAATTACAACATTGTCTTTTGTGCCAGTGAAAACAGGTAAGATGGGAACTCCACCTTTTTTCATTCAAATTCCTCACTCAGCATTTGAAACACTGTAAAAACTCCCTTTTGATTTTTTATTTATTCTTTTCTGAGAGGGGGTGGCAGTGGAGGGTGGATAGCTGGGATGATTTCTGTTCCCTCCTGTGTTCAGTTGCTCCAATAGGGAGAACAGAGGTGATTGATGTGCAGCATAAAACTCAAGAATAATAATGGCAGTAGCATGGAAGCCACAGGTGGCAGTTAGTTTCCTTACACATTAATCTTTACATTAATTTTACACAGTATTGTAATAGATGTAACGTGAACCTCATGTACGATTGAACTCTTATGTAATAAGTAGTCTACATTATAGTGAATTTTTTTCAGAAATCTTTCACCTCAACATAAATTTTCCTGTGCAGGTTGTTCATGCTGAGAAGCTGTGTCTGCAGATCTTGTCACCTTCAATAACTCAACTAACTAGAGATGGGCCTAATCTAAACTTTTAAATGTAAGCCCTGGCAACATGTGGAGGTGTTCAGATCCAAGTACCTCAGTCCTGTGAAAGAGAATTTTTTTTTTTCAAACTCTGGAGAACATTATGTTCCATATAAGCTTTAAATATCCATGGTATCCTTTTCTGATATTCTGATACTTTTCTGGTATTTTCATATTCTTGCTGTATTTTTATGCAGTTTGAATCATAGAATCACAGAATGTCAAGTTGGAAGAGACCTCAAGGATCACCTGGTCCAACCCTTTTAATAATATTGTTTATATGAGATGTCTCAGCATTCCGTCGAGCTGAGACTTAAAACTTTCCAAAATGGAGGAATCCACCACTTCCCCTGGAGACCATTCCAATGTCTGACTGTCCTCATAGTGAAAAATTTTCCTCTTGTGTTCAAGCAGAATCTTACCAGGAACAACTTGTGTCCCTTGCCCCTTGTCTTGTCCACGTGACTCCTTGTAAATAGGGAGCTGCCATCTTCTTTGTAGCCCCCCTTTAAGTCTGGCTGATAATAACAACATCAAAATCGCAAACAAAGATAATTTACAAAATCAACATGGAAACTGGTTCAGCTAGCAGCAGTTACTAAAGTGTATAGAAGGGTAGGCTCTTTCAACAGCATGATATGAGTCTTGGAAGCTGTTTATTTATATATGGGCTGTTATCTTTCTTTTATCTGTGTTTTTGTCAGATCAACTTATTCTTCTGCCAGTTAAGTTCTTCTGTGGGTGGCATCCAGCATGGTGGCACTTGTAAAGCCAAAGCTGGCAGCTATTCCTCTTACTTCCTTTTCTATCAGCAAGAAAAGACACAGATTTGTTGTTCCTAACATTCTGCTTGCATCCAAGTGTGACTGTGAGAACCTGCTCTGCTGAGCAGTGGGTGAGGGTGCAGCAAAATGGTGTTTCCCTCTCAGGACAGGCTGTGTCCCAGCAGCTACCTTCACTAAAGCAAACAGGAGCAGGTAAGTCACAAAGGAAGAGTGAATTAGAAGAGTCAGTAGATACAGTACATTGGCTGCTTAAGTGTTTACTAATATTTTACTGAAGCCACAACCTGGGTGAGATCCAAAGAGAGACTTAAAAGTAGATAATGGACTCTTCACTAGGTATGTTTTAACTAGCAACTCTCTCCAGTTATACACAGCAGCAGGGGTTTGGGAAAATTATTGTGTGAAAACCAAAAGCTGTCTCACATTGGAAGACAGATTTAACCAGTTTCATCACTGCTAGTATTCACTATTAAGCCTATTTTTAAGTCTGGACTTGCATTCCAATCACTTTCTGTGGTGTGGATGGACCACAGTGCCTGTAACACTGCACTTGAGAAAGAAGAACTGTGTCTATGATAGGAAGGTGACATTGCCATTAGTGAGGAGGATGTTTCATTTTACAGATACTGGTGGAGTTAGTAATCACCTCTAATAAACACCAAAAAAGGCAAAACCCTAGGAAGGATCCCTGTTAGTAGCAAAGTGCTTTTATTAATGACAATGTGAAAAAAATTATAAAATCACAGAATCACAGAGTGGTTTGGGTTGGAAGGGACCTTAAAGATCATCTAGTTCTGACCACCTTGCCATTGGCAGGGACACCTCCAAGCTGGCCTTGGACACTTCTGGGGATAGGGCATCCACACCTTCCCAGGGCAGCCTGTTCCAGTGTCTCACCACCCTGACAGGAAAGAATTTCTTCCTAATATTTAATCTAAATCTACCCTCTTTCAGCTTACCCTCTTTACCCCTCATCCTATCACTACAGGCCATTGTAAAAAGTCCCTCTCCAGCTTTCCTGTAGCCCCCTTCAGGTACTGGAAGACCACTATAAGGTCTCCCATGAGCCTCCCCTTCTGCAGGTTGAACAACCCAAGTTCTCTCAGCCTGTCTTCATAGGAGAGGTGCTCCAGCCATCTGATCATGTTCAAGGCCCTTCTCTGGACTTGCTTCAACAGCTCCATGTCCTTCTTGTGTTGGGGACCCCAGAGCTGGACACAGTACTCCAGGTGGGATCTCACAAGAGTGGAGTAGAGGGGAAGAATCACCTCCCTCAGCCTGTTTTGCCACACTTCTTTTGATGCAGTCTGGGGTACAGTTGGCTTTCTGAGCTACAAGCACACATTGCTGGTTCGTGGTGAGCTTCTCACCAACCAACAGAGAGCTGGGGCTGTTCAGCCTGAAGAAGAGGAGGCTAAGGGGAGACCTCATCACTCTCTACAACTAGCTGAAAGGAGGTTGTAGCCAGGGGGGGGTTGGTCTCTTTTCCCAGACGACTTTCAACAAGACAAGAGGACACAGTCTTAAGTTGTGCCAGGGGAGATTTAGGTTAGATATTAGAAAGAATTTCTTTACGGAGAGGGTGATCAGGCATTGGAATGGGCTGCCCGGTGAGGTGGTGGATTCTCCATCCCTGGAGACATTTAAAAAGAGACTGGATGTGGCACTCAGTGCCATGGTCTAGCAACCGCACCGGTGAGTCAAGGGATGGACTTGATGATCTCTGAGGTCCCTTCCAACCCGGCTAATTCTATGATTCTGTGTTCACCACCTAGCCTGTATTTGTGCTTGATATTTCCCTGACCAAGTAGATGCTTGCAATTCAATCTCCCTAAGAGTTTTAAATTAAGAGGAGAGCTTTACAATGATGTCAAGCTCCTTCAATGTCTGGTCTCTTAAATTCCTTTCTGAAAGAATTATGTGCTGTACCAGTCTCAATTTCTGTTATCACCAAACTTGGTGCCAATGACAGAGATTTGCCATCAGTCATCTGCCCTGTTAGTTAAGCACAGACCTGAGCTTGCTCTTAATTCAAAGATACGTGCTGATACGTGCTCTTGGGTTGAACCAAGTGACTTTGGTAATTGTATTAAACTGAATGAGGGTGCTCAAGCTTAGTGCATGCAGGTGGTGTGTCATCTGGAGCACATACTTAATCCCCTTTGGGGATGCTGCTGCCCCCAGGAGCAGTAGCCTGGCCAGAAGATGCTACCACACACCATCACCATCTTATATGTCCTAGGGCCACACTGTCTGATATGCCATAATTAGCTTAGGGTAGCAAAGGCAATGTGTCCCTCGTTGACCTCTCTGGCTCTCTGTCCAGCCACTGCACTGGCAGATCATGGTTTTGATCTGACTGGTCCTACCGAGCAGCACCACACTTTACCAGGGAATCATCTCCAGAACATGCTGCTTTTTGGATGCACCTCCATTTGGGTCTCTGTTCTGAAATAGAAGACCAGAAAACATTCTTCAGTACATAGCACAAGTGATAATATGTTTACTTAGCTCACACCATGGTTATGAGTCTGAAGACCTATTCATATTATTTAAAAATATTTTTAAAACTTCTTTTATTTCAGTCATATTGTCAAATATATCTTTCCTGAGGCTTATCATGATCCTTGTAGACACTGCATTTGTACAGCTAATCTTTGCCTTGGAAATAAGAATGATCAACAGATTATGTAGTGTCGTATGTAAATATACTTCTGGCAGAAAGTGAAATTTTTGAATTGAGCATTTCACTGGTGATGTTAAAAAAAGGGTTAAGAATTTCTTCCATGGTAATAGCAGAGAACAAATATGTTGGCAAGCAAATCAAGTGCTAAAGCAGAGATCAATGTATGGAATTATTTATACTTTCATTTTTACTCTTTATCTAGTTCATTTTTTGTTGAGCAAACTGTAGGACTGTGCGTTGGGCAAGACTATTCCATCTTCCTGTGCTCTAACTTTTTGTAACCCATTTCAAGTTTTAAAAATTCCATTACATCTGTCTGATTTCAACCAGTGCCAGAACTTGAGAGCTGAGAACTGCATCATGCAACAGTTCCTGAAGTGTACTAGAAATGCATGAGGACTGCTCTGCTCTTCTTTCATTCTGGGCAGTTTACATACATGCTTAATGGGTCTGAAAACACACTTTGGTTTTATCTTTGTAATCAAAGCAAGTTCTGTGAGTTGCATCACAAATTACACTACCTTTTCACATAGACTTCGTTATCTTAGTCGTCAAAGGTCACCCTATGTGGCAGGAGAGAAGCAAAGACTGTCACTGATGTAGGTGAAAACTTTTCTTCAAATAAAATCTGCATGGAGATCTCTTCTGGCCAGGGTTTGAAGAAATGTGACAGAACAATGTGGAGGGAAAATCACCTTCACAGTTGGTGCAGTCCATATTCCATAGTTTGCTGGAGCATTTGAGTCTTCAAAAATCCCTCTAAAATTACTGAATACATTTTTAATCCATCAGAAAATGATAAAGTAATCTCTTTAATTAAAGGAAAAAATACTAAAAGTAAAATATTTTTCTCCCTGAATATCTGCTAGAATTAATTTGGGGGCCAAAGTGCTAATAAAATAATTGCCACTCTCATTGTAACTTATAGGCTTATGTTTTAATAGATCTGTACCAATCACAGCAGAGAAAAGTAATATAAAAAAATAGATCATCAAGATTTAGAGTTTGGAAACTTTTAGTTGGTTGCAGTTTTAACAGTTTTCATTAGATTGCTCCACAAGGCAGAAAGGAATGAAGCATCAGCCCACAGACTGTCACTTTGACTGCAGAATGTTACCATTATTGATATATTTTCCTCAGTTTTACTGAAGTTGCTTGCTTATCCTGACATCTTCTAAAACTTTCTGGCAAAGCTGTTGTAGTTCAAGAGTTCCACTATACTGAACGAGACCAGTTTACACTAGAAGAGAGGTTTGATCTATATTGTGTTGTCTTTATTTGGGGAATTTTGCAAAGAAAGGACCGTTCACTACTGAGGCTTTGAAACTTTGCTGAATCTGCTGAGGGCAGCTCAGTGAACACTGCATCTAACCAGAGGAAATGTTTTACTGACTGTGCAAAATCTGTGGTTTTCATTGCACCCTGATCTAACTCCTCTTCCAGGAAAGAGGGAGTGTAGTCCCACTAAGTCCAGGATCATCTATAACCCTGCATGCCAAAATTAGGGCTTGCCCTTTTGGCTTTCTGAAAACCTCTCAGTCTTAACCTGCTTCTTAGCTGTCAAATGGCAGTCAGTTTAAGTGTGTCTTCTGTTCTCTTAACTTATTAACCCAGGTGTGTTATGGTGTCCCTCAGGGCTGAGGCTCTCCAAAATCTGAATGCTTTCTCTTTTATTTTTCTCCATTATGGGTTGAGTTATCACTGTTTATGCTGATTACACTCCACTGTGGCTTTTTTGCCTGCTGCTTTCACTTCAGCATTCTTGCTGTTTCTGCCTTGTCTTGGAGACAGATGGGGTTGGATGACAGATAACTTTTCTTAAGGGGGTCATGGTTGCACACCTTTTAATTGGTTCTAAGCTTTTGTATTTAGCCATATTTATTCATAGTAACCATTTAAAATATTGAATTAATTTTGATGAGTTTATTATTAATTTATAAAATTTTTGTTTTGTACAGTTAAAGGGGAATTGAGATTGGCTATTTTTGCTTCTGCATCTGTTATTTGGTTAACAGGATTCTAAAGAAGGGTGGAAATCATCGTCTAATAATAGTTTCCAAAAATATATGGCTTTCCTCTCAAATGCGTATGAATTTTGGATAGTAATAGCTGGAATTCTTCAAAATGTGACCTCACATTTTATTTCAATCCTTCAAGTGATTATCTTTGGATAGATTTTTGTAGATTGAATTGACCCCGACTAGCATTCACCAAAATCTTTGAATGTAATTCTGATGTAGGTTGTAGTGGCAAATGCAGATGCCATGGACTAGATAAACAAATTGTTCACGACCATTTATTTTGTTGCTACATGATGAGAGGGACCCTTCTAGTGAGCAAGAGCAAAGTAATCTCAAAATAAGCTCA
The DNA here is from genome assembly GCA_038090715.1 of Florisuga fusca. Classification (NCBI taxonomy): domain Eukaryota; kingdom Metazoa; phylum Chordata; class Aves; order Apodiformes; family Trochilidae; genus Florisuga; species Florisuga fusca. The sequence continues at coordinate 17,954,153 of JAAWXA010000005.1, forward strand.
GTTCATAGAAGAAATTAGAACCTGTTTCATTTCTTTGCCTCATTTTCATGGTCTGTGCTTTTGCTTATCACATGGCAAAACTCTGATGTCTTTATTCTGGCATAATTTTCATTACTATATTTGAAGTGTCCATATCATTTGGCACAACTCTGTTGCATTTAATTTTTGTGCCAATTACGCCTTAGCACACCTTAGCTTTAAAGAAACTTCATTTTTCTAAGTGTCATGCCTAGGGGCTGATACAACCACAAACATTTTCTGTTGTGTGGTACCTATAGTGGCCTTAACTGGCCAATTCTTTTATGGCTTCACTTGGAAGTTTCACTGTATGAATGAAAACTTGAAAACTTGATACAAAGCAAGTAGTTTAGAAATACAGCTGTCACCTGAAAGGTCTAGTGAATAGTAGGAAGAGAAAGACAAACAATGCTGTTAGGGATGGAGGATAGAAGATGGTTTCTGGAAGCAAACAAATCCTTGGTGTCATGAATTATTTAGTTTGTTTGCAGGTGTACATTTTCTTTGTATGTTTCTTGTGCAGAAGTATCCACAAGTGTTTTGAGTAATAAAAATTGTGACTTAAAGGAAAATGAAAGGATGACAACTAGATCTAGGACATTTATTTCTAAGTTTCTTTTTAAAGACCTAAGTGTTATATTTCTACAGAATGCAACACCACTTCCTGTAATCCCTCTCTGTATGCCACTAGAGTAGCCCTGTTTGTCCACTTTCTTGTATTTTATAACATCCCCACATAGAAATGTCTTAATTTAAAATATGCTGACTAATAGAAATTCAAACTTTTTAAAATTGTGAAACACAAGTTTACAGAATAAAAGTTCATACAAGTAACTCAATATCTGGCTTGAACTCATGATGACATTACTAGATCAGCTTCGTTTCTCACTAAGCAAAATTTATTCTTCCATTAAAGATAAATAGAATCCAGAACCACAGTCTATGAATTCATGTTCTTTCCACTTGTACTTAGAATAAATTGTATTTGTGGGCCAAACACCCAACAATTCAATCTAATCTGAGGAAGTGTCAAGCTTATTATCTCTTCTGCTTTTGTTGTCAGCAGGGCAACTCAAACCAATAAGCCTTAAAAGACAAGAGAAGCTGCATGACTTCCAGCTTCTTAAAAATTGATCCTCTGAGTGATGTCACTCTTACAGCAGTCTTTAATCTTCATATTATTCTCTGTACTCCCTTACAGATTCAGAGTTTAAACCTGATGAAATAAAGATGTGCTGAAACACTGTATCATGAATTGAAAAGTTTAAAAACAAATTAAAGTTGTGCTTGATGCCTTTTCTAGAATCTGAAGACTACTGTATTACTACTTTAGGGTCCCTAGATGCAACCCAAATGACAGAGGAGTCCTGAGATACTGCTGCTGTGGAAGTCTTAATAGCGCTAAAATAACTACACATATTTGAGTACTGGCTTCAAGTTTAAGGACAAATTGTAGGTAACATGGAGGTTTATGATAGCATTCTTCACAGCCATACTATTTAAAATGCAGTGATTTTTTTGTAGTATCATAAACTATTCATACATGGTTTTAATTTCTCTCATGAGTCTTGTCGATGTCATTTGTTTATCTCCAAAAATGATCCAACAGCTCTAGCTTACAGCTGCAGATACAACACAGCTGACACCAGTGTCTACATTTACACCCATATGGACCATTCACACTCAAACTTCGTCTATAACCTTGGCCACGACCACACAGCAAGCAACAGATAGCTTTAAATATAAAAAAGATGTTAAGCTCCAGTTATTTATCCTAATCCATGAATCATAAGTTTCTCTTCTTCCTTCCCCATTCTGACACTAAGCAAGGAATGGATTTGGCCAAGGGATGCCAGAAGATTGATTTTGTCTTCCACAGACACATGGTGGTGGTGTAGGTTTATGGTGTAGGTCTTTGGCAGGGCTCGAACTGTAGCTCATGAATCTCTCTTTTGAGACTTTGGCCACATATGACAAACATTTCCAAGACTGATCATTCTGATCATGATATCCCCTTCATAAGCAAAACCAAAACAATTTTGCATGTACTTACTCCTTCAAGAAGCCAATGGTAGTTTTGAATGACAAGAGAATACAGCAGTAAGCCAACAAATATGATGGTTATGCAGTTATATTTCAATAAGAAAAGGAAATGACACCTCATAGATTTGCTTTTCTAGCAATTGACAGAAGCATTCAGTCTGTAATTAGGAAAAGCCCATTTTTAGGAAGACAAGATTAAGGATTGGATTTATGAAGTTATACTGTTGCCAAATGAGCAAATGCTTAGCTCTGGTTTTACAAGTAAAAACTAAGAAATTAAATTTCTTTATCCAGTACAGTGAGCAGAGGATCAGAGAAATGACATTTTAAATTAATGATTCAACCTTGCAACATCACTTTGGGCTATCTGAAGTTTAGTTACCTCCTTCTACCCATTTTTAACATATATCAAAACACAGGTTTAATGATGAACTGTTTATGTGTTGAAAGCTCCATTTTGGCAGCTCTTCTGTTTTTGTCGTTACCTGAATTAATTATGGTAGTTCAGAACATCTCTAGTAAACATGCTGATATATCATAGATTATAAACTCATCTACTGAACTCTAAACTATGGTTGCAAAGTAAATTATTCTATTTAAAGACAGCAGTTTAAAAATTTAGGCATTTAATTTAATTATCCTTTCCCAGAAGTATAAGAAGAAATCAGATTCCTAGTGTGAATAGCATTATACTTGCATAAGAAAACTTACAGGAGCATTTTTGCCTCAAACTCAATAATTTTAGTTATAATCACTAACTATGTTTTTGTTTTACAGAACCAGTATGATTTGGAAAAAGAATAAAATTGCTTTTAAAGTACAAAAATAATTATGAACCACTTGAAATGTAATGTCTGTATTTTATTTCTCATCAGAATTCATTAGTGTGTAACATCAATAATTTAGCCCATCATTTGCCAACACTGACTTGGCTCAGTAGTTCAATCATGTAACCCTGTAAACTCACTTTCCATTAAAATGAATGTTGCTGACAAAGGATAACTAAAGAGATACTTCATTTATTAGCTAAAGAGATACTTCATTCATCAACATTTTTAAATTAGGAGTTTGGGACCACAGACACTTAGCTGGATAAATTTATTCAAAGGAATCTTTGCATTAGGCCTAAAGATGTTTGTAGAATCAAATACAATGTTATCCAGAATTATAACTGCCTTTCATTTCTGTTACATGTAATTCACCATATAGGACTCCAGAAACCAACGGAGCCACCTGCAGAGAATCAAATGACCTACTGGAATGGAATCCTGAATACCATGTGCAAAATTATAAAATGTGTAATAGTTATCCTGTATTTTGATTAACTCACTCACGCATTTCTCATGGAAAACTCCTTACAAGAAACTTCTTAAAACAGGCACTTTAATTTTCCAAAGTTGCAGGTTGTAAATGCTGCACATTATTTTACTATGAGCAGCTTCCTCAAGTCCAGTCATTATCTTCTCCAAACTCATCCTTTGAAAACATGCAGGTTTCAAATGCAATGTCTCAGCTTGTTGCTTCTCCAGCCTTGATCCTAGCCACCTATTCTTTCTTACCAGGATACAGTTGTCATTTTCTAAAATTCAGTCTTTTTTTTTTTTTTGCTAACATACTATAACTTGGATATAAACATTTCTTTTTTTGACGTAAACAGCTAGCTGAAGCATCTGAGGTGAAAGTTAGGAATAAAATAAAAACTTGTCATATTATATCTCTTGCTTATGCCTGGGAAGATAGATTTGTAAACCAAATCCTTCCTAAAGACGAATCAGTAAACATCTGTCACACAATCAATATAATGTGACTGTCATCTGACTGCGTACTCTGAAGGGCTGCTGCTAGACGTACAGAAGGAACCAATGAAGGACATAAGCAAGAAGTGAATAAAAATGTTATAATACCTGTTTGGTGCAAGCCACATCGCTGTCTAATTCGCCTCTCTGTTTTCTAGTAGAAAGAATCTGTTTTTTCTGCAAAATATTCAGTGGGAGATTTCCCTGCCCATGCAGCAGGGCTGGAAGTAGGTGATCTTTAAGGTCCTTTCCAACTCAAGCCATTCTATGATTTTCTGATTCTGTTCTCATTTTTATGCTTTTCTGAGACTTTGCATTGGAAGTAGTCTTAAGCTAGAGACAAGAACCACTCCCTGTTCAAGCAAAGTTCCAAGTAAATCTTGTTACAGCGCCTGTGCTAACAGATTATTAAAAGTACATTCTTATGATACTCCAGGTTAAGGAGTGAGACATCAAGTTTAACTCGTAATTTAAAAGTGTTCTCCTAAGAATTTTTTCCAAAATGAATGGGATATATCCTGAGCTTGAGAGCTGTCAGAACTGAGCATGTGTGCAACAGCAGGGCAGAAATCTGTATTTGAGACAAAGGAAAAGATGCTACTATTGGCTAAGTCGGGACTGAGGAGCTTTGTTCATTAAAATATTTTTTGTTATTATTTTTTTTCTTGTTCTTTTTTTTCTTTTATTCTTTTTATTTTTTTCTTTTTTTAGGGGGGTGGGGTGGGATGGGGAAATGGGGTGGAAAATATTATGTCTTAGAGAACTAGTCAGTTCTCAAGAACTGACTTTTGAAGGAAACATGACAGAAGCAGTTCTTTCTTAATAGTGCTATAGATAGACAAGAAATCTCATCCCTGTACTATTCAGCATTGCTACAAGGGTGTGCAATCTGTGTCATCATTTGACTCAGCATTGGTTTTGGTGTTCCTACCAGCACTGGAGCAATAACCTTAGAGCTTAAGAGCTAAAGACTCAACTAGAGCAGTTTCTTTCTCACACTTAACTCTCCTCCAAAACTCTGATGGGTCACAGCAGTTTCACTCAGTTGTTTTAGCATGCCAGTTTGTCACAGCTATCATGGAATTTTACTCGAGCATTTTAATTATCTATAATAACTCCAGAAAATCCCCTTTTTAATTTGGCACAGATTTTTCAAAGCTGTGAGTTTTCATTTTATTACGATTTTGAAGTAAGAAAATGAAAGACTACACCAAAGAAATTTTTAATGATATGCTTCACTCTAATTAATTTCTAGGAACTAGAAAGTCTTCAAAGTAAAAATCATACTTAAAACTGGTCCCATTGAAGTCAGTGATCAAGTTAGGCTTTGGATACATGGCTACTTTCCTCAGGGCAAACGAAGAACAATCTGAGTCAATATGCAAACTCTTACTATGTTGCCTTTTAGTGCAATTTTTATTCTGAGGGCTAAAATTATATTTCTGTTTTTAATCTGATGACCTAAGAAGGTAAGCAAGGCAGATTTTGTAAGTCAAGGTACTTGACATCTTGTATTACACTGGACCAAAGAAACAAAAAACTTGAGTACACAGTCTTTTTCTCTTAACACCATTTCTTGTATCTTTGATAGCTATCTGGGAGGGTGTTGAGCATCATGTTCTTACTTTCAGTGATAAACTCATTGATAAGCTAGCTAGGACACATTTTAAAATGTGTATATATAATTATGCAGCAAAAGTTTTCAGGTATGTTCTGGTCTTTCTTAAATCCTACTATCTTATTTAAGTCACTATAATAATAATTCCCCACGTTCAGTAGTGACTCCTATGACCTATACAGATTATGACTCTAACCACTGCCAGTCTTATTACCTTTCTTTTCCATTTATTTCTCATTCTTTTTTAATCCTACTTTTTTCCTAACAGGTAGAGTCTCAAAGACAGGGGAAATATAGAGCAGATGAGGAAGGAGATTATTTGACCAGATAAATCAGATTAGCTTTTCAGATTAGGAAAACTAAAATGTGATGACGTAGTCTTCTGAAATAACTTACAGTTTTTCTTCGGTTTCTCTAATTTTCTCAGTTCCATGTGTCTCAAGGATGAAAAGCTGGTTTTAATCTCTCTTCTATTAATCATCAAAGTGCTGGGTTTCTTCTCTATGTAAACCATCAGAGTTTTTCATTGCTTTATAGTCCCTCAGACAACATATAATTCTGGAGCTCAATCTGTAATACCTGGCAACCTCAGAGCCACCCTGACAGCTATGTTGCTGCCCAATAGTCATTCAGGTTGAGAAGTCATGCACTTTAGCTTTGCCAGTATGATTTCTGCCTTACTGAGGTAAACATCCATAAAGGTGGCCTGTTTGGGCAGCCATTTGATGTGAAATAATTTGAGAACACTTTTAAATGGACTTGTGTCTTTAAACAGCACTTTCCTATTAGAGAATGATGAATTTTTTTTCAAAACTAAAATAATAGTTTACTGAAGCAAATTAGTGACAGAAGCAGAAATTGGTTTGGAAATCAACTTCCTTTGTGAGCAAGAGAAACCGTGAGGGGGGTATGGATGCTCTCTGAAAGAGTATCTGCAGTTTTCTGTTCCTCATGAACATTTCCCTTGAGAAATATCTGACACTGTGGAAACTGACTCTGAGATTACAGTGAGGTCTTTTGAAATTTAGGAATGTTTGCTGGAACATGTGAAGTTCTGGCAAAAATTCTCTTCAGTCAGTTGCTGTCTGCCTCTTCTGAGGTAGGAAAATGCTAGCAAGAAATATTGTGTGTGTTTATTCTGCCCTTATACTCTTCTTTATATAGCCTCTCATCATGGCCATTACTGGGAGCAAAAAAGTGGGTTAGATGGACCATTGGTTTGACTCCACATTGCAGTTCATACATTACAGTGTTATAGAAAAATGAGAACCTCAACCTTAATGTTGCTGGCTTCTAAGGCAATATAGGCATTTTCCAATTTGACATTCATATTTTATTTATAGCCTTATTATTACTCCTATGTTTTTCTGCATATTTTTCTGATTATCTTGTTGATTTACTGTATCTTCATGTGTTTCTGATATTCTGCATCTTCGACAAAAGGTCGTTTGCAGCTGTTATAGCATCATCGAATCATAGAAAGGTTTGGGTTGGAAGGGACCTTAAAGACCACCTAATTCCAACCCCCCCTACATGGGCAGTGACACCTCCTACTAGTCCAGGTTGTTCCAAGCCCCATACAACCTGGCCTTGAACACTTCCAGGGAGGGGGCAGCCACAACTTTCTTTTGCATCCTGTTTCAGAGTCTCAACACCCTCACAGGACTTCTTCCTCATTTCTTCCTAATGCCTAACCTAAATCTACCCTTTTCCAGCTTAAAAATATTACCCAATATCCTATGGCTACATGCTTTAAAAAAAAAGTCCCTCTCCAGCTTTCCTGTAGGCCCCTTCAGGTACTAGAAGGCTTCTATAATGTCTCCCTTCTCTTCTCCAGGCTGAACAAACCCAACTTTGAACCTGTCTTCATAGGGGAGGTGTTCCAGCTCTTTTGTCATTTTCATGGCCCTCCTTCTTATGTTTGGGCACTCCAGAACTGGACACAGTACCTGAAAAGTTAACCTTTTTCTCCTTAGGAAGCACATTAAATTATTTATTTTTGAGGAAGTCTTCTCTAAGTAACTTTGAGATGCACCATATGAGAGAACAAGTTTCTACAAAATGTGAATTGTAACTGGAGTGAACAACATCTGGGATGAAGCTAATTGTCCAGAAGTTAATTTTTAAATACTTACAAGTTGCAGTACTTATCAAAGAAACCAATATTTTGCGTATCTAAGCTAAAATGTGTGAGGATAAATCTCACAGGAATCTGAGCTTCCAGTGTTGTTTAGGCAGTTATTGTTTGACTACAGGTGGGATGTTTCAAGAAAGGATTTTACATGCCCGAAGTTAATTCCACCTTCTCTTTTTTCCCATTCTTTTCTCCAGTAAATTTTAATCCTTCTAGGCTTCAGAAAAAAACACAACCAAACCAACCAAACAAAAAAACCCAGTCATTATAAAATAGGTTTCGTCAGGAAAAGAATCAAGTTAGTCACCTCTTTTCAAAGTTTTACAGTCTGGCTCAGACAGACATATCCACATGTTGTACCTCCCTGTTACTGCAATTTATTAGGTAGAACAGCTGACAAATGAAAAGCCAGTAAGGGCTATTAAGGACTCAGGGCCTGAATTTGATAGTTTTCTGTGTTTTAAATCCATTAGTTTCATTACAGTTACACCTAATTTACATCTCTGTGAAAATCAAGCATTAAGTATGCCTTGTATTTTTAGTCTTTATTTCTAATGATGTGAGAACTACTAGGCTATGATACTGTCAGACTAATGGAGCAAACTGAAGATGAGTGAACGTATTTTATGTCACTGTATGTTCAAAATAAATGTTTGCAGTTTCTAAAATTAAAGAATGATTATTTTTTCACTGAAATTCTAATAAAGCATATGACTGCAATAAACTTAATGCAATTAGTACATTGTAAAGTGCAGCTGGCTTTCTAACAAGATGAACTTCTTTCAGGAAAGGAGTAGAAATTTTCCCATGACCCAATACTTCATAAACATGTGATTGAAATGGCAACAAGAATAAATCAGAACACTGCCTCACTAACAGCTATGCTGAGAATCAAATTGCTGTCCCACTGAAGCCTAACTTGAGAACTTGTTTTACATAAATGTAATACATTGATTGAAATCATTTATCAAAATAAGATCAGAGATATAATGTACAGGTTGTGTTTAGGGTTTGTTTGTTGTTTTTTTTTTTTTAATGTCAGGATTGACAGAATACTTCCACAGCTCTGTTTTCATGTAATGACAACCCAGATGCATGCTAAACCTTGGCCTTAGGCAGAGGTATCAGTATCATTTTGTCAATGAGCCAGCACCAAAAATTTCCCTTTAAGAAAATTCAATCAAATCCTAAATGTTTTATTAAATCTATTTTAAAATCAAGTCAGTGTCATTAATAAACTATCATCTGATGATTAGTTTTCCCACTTGTAAACATTAGTTATTAAAAATTACATTAGGCTAAATTTACCATAAATGTTAAGATTATTTTAACTTTTATTACTAAAAGACAGTACACTGGATCCAAAAAAGAGGTATTGGTACTCCAGACAATATTGTTCTGGTGGTGGTTGTTTTAATGATAAAGAAAACCCAACAACTGAATCATTGAACTGCACTCAGTTCCAGAGCATCTTCAGAACCAGAACACCAAGTGGCACTGGTTCCAATGCTAGCTTCTCTACAAACAGTAAGCTTCAGCAAAGAAGCCAAATCAGTAAGTCAGAGAAATAACATTACTACTTAATTTTCTGTCTTCTTTCTTGGGAGTTTCATCCATTTAGGTATTGCACCCCAGATCTCATTACTACTGCATTTGGTTACAGCAGTGTTACACTCTGGCTTTTCACAGAGACAGTGGCCCAGTGCATTTACTTTCAATTTATGTTTCTCTCCCTCTCTCCCCACACCCACATGCATTCAATGCCTTCTTCCATTTCTAAGCTCTTGAGAGCACCTCCCTAATGGGCAGCATTGCTGGGAATAGTCCCCGGGTTACTCCAGTAATAAAAAACACACAGAAAGAACAGTAATTCTGCATCAAAGTGTGGAGAAGGGGACTGGAAAGTCTCATCCTTCTGTTCTAGTTGGCCTCAGGGTCAGGAAAGAGTCTCTGACCCTGGTCTGTTTAGCAGGGATAATGTTTCTGATGTTTGCCAAAACAAGTTTTCCAGACTTTATGTTGTCACAGGAAAGGCAGTTGCTGGGTATGCACCAGAGTGTTAATGAGTGGAGGATGTACATTGTTGTATTTCCCTTTGAATTTTAATTCTTGCCATGTACTGACTGCCCCTTTGGAAAATGAACGTGAGGAAACTGTGTAAGGATTATGCTGAGGAAAACCAAGATATGAGGAAGATATGCATGGAGTGACCTTTCCGAAGCAACTTCCTAGTGTATAGTGTCCTTTTTTATAGAAAGGAGGCTGTTGTCAGGGTTTTTTCAGTTGTTGCAGTTCTTATGTCAGACATTCATACACATAAAGCTACGTTTTTAAATGCATATGAAATGTGTTAAAAACTGGACCTCTTTCCTAATTATATATGTATTATTTTTGATGTACCACATAAGGGTAATAGTTCAGGAGGTACTCATTGCTTTCAGTGGCACCTGCTTTACTTTTTGGTTGCTTTGTCTGTGTATCAACCTTGTCATCTTTGGCTGCTCAAGAGGATGGTAGATATGGCATCCTCAGGCCAGTGCCCAGCCTCAGAAGAGAACAACAGCTTCTGTCATCTGAGCAGTGCTTAGTGCATGGTCCTCCTTCGTTCAGGCAAGTAGCAGAGAAGAGCAGGACAGACACATATGCTTATAAAGCATTTCATATTGGCTGACTGAAAAAACTTTTCTGCTCAACCAATTGCACTCATATTTGTGCCTTGGAGACTGACCCTACAGGGAGCCTAGATGACTAAGTCCAGTTCTCTAAATCATGACAATTAAGTTCAGAACTTAATATTTAGCTATTGTTATAGTAAAAAAGAGGGAGAAGTAGCATCTCATGAACTCAACGGTGTGGCTGGCTTATAAATTAAATCATTTTAGGTGGCTTGCCGTTACTCCTCTTGGAAATTTTGTTGCACCTTTAAGATTGCAAGACTTAGCTAAGTAAGTACAATTGTTGTAGGGACAGGTACCTTGCTTGTTTCAGTTTTTGACCATTACAACATAAGTTTATGAGCAATAAGAAACAAGTAGCAGCTAACAATAACACACAAAAGACCTTGAAGGAGCCAGTTATGTGTCCCTTTGCTTCCATGTAGGAAGTACAGGAAATTTCTTAA
>JAAWXA010000005.1:17969882-18047760 GCA_038090715.1 Florisuga fusca
CTTTGCATCTGCATGAAATTAAGATGCAAATATGAATTGTGTTCATTGGTATGACTAGTGTAAAGTAAACAAAGGGTACTTCTATTGTGTATTTAAGGTTGAGAAACCTATTTTGTGAACAGCATGCAATCAGCAAAGTCTTCACAGTTATTAAGTAACTGCAAAAGGACATGGTCGGGTCAGTGATGGGTAAGGAAAAAGGCATATATAAAGAAGGTGGCAATGTAAGGATACTGATATCCCTCCAAGGTCTGATTGCCCCCGTCTGGGAGCACCTCAGTAATTCTCTGTGTATGATGATTCCCATGATTTAAAACAAACAAACAAAAATTGTTGGGGGGGGGAGGAGGGGCTGAATGCCAAAGGGCAATTTTAAGATGAAGAATATAGAGAAGTCAGAGCAAAATGGATGGTTTAATTTCTCATCATTATTCTACTGAAGAATTAAATTTGCAAGGTCATGTGGCAGCTTATTCAGTCAGAGGCATATCAGTGAAGGTAACTGGATTCAGATGAGTTCCCATCCAAGGGATATTTAAAGAAGCTACTGTTCTCTAAATATATGTATGAAACAGTGTCATCTATACTCATGTTGCATATTCAATTGAGGCTTGGCCCCCTGGAGTTAAAGGACCTTTTTTTTTAGGCTCTAAGCAAGAAAATGACCCAATTTCTGAGATCCACCTTCCCAGATTTACTTTATGAAATGACTCTGTATTTCATTTCCTAGTGCTTCCATGGACTTTGTTTCTTTTTAAAATTCTCTACCAATATCTGGAACAGCAGAAGTATGCCTTATATAATTCCCATGCCTCACTAACACATAGTTATGGCAGAACAGGTATTAAAAATCCTGATTACCTGTAACCAGGCCTGTGCATTTACTGAACATATTATATGAGTATTTTCTCTAACTCATGGGTTTAATACATGGCTGCATTTCACATGTGTTTGGAGAACATGGAAGAAAGGAAATAAGGCTAGTGGAATTACTATAAAAAATTCTCACTGGATATATATCAAAGGTGTACATAGGAGATATATATAGTGTAAATTATTTCAGGTGCTAATAAATTTTCCCTGTTAATATTCACCTTATATTTTAATAGTTTTCTTAACTTCTTTGCTGAGTTGCAGAGGAAGATACCATTTTAGGTCTTTTGTACTACTTGAGAAATGTCTGTCAGCTTGTTTTGATTGAATTTGGTGTTAGCAGCTGACAGCCTTAGCTTTAGGAATCCAACTGTGATATGTAAAAATGGTATCTCAGGTTTCCTTTTAGCCAGTCCCCTAATTTGGACACTTAAATGATTCAGTTCTTCCTTTTTTCTTTTGTTTTGGGTTTTTTTTTCCTCTTTTCCAAAATGTATCCAGAGCTGCTGAGCAGCCTGGGCACTGGCAATATGTAGACAACACCCAGGTTTTCATCTGCTTTCACAGAGAGAAGCATTTCAAAACTAAATTCAGATTAGTCTCTGCATGAAAAGCTGAATCCAAGTAGCACTGAAACAGGTAGAAAGGGAAGTATCATTCAACCTTATTCCTCTGTAACATTTCCTACTCTGCCCTCACATGATTAAAGCAATGTACAAATAGTTGTGGCAGGAAAATATGGTTACTTTTGTAATGGGGCAGAAAATATCCCACCTTCTCATACATAACACACCCAGGATTCAGCAATCCAAATGTTCATAAACTTCAGGACTGATTATTCATGAAACAACTGGGAAAGAACCTTAGCCTAGAGCATGGACTTCTTTACATCCAATAAGCTTCAAGGCCTCCTTAAATTTTTATCTAGAATAAGTAAACTTCTGCCCTGTCCCCCACATAGGCCCTTTCCCTGAAAATCTGTTGCTACATCAATGTGCAGAAAAAGTTTGCTGCTTTTGAAAAGTGGTGTTTGGTCAAATTAACAATATGGTATCTACACGGAAAATAAATTGGGCAATAAATCTCTTTTTTTCAAATCTTGTTCTGATTTGTAAAGCCATCATATGTGAGTTCCTTCCCTTTCTCTTAAACCTGCTCCTTAAATCCTGTGTGCTTTAATTCTGAGGATTCTTTGTGGCTCAGCTGGTCCATGTTCTTCATCTGTATTTCATGTCTTGGATACCTATGTATTAGTCTCTTCAGGGCAGAACCTCAGCTCTTTGCCACATGTGTCTTTCTGGAAATTGTAGCATATGTAAAGGACATACTGTAAATTAAAAATTATAAGAAGGATACTGGACAAAATTAAAAGTCTGTGAAAGCCATGAACCATTGACATGGCTTATTATAGGCCAGCTCAGCACCCAATATGCGATTTTAATACAAAAATTTAAACGCCATCCTGGCACTGCTTTTATCAACGGGATTCTATTGTTCTAAAACTACTGCTTTTAGAAAATTGAGAGAAAATAGATGGGAAGGAGGAATTATCTTTTGGTACAGAAGCTGAATGCCAAGCATTGGGAAAGTACTTATGACCCTAAAACAGGGCAAAAAGTCTTTTTGTCTGTGAGAAAAGACTGCATTGACAGCAGCATCCCAGCTTGTTGGGGGTTGGGGCTTTCCCTTGACCCTGTCAAGGTCAGACAAACATTTAGCAAGTAGCTTTGAAAAATAAGCAGTTGTGAAGGGCATACAAAACAAAATTATTCCACTTCTGAAGACATGATATGTATTGTGAAAATTAGCTTACCAGTGGTGATGGGTCGATTTTGTAAGATAACTTATGTAAAATTTTAATCCTAGTGGTCTTATATCCATTTGGTCCCGTATATAGGGCAATCTGGCTTTTTATTTCTTTTTAAAAAAAATGCAAACATTGAAGTGGGGTTATAACATCTTCTCTTTTTTCCTATATTCTAAATTATGTTTATTCACCCATACATTCCCTCTCGGAGTATTCATTTAGAAGGAAGGTTTTGCAATAGTCACATTTAATTTATCAGGGTGCAATAATTTGTGTTTCCCAATCATCTTGCAGACTTTGGTTCATTATACTATTGTTTCACATGAGTAAGTTAGCAAAGTTTGGATTGATTGACTCTAATTAACTAAAACTGGTTCCAGGCTGTGCATCTATTGTCATGGTAGCTAGCCACAAAGCCCCAAACTGTTCAGTAATGGCAATATAACGTACTATCGATATGAAAACTCCAGTAAATGTTCAATGTTGGGCTTGTCAACATACAAAAAAAGCAATAGTGGAGGAAGGAGAAAGGGACATTAGGATGAGCATGTCTCAAAAGGCGTGGGGGGAAAAGCAGCCTTCCAGAGCTGCTGGTGCCCTGATCTTTTCACTTACTGTCATTTGAGCCTCTGACATGGAAAGAAATAAAAGCTGAGCTGGAGATGTGCGCACTGGCCTCTAAAAGAAAAATCCACATATTTTATGCTTTAAAAAGACACAAAATGGACCCAAAGCTCTATGGCAACCTAAGACCTTTTCCCTCTGTATATTTCCAAAGCAAAATTCTTTTTCATTGGTTTTGTTTGTTCGCTTGCATGATGTCTAAATCTATTCTCTGTTTACTGCTGTCAAGAGAATCTAATCACTAATAAATGCCTCCCCTTACACATGACACTGGAGAGCCAGCTGCACTGAAAGCTTGGGGTAACAAGGAAATATTCTGTCTCTGGACTTGTTATTTGGAGTCTTTCTGAAATTAAAGAAAAGCAATGAGGACCTCAGAGGACAAGCTGCCTCTGCTGGCAGCTGTTTTGGCACCTTGGCATGTCCAGCACATGCAAGTCTGTAACTGTGAAAGCCTTCTACTCTGCTCTCCAGAGACACATCACCTGAAACACCAGCCTCTGTGTATCATTATGTGGAAAATTATAGTCAGAAGAACACTCAGTGAAGTGCCAACATCAAGCACAAAAGCCAGGGAAATGCCAGGACTGGTTTCCTTTGCTTGACTCCTTCATGACTGCGTTGCTGCAGCCTCCAAAGCCTTGCTCAGGAGCTATTTCCAAGATGAGTCCTGTGGCAGTCAGTGTTTGCTCCCAAAGGGCAGTTCCTCAGTGTGGTGTTTAGTCCTTACTGGACAACACGGGGCTGTCTTCTCTCTTTTTAAAGCATGTGTGTCAAAAGCATGATTTGAGTGCAGATATGCTATTAATTTCCAATTTTCCTATGTTCTGTAACCTCCAGACATCTCGTAACTCCACTTTTCATCATGAGGAGCACATTCTGCCTTTTACAGATGATCATTGTCCGAATCTTTCACTCCTTCCAGCACTTACAACCTGTGCCCAAAAGGACCAGGCGTACCCTGGCACCTATGGTACCCAATGGCCCTGGGGGCTGTGCAGAAGAGTCGTCTCATCACCCACTGGGTGCCAGCCCCTTGGCAGACTGGTGCAGCCCAGAGCTCTGACCCCAGCTGCTCAGGAGCTGAGCCCTCCTGCATGCCTTTCCTCTCCAGTTTTTATTCAGGCAAACATCTTCTGCCCTCCCATTTGCCAAAATATAAGGACTTGGATTTTTATGGTAAGATTGATAGCAGCCCTTAGCACAAACAGGCACTGGGGCAAGAATCACCTGGAATTTTTCCAAAGCAACACAACTCATCACAGACTGTTTTCAAGCTCTTCGTGATTTCAATTCTTCACCAGCCTGGACGGAGGGATTGAGAGCAAGGCTTGCAGGTAGGAGCTGTGGGGGGCTCTTCAGTCCCGTCGGGTGAACACACAAGCAGCTCCCATCAACTCCAGTGCAATTTACATCCCTGGGAGTGATGGAATTGGGTCCCTGAGCCTGGTGCTGGCCCCTCTCTGACTCGCTGCGTGCCTCTGGGCGAGTCATTTAACACCAGGCTGTGATACCTCTCATTGAGCTACACATTACACCAAAAAGGGTCTCGTGGAAGTCAATGGAGCTACTTGTGGAGTGTTTGCACTTAGTAAGTGTGTCACAATCTGGCCTTCGCTTAAGTTCCCCCTTTTATAGGAAATTACAGACTCATTTCCAAGGTTGTGGGGCTTAATTGGTTTGTGTTTGCAAAACACATCTTATTGCTGGTGAAAGGGAATAACCATTATTATGATGATCATGTGTTTAGTGCATGGCAAGGTTCTGGGTCTGTCAAGGCTTTGCTTCATTTATTCTGTGTAAAATTAAAAAAAAAAAATGTCCTTCCTTTGCAATAATTTGAAAACCTATTTCTAGGAACGGTGCTCTCATTCACCTGTCAGAAGTGTTAAGGAAAAAAAAAAAAGCCAAACTCTTCTTGGGCAAAGATCCTCAGGGGCTGAGCCTGGAGCACAAACCCATTGCAGGGTGACCAGGGACTGACCAGCCACAGCAAACTGTGATGCGAGTGTGGTTCGGAGTGACTTGCTGGGTGACACTTTCCTAAACAAAAATGCCACTCCTTTCCTGGACTCAGGATATACTATTTTTTTTTAACCTAACATGTGTCATACCATTACAAGTTGGCATTAACAAACAGTTTGTTTTTTCGTCAGCTGTAATAGGTGTTTTTGAATTCTGTTTTTTGTTGGATTTTTTTGTTTTTTTAATCCAAGTATGGTTCTCATGGTGTAGTAAATGACATTAGGCTTTTGTAAATTCTTGCAGAATATAACAGATCATTGGTTTTATAACACAGTCACTGCTTTTGCATTCTGATGAGATTATTAGTAGCAGCCTAGAATACAACATCCCTGCATACTGTTAGTTAAAAAAAATAAAAGTTTACTAAATGGTCTCTTGTCAACTGTATCTGAAAATCATTATATTTTCTTTGGTTTCCTTTACATGGAGGGCTTCTTCTGTGAACTGGTGGGTTACATCAGTGTGAAGTTACAGAATTATTGTAGAGATGCCTTTTATTTCTCTGTAGTTCTGTTTTTCTACAGAAAACCAGTTTTTTAAGTATTTATAAATGGGTTGTAAAAATTGCTCACATGCCCAAGACATGCAATATGGTATCTGAGCTCAGTAAATATATATTTCCTTTCATATTTTAACTGCAATTACATTAGACATTTTTATCTCATGTCAAAGTGAATACAAATCAAGCCGCTTTCTGATCTTGTCACACATCCTGTCTCCCAGCCCTAAGGCAGTTTCATTTGCCAATGAAGACATGAACCATCTGATCTTTTCAGGCCAAATTCCCTCTCTTCCACTCTGCATTGCAGCTCCCAGTAGCACATCCAGTGTCTGCATCTCCCCTGATCATGAGCTGATGACCCACAGGCAGCACTGATACGGGGCCACCCCCCAAACCCTGCACACTGGGCAGAGGGAAAGGGAGAATTTAAGCTTGAGTATGTTTTTAAAAGGCTAAAAATGCTGGAATTAAAAGCTGGCTACTGCATTTTCACTGCTTCCGTACTGTTATTAACATACATCTGTATTAACACCGTGACAGTCCACCCTACAAATTGATACAATACCAAATAAAGAGCCTGCACTGTGCACCGTAATGACTCTACAGGAGCCATTACATCTGATATAGTCAATATTATAAATTTTTTTAAAATGTATGAATGCATATTTAACTGAGAGATCGGATCTGCTTCAGCAGTTCTGGTCTATCAGGAACATAATATGAATTTTAAAAAACTGCTTGCATACATTTTACATTTTTACCTGAGAAGACAAACACGAGGTCACATGCAAACATCTTACTTTCCTTATGCCTGCCCATGACTTGTTTGCTTCAAAACAAAATAAAAAATAAGTGGGAAAGCTGATGAAGTCCTGACTCCAGTTCCTTGCTGTGCCCCCACCAAGTCTCCCATCACCTTTCCACATCCCTCCATCAGCTTTGTCTCCATATCCTTAACACGGTGTATGGGTACATTTGCTTTTCATACATCTGTGAGGAGTGACTGAGCTGCCTCTCAACAGGAGCATCCCTGGGCCTCTGCTGATTTACACCACTGCAACTCACAGCTGTGCCAGCAGCTGCACCCACCCAGAGTGAGCATCATGCACCCACATACATGCACCCACATGCCAGCTCTGTAGCAAACCTTATTCATCTCTTTTTCTTTAAAAAGGGGACCCTGAACACAGGTGACTGTGTGAACAGCTTGGCTTTCTAAACAAAAGCAGGTTTCTGTCACATGCAGCTGTGGTTTGAAAACATGTCACTGAAAACTCCAGCATCACAATATTAAGAGTCAGACATGCTTAGCTGTGTCTGTATTTGTGGTTTTTTAATAGGGCATCATCTTGAGGGATGACCGGGCACACTTTAAAGGGGGTGTGGAGGCAACGTGTGTACTGTTAGCAAAGAGGCTGGTATAAGCCTACAAACACATACACCAGCTCTGCAAACATGTGCAATGTCACATTTCAGCTGTAACTGTTTCAGGGACTGTGAGTAAATGTGGATTTTGGAGTAGCAATTAGTGACAGTGGGGGATTTGAGGATTTGAGGATAGGTTTGAGTGGAGGTGCCCTCCCTGCACTTTCTTGTGCCCTGCACTTCCTTTGGTTCCTGGGTCAGTGGATTTGGATGTGGGTGCATGTACTATTGGGGTACACCCTACATTAATGCTACAATGAAAAATCTACCAGTGCAAGTGCAAAGAGCATCTGCTCAGACCAAAAAGATGACTGCCCTTCACTGACAGGGCTTCAGCTGAGAGATGGCCACCAGCTTAAACAAGAGAATAACTCAGGACAGCACAGAAGAAAAATGTTTTACAAGCAGTCCCTGATCTTACATTTATCTCCTGTTTTCTTATCAGAAGAGGAATTCAGCATGCAAACATTATTAAAGAAGAAATGTATGAAATAACGAGGAATCATTTCTGTCAAATGGATATAAGATGCTAATTGGTGATGTGCTGAATCCCAGAGATGCTTGACATTCAAAAAGTGAGTGAAGTACGGCAGAGCATTTGTATAGGCCATCTGGAGATGTACACCATACTCTACACTTGATGAGAAAGTGGCATTAAACTGAAATTTCTGATTCCAAGACCTAAATATGCATCACTCCAGGCTTCAAATTTCGTAGATTGCTGGGAAGATCACAGATAAACAGCAATCTGGCACATCTCCGACTAGAAGGAGAGAATTGCTTTGTGCTCTATGACTTACAAAATTATTAATGATTTGAAGAACTTCCATAAACTTAAGAAACAAAATCTTTGAAGCTCTCATTCCCAGTTACACATGGTTCTGGCTTCTGTTCTGAGTAATTTGACTGTGAAATCTCTGTGCAGACAGGGTATCCAGAGTATCATATTAGCAAGCTATGGTACCGTTGCAGAACAAAGGGCATGCAAAGCACAGCCAGAAGTAACATACAAACCAGCACAGTGATGAGCTCAGTTCTCTCATGACATCAGGATTTCTCTGGCAAGAGAACACAAACAAAAGTTGTAAAAGCAGGTAGCAGCATTAGCTGTTCAACATCCCCTTTTTCTTATTTCCAGAAATCTGTAATGTGTGTCACTAAACAACTTTTGTTCATGCTAAAAGTTGCTCTTACAAAGCACTTATACAGCGTATTAAACCTTAAGATGATCCAGATGGTAGCATCAAAAACATTACACTGCAAATACATAAACTGCTACTTTCTTCTTACATTGCTGTCAATTCTTGCCAGTGCTGTCAGTCCTACAGGATATATATGTCCTGAATCCACTCTGTTAGATGCTGCACCAACACAGAGCTATGAGTGAATCACAGTCCAGAGAGCCTGGAAGCTAAGAGGAGAAGGGCAGCACATGGTGCATGGGGGGGAGCTGAGAGAGGCAAGGCAGAGCTCCCAGCATAGCAGCAGTAGAACTGGTGGTGATTTGTATAGGTATCTGAGGGGGAAAAAGAAACAAACAACCCCCCCAAAAAACAATTAAAGAAAACAAAGAAGTGGATCTGGTGGTCTTTGTATAGTGCTCTTCCCAAGCTTGAAGAACATCAATGAAGAAAGTGAAGAAGTACTTGTCTGGATATGGCAGCAGGGCAGGTGGGAGTTCCTCACATGGGCCAAGGAAGAGTCAACATCTTACCAGGGACAAGGGTATGTAAGACATTGTAAGTTTGTTTGGAAGGCAGAATTTTTGATAAAATTACGTAGATAGATGTTTAGATTTGGTTTGGACATATCCACCAAGAGCAAAATCAAAGCTGAACCTAGGCCGTGGTAACCAGCAGGATGATGATGGTTTTGATAAAACGTGCAGAAAGCAGGAAGACATTAGAAGGGAAAAAATAGGACTGCTGGTTTTGTACCTCAGCCTTGAACTGCTGGCTAGTTATCCTTACAAGAAGATGCCAGAAAAAAAGCCATCATGAAGGATCTGGTGAAAGATCTGTGTGGGACTGGAAGACAAAATTGTCTAGCTAGGAGAGATGAATAAGAGATCATCTGAAGGAGAGAAGATGAGAACTCTTTGTATGAAAACAGAAACTGTCAGATGGTATCTGAAAGAAATGAGAGAGCGAAGGCAAAGAAGGAGCTCACAGAGGCAGAGAAGCTGAAGGAGATTTTAGGAAAGTGTATTTAAAACTGCTGCCATTGATGGTCCCAGAACACAGGCATATGAACTATGGTTACTCCTTAGAAAAGTATACTCCTTACAAAAATACTCTCTTCTCTCCCCACCTTCAAGAGACTTTATGCTGTCTGGGAAACACTGAGGGCTTTCACTCCTCGTGCATCACTGCTGCTTTCATTGTGCCATCAGGGTTATTCACAAGGGTGAGGTGTGGGCTTGTAGAGCAAAGGAAGGGGGGGAAAATTGATCCTAAACAGCCTCAAGTTACCTCTTCTCTCAGTTGCTGTACCTATAGACAAAAGAGTACATCTGGAAGTAAAACTAAATTGCACAAGACCCCAGAATACTGCCAGACTGACTCCAGAGTAAGTAATGTGAACACATAACAGACAAATGTGCCATTTTCATGTATGTCTGGAGCTGCTCTGATGTGTCCCTGCTTAGCCAACTACCCTTTTGCTGTCCCCTCTCATTGTCTTGCAAGCTCCCTTAACAAGGTTCATATCCTAAATGCATTCTGCAGGCAGCCTTGCAAAATGTCTTTGTATGGGGCAGAGATACAAAGAAAAAAAAAGATGCACCCTCTGCACCGATTCCCAGAGATGGAAATCCAGCAGTCCAGCAAAAACTCTTAAATAAACACGTTAAGAACATGAAATAAGGCTTTTACTAGTTCATGCAGATGTTTAGAAGAAATTAATGCAGACAGGAAAAATTGTGTTTCTTATAGCATAGTCAAAGGCCCAGTATAAAGTACTCAGAGCTTTTCACTTGTGTTGGATGCAGGCAAGTTGGGGCTCTCTGCCTCACAGGCTAAAGGTACCACTTCTGGGAAATATCTGGAGAGATACAGGACGAACACTGCAACAAAAACAAGTCGGTACAGCCCCTCTCACTCTCCCTATGCATGTAGAAAAGGGATACTTGCAGGTACCCTCCCACTTGGACCTGTATTTATATGAAAGCCAAGAAGACAACAAAGGTGAGGCCATTCCAGCTTTGTGTGAAGGACATGAGTGGCAAAAGGGAAGTGCAAATGAGCTTCACCTTTTTAGCATGAGGGAGAGGCCCATCAACTCCTTAGTACTGCTGAGAAACTTGTCCACTTCCCACATTGCCAGCTGGGGTTAACAGGCAGAGACATGATTGCTGCAATGTAGCTGCACTCATCAGACCCCAGAACAAGGTAGTAGGAAGCTGCTTCTCCTTGTGTCTGACCTGCATAGTTTCATTGTTATCAATCCTCTCCATGGTGCATCTGCTCTGTAGGATGGCACTTGGGGGAAATGGAAGCCCTGGGGATGTTCATGCTTTAATGCTGACAAGCTCCTGCTCCACTACGTCAAGGTCTAATCATCTTCTACCCACAGATGCTGAGCAAGTCAGAAAAGCAGCTCTGAGAAATCTAAATTCAGGTAAGGATAACTATACTGGACAGCAAACCAAATTTCCAAAGAGCTAGTCACGATACATTTTATGAAATTGTTACCAGTAGTGTGTAAATAATGCAGTCTCTGCATTACACTCAGTTCCTCATCTCTTGAGTATCCCAGTAGTCTAAAGGTTTTCTGACAACTGGTTCATGCATACCTTAGTCAAACCTATGGCAATGACTAATGCAGTCCAAAATACCCCACCACAGCCCCCAACCCATACATCATGCAGAGACTCTCCTGTTGATCAAGACTTGCCCTCAAGAGTATTCTGGGTGGCTTCCAATCCATTTTACATTTCTGCTTGAAGATATTTGCATGGTTTGAAGTGGCACAGGATCACTTCAAATTCATTCACAAATGATCTTGTTCATTATGATCAGGTTCTTACATACTGCTCAGACATCGTCCTTTTGCACAAAGATGGCATAAATATTTTGTTGTGCTTTCAGACTTAGTCTACAAGAGTGCAGCTGTGTGCTTTGTTTGATTGACATCTGACCTTTGCAGTTTGGGGATCTGCTCCTAATCTCATCTAGGGCTAATTAGTATAAAACCATGCTCTCCCAGCAAGGACACCACACTAATAACTCACCAACATGCCAGGTGGAAGAGATCACCTTGTCCGCTCCTCTGTCACAAGATGGAGGAATGAAACCAGGAAAAAAAAATGGAAAACTTGCCTTACCTCTTTTTTTAAAATTACCCAGTGGTGACAACTCCATCATTTCCCTGAACAATTTGTGACTATGCTTCACTGCTTTTGTTTCCGAAAAGGTAGTCTTCATTAACACCTATTGGATTTACCCCTTCCTCATTCTACCAGTTAGGCTATTCTCTTTGTAGTATACCCTTAGCCTTTGATCATCCATTGTTAATGCATATTTCAATGGATTTATAGAGCTGTCAGGCACAATATTTGTGAACAACTTTCAACTGGGTAATTAATAACTGCATCTCTTTTCTGTTATTTTGATTCCAATCCTGCATATGTATACATGATTGATTTTTTTAGGCTCCCAAATTGTCCCATTAAGGAGAGGTGGATTTATGAATGAGCACATGCTTACAGGATTATGGTAATAACCATATTGTTGCATAAAAATCCTCTAGATTCAGTCTTGGACTTCAGTTATCTCGAGTCATAGGTAGTCCTTCAAACCAGCAGTGCTGAAAAGTCATTACTGACATTCAGTAACTCTAAAAGTCAATAACTGGTTTATAGCTACAACAGAATGACCATGGTGCTTATACTGCCACTGACAAAGGCTGCCCTGACAGACTGGATTGTCATTAGCAGGACATGCATAAGAACAACTCACAAAGTATTTGCAACCTTAAAATAAGTTTTATAAATATCGCCTTCTAGAGTTACTCAGTATTCCTCTGGAGACAAGATCCAAATTTTGGAAAATAGTATCTTATTAAATACTGGTACGACTACGACAAAACAGTATTAGGTTGAAAACTCAAATAACACTTCAAAGTGGCTGACTCCCGGGGCTGGGCTTGAAACATGCATCATTTTTCCCATTCCATAGGTGCTGATTAAAAAGTATTTGAACTATTCAGGCAAGTTGCTGAAAGAAACTAGTAAAAACCATTTAATTCCAGTTTGAGTGAAGAATATAATTCTATAATAAAATGGCACTGACTAAACAGTCAGTTATACTTTTAAAAATTCTGATAGTATATTTTTTATTTCCTGTGAATCCTAAGTTCTTAATGCTGGTGAAATCTGTCCAATTAATAATTTTGTAGCAGATACTACAAATGGTTTAAAGGTTAGATGAGATCCCTTGCACTCAGCTGAAGGATGAAACGGATGCCATATGGAAAAATAAAATCCTGGAGAATATCAGAGGTGCGCTTGTGGGCAACCATGATTGCCCTTGCTGTGGGCTCAGAAAAATCACACCCTTGGACTGCAAATTGCTGGAAAGGCCAGAGAACAGAGAGTGTAAACCCTGACTTCTTCAGGGCTGAGGAACTTACTCAGGGGTTGGATGCATTGGAGGTGTCTGCCAGCACACACAGGAAAAGCTGTAAAAAATTGGTGTTTCTGATGCTTTTCACTTATGTTTCAAATGCAGCTGAACCCTTGCCAACAGGGAGAGACGATGCCACAGTATGGAGCAAGGAGCCAAGGCTCTCCCAACCCAGAACAAAAAAACCAAACCAAACCAAACCAAACCAAACCCAAACCCAACCAAACAAAAGAAAGAAAGAAACAAAAGGAAAACGTTTGGGAGGAGAGAGCAGGTGGTCAGTGTTGTGACCTCCCCACTGTGGACTCGTAGCTGTGGAGGCTCTTTCTCTGGGGAGCTGCCCCACTCTTCCCAACCCCAGCTCCCAGCCAGCCGAGGGCAACAGGCAATGGACAACCTCCATTTTCCTGACTTTTTCTGTCAGTGCACCAAGATGTGTGTGCCTATGCCTGCTGCGAGCTTCAGTGAGGGCATGAGCAGCCTATGCTATTTGTTCCTCGGTGCCCCATCGCACAGCAGCATCGTGACACAGAAGCACCTTGCTTCTCTCTCTTGTAGTGCCAGGATATTCCTGTCAGGCACCAATGCCACAGCTGTGAGTGGAGTAAAGGATATCACTGAGGCTAAGGAATTAGCAGGAACTAGCTGCTGCCCTCTTCTTTGGGCAGCAGTGATGGTGACAGCAGGACACGCTGAACCTGGTGTAGCAGAGCTTGGGCTGAGCTCTTCACTTTCTTGACAATTAGCCTGGAAACCATCCTATGCTGTTCATCTGCTCCCCTTATTAACTCACTTTTGCAGGAAAGAAGCTGAGGGGAGAGGGAGAAAAGCACAAACTTCCATTTCTCTGCAGTTCTCTCCTGCCCCACGAGCACCCTAGGTCTTTCCTTTTCCCCAGGGAAGGCCAAAGCCAAGCTGAACTTGACTGCTGGCAGACAGGAGGAAAACACTGCCATGCCAGGTTGACCCACCCATGTAAAAAGCCAAACAAATATCATGTTTCATTGCGAATAACCTCAGCAGCAAGTGTTCTCATTCCAGTCATGTGTGACTTTGCTCTCCTAAGTCTCCAGTGCTACTTGGAAGCTGCAGCTCCTTGGATTTTGGGTGTGGAAAGGTTCATGTCCTGTCCCCTTCCATGGGCTGACTGCCAGCAGGGATGGGGACTACCAGCATCTCTGCCAGCCTCTTCTTGCAAGTCATGGCACACGGTTGGAGTCCCTGTGGGACCCACTGCTGGGAGAAGACACACACAAAGCCAGAATCAGTGCAGGGCATTTCCTGACTCCTCTCCTCTTGGGGAAGACCTAGCAGCTCACCAGCTGGTCCGCAGAACTCTTCCCTGCCACCACCAGAGATGCACAAAGATCCACAGAAGGGACAAATGCCATGGGGACCCTCAGGTGCAACAGGAACCCCATCATTGTCACCCTCCAGGAAAGTGCTACCTCCAGCAGCACAGAAGGTGACAGCCCTTGCAAGTGCCTTGCCCACCTGGCCCGTCTACTCAGCAGCAATGTCATCCTTACAGGCATGTCCCCTACCCACCTGGGCAGAGGTCCTATCCCCTCCTGACACTATTTTGCTCTCATCCATAGCTTTCAGTGCAGGGATAACCATGTTGCTGCTTCCATTCTCTGAATGTCTCAGAGACTTCTGTTAAAATTTCTTCTTCTGTCACCATCATTCTTTCTGCTTTTATTCTGATGTCTTTCATTATACTTGTCTTGGCAACTGTGGCACAGCATCCATTCAAGGTGCAAAAGCTAGCAGTCTGCCAGCTTTAAATACCAGAGTTCACTAACAGGATTTTTTAAGTGAGTTGCACAGTGTTATGTTCTTCATTTGGAGATGTTGGATTCAACCTTGCCTTGGTTAAAGAGGTGCTTAATTAAAATGAAAAGATGTTAGGAACTCAGTAAATATCACATTATTTTCAAAGACTGTAATTACTACACATGCATTAGTAAAAGAAAAATAAGTAATAGTGATAGTTGTTATTTTAAAAATTGCTTATCTAAAGAATGATTATGCAGTGACTACAGTTTGTCTTGTTATAGATGTATTTCAAGTATTTTACAGCAGCTTCCCAGCTCATCACCAGCCACCACATTGCAGCTCTGGGATGCAGCCGTCCTTCCTTTTGGGGCTTTGAGCAACCTGGCCTAGTGGGAGGTGTCCCTGCCCATGCAGGGCTTGGAACTAGATGGTCTTTAAAGTCTCTTCAAACCAAAATCATCCTATGATTCTGTGGTTCCACTCCAGTTGCCACTGAAAACTTTGCTGCCTGCAGGACCCTTTCTAGCATGTCAGACAAGCCCCCCTCAGCAGTAGGATGTGGAGCAGTCTTGTGAGCCTTGGTAATGGTTGCTGGTGAGGAGAGGATGGTGAAGGTGTTAACAATGGTATCATAATGAGTGTGAGGTACTTATGTATGGGTTTCCTAATGCTGCTCCTCTGGAAAAATCTGCCATAGTGATGCTTCTTTACACAGGGCGTTTACATCACCCTGTGTCATACTAGAAGAAGTGTGCAATATAAATGCTGCTTGGTTCAATAGGTTAGCTCTTCAGTTCTCCAGAATTTAAATAATTCCCCAGTAATCCCATCTGTTATTCAGAGTAATTTCTGTTGAATCCCATTGGTTTCACCTCTGTTATCTTCTCCAAGTTCCACTGTTCATGGTGAGTCAGCATGGTCTGAAAGGCTGAGTGCAAAGAGCCAGAAATGAGACATTTTTCCAGGAGGAAAAGTACATAAGCAGGATGTCCTTTCCAGATGCTGAGTTAGGAAATTTCATTTTGCTTAACTAAATACCCTTTGTAGTTTCTGGTAGGTGAAAAATGTTTCTTTATGTTTTGTCATAAATTCTCCTGTTGTGCTCTGCTGAATATTTACGCCTGGCTCCAGGTTGCATTTCAATGGCAAGAAGACTTCTATTTGTTTCTCTTTCTTTATATTTGTAAATGCTTTGGCATCCTTTTCCATAAGAGGTGCTGCATGAAGTTTAAACTATATCTTAGTATTATGAGCTGCATCACTCACAGGGGAAACTCTAAATATATTTCACTCTTGTTGCAGTCAATCAAACTAATGAAATTATGAATATTGAGGCATTGTATAAATCAGTTGAAGGATGTGGGGTTTTTTTATCAAAATCATACAGAATTGAATAAATCCAAATGCAGAGATAGCCCCAAAAACACATCTTAGTCTCTCTATCTTTCTTTAGGATCTTTTTTGTTCTTTTTCTTGTAAAAGACAACAGTAGTAGGTTTACAATGTGTCTATGTTAATGTCAGAAACAGTCCTCTCTGAAATTCTCCAGTGTTATCCTCAAGGTGGTGTTGGGGGTTTGGGTTGGTTTTGGGGGAGTTTGGGGGTTTGGCATTTTTTTGTTTTGTTGGTTGGTTGGGGATTTTTTGTTTGTTTGTTTGTTTCTTGTAGTTTTGTTTAGGGTTGTGGGACGTTTTTTTTTTGGGGGGGGTTGGTTTTAGTTTCGGTGTTATTTTTTTTTTAAATTGGGTTCGTTCACTTCTAGAAGGAAAAACCTCATAAACCATGGCTAGTTCACCACCTCATCACTCAGGCTAGCTGAGGACGCAGAAGTGTATCTTTGTGCTCTAGCAAGTGTCTTATTCTGCCAAATGTCCTGTAACCAAGTAGCAGTGACAGTCTTGATAGAAGCTGTTACAGATTGTACTGATCTCAGACATTGCAGAGATTATGCTTGAGGTGGTGAATGGCCCCAGAGTGTTTGGGAGAGCTGTATAAAGCCTGACCTGTCCATGTGAAGCTCAACTCTACATTATTATGTCAGGTCACATTTTTTTACAGCTTGACCTTGATGCAAATAAGGGACAGGGTTGGTGTATGACAGTAAGAAGCCAAAGGAAGCTTGAAGAGCTGTGTGGGATGACATGAAGAAGGCCTCGAGGATTTAGAACAAAGGCAAAAATCTGTATTCTAAATAAAACAGGCCATGGGCTGTTCTCCAATCCCACATAGCATGGCACAGCTTGCATCTGCACACCTGGGCTCTCTCCGCTCTCTTGTCCATCCAGGACAGTGCTGTTGTACCCAGGAGGGGTCCTTGGCTCATGATGCCACGTCAGCTGGGCTGGGGGAGTGCCTGGGAGAGCACTAACTGGCATTGCCCTCATGCCAGAGAGGAAAGAAATGGTACGGACAGGAGTGGGTAGTGCTTGAGCCAACACCCTGGCTCTGATTGTATTACCAGCACAGACAGAGCTGAAGTGATACTGTAGAGACTTGCTTGGTCCCTGCACAGAGGAAATTAGTGGTTTAGATGAGTGAAACTAATGGTATCCGAGGGTAAGATGGCCAGAGGTCTTGGTAATGGGAGAGACCTAGGAGGCAGCTAACTTCTGGCAAGACTTGAGAGAAAAGGGATCACTAAATCATGGTGCACTGCTGCTCTTGTCCCTCCTGGCCTGAAGCAGTAAAACAGCAGCTGCCCAGCTGTGCAGCAGGTCAATGTGCTACACAAGTGCTTGTAAGCCTTGAAATTTGTCAGCTTTTTTACATGCTAGTAAGAGCATTCACCCTATTCTTTCCTGTTCCCTGATATTTCTCCCTTCTCCTGACCCAGCCCCCCACCTCCTCTCCAGACAGTGCTACAGGAAAGATAGCATCAAACTGGTCCAAGTTCAGCCAAGGCCACCAGGGTGACTGGGACTGAATCACTTTGTCTGTGAGGATAGGATGAAGGATCAGTGCTTCTTCAGCCCAGAGGTGAGATAGCTTCAGGGACACCAGCAGCCTTCCAGTTTCCACTGGGAAGTCATCAAGAAGATGGAGCTGATCTCTATCACAGTGCATGGTGAGAAGACAAGAGATAATCCTTGAAGCTTTAGAGACTTGACCAGAGAAATCCCCAAGCACCTGATCTGGGCTCATGACTGATCCTCACTGAAGAAGGAGGTTGAATTGGAGGGCTGCTGAGATCCCTTCTGGTCTGAATTATCCTCTGATCCTACAGAGCACTTCTTCCTGGCAGAAACAGTAATACAACTACTGCAAGGATTATGACTAAACAGACTTTCACATAATATTTAAAGAAAAATGTTTTCCAGGATCAGGAAGATTTCAGAATAATTTTCTTTCTAAAATCCCTTTTTGTGACTTGTTCAAACTTTCTAAAAAAACTTTCCAGTGGAATGAAATGGAAGCTGTCAGGAAATTGGTTTGCATAGAAAGAGGGGGGCAGTTAGAAGAAAACCACACATTGGATGCTCAGCAGGTACTAATTGGGTGGTTAGTTGTGAAGAAACTGCTTCCCCCAGGTACTGGAATAAGGCAGCACAGAAATGACTTGAAATATGGATGTGACCCAATACCTCCCTTTTAATTCAATCTTTTCCAGCCCATCGCTAGAATTTACACAACGTTTTATTGACTATGGTATCAGAAGCTATCAATTTGCTGCAGCCTCATAAAAATAAAATAGTGATACAGAAGAGAAACTGCTGTGTCAGACACACTTCAGCTATTCCCAGCTTTCCTCGACCCCTTCATCTCCCCTCTCATCATAAACATCACTATTCCATTTCCCTCTTGCTTCTCCTAACCATTAAAACAGGGAAACAAACACACAGCCCAGAAGCTGTTAACATGAGACCCAGAAATGTGTCAGATATTTGGTGTCTGAAATATTTGTTGGCACCAACTAGTAGGAAGGAACAGACAAGCAAGCAAACAGCATAAAACCAGGTGTGTCTGTGGGTAAGGGAGAGATAAAGCAAGGCTAGACATTTAAAATGGAGCAAGAGTATTGTCTCATACCATAATTGCTGTGGTAATTACCAATTTTAACGCATATTAGTGCAAACAGATGTGCAAAATTTATATAAATGGTGGGACATAATACTCTTTAATTAAAAAAAAATTACAAGAGTGTTTTTGGGGTTTTTTTTGAAGGAGTTAAATTCATTTTACTCATCATGCTTGATCCCTCATGACATGAATATCTCCCATGGAACAGCAACAGGAGTGCACATTACCCATTTATCTCTTTGTTTATTTCCACATGTATTAAAAATATCTTGCTTTGATGAATTCAATAGTATGTTTTGGAAAAATATGCTCAGTTTGGCCCCCAACATCATAGATACTCAGCAATACCAATGCAATTCACCATACTTTATGCATGACCACCCATCAAAAACAGAGCATTAAACAAAAACCAAAATAGTTTGGGTTAAGGGGAGTTATAATATTTCTTTGGTAATGTGCAGAGTGGCTCTGGTAAAATACATTTTGCAGCTGTGGGTATCTGGACAAACGGTGCTGTCTGACTTGAAGCCATGAAGAACCACTACCTGCTATTTTCCATAAAGAGACAAAAATGTTTAGGACAAAACCTAAGATCCTAAGATTGTGTTTTAGGGTCTGTGCCTAATAACTACTCGAGGGGAAGTCCTGGAGTGTGGAGCCCCTGTTAATCTCATCACTCAACTACTGGGGGTTGTGGATTTCCTCAGGAAGTTTTCAGTCCTTCAGGACAAGCATTTGATGATGAGAATTGTTCCCTTATGCCCAAAGAGATAAACTTTATGCTGTATGCTAACTTTATGATGTGATAAAACTTTGTGTTTGAGGTACCTCACTGATTATCTGTTAGGTGGAAGAAAAGAATAAAACAACCAATTAACCAGTGGCTGACATATCTGTATCTAGCTAACCTGGTAGTTGAAAAATGGCCCCCATTTTTCCCTCCCCCACCCATTTCCATGTAGCATTTCAAGAACTCTGTCCAAGAATATCACTATATGAAAAAAAAAAAACAAACCCTACCAAAAAACAAAAACCAAAAAACCATCATCTCAAAATTATTAAAATCTCTGTGGGAATTCATGATTAATTTTAAGGCCCGGCAGATTAAAATACATTATTATGTACACTCTAGTGCATCCTTTCAGATATTTTCAGAATCTGATTTTGCTCTCTTGATACACACCAATGATTCTACATGTATCTAGTAGATTGCAAGGAATAGATTAGCATTAAAGAGGCAGTATTGTGTTGTTAGGTTGTTATGTGTAACTTGTGCTCATACATTAAGAAAAATGTAGCTGGCATTCCCTTGGACATGACCAGACCCCTTTAAAAAAGGAGAGGATTATTAATCGCTGGTTGTAATGCATTTGTAGAGCACTTCTGAAATTTTGACCTTTAGTACATTAACTGGCTGCTTTTATACAGCTTCCAGGCAGAGTGAGATCTGCAGTCCCCTGCTTAGGAAATGGTAATAATGGGCTTATTAGTAGGACTTGTTATGCCTTTAGTTCCTGAACATTCTAACTTTAGCTCCAGATTTAGCTTTTCAATGAATCTATTGCTCTAAACAGCAAAATTTAAAACATTTGATGTCAAGAAGATAGAAAGAAATGTTTTTTTCTTTGGGACAGACTGACCAAATTGATTGTTACTGCAAAGTCATTAAGGTTCCAACTTTGTCCCCCAGCAGCTGTTGTGTTTCTTGATTAGGAGTATGAGGACCCATCTAGCATCAACTTTCCACCATTCAGAAACATCTTTGTCCTCCATCTTGACAAGGTAAGTAGATAGAGCTCCTTAAGCCTTTTTTTTATTAGAGAATGTTTTCTCATGTAATTCTAATTTAATTACCTTTGACACTCTTTCATGTTCCACCTACAGCTTGTTATCAACCTGTCTGAGTTGTGGGGACATAAACAGGACGAAGAACTTCAACACCATTATGTCTGACATAACCAAATCCCTCTGTCACCACAGTGTCTCCAGTTTAGATGCCCAGAGAAGACATCAAGTGCAGGACCAGACAGGAGTTCACGCCCAGTTGGCCAGTCATGATTCCCATCTTTTTCATTGCCTCTGTTTTGAAGATTTGTCCCCTCTCTTTCAAGTATTTCCCCCCCAGACACTGCACATACAGCTTTACTGAAATTATTCTGTTTGTTTGAGCCCATTGTCCTAGCAATCAGACCCACCTGCATCAGAGATCTCTCCAGCTCATTATTTAAAAGGGCCCCAATTGTCACGTCATCTGCAAACTGAAAAAGCCAAGAACCAACCCCTGCAGAACACCACTAGCAACAAACAGTCACTGATGATTGTTTCTTATGATTACATTTTGTGACATACCTTTTAACCAGCTTTAACACATTCAGCATGTGCCAACTGGTTTTGTGCTGCTGGAGGGTGTTAATCAACACACTTTGAAGTACTTGGCAGAATACTTTACAAAAACTGAAATACACTACATTGATATAATTATCAACTACATTAATGATCTCATAGAAGTTGTTAGGAAGTTAGTTTTACAAGAACTGTTTTCTATAAAATCATGTTAATTGTCACTTATTACATTATCTATTAATCAAATCCTCTTTCAATGATCCCATTTCAAAACTCTGGACTGGCATCAGACTGACAGACCTGCAGCAAATGGGATCATAATGCTATCACTTTTTCTGACACTGGCACAATGTTTCTTCCTCTCCTGCAGCATCTGGGTTGTTTCAAAATTTTTTGAAAATCAATGCTATCAAGAGTTCCTTGGCTAGCTCTGAACAAAACATCTGATGATTTTAAGCATCTAACCTTTGTGATGGCTTCCTACCATCAGCCTTACATTCTGTTGGGAATGCTGGGAAACAGTTTGGGGGCAGTTTTGCATCGTACAAATATAGATCCACTTTTTTTCCCCCAGATGAAAAAGACAGAAATTTCTTGAATGCTTCCACCTTTTTATATTATAGATGTTTATTCTGATGTTTCCATCTTCTTTAAAAGCACCCTTCATTTGGACCCTTCTTATTTTTGAAGTCTAAAATGATTCTTCTTTTATTTTTCTTTTATAAATCCTTTATCTGTATATTTCTTATTAGTATTCCCTAACTTTATCACTCACCTTTCAGTATATTTCTGCTTTTAATATATATTCATTGCTATTGACATCTAATTTTTTTTCCTTTTTGCTTTGGTATTTATTGTTGTTTGCATTTCCGTGCTTTCTTAGCTCATGCAGCCTTTCTTCTGGACTTATATGAATCTGGTGAGGTAACTGTTTCTCAGACACTTTAGAGTTATCTTTCATATTTTTCTGCTTAAATAATATGGCTCAGATATTTTAGTCTCTGTAAAATACACTTCTTCTAAAGCATCAGAGAGATGTGTTGGGGGTTCAGGCTCTGTTCTGTTTTCATGTAACAGCCAATTTACAGTCCTGAGCAGTTGTCAGATTTTATTTCAGACATACATTTCTCAGTTTCTCTTCTTCTGTTAGATGAACTTCAGTATAACTTTCACCATGTTGGATATAACCAGTGGGAGGGGTTTTTTGTTTTGGTTTTGTTTGTTTTTTGTTTAGTTGGTTGGTTTGGTTTTGTTTTGCTTTTGTTTATTGCTTGTTTGGTTTTGGTGGGTTTTTTTGAAGTGATGAAGTTTTCATCCATGCTTTTGAATATTACAAGAACATTTAAGTTCTGCCAGCCAGATACTTCCTGTCAATGTCAATCAGCTTGAAATCTATTCCTCTAATAAAGGTTTTTTCCCCCTAAATTTTGTATAGAGAAAGATGTTTGAAGGACTGGACCCACTGTTCTCTTGTGAGATTTGGTAGCCTAGAATGGTCAGCAATTGTCACTTCATCTTGTTCCTTATCTGCTGTGCTTTTAATACTAAGTATTTGAGATAATTTCCTTGAGAGCTGAAAATTTCTTAGAAGCAGGTACTAATGTAGCTGATGCAGAGTGCTTTTCTTTATATTCCTTTGATGATCTGTTTCTTCCTAAAAAACCAAACAAAATCTTAACATGTCAGGCATGAAGTTCTTTCCATTTCGTAATAATCCCCAGATCAATTAAAAGAGATAACCAAAACCATTTGGTAGGAGGACCAGGATTTAAAGTCACAAGTTCTGTTGTTATTGATTCACATTAACACTTTCTACATAGCTTTACTTATAGACTCAGAACTTTCCCAAACCAAGGGGTCTGTCCAACATGTGTTTTGGTCTCATTGTGCAAAGATATAAATAACAGCAAAGTGTAAGACAATGCAGATTCAGGCTAAAGTGAGGATAAATTACACACAGACCTATTGCCAAAGGTGGCTCCTTCTTTGACTGCCTCAGTGCCTGGTATCTGAGCAGCATGAGGGAATCTGCCCTGTCAGAGACACTGTACATCCCATTCCTATTGTATCTTATTAAGATCTCTGAAATGCAGACCCTTAGGCTGGACTTCATTCCCTCCTCGCTCAACCTTATCTGCCCTCAAGGTAGGAGCCAAATATCAGCCATGTGAACTGCACCTCCAACCCCTCTTCATGAACCCAAACTCGAGGCTGTTGTCACTAGCGTGGCTGTCTTCCTCCCTGTGCCTCAGTGCACCTTCTGCTATGAAGCAGAAATGGTGAGAGTATAGGGTGTGGAGAGATAACACCGCAAGGGCTCTGGCACCTGAAGGGATGAGCACCGTTGAAGTATGATTATCATAGAATCATAGAATGGTTTGGGTTGGAAGGGACTCAACCAGGTGATCCAACCTGGACTTCAACACTTTCAGAGAGAACACCCACACCTTCCCTGGGCAGCCTGTTTCAGCGTCTCACCACCCTCACAGGAAAGAATTTTTTCATAATGTCTAACTTAAATCTCTCCTTTTCAAGTCTGAAGCCATTTCCCCTTGTCCCCTCGCTACACACCTGTGTAAAAAGCCCTTCAGTTATTAAAGGGGGACTACAAGAAAGATGGGGTGGGGCTTTTTATGGTACTTTGTTGTGGTACATTCTCTTTCAGCTCCAGTGGTACACTCTGAGAAATGTATAATGTCACTTCCCGTGAAGGTCAGGAGCACTGATGACACTTAGCATCTTGCAGGAACTGACCTATTGCCACCCATTAACTATTTTTTTTTCTTTCCATTACCTTGCAGAGAACTTATGTCTGTGTCTTACCTAGTGCAGCTCTGAAGAAAATATTTCCCTTTTCTGTCTTTCTAATTGCCCAGATCTTGGAGTTGTGTCACAGGGCAGCTTCACACCCTGTCACCTTCTCATAGTGACCATTTTGACTGCCTGGGCAAAAGGAGGGAAATAATCTATACCTTTTCAATCAGAGAAGTAATGTATGTATCCCTAAACAAGTGTCACAGAAGCTACTCTGCAAGGCATCAGATCTTAGGTTGGAACAAATCAGTGACACTTACTGGCTACCCAGACTTGAGATTTGCATCCTACCTGCAGTTGTTAAATGAAAGACAGAAGAGCAGGTTGGTGGGCTGATGCAGTACCTTGTGCCACAGGGGTCATGTCCTCACCAGCAACCACAGAAGAACTAGAGAGCCAGGAAACCCAACGAAATGGTAGGGCAGTGATATGAGGTCAGTCTAGACATGGGAAAGAGAATAAAGTCAGCAAACAGCTGAAATGGTCACTTCTTGAGACATGTATGCAGGTTTGCTTTTGAACTATGCTGCAAATTAAAGCAGTATAAAAAGAAGTAAAAAGTATAAAAACTTTGTTTTCTTGGGTATGAGTTAGAGAGTGAAGAAATTCACACGAGAAAGAAAAAGACAAAACTGAATGTAATCAGTCACAAAATGGAAATGAAGATTTATAAGACGATCACATAAGAATGCTTACACACAATCACACAATAATGCTTACAATCAGTTTGGTTTATAAAAAAATATTCTGGTATTGGTGTATATTTTATTGCCCTTGAAATACTTGGAAGATTATTTTATTATGATTATTATTATTAAGAAAACCCTGCAATAATTCAAACAATTTGCAGTCTGGATTCTTTCCTCCACAATAAAAATGTCTGATTTTTTTTTCTGTGTAGAAAACCCAATATCAACACGCCTCACCATCTGTCTGATGCATCTCCAGGTTTCTCTCCACTTCTGACAGAGATCCTCTTTCTGCCAAACATGAGAGACCTCATTTTTTCCATAACCTGTCCATGCCTGGGTGACAGGTATCATCATTTTGTGCTGCTGCTTTGCACCAAAATTGGACCTAACTTGCATCTGCCAGGTGGGAAGAAAGAAATATAAATGTACAGTGTCTGCAGTGACATTTAGTGCTTAGAAGCTTAAATATCTCCACGAGGAGTTCCATCCTGGGTTCTTATCTGTCAGTGACCTGAATGGTCTAGAGAGGAGGGATTTGGGCACGGGGGAGGTCAGGGTGTGGAAGTTATAGTAGTCATGTCAGGAGATGAGCAGGAAGCTGATGCTGTGCACTTTCCTGCTCCTCAGTGAACTGATTCGCTTTGAATGGTTCATTTATTTATGTGACCATCTAGGGGGAAAAAGTCTTTAATTGCAGGCTCCATAATGTGTTCTTCACATTAAATTCCAAAGTGCTGATTTCAGTTGATTCTGTTTAGAGGTCCATATAGTTTTGTTGGTGAGCTGTGCTCATTCTTTAACTCTCTTGCCTTTGGTGACATTATATTCTTTATGACAACATAAATCACCTTTGGAAGGCAGCTAAATGCTATCAACCCCTTTGTAAAAAAAAAAAAAAAAAAAAAAAAAAAGAGTAATGTAAGTTTCACAATACAATATATGTAAGGATAAAGTACAACTAAATATGGGAATGAGAAGTGAATTCTGTATTTTGGAGCGGAGATTACCTTCTTAAGCGCTAGTGTTGGGAAGATCCATATTTTGGCAAGATAGGTATATTTACTTCTCTTTCCTGAGACAAACTTATTGTGTCCTGAGACACAACTTGCAAGACTTGTTTCTCAGAGGTGAGCTGTGGTTTCTTTGAAATTCCTCCTACAGAAGCTTGAATATCCAGGATCTGTGCAGTGCTGTGTCCTCATCCCTCTTCCCACAGAATCACAAAATTGTCATAGGGAAAAGACCTCCAGGATCACTACGTCCAACTGTCAACATTTTCCCCAAAATAAAATTTATATATCAATATCTGCAGTGCCTCATCTACACATTTTTTAAATACCTTCCAGGATGGTGACTCCACCACCTCCCTGGGCAGCCCATTCCAATGCCTGACTACTCTCTCAGTGAAGAATTTCTTCCTCAGATCTAGCCTAAACCTCTCCTAGTGCAACTTCAGGCCATTTCCTCAAGTCCTACCATTATTCACTTG
This sequence comes from Florisuga fusca, assembly GCA_038090715.1. Classification (NCBI taxonomy): domain Eukaryota; kingdom Metazoa; phylum Chordata; class Aves; order Apodiformes; family Trochilidae; genus Florisuga; species Florisuga fusca. Next base: position 17,995,897 of record JAAWXA010000005.1, read on the forward strand.
AGAGAAGAGGCCAACACCCACCTCCAGAGGGCAATAAGGTCTCCTTTCAGCCACTTCTTCTCCAAACTAAACATTTCCAATTCCCTCTGCCTCTCCTCACAGGGCTTGATCTCCAGGCCCTTCACCAGCTTGGTTGCCATTCTCTGAACTTGTGCCAGCAACTCGATGTCTTTTTTGTAGCAAGGGGCCCAGAACTGAACACAGCAAGTTGTTTTTTTAGACCTCAAACACATTATTATTCCATGTCTTTCCACTGCTCTTGTAGCTGTTCTCACAGTAACCAGGAACAACTGTGAAAAAAGGCCATCCAAATACTTCATGTCTTCCACAGCATCCAGAGATCGGTCTCCAGAGTGCAGACAGAACTCCATGAGGACTAAAAAGCAAAGATTAATCTTGAAAGGTCACTTTTTACCAAAGTTAGAGATTAGTTCTTCAGGAAACAAAGTGCTGCCAAGCATTGTTCTGAGACAAGGGTGTTTATTAATGAGCAAAACTTGCTCACAACTCTTTTCCAGAAACCCAAATATTGCATATGACACATGACCCAGCTTCTAGACTTACAAGACTTAACCCTCTTTCAGAGGTGCAAAATTCAAGGGTGACAGAGAAAAAAACCAGTGAGGTGATCTTGCCATGCAACTCAAGATTTTAAAAGCATAATAACTGTACTTTTTAGATAGTCAGAACTTAGTGAACCATTGAAAGTGACCCAGCTCACTGAGCAGAGCTGAACAGATGGAATTCCAGCCTCGCCATGCTTGGGTTGCTCTCTGAACAATACAAAACCTTCCTTCAAAGCCATCTCCACCAAGCTTCCTGCCTCATGCATGTAACAGTTGGGGATGTTCTGGTCACTTCCCAGTTCAGCTCTCCACATTTTGGGGTAGGGTAGGTGACAGACTCTTAGCATTGGGCTATTGCTTAGGGTTTTTCATTAGGGCTTTTAAAACTTCTGCTGTTTTGTTTCAGACTTAAAAAAGAATTCCATAATACAGTCTTTGTTTATTGGAAATTGCCTTACCAGACTCCAGTCCCTGGGATGCAATAGGTATTTGTCTTTTTTTCATTTGACTTGTTTGCCACCGAATGATGAAAAAACATACTTACTGCATTTTTTGTTATTTAGAGTAAGCCCCTTGCCCAGCAACCCTGAGGGACATGGTGGTCCAATGGGTGCCTGACAGAAACCACCAGCATTACTTGTGAGCTGGCTGCTACAGCAGGGAGATGAGGCAGAAGATAAAGTAATTATGGGGAAAGCAAGAATAAATATGGTGAGAAAGTTGCCATCGCTTCCTATGGCACAAAAGCAGAGAAGGGTGATGGATGGAAGGCTTTGGGTAAGTTATTAATTTGCTAAATCAGAGCTGAGCATGGCAGAGACTTCTTCTTGTAGCTGCAGTATTGCAAGTTCTCCTAAGAGCAAACTCTCTAGGGTCCTGATGCTCATGGACTGAGAGCAAGAAGCAAGCTTGAGTAAGGCAGGCTTCAAGCTAAGTGCAGGAAAGTGTGCACAGAAATATTGTAGGGCTTCAATCTTCCTCCATGCCTGAATACCTTAGAAAACTGGCTCTATTTCAGATTCATTTTGAAGAGTCTGTAGCAAGTTCACCATTTCTCTTGGTTAGAAAAGTTTTAGGGTTTCAGCGTATTTTTTTATAGTAAACTGGATTTTTATTAATTAGATATGGTTGGGGAAGAGAAGGTCTTGTACATCAAAGGGTGACTACAGAAAAACAGTGTGCTGAAGCTGTGCAACCTAGAATGTTGGTTTAGGTATCAGATAGCAGATAGGAACAGCGAAGGAAATGCACATCCACTGAGCAAGGTAAAGGCATCATCTGAAATAGTGAGGTGATTTTTAAAAAGAGCATGGTCTGGGCAGGTGCAGAGAAGATCTGGGAGACTGGTCAGGGGAATGAGGACCTTTTTGTATGCAAGACCAAGGAACTAATTTGTGTAAAAAAACAAAGGCTCTGTGGTGGTATTTTGCCTGTGTCTGTGAGCATCCATAAGGCAAGAAAAAAGATGAATGTGGGGAAGGAGAAGAGAACTTTAAACCAAAGGACAGTGTAGGCAGAAGCTCATCTGGCTATGGGCTGGTTAGGAGGGTTTCTAGCCAACTAGAAGGTAGCTCAAACCACTGAACAAAGGTCATTGCCTGCTAAACTGGAGCAATCAAGACCAATATAGAGCTCAGGGGGTATATTTGGCATGGTTTCCTACAAAGAGGGTCTCCCTAACTCAGGAGACCTTCCACTCCAGTGCTTGGGTAAAGATGCCTGTACCCATAAGCTAGTACTTTGTATTTCTCCTAGTGAAGACATCTAAAAAAAATAGACAAAATCTTCCCTCTTTTCCATGTTGGTGTGACGGCCCACTCAAGAGGCAATGCAGAGCAGATTTTGTCACCACCTTTGCTATAGCTCTTCAGCAGATGAAGGACTTACTCATATGCTTTTCACCTGCACTTTGTTCACTGTCTTCTTTGCTAACAGCTCCCTGAAGTCTGTCTATGTGGTGATGGGAGATGGTACAGGTACCTGTAATATATAATTAACCCTGGTACCAATATATAAATAACCCTGGTACCCTGCTCATAATTTTAATTAGGTCCGTGGCATATCAGCAAGAGTCTATCTTCCTGGAAAGGTTTTGATCAACTTTTGTTTGATTGTACAAATCCCTCCTTCTCCTATTCTACTTCAAGTGTACAACAGTGAGGTTACAGATGCATGCAAACTGCTGCAGCCACATCTGTCTCAGTGCTGTTCATCACACAGCCTTGGTCAGCAGCCCCTCCTTGGGCAGGCACCCATTGCTGAGTCATGAGCACATCTGCTCTTCCTGGGGGAGCTGGCAAAGATACCTGCTGTGTTACCTCCTGGCTGAACTAAGAAGGGAAATTAAATGCAATGAACTTATTGATCATCAAAAATAGTAACTCACAGGGGAGGAGTTCTGCTCTGGTAGCTGTCAGCACAAGTTACAAAACACTGGAGGATGCTCCATTGGCTGGGTGAAGTTTATAGCCATCCCCTGAACTCATCAAGTACTCCTGTTCGGGGTGGTCTGGCATTTATAAATCCTAGGTGAGCCACACCATATCCCTGTGGTAGGCAAGCATCTTACAGGTCTGTTACCAAACACTGCTCCATGGTAAAGCTGAGGGTAGTGGGGCCAGATGGGATGCTGAGGTAGCCTAACTACGGCCTCACAGACCCATTTTCTGTTGTGTCTGAAACAGGACACTTGACAATAGGCTACCTGGCTGTGTTGCTCCATGCAGCCCCTGAACCTTTCAGCAGGAACCCTGCAGTCTGGGGGAGGAAGTCTGTCACATGCCCTCCCCTCCATCAGCACAGCTGAGGTTTGACTCACTGGCTTATAACCCCTTGGATGTTTTTTCCTTGCCAGAGAGAGTGCAGGGGCTGGCATTGGCCACCACCCCTATCCAGAGTGCCTTCTCCTCTTGGTAGGCTGCAAATACTCTTTAGAGGCAAATAATCTTTGCTAAGCCTCTGCCCCTGCCACAGTGGCATCCATGTAACCAGCAGAGAGAAGCAAAAAGCAATCATCTTGTTTGATCCAGCGGGAAGCCGGACAAGGAGAAACTATCCCCAGTATATTAATGCCTGGCATGAGCCTAGGAAGTGTTATAATTAGGTGGCATTAATTAGTGCTGGAAAAGACTGTCATGCATTATACTAAGCCCTGGGTTAAAAGATAGGAGCAGAATACTTTCCTTGAAAAAAAATTCATGTATATTTTCTTGTTTTACTAGTAGGGATTTTTAATCAGTTGATTGAACTTGTATGTACTAGTTAACTTTGCTGGAGTTTAGTGGTTGTATTTAAAGCAGATTTTATCCTAGAATGATATTAATTTGATAGGATCCCTGATCTGTAAAACCATTGGTTATCTTGGTCTCTCCTGATAAGAAAAAAAAAGTACCGAGGGTTTCCAGTTGGTGAGCACATTTGGGCAGAATCTTTCACACGTCACAAATTGCAGATGGGAGGCAGTGATCTCGAACATGCAGTCACATTGCGTGACCATCTGACACCTTCCATTTAGAAAAATAATACTTTCCTCACAGCATACGCTCCCTGCTGCAACCAGCACCAAAAATTATGCCTGGGAGAGCTGTTCCTCCTAGACTAAGGTCTTAAATATTTCTTAGGCTGCTTTTAAAAGATTCATGCAGCAGCACCACCTCACTCACATCCTGCTAAACCAGAGAAAATACTGAAATTCTTCCCCAGACAGTGTTAATCACAAAATAGCTGAAAAGAACAAAAGGGAGGGAAAAGACAGCAGGAAAATTATATACTCACACTAGCAAGGTGAACAATGGGAGGCTCTTGTATGTCTAATTCAAACATGCCCATGTAAAACACCACACAGAGTTATTTCCTATTGCTACCAGTTCCTCAGCTCCACAAAATCCCACAACTGAAGGGAAGTTCAGCTTTCAAATGCCCTGGTTTTGTGCATAATTCCTTTTGACAATGTGAGGTACTGACACTCATTCATTTGAGATAGCAATGACCATTCAGGGTGTCCTTTGCTATATATTGAGGTGTCAGTAGTGCTTAAAAAAATCTTTACTGTTTAAGGACAAAGCCATGTGAATTTAAAGGCTGACATCTTGCACTAGCCTGTTGTGTCCTCTTTGTTACTATGTCCTAGTAAACACCAAAAATAAAAATTAACCATCACTCACTCACTCTGGTAACTCTACCCCAGTTACCAGACTGACCTGGAACACACTTTTAACCCATTATATGATTAGCAGTAGGGTGGTGTGACCTGAAACAGGAGGCAGCTCCTGCTGTCCTACCTGACCTTACTGAGTGTAGCCATCTTAAAGACTGGGCCCTGCTCACCCATTTGTCTGCTGAGCAGATGTGCCCCAGTAGCCACATCAGCCAAGCACTTAATTTTTGCAGAGTGCCTTCCCCCCCCCACAACACACTGTCACCATTCCAGGTTTGCCATCCCCTGTGTCTGTTCATCCTCTGTGTGTCATTGACATCCATGAATGAGGGGTGCCTGTGCAGCTGCTAAAATGTGGATGTCTCCCTAGAGAGCAGGGCACTGGTTGGTTGTTGCACCAGTGAAATTTAGTGAACTGATGGTAGGGCAAACATCTCTCTCTTCTCTACACAGGGCTGTCCCTGCCATGAGTGTGGTGTGAGGCACAGCACAGGCCTGCAAGAGCCTGTCACATCCATCCCAGAGGGCTATGTCAGGTCCCAACACCCTAGCAGGGACTTCCCCAGCCTCCAGGAGTTTTAATGACAGTTCTGTCTCACTGCAGATTTCTGGCCATCAGGGCTGGCCTGAGCCCGCCAGGAGATGTTACAAACACCCATCATGCAGAAATAGCAATTAGTGTCTGCCACCATGGGCCAAGTTTGAACTCATGGACCAGAGACTAAAGGCTCTATCTTCTCTCCTGACCTCTGGCTCAGCCTTTTGGTGCCCCGAGCCCTGAATTGCCTCTTGGAGAAATAAGCTCCAAGCTTCTGTCTTGTTCTTTCCCGTCCAGGTGTACACAGATCTCCTTCTTTCCACAACATCCTGTCTTGCAAGGTCCTCCTTGCTAATCTGGTGTGATTCTGCAGCTAGGTGAAGACTTTGCTCTGCTTTTTCAAGGCACACGTGACATCTGGGCATGGTGTTACTCCCTGCTTCCCTCCTGCCTGAGAAAGGTGAGCTCCTTCCCTGCTAGAGCAGTGTCTGCTGGACCTCAAGGGCTGAGGTTACATAAGGTGTATGGGTGATATGTCTGCACCAGGACCTACAGAGTCAGGGGGTATTGTGCATCAAAGATGGGAGGACAGGGGGGCACTGGTTCATATCAGACATCCAAGATCAAAGTGAAGGAGGTGTACAGCTGCTTGACGCCTCCTCCAGCCCCCGCTGGAGATACACAGACCACCATGGCTGGTGAACCCTCACAGGTGCCTCAACCATATCGTGTCTGGCTAGACAGAGAGTCCTTCTGACACTTCCACCAACAACCATGCTGTTTATACTGCTACTTATAGCCCATCTCCACCTGCCTACATGGTCACAGGACTTCCTCATCCAGCCTTCTTGTAGAGCAGGGGTTGTAGTTTTAGGGTGCTGCAGGATTGATCCATTTTGTGCACCAAGAGAAAATTTCTCCCTTGGAGCCAAAAGTGTCAGATCCTGATCTGTAACTTCTTCCTGAGACTATTTAAGCAGAACACAGAGTTAAAGGTTTTGTTTTATTAGTTTATAGGCACCTATCCAGATCACCACAGCCCATGACTGTTGCCTAGTGAGGTTTACAGGCCTGAGGTTTAGTTCCCAAAATCAAAGATCAAATGGTGGTCCTAATGCTTGTCAGAGAAAATCAGACCTAATGACTTCCCAGAATGAGTTTCTCTCCCCTGCCTGCAGGGGGGACCCTGAGGGAACTCAGAAGGAGAGCTGAGTCCTCCCTGTGCCTGGGAAGAGATTATGTTATTTTGGGGAGGGTGCATCCCACTTTTCTGACCTATTAGTTTAAAAGTTGTGACATGCTGCTTATATCTCATCCTTGTGTCTGCCAGGAGTCATAGCCATGTCTGGATCAGTAAGGTTGAGCCAACTGGTGAACTTGTCTCATTATCTCCTTGCTGAAAACTTACATGCGTTACTTATTCTTGGATACTTGTAGTATTTATGCTTTTCCTACCCAGAAGATTAGCTCAGGCATAGCAGAGCTCAGAGCACAAACCCGTCTTTTGGCATTAACTTAGCCTGGGCTGGCTGTCATTTTACAGTAGTTGCACAAAAAGAGTAACTAGCAACAGCACTTACAAATCATAGATTATATTGTATTGGTTTAGCTGATTTTGTTTGCTTTAAATTTATATTGTGCTGTAAATGTCAGCCATTAAAATTATTAGGGCAACATTTGCCCTCAGTTTACAGCCCCTCTCCCCAGCAGCTCCTAAGAGAAGCTGCTGTGCAGTTGTCCTCATCTCTCTCTAGTTGTGAAGTACAAGTCAAAGAGAATTTTCAGAGTCATAACAGCCTGGAGTTGTTTCACTTCCGGACAAGATTTCCACTTGGAAATCCAGGTACAGAACCAGGCATTAAAAACCTGCGTTTGATCCACCTATTCACCCCAACCTGACCCCCTCTCTGAATCCTTGACACCTATCTGGGTGTTGGGATGCAAAGGGGAACAAAGTACTAAAAAGCTCCAACTTGTCTCTTGTGCGGGTTATCTCAGCCAAAGAAAAACCATTTATTTTTCTAAGGGAGTAGTTTATTAATTCTTTCTGACTGTTACTATCCTCTCTCACGTGCTGCTTCATATTTCTGTACATTTCCTGCAAAACACAGTTCTTAAATAGCTTCAGCCGTGCATATAGAACTTTCTGTGGATGTTCTTAATCTGTGAAAACAAGATCTGTAGCAGAGAGACTAATGCAGCCCCTAAGCACAGAGATGCCAGTGACACTTCTTCAGGGCATTTAAACGGGTAAATATGATCTTATTTTGTCTTGTGACAAATCCCAGTGATGAAATGTCAGCAGTGTTTGCAAAGAAGTCTCCCTATCACAGACAGTGCAGAATTAACCCTTTCTAGCACCTCTATCAGAACAGAGCTGTTGTATTTGCCTGTGAGGATTGGGAAGGCAGGCAGGCAGGCAGGCAGGCAGGCAGGCAGGCAGGCAGGCAGGAAGGAAGGAAGGAAGGAAGGAAGGAAGGAAGGAAGGAAGGAAGGAAGGAAGGAAACAGGTGTGGAACTATTGCCAAATGTCAGTGTGGAGGGCAGAGACCCTGTGAAGCTGACCTCACTCTGTGCTATGGACTGATATGAGCTGCTCGAGAGTTGTCCAGGACAGAGTTTTCCTGGCACACCTGGTGAAGGCAACATCACAATTTGTCCAGAATTCCTGAATGGAAGCTTGAATCAAAACCACCACTATCTTCCCAGCTCAACTTTGACATTGCATATGTGATGCCCAAGTCTCTCAGATTCCATACAATATTTAAGTGTGAGACAGAGCTGGACAAAATTTCAGTGGGAAAAAAAATATATTTTGTCTCTGATTTCATGTGGACAGCATGGATGACGGTCTAGAGACGTAAAGGTAGACACAGCCCTCTCCAAGGAGCAGGCAGCAGAAAGACAACAGGTTCCTTCTGGCAAAAGGTCCTGACTCTGCTGAATGTTAGGTCTGCAGTGTATATTGAATCACCACAATGACAGAAGTGATACATGAGAGATGCAGAGGATCTACGAGAAGAGGGGCTGGGTAGCCAGATCTGAGTGAGCCAGTGGAAGGAAAGATGGAAGGAATATACAAGTGGTAGAAAATCACTAATACTTCACTTCAGGAGAAAGCAAATAAAAAAGGCCTAGGAGAAAATGGAACCTGAAGATCCAGTTGTAAGAGGGCCAGTGGAAGCACCTAAGTGAGGAGAACTGAAGGTGTCTCCAGAGTGGGAAAGCAGCAGGTGACAGGTACAATGGTGTCCTGCATGAGGTTAAGATAAAGAGGGAAGCAGGATAGGGGAAAAGCAAAATATTTTGTCAAGTCAAGATGCAGGTGAGAACTTCTTGTAATTGCAACAACAGAAAAAAGAAGAAAAAAGAAAAAAGAAAAAAGAAAAAAGAAAAAAGAAAAAAGAAAAAAAAAAAAAGGGAAAAACAAACAAACAAAGAAGTGGGGTTTAGGAGCATCAGAGAGATGTGCAAGAGAGTACAACTGGTCCCCACACAGGCCTTGGGAGACAGGAGCGAGGACACCACAGTTTTGTACAAAGGGAAAGAACACAGCAGCCCAGGCACACTGATGAAAAACTCCTCTACAGTCTTGCACTTCTTTCTGGAATGGAGCTCTGGTAATAGTTTCTGCTGGAAAATCACAGAGCCTCTCCTGCACTGCAGCAGGAGCAGTTTGTGAACTGTGTCGCCCTGAGGTCAGGAAATAACGGGAGCAGAGGATGCCCTGAAGGAAAATGGCAAACTCTGGGAGGCAGAAAGCTTTGGGCAAACCTGATGGTTCATTATTGCTAATTAAAATAGATGTAAAGCTGAATTGTAAGAATAGGTCAGCTTTGAGCTTATGTTGCAATACATATATGCAATTATAGCCTCTTTTGCTCTCTTGCAGGCTTTGTTTGGGGCAAAAAAGAGTGTGTGCTCTGTATGGGAAGCCATGATATCCCTTGCACTGGTAAGGTAGGAAAGTGTTAATGAGGAAAAAAATTACTAAGTCAGAGCTATTATCCTGGCTCTTTCAGAAACTTTACTACAATATCAACATATTTCTCCTTCCAGCTGTGCTGAGTGATTCTAGTTCCTCTGAAAGTCTAAGGTAGGTGTAGGCATTTAGCTGCTTTAAAAATTATGTCATATCATACTTGTCATGTTAGCTCAGTCCTTCAGTGCTGAATGGACACAACTGCCCTGTGGCTCTAGGTTCTGAATGCAAGCTAAAGTAAACACAACAAAGTTAGTTTAGATATGGCCTCTGTGTCTCAGGTCATGCTTTGGCAAAATGCAGGTACCTTATACACACGGACAAGTATGATAAGGCATAAAGCCTGATACCTGACGCAAGACACATCAAAAAGCCAAAAACACAGCAAGAATAAGTTGCAACAAGAGGGATGATGAAAAAATTGGTTGAGAAAAGTAGAATGAGTATAAAAAGATTTCCTGTTTGGGGATGGAGGAGAAGCACAGACAAGAGCAATATGGTGCCAACAGAATCTCACTGAAACCTCCCATACATTTTCCTCTGCCCTTCAGGAGGCTGCCACTGTGGGCCACCAGAGATTCTGGATGTGTCAGCTGTCTGTGGGAGAACAGCTTTCCAACTGGGGACAGCATCAGGGGGTAAATGACTCTCACAGGTTCATTAAGTTGTATGGCCGCATATCAAAAACATTCAAAAAATCCAGCCAGTGTTTTTTAGCCTGTATGATGTCATGTTTAAAAAAAAAAATAGTTGGAAATGTGTTATACTGGGGACAGGAGGGGTTTGGATGTTATCTTCCTGACACATTTCTCTTTTAGGGCTTTGCTTTGAGTTTCAGATGCCCTTGAGAGAGAAAGTACAGTGCTGTTCCTGGGGCTTTTGAGTATCCAAATTCCCCTCTCCTTGCTTTTTGGTCACTGATTGTGCTTCTCAGAGGCCATTTCATCATGTTGTAAGGTAACACAAGGCTGTGACCCAGATTCTGGTCTCTTGGGTGCTGTGGCTCAGCTGCATATACTAATGTTGCTTGGGGTTTCACTGTTTCCACCCTTCCTACTGTTCTTGTAAATTTGATTTCCCACTGCAACACATAAAGAGCAACAATACATGCTTCAAGGCATCTTCTCTCACCTCTTTGTCTTCAGCCATAAGAAAAAGTCCCTTTTAAAAGCACCTTGCTTGTATTCATTTGGCTTCTGCTCTTTTTCATAGTGTTCAGTATTTTTGTTGTCTTTTTCCTAGGAGTCTTTCCCCAAGCCCTTGGATAAATCACTGAACACTAAACAGACCTGCAGTTCCTTCCTGGGACAATAAACACTAAGGGTCAAATGAAGAAGAAAACATCACTTCAAGGTAGGCCTATAAAATTTTGTACATTTCAGGGGCAGCGAGGGAGCCTGCAGTACAAATAGCTGACTAACAGCTGGTTGCCATGTCCTACAAACACTTTTCCTGCTGCAGGCACCTTGGAAGGCATTTTAGGGCCACTGCTGGTGAGTCAGTCCACCAGGCAGCACCAAAAGATTCCACAAGTCCTGACTGCAGAGTAACTCCTGAAGGAGCCTTTTATACTTACTCATAATTTCCTAGTGCTTTAAAGGATCCTCTCTGTCCCTCTCCATTTGTTTACACAAGGTCAAGTAACTGGAATTACATCTCCCTTGTGCCTGTCAATTGAGAGAACAGGTTATTTGCTCCATCTCTTTTTGGTTACTTATGGATCAGGGAGAGCAAAGCAAACAGAGGGTCAGACATGGCTTGAGAAAGAATCCCCTTCTTTAGACTCCTGGCCAACTTATTTACTGTCATGAGAGACAATAAAAATGCTAAAGATGCTAAAGACAACACAGTGATCACACCTCTGTTCCTTAGAAAGGGATAAAGGATTTCTAAAGCTTCTTTAATATTTTCCAGATACATCACTTTGCCTGCAACAGAAATGGAGTAGTTGCCGTGGTAGGACACCAGAGTTGGGAAATAACAGCTCACCACATCATTCCAGTGTTTGGAAGAGAAATATGACCACCTGAACCCATTTCAGCAAATCATCTCCTATGCAAAGCTTATGTCTAATTTTTTCTTTCTTTACAGCAGGAGAGAGGCTTTTCTGAATGCGAGCATCTGCCAGACGCTAATATTTTTTAAAGGCTTTAAGATTTTTGCCAGGCATCTTCTCTGTGTGATATTCCTTACTTCAGACAACTCAAGAACACTTTGAAAATATTTTTATTGTAATTCTGGTGGCCACAGCATAGGGAGCATTCAGAAGGATACGGCTCGCTGGACTGGAGCAATGGGGAGGGTGGAATTCAGCCCCCCACCACGCTTCACCAGGCTGTGCCCTGCCAAGCTTTCTTCTGCCTCCTTGGAGCTGCCCTGGCACTTGCAAGTTAAAAGAAAACTGCAGCCACATTATGGAGGCCAGCAGTATGAAAGTGCAGCATGAGAAGCACTTGTCATCATGAATAAACAGCAAAATGCATTTTTTTTTTTAAAGTTGCTAACTCCACTTGGCATTTCTGAGCCCAGCGTTGGAAACATCCATCTTGTTAAAAAGTGATGTCATTTGTGACACAAGTAGTATTGGAAGAGACTGCAAACCTGCTTTAATAATGATTTAACAACCAGGGAAGTAATCAATATTTTAGGGATAAATTTTCCACCGTGCCTTTAGCAGACTTCATTTCTGCCCATTCAGAACCGTGTCTACAGATCTGCAGCTGAAAATAGCTGAGTGCACGTCTCGAAACTCTACATGTGAAATATTGCACCTGGAACACCTACTGCCCAACACTGAGTTTATATTGTGAATTTATAAAGTGAATTAAAAACCCTTTGTCTTTTCCCCATCTCTGACAAAACCAATGCCACGTATCTCTCTGACAAAGCTATAAAATAAATCTTTATACCTTTTGTTTCTTTCATATTTTTGTGTTTATAAAACAAAATTTAAAAACCTGGGGAGTTCCTGATAAAGTGCAACATCTAGCACAAGGCACCACAATGTCATTTACTAATAGAATTGGATGACATTTGGATTTAACATCCTGGTCACAAAATGAGATTATGGCATTCAAAACTGCATGAGTAATTGATGTGCAGACGCTTTTTTAAAAAGTGGATAAGCCAAACTGATTAGTTTAAAAAGAAAAAAAAAAAAAGGAAAGGAGCTCAGGTTTCTTCCTTTTTTAATGCTGATTCATTCCATAGCTATGCCACTGAAAGCAGAAGCCTTTCAAATGTCTTTGGGTTTTGTATGGTTTTGCTGAGTGAATTGTTCTTATGCAATTTCACTCCTACATAAGAAATTAAAAGATTATTTAATCATAGACAAAGTTCCTGAAAATATAAGTGTAGAAACTATGTCCTCCCTTCTTGGGAAATGTAGACTAATATTTTCTGAAATAAGTAGTGATTAAATTAGTGAGTGTCTTAAATCAACATTTTTGGTTTTGTTTGGGTTTTTAACTGAATTTTACTTTCCAAACCTGGGTCACTCAAAATCACTACTCCCCTCAAAAATCTTTGTTCTGCAGCAAAATTCTATGTATGAACTCTTTTTCCTACAGGTCTTTTCAATATATCACAAAGATATATGACCTGACTTCAGGCTCTAAAATACATTATTATTGATAGTAAGTCATACTAGTACTACTAGTAGCATAAAAGAAAAAAAAAATCTACAATCTTTTAGATAATCAGAAAATAATTAGACAAAGCATATCCGAAGGGTCAATTTCTGAGGGCCATGCTCCATGTGTATTCAATTTATTGTCACATTCCCACTTTGAAGTCGAGTCTCTTTACCTATAGCATGGTAAGATTTGACCCAAAATTGTGGACATCACAATACTGATGATTAATGTTGCCAGCTTTTTTCTAACCATTAAAATCCTTGTGAGTATTTGGCCAGCAGATATCTCTTGGTGGTAATTTTTAAAATCTTGTTCATGTCTAGTAAGAATAATAGCTACTTTTTCATTTTAGAATGCATGTGGAAACACTCCTTTGGAAAGTGATGCTTACCTCACCTGAAGCTGGATTAGTCTATATAATTAGTGGCAAGGCAATTTGGTTATACCATGCAGGAGATGCACTAAGATTTAGTTCAAAATTTGATGTCATGCACAATAAAATTTTAAAAAGAAGAAAACAACCTTTCAATTTTCTTTTTCTTTCGACTTTCTGAGTCTGGAGGTGGACCAGGTGTCATAAAACACAACATAGAGATGAGTTTAGGATGAGGAGGATGGGAGGACAGAGAGGGGATGGCAGAGCTGCTGAGAAGCTTCTGGAGACCCCATCTCCCCATTGGGATGATAGGGAGAAAGCCTGGTCAGTACCACAGGATGCAGGTGGGTTCCCTTGGGCCAGGAGTGGAGGAAAGCTTTAGAAGAGATGAGAACAAGATGTGTGTTTGGGGAAGGTGATGTGCACCTCTCTGTTGCTGTGTGGCCATCAGCTTTGCAAGAAGGTGAAGTGGTAGAAGGGGTCCCTTGCCTACAGGCCAGGAACCAAGTGGAGGATTTCCTAGCAAGTGACAGAAATTAATAAGAAGGCAGTGGACAGAGCACAGAAACAAAAAGGGGTCAGAACCCTCTTGGTAACTGGAAAAAAATGGTAAATCCTGACACTGGGATTTTGCTTAAGTGATGAGCCACAGTAAAAGCTAGCTCAGGTGGGAGATCTGGGGTGGAAGCTTACAGTTGTAGTCCCAGAAAGCTAAACATTTTCTTTCCACTATTCTTCACTCTACATTTATCTCAGATTGCATCAAAAGTGTACGGAAAGGAATATTCTTTTTTTTTACTACCTTTCAGTAAATCCTCAGGAAACAAGAGCTATGACCCTCCTAGACATTCAAGATATCATTGACTTGGAGGATTTGCATCCCTACATACATCCATGCATGTGCACGAGCAGGTATGTGAGATAGTCTGTACTCCCATCCCTAGTACAAGTCACCAGCCCAATATTTCTAACCCTGGCAAATTGGGAAATCTGTGAAGTAGAGAAAATGTTTTCACGTGTGTGGTGCAGAGAGCCCCTTTTGGGAAGCAGAAAAGGTTTAGGAAGGATGTCACGGGTATGAAGACAAATGTTTCAGCCATCCTTCTGAGTCTGTTTCCAGTTATTTAAGTGAGTGTCTACACACACTCTTACAAAGAAAAGCCTTCAAAGCTTCAGGCAGGCAAAGGCACTCGAGGCAGAGAGGCTGATGCAGATGCTGGGAAGTACAAATGGTCCATGGTTCAGGATGCAGCATGGTGTCAATTTGTCCTACCATCCAGCCAGCTCCACCAGCCAAGCAGGAGAGCCCCGTCCACACTTGGACTTGGGAATCCTTGATGTACTGTGATGGTGAGGAAGATCCACATTCCCACAGAATGGGAGAATGATGGCAGGTGCAGGGTGTTGCCCTGGTGAGCTATGCAAGTTGCATACCAAAAGGGAGAGAAAATTAACTTTGGCTCTCCAAACCAGGCTGGTGGGGCTGCCTAGTGAGCCAGTCAGACAGCAATGTCAGCGTCTTATTTCTTCCCACAAGAGCCTTGGAAGAAGTTATATTGACTGGTACCTGACCAGAACACCATCAGAGCAGGTTTCCACTGGAATATATTTTTTCTACAACCTGGTGTCCTCCCATGAAATATGCTCGAGAAGTCTCCACTAGACTGCTTGCTTTGTTTTCTGATTGTGTGAATCCACAGCCTCCCAAAGCTACCCATTTCTCCATGTTCCCTCAGTCTACCAGGCAAAACATCTGCAAAGCACTTTGCCAAACCAGAACTCTTCCAAAATGTCCCTCTGTAAGAAATGAAAACAATCCAACCCTACACCTGTCAGCAAGCACCCCAGTTTGGGAATTTTATTATTTATTTGGAATAAGGAGTATTTTGAACACCTAAGCATCTCCGCATGACTCTGTTGCCAACTGAGAGGCAAATGAGGATATTTCAGAAGTCACTTTTCTTAGTATCTCTGTCATTTATGTGTCCTGGAAAGGAGGAGTAGGTACAAAGAGGGGTATCACGTCACATAAAACTAGGGGTTCACTGAAGAGCAGCGAACACTGCAAGGAGGAGACAATTATGGGAGTATACAGACATGGACCATTGGTTACAGGCTACAAGGCTCATGATGGGCTTCCTGTCATCTGACTTTGTCAAAGGTGTGCTCAGCCTTTGAAAGACTGAAAAGTACAGGAGCAAGGGGTGACAAATGGTTTAATGATTACGGGACGGTATGCCACATCACATGTTCTTGGTCCTGACACAACTCCTGACCTGTTACATGACTGTAAGCAAATTCTTTTGCTGTTCCAGTCCAAATCCTGCAGTCTGCATCCAGGCAAAACAGTCACTGCAGTAAAATTCTGTCTTGCTGAATGTTTTATAGGTAACCACAATAACACTGCTTCCTTCCTCTTGCCCACAGCAAGATCTTCTGGTACCATAGCTCCCTGAGGGACAAGGCTACATGTGCACAATTTGGTGACAGACTGTGATCAAAATCAAATCTGAACACCGGTGTATAGCAATAGTGACCCACTTTCACTCTTTATTTCCTCCTCTCGTCTGTGGTTCTCAAAAATCACTTGCCTCTAGCATTGTCACTTCTTTAACTCCCAGCCTAGAAGATCTGCTGTGCCAGAGCACCCCATGACTCAGAGAGATCCAAAAAGCCTGAGCTTAGCAGCATGCCTACTGAACTGAGACAAATAAGATGAGCAGGTCAGTCTGACGAGCTAATCAGAACTCTCCTCTAGGAAAGATTATGCTTCCAGGACATACTCCACATATTGCAGAAAGCATGTGGAATAGAGCCAAGGCAGAGATACCAGCTCCAGCATAACCTGTGTTCCCTCAGTCTTGCATATCCTCAAGGACAGTTTGTCTTTTGACCCAATGCTCAGAATCTTCTTAAGTACAAAATCTCTTTTCTTCCTTTCCTTATAGTGGGGTATTGCTTTGTATCCTATCACCTTCTCTGGTCCCAACAGTGGGGATTCTGCACCTATTGAAGAAATGTCTCCAAGTGCCCGAGTAGGTGTAAGACAGATCCTCTCATGTTCCTCATATCTCCTTATGAGCCCTTAAGACCTGTATTTGTTAGTTAGCTTTGGAAGGTTACTTAGCTATAGCAATAGGACTGAAGCTGATACTTTCCTGTCTCGGGCAGGAAGAGCACATGCTGTGACTGAAGAGCTATAGATTGGTACCTGTTGAGTCTACACAGCTTCATGAATGTTGCTTCAGCTTCAAGCCCAGTAACACTGCTGAGGCAAACATCCTCAAGTCTGAAACTCATCATGCCTCTAATTTATTTCTTTCTTAGATACTCTACAGAACATTTCTCAGTCTTGATGGCACAACAGAAGATGTCTGTTGAAGGAGCAAATAAACTGTAGTTTTACATTTCCCTATTTTCATATCTGAGCTGCTATTACCAAGACAGCTGCACCAACAGTTACTGTTTATCAGCACTCTTGTTCAAATATCAGAATTATAGCATATTGGCTAAATATTACTCTGGAATTGACCCACTGTCTAGCCCTAGCAGCAATCACATCTATTCCATGCATGGTTTGGACTACCATGGCTTTAGGAGGATGGCAGATAATTGACAAACAGCAGCCCCCATCTGTCACAGTGCACACAGTTCCTCATTTGTCCGGCCAACACATTTGTGAAACCCTTTTGAAAAAAAAAATCACACAGACCTTCTAAGATCTGCCATTAAATGAGGTGGCAGGATTTCATTTTGCTCTTCCTCCCTTTTGTTTTGCTTAGAAAAACTAATGCTAATTGTCCATCTCAGAATTTCAAACACTGCTATTTTGCTTTGGGTCACAAGTCAAATAACCTTTTTTTTTTAGTTCCATTTGCCCTTATGATTTTTGCATTGGACAGGAATAGTAAGACTTTGCAGATCAATACACGCATGCTAAGGGAAGATCTGTAAGAAAAACAATGCTATTCTTATCTGCAGTATGCCTTTTCAGTAAGAGCCACCTACCACTGTACTTCAGTTGCTGTAGCACCAAATTCACATGCAGGTCTAACAGTGAAAATAAATAAGCAGCGACTTGTGTGTGTTTATAGTATGGCAGACACTGGGGCAGATCGTCAGCTGGTGTAAATCAGCCTAGGTCCATTGACTTTAATGGAAACTTGCCAACTTACCCCAGCTGAGAATCTGATTATTGTTTTGCAAGTTCTTGCATTAAAGATAAGCATTCACATTCTGCTCTGTTAGACTGGTCTAGGTGGGAGTAACTTCACTGAAATCTCTGGGGTCTTGCTAGATGTACCTTACCTGGAAAGCAGAATTCAGTTTGAAATCTTAACAACAGTAAAGCAGTTTTTACATCTACTACATTTAATCTCTTTCTTTTTCCTAAAGAAAAAAAAAAAAAAAAAAAAAAAAAAAAAAAACTCTGACTCTCATTTCCAGGCTTTGTGCAAATAGTTTATTTGATTTGACACCTACTGCACAAAAGGCTGCCCCTTCTGTTCTATCAAGGCTGATATCAAGAAAAGAGAGAGAAAAATCGCACAGCTGGTAATACAGAGAACCCAAAAATATACAAAGACGTACCAGAGGGAATAGTCATCAACATAAAGTGAACAAGCACCCAGACTATTGATTACATGCTGCTCACAGAACACTAGGCATTTCTGCCAACTTCTTTCCACTCTTACACTGAGCTGCAGACAGCATGTTGTACTTTGCATCATCAGTTTTGATGAATAATGCACTGATAAACACTGCAGCCAATATTCTGGAGGAGCTGAGAAGCCAGATGTCATCTGGACCTCCAATAGTTTTAACCCTGGGTCTCTGACAGGCACTGAAATAAACACTAGACATGCACCATGGAATGGGTGATGCCTAAACGTGGGGTTAGGTAGAATATTAAGCTGGCAGGCATATGAAAAATGAACAGGCATCATAATCCTTTCATGAAAAACTTCCAGAGGTGCTGAGATAGTGAGAAAGGAGCATCCTGGTGTGAGCTGCCCACTGGGAACACTTGCCAAGTGCAGCATCCCTGTGTAAGTAGGGGTGCCCAGAAAAAAGGAACCTGGTTCTTTGTGTCATCCTGGCCCTGTGAGCTGCTGTTGGGCTCTCTTTTGAAGGAGTGAGCAAAGGGCTTGGCAGGCTCAGCCCCTTGGGGAAGCAGAATCCCTGTTTGGAAGAGCTGATGTCTTCTTACTATGGCCATGTGCTGGATGTGTTCAGATGGTAATCAGCTGGGCACCTTAGCCCTCCACCAGAGGCTTTCTGCTCATGGGCAGCAACATGCAGTGAAGTTTCTCCAGCCCTTAAACCTCATTTGGTATTTGTCTTCCATGTCTATCCTCACCACCAGGGCCCAGCTTTTTTAAGCAACTTCTGGACCCCCTTGGTCCCCTCACGGATAAGCACAATGCTCAGGGGATCTCAGGCTTGTGAAGGTTCCATTTCAGTGAGTCTCAGAGGCACCAGGTACCCTTTAAAATCTCACACAGTTTAGCAATAGCATCAGTGAGATTATGCTGTTTTGGAAGTAAACTATTCTACCCACCCATCTCAATAACCCAAGATCTCAGCATGCCACGTAAGAGTAAAACTTACTTTTTTTAATAAATGAGGTGAAAGGCTCTACCTTCTTCAGAAGTACAGTGTAAAGGGCTCATTGCTAACTCAAAATTCTTTTTAAGGAAGATATGCTTATATAAAAAGCCAAATTAGGCTCTCAAAGGCTCAGTGTATGCCTAAGCAATGGAAGAGTAGTTTCTCTCTGCTGGCACTGCAGCATTGCTAGGGTCAGGAAGCCCCCTCATGGTTTGCTCACCAGGAGGAGGGTTGTACTATTTCAAGCATCCTAAATGTTCTGTTTTATTTTACCGCCAGAATTTTTCAAGAAAAACTGCATGTAGAGAAGAAGATGTATGGCTTAAATATGGAGGGGGAATGTTTTCTCTCTATTTACTTTCTCTGCTTTCTTTTGCACCTGAGTAACCATTCTTGGCATAGTTGGCAAATGCTCTGAGACATGCACCACTCCCGCACTGAGAGGAAATCCAAAAATAGGTAACAACATGCTCCTTATAATGCTATTTCTTTTCCATTCAGCTTGTCAAGTAACTGACAAATGTGAAGCATGAATAAGGACCTCTTAAAGGTACGAAACAATCTGCAAACTGGCACGCACCTGGGAAGTGGTTAAAACAAAGCAGTAGATCAGGAAACACTTACATAGATAAGGGGTAAACTGTAAAAAGACAGAGGCAGTAACTACAGTGGAATTTCAATTATACTCAGATTGATGGGCATAGCAGTAGTGGAGTCATTAAGGATGGATGCATGTTTCTGAGTGCAGTACCAAACTGTTTTTTCGGTTTGAGGAGCAATCAACAAGACCAGGGGCTATTTTGGACTTAATCCAAGGAAATGAAACTAGGTGAAATGAATGATATAGAAGATAATAAACCCTTAGGGCTAGGTTATAATATCAAATTGGAAACAGTTCTGAAAATATTTGTGAATGGTTATAAAAGTAAAATAATTCTGAGGACAGAATGAGTTGAAGGAAGTTGATTGGAATCAACTGTTTGTGGACAATAATGGAAAAGCATGTAGTATTTAAGAAATGGAGAGACTGCCATTTCTGTTCAGTTTATTAGAATCAAAGTCAAAATGATAGCAAAAACAAGCTAATGTGGCCTCAAAAATGTAATAAAGGTATCAAAATGCTTTCCTTATTTAAAAGGCCAGGCATCCTTGAAAAATGGGAAGGTTTGGCAGTTTTAAAATGAATGAGAACAACATCGAGAGAATACCAACAATGAATAATATCCATTAAATATTTCAATCAAGACTGAAGCCAAGTTGCTCAAGTGTATGCATGCAATGTAAATGGTAAAAAAGAAGAAGAAGGGGAAAAAAAGAAAGATGATAATGAAACATTGAGCACTCATTCGTATCTATTCCCACAAACAAAAGGACCAGTGCTCATGCTTTCATTCAGCACACAGTTCCTGTGGCTTCAGCGGAGGGAGGATATGATTTAGGGCTATACAGAGAGTGAGCCCTTAAGAAAGCTGACAGCAGCTGGAAACCAGGACAACAACTCTGGTGCAGAAGGGTTTGATCCTACTCTTGCAGTGCTGAAGAGCACTTAGAAGGGGCTGTGGAAGAGTTGGTGCGGGGTCTGCCCTGGCAACACTGTGGTTATTCTCGCTTGACAGTCTGGGAGATTCAAGAGGAAGAAGTACATCTTAGTCCATACAAATTACTTCAGGAGCATAGTCAAAGGATCAGAGAGGTGGTTCAAGCACATGCAGGCAGGGACTTTGCCTCATCTGGCACAGCTGCAGCTTCCAGCTGAGGTGGGCAGTAACCTCTCCCAGTAAGTCAACTCAGTCCTTCCCTGTTTATCTGTTTCCAGCTGACACTTCTGAGCAAACTCTCTGTATCTCCTCCCAAATGCTACAGTTTGTCACACCAGAGAGAATCCTTTTTATGCTGCTAAACCAGTGGTGGAAGGGCCAGAGCCACCTGGCTAAATCTTACCCTGGGGAGGAGACCAAAGAAATTGCCTAGGAAATTGTCTCGGCAGAGCTCAGGAGCTGGGGAAAACAAAAGGCTGCGTGTTGGGTAGAGTCAGTGTGCTGAGGGAGGTACTTTGCCTCTTCCCATGAAGAATCAGGATGCCCTTGGTGAGAGTGTGCTGCAGTCAGCAGAGAGCCCGGCCAGGCAGAGACAGGTCTGGCCATGCCTGGCTGAGCAGCACTTTGTGCCCCTGTAGGGATGTGTTGTTCAGCTGGCAGCATCTCCTGCTGCTGTACAGAGCCCGTGATGGGAATTGCTGCTGCTTCCAGGAGAGGAGGTGCTAGAGTCTTCCTCCTTTCTTCACCACAGCCCTGTTATTTCTGAGACCACATCACCAGCCAGGCAAACCGTGAGGTTGAACCCCAGTCTTCTCCAGTATCCAGAAAGGCTGGAATTACTTTTTTCAGTTCAACCTTGCAAAGTGGAGGACTCAAGATACTAGGGTGCTTTTTGATACCAGATTTCAAAGTAGGCCTTGTGTTGAGCACCTAAGCTGCAAGACAGCTCAGATTTTCAGATTTTCCAGCGTGCTTAAGCTGAAGACCAAATGGTGAATTTTCCTGTGCTGCAGTTGTGACTAGCAAACAGCCTCAGAATCTAGAAAAGGACTCAATTTAAGTGCTGTTTTTTCTAAATTCAGCTAAAAATTTTGTACTATATTCTCAGCAGGTACCCTCAGAACACAAGGCTTACAGTAACAGAAAAGGGGATTTTTGAGAGACACCAGTTCTCACATTGGTAAACCTCCTTGTGAAATGTTGAAACCATGTGTGGATGAATCCTGGAGACAGATGTTTTCTGGTTTTCTTGGTTTGAAAGACCCCTCATGGCTGAATCACACAGTAAATCCCATGTCCAGGTTTCCATGATGAAGATTAACAAATTAAGAACAAATTGAAGAGGATCATGAATGTCTTCTGGACGGTGCTGCCATGGTTCCATGGGAGTTAGGAAAAATATTATGTTCAACAGAGTTTTACACAGAAGTAAATGTGCCATATATTAGAGAGGAATTGTGTACTTAACCCACAGACTGTCAGAAATCATGGTTTCGGCTTCGAAGATAAGATGAAAAACAGTTTATATTGTCCAGTTACACATTGCAAAAATAAAATCAACCCAAATTAAGCTTACCAAGTCCCCAGATTGTAGATGGGGACTTTGCAGTTCAGGGTTGGGGTTTGAAAAGTGTCCAAATACGAGCAAGATCAATCCTTTGGATGCCAACATGCACCCACCAGTGAGATTCCTAGGAGGGAGAGGATGGTCCTGAGTGGAACTGTGGTTTTAATGCATTAATCCCCTCTACACCTATCAAACACCCTTTTGTCCTTCACTTCCCCTCGCAGCCTCCTGTCCCTTCAGCTGCTGCACGACTGACTTGCGTGCCCCACTGGAGCTTGCAGAACCTCTAGGAGCCTCTTCTGTAAGCTGGCCTGAGGAGATGTTTCACACTGTGCTCACAAAACCCACAAAACTCAGTGGAAATTTCAGCCCTGTGATAATGAACTGAATTTCCACGAGCCCATAAAGTGCTCTAAAAAAATTATCAGGGAGAGTGCAAGATCATACCTGTGCAGAATTACTTGTCGCTAGGCAGAGAAGCAGAGAGGACAATATGAGAGGAGCAGGAGCTCTTGTTGTTGCAAGAGCAGCAACAGTGCAGGGCTACAAATTTCTTTCTAGAAAATTCTGAACTAGAGAGGTGCAAACAATTGTTCCCAAAGAAAACGGCTACTTTTTAAAAAGGTGAAGTCTGGAGAAAACAAGACTGGTGGTGATCCATAAAACCCTGGGAAGCTCAAATCAGAGTGACCTCCTTTTCTCCAAGCATCCATATAGAATGAGGAACAAAGAAAGGGCTGCACAACTGTAGAAACCATGTAATTATTTTTTTTTTTAAAATCCTAACATAATTTTATTTTTAATCCTACTGCACAGCCCAGCCACAGGGTAAAGAGAGCCCCAGCCCTTGTGGCAGTAGAACCTGCCACATACTTGCCCTGGGTAATGAGCTCAGAGGAGGAGATTTGAAAGAAGACTTCGCATTGTTTGAGGAGGCTCTGGAGCAGAGGGAGGGTGGAATTCCATCTGTTCACTTCCGCGCGGTTCAGTGAGCTGCTTCACTTTTAATGGTTCACTAGGCTGTGACACTTAGCAGAAATTACGGTAAATGTTTTTTAAAACCTTTACATTATCATTTAAGAAGGCGCATGACAAGATCACTGAAAAGCTAACCCTTTGATCTCTGTCTCTTCTGAGGTTTTTTTGTCTGATAATGGAGACAATGTACCACGTGCCTTTGAGGATGGATAAAGAGTTGATGTGCTTACATTCACTTTTCTCCCTGTCTTAATGGCATCATCTATGATTTTTTTTTTCACACCATCACCAAAAAATAAAACCCCAACAGATTATTGCCCTTAAAATCAAGAGTCACTTCAACAGTTCCCATATAGCTCTTCACATGTTAGGAGAGCTGGCAAACAGCTTGCACACCAGCTTAGGCAGGAGGTACCCCATGTTACCAATCAGGTGGAATTCCAGTGGCTTGCTTGAGTGACCCTGTGAACAATGTAAATCATTAAGTAAGTCTTTGGTGCAGAAAGGTGATGGGGGAAGGGAGCTCTGTATCTGGTACTCGTTCAATGTAGTTTTACAGGAAGTCTGTTTATTTTCCATAAACTTCTGAAGAAGACCAAGTGGTAGTCAAGCCCAGTTTGACCTGAAGGCAAAGATGGGAGGCCATGGTAAAGGATTTTATAATTCTGTGTTTAAGTGGCATTTAGGATATTTTTTCTCACTACATTTTTCTCCTTAACATCAGAGTTTTTAGTACTTTCTTGTACAAATTTATCTATTCCATCTGGTGAAAAGTCTATGGAATGTCTGGAAAACTTGAAGCATCCATTTGTATGGATGTAGAGATTGGCCCTTTAAGTAATAAAAGAAAAAAATTATTGTTTTGCAAAGGAAAAGGGAAACACATACAAATAAAGTCAAACTCCCCAAAGATCCATGGCTTGCAAAGCTTTCTGCTGCCTTTTCTCTTGTCAAATAAAATGGTTTACAGCTTCTTTAGACAGACCATGGTCCACTATCAACTACATTGCTACAAGCAACATGTCCTAAACAGGCAGCCTGAAAAACAAATGGAGGCTACAGATTTCAGCTCTTACAGACCATTTGGACCTTTTTCAGTCTTCAAGAATTAAATGCTAAAGCATGTTTTGGTGTTAGGAGACAACTATGAAGTGCAGATTTAGAACTGTTTTATACCTTTTAACAGCTATGTCTGATCCAGGCCATGGGCACATGTTCACAGCATGAATAGAAGCCCTTCTCTATGTGAAAACATGCCATAGTGTAAATAGGTATCTTGATGTTGTCCACAGCACCGGCTTCATCATGCTCATATTTATCAAGGAGCACGGGAAGCATGCTATACAAAATAGGCATCATGAAGGAAAATTCTGATGTAAAATGTAGTTCATAAACCCAGTGAGCTCTTGCAATAGCCCTGGTACTGTGTTGGCCCTCCTGATGGAAAACATACATCTTCCTCCTACAAAATGGAATCAACCAGAAGAGCAAAAGGACACTCAGACCGTTTGTGAGAAGGCTGATAGCGATGTACTGAGAGAGGTAGAGAGAGAAGTCACCAGAGAGGGAGAAGAAAGCAAGGACTGCAGCTGAATTTCATGTGAAAGAACATGATATTTTGGACAAGCCAGTAGTAATCAAGAGGAAAGAAGTAGATGGGCTGGCTGGGATTCCAGCTGCAAGTAACTTCATATTGTCCTCTCTAGCTGCTGATTTCAGTGAGGCACTACTGACCTTGACACTTTGCCTGATATAATACCTAAATACCTAAATATTGGCACCACAGGTCTGCTTTGCATTGCCCCCCACCTCCACGCTGCACT
The DNA here is from genome assembly GCA_038090715.1 of Florisuga fusca. Classification (NCBI taxonomy): domain Eukaryota; kingdom Metazoa; phylum Chordata; class Aves; order Apodiformes; family Trochilidae; genus Florisuga; species Florisuga fusca. The sequence goes on from JAAWXA010000005.1 coordinate 18,020,666, forward strand.
TTGCCCATGATCCCAGATCACCCACAGAGCTCTCAAGCATCCAGACTGGGGAAGGCCTCGCATCATCCTGCTCCCAGACTTCTTGACTCTGGCTGGCTCTGATTTGTCTCAAACAGGTGAGACACCTGCCTCTGCCTGCTCATCCCCCAACTCTGCTGAACTGTAAATCCAAACGTTTCTTTTCAAGCAGTGCCCAAAGCTCATTTGAACTCCAGCATCCCAGCGCCGGTGCAGTGGTCAGTGAATGCTTTATGTTACAGGGACATGCTACCTCTCCATCTCAACATGGAATCCTTCCTGCAGAAATACCCATCTCTCATGAAGCTGGATAAGCATGGCCAATATAGAGCAAATAAATTTATCTGCATGTGGACTCTGACTGGTATCAAACTGGCTCATTTATTGCCACAACTCTTTGCTGGGAGATTTTTGTTCTGCTGTAGAGCTGCTAAATTCCCCTTGAGTACTATTAGTGTTGCTGCTTTTTATGTCTCTCTCCATGATACTACTCAATGCAAGTTATAATTAACTCAGAGGAAGTAGAAGGGGATGGACTCTGTCTGCTTAGGGGGGAGATGGGTACAGATCAGGAAAAGATAATACCAAATAAACTTTGGGCTTTCTAGTATCCCCTGAACCGTTGGACCTTGGTTATTTTTAGATCTTACCTTTCCACTGACAGGCAGCCCACAGCTTGTTGTAAGCCACAAATTATGGCAATCAGGACTGATTTTTGGTGCTGAGAAAGGACTTGGATAACTTGACTTGTAAGACCTTTGTACTGGCCTTTTCCACAAGACTGTTTTTTTAGCCTTGAAGAAGTACAGAATTCACCCCTGGCTGAGATCCTAGTATCAAAGGTGAAAATGTATCTGTTTTCCAGCAACACTGGACAATCCGGAGAAGACTGTATTGCTTAACTATCAAAGATTTAAATGTCAAATGCAAGGCCTATCCTGACTCCACAGATTCCCACATTCATGCATGCACATGTAAGCTGGAGGGCTGTAAGGCAGATGAGGAAAGCAGAGGCAGGCTGGGAGAAGGTAACCCAGGAATAGGGTAATAGGGTTAGGATGAGGCTGTACTTCATGATCTTTAAGGTCTTTTCCAGTCTGAGCAATTCTGTGAGTCTAGCCCAGCCTTTCTGAAGGTGCATGCACTTAAACAGGGTCCTTGCATTTTTTAAAGTATTGCATTGTGGAATAAGAATAGAATGAACTAGTGATCATGTTGAACACCCTTTGGACACTGAAATTATTCCCCTAGCAGATAACAGTGAACACTAACAGGATCTTAGTCATTAACTCGCAGAATCCCTGGAAGCTGACAAGGAAATATAAAGTGTCCTTACTGACTCTGACATCTTACCTGCAGGTGCATCAACCCACAGGCAACTTTTATTCAGCTGAGTAAACCTACTGAGTTCAGAAGGGCCATGTCCATAAGCACATTACTCACCTGGGTCTCAGTAATGTACACTCACGGTCTAAATAGTTCATACTTTTGAACTATTCAAAAAGTGAGTTTCTGAACCAAGAAGCCATTTGAATAACTAGCGTGCTATTTTGATCTGCATTCTAATTTGAAAACTCATCATTATTTACATGATAAACATAAATGGTGCATTTGGAGTTGTTATGGTCCATCATGTAAATCCGTATCTAAACATTATGAAAAAGAGGATTTGTGACTCAGTAGATCATATTAACTGTAGAGCAGCTATTCCTCTTGATCAAATCTATTTTCTTACTGTCCGATCTGCATCAAGACTATGTGATAAAAAATCCTTATGACATATTTACTGCTGTGTGAAGTGATGTGGTCATTTTTAATTCCTTTGTATTTTTTTCTGTAATATTCTAAGCAGCTTGGCATTCCCTGAGAAGAACAGCAGTGTTACTATAGGTGGTCCTACTTCCATCTCAGCTAGCTGATGGTGAGTGCTGAGTTCCCATGGGTTTAACAAAGATTCACACAAATATTTTCCCCATCACTCAGTAATACCTATGATGCTCTGTGGACACATCCTGCTCAAAAAAACCCCAACACATGCCAATTCCATATACTCCTTCCCCAGCCAAAAAACATCAGCTCCATACTTCCATTTCCTCTTTTTTAAGTCATTATCCCACTGATCCGTCACACTTGTTCATACAACTAACCTGGTAGAATTTAGAGCTGGTCTCCTTGCCCGGATACAGTCTTGCAAAGCCTAGTCAGTGGAAATGAGTTTGATGGTCTCTTGTCACCACTGCTCCCTGGGGCATTTAGTTCTGCTGCCAAAACTAACCCTACAGTGGTGGCTCAGCCAGCCTCAGCTGGGTCTGCCCTGCCACAGGATCAGCTGCTCAGAGGCAGACACATCTGTCCTTCCCTTCCCCAGGCTGACAGTCCCATGCAGGCAGATGAAGCTGTCTCCCAACTGCAGGAAAGATCTATACAGCTGGTACTGAAGGGAGAGGCAAAAGCTCTTCTGTCTTGTGCATGGCAGTACTTGCTTTTCTTGCTTCATGCTGGTCCAGAAAGACCAATTGAATTCTTATTGCTGCTGTTGTCAGTGCTGCATCAAATACACTTGCATTCAGAGAGGACTTTAAATGTAAAATGGAATGCCCAGCCTTAGCACCTAGCCATGAGCTGGAAATGTTCTTTCCACCCTAAATGCAATCAAAAGATATCTGTAATTACTGCAACATTTTACAGCACAAAGTTTTAAGGGACTGCTCATGAGCTAATGTTTTTTGCACACTCTTAACTGCCACCATTTTGTATATATTCTGCATGTGTGCTTGGCAGGGGGACACAGGCAGATTTTTGTCCCCTTTGCCTCCTGAAGCAGGCATATTCTTTATTCTTTCCACTCTCTCCACTTAGGCCACACTTTTAAGGCTTGTTTTGCCAACTAAGGGGAAGCAAACTTAGATCACCAAAGGTTTCTCAAAACCAATAGACTTAAGAAAGATGCTGCTTTTTTAATGAAAACTGAGACTATCTTTACAAAGGCCCAATGGTTGTTGCTGTTAGCCAAGGCTTGAAGAAGACTCTCACAAATCCAGTTTCCATCTCTGATGAGGACATCAAATACCATGGTCCCACCCAATGTTCTGCTGTGCTTTTGACCTTCTTGGGTGAAATATATCACAATCTGAACCTGGGAGATGAGTAAGAGGATATTCAAGAACAAGGAAAAGGTAAGAAAAATGACAAAATAAGGACAACATTCTGCCTAGCAGATGTTCAAGATTCCTACAGTCTTGTTACCTTTGTTTAAACGTTTGAATCAATGCTCTTAGTTTAATATCCAAAACAGATGCAAAATTTGTAGCTAAGTGTTAGGAGTGAATGTCAAGGCACAGCAAGCAATCTGCATGTCCCCTGGGACTGTGTTTTTTGGTCCAGGATGGGAAACCTGTTGTTAGAATTGTTCCCAGATTATATCCCACTGGCCCTGATTACCTTGATGCTGGGGAAATGTCTCAAGGGACATAAATTGCCTAGAATCATTTGCAACAGCTGCCAGCGACTGCGCTTCGATGTTATTACAAAAACAATCTCCCCTTCCTGGGAATTTGATCTGCAAAAATAGACGAATTAATAAAAATAGAAAGGAGGGTTGTAAAATAAGACTGGCTTCCAAAAACTAGGTGCCTGTTTAGACTCAAGTATACCTTATGCTCTCAAATGGGAACAATTACAGAAGTGACTTTCACAAGATGATAACTGCTTATGAAAAATAAACCTCTGCCTTCAATTTAGGCAGGCTCAAGTCAATATTTCTTGCAAAAGAATTCTCTCCTTTAAGCTCAGAATATTTTCTGGAACAATGGATATTGAATTGTGTCTGTTAATATAATCACTTGACATCTACCATCTTGTATATTTCGTGTTCCAGTGAAACCTTCTCTGTATTGCTAATGAAATAATTTTTTTATGTTCTCAATAATCATTATTATCTTTAATGAAAAGTTAGGACAGATCTTTCAGTCCTTACATTTGGGAATAATTTCTACCCTCACATTACTTTCTTGAGTAACTTAAGCTGACTTGAGTGAATTAAAGTTTTGTAGGGATGGCTTGTTCATAATGTAAGTGCTAATTGACATCTAGTTCAGAACATGACACTCCAGAATAAACCCTACGTTTAAGAAATTAATGCAATTCCAGTTTTTATAACAATTAGTATAATTATGTTTTGGGTAATAACTAACAAATCATTGCAGCAGAATGTAAGGTAACGTTTCCTGCCAACTGCCTTCAAAAATCCTCTGTTAGAGACAATGAGAAAGATCTGCCCTGAGCCACATAAAGCATCTCACACACATAAGGCAAAATAAAATAGGAGAGACAATACTTCTGCCTCTGAATTTGGAGACATAACTAATCCTAGGGCTTGAAAACTTTGGAGTTCTAATACCACAAACGAAACACATCACTGTTTTATTTCAATGCCTTTGCATTGGAAAATGAGTCAGGTCGAGATAGAGTGGTCAGACTGGTAAGTGATGAATAGCCAAAGTGAGCCACTGGTACTTTATTTCCTATCCCCTGTTCTGCCTCCTCTTTAACACTCAGGTAACTGTCAGAAAGTGACCCAGCTATTACAGATGACAAGGGGTAAATGCCTTCATGTTGTCCTCCAAAGGTTAAGGTTTACCAACCTCAGTTGGAAGCCACAATCTTCAATAACCATTAATCCACTAAACACCAGTACGAGCGAACATATTTATGGCTGCAGTCACTAAAGGGTGAAATAAAGATTAGTTTTTAGTTAGGAACGCAAAGCTTTTTAGATCAATACAGACCCACTGCTGAAATCAATCTAAAGTTTGGAATTTTTAAGTAAAGATTTACTGGGCTTCCTTGTACAGTTAATTTTCCAAAGGGGGAATAGTCTCAGCAATGTTACATAGTAATCAAATTGAGTAAACACTAGTCAGTTCATAAACTGACCTCCGTTAGGCACATAGCAAATGAGTGTACAGCAATAAAAACACCCATAATGTGGATAGTAAATTTGCCAATAAACAGGTAAAGCCAAAATGCACATATAGGCTAACGTGATAAAATATTAGTAGCTACATTTGCCTATTTCAAAACATAAATAATCAATAGACATTAATAATGAAGTTGTTCTTGCGTTTCTTTATTACTGTGCATATTAAGTGTTTCAATTATTTCTACTTAGTTTGATAGATAAATGTATATGCACATTTTATGCCTTGAAAAGAATATAGGATTACTCTTCAAAACAAAAGCTACTGTTTAGATGAAAGAACAAGTGGACTGGAAATACACAGCTTGTTATACCCCTCTGCTGTTCATGTTTGATGCATGTATACAATTTATTATGCAATTTCTTGAGATTTGACAAAGTAATTGTCTGGCAAAGCATAGCTCTAATGATGGTTTTTCTGCTTCATACAAAAGGTCTGAAGGTAGTGTTGGAAAATGACTTAATAGATCAGTGTCTATAAATGCTGTTAATGTATTATATACATACACATACATATATATGTGTGTATATATACATGCAGTGGTAACCCAAGTTATTTTCTGAGTTACCGCACAATATGTTGTGAGATTCCACGTGGTAAATTTGTTTTTTCTCATCAGAGCTACTGCATGAAATCTTATATGTTGAGCTGTAACTTCCAAAACAACTCGGGTCACTGCCCTAGCTTTAGTCTTGGTGTCTGCCACTGGGAGTTCTTGACAGTGGACCAAAGGCTGTGAAGAAGCCTGAATGTTAGAAGAGCACCTTAAAAAAGCAGCTTAAAAAAGACAGCATTTCCATTGTTAATCTTGTTTTAAGAGCTCATCACTTGGAAGTCAAGATTCATTCAGGTCTGAAAACAAAGTCAAGGGGTAATATATCAATTTTCTTTTCATCATATTAATTTTAAGTCATTGTGGCTATTCTTGAGAAGAGGAACACAGAACTCCTAAAGTTTTATTATTTTGAACACTTTTGCAGTCTTTTGCTACTAAAATATACCCATTTTTAAAAAATATTAAATTTCTCAGCAGAGGGATGTTTCATTTTTTGTCTCCCTGCTTTACCATCAGTAAAAGACTACTGTCCAGATTCATTCCTCGTGTGAGTGAGCACTGGGTCCACCAGGACCACCCCTTTACATCAGCAATGAACCTCTGTCTGCTGATGAGCTTTACTCAAATGAAATTAAAACGGAAAACTCTTTCATTTTTCTCTAGTGTTGTTTCTGGTGGCCCCAGAATATTAAGGTTGCTTCTGTATATCTTGGTGTAAATTCACATGAGGCACTGGGAAGACAGGAAGATATTAGCTCATGAACAATAGGTATCTGAAAATCACCCTGGCAATTTAAGCCAAATTAAAAAAAAACAAGATGAAATTCTGCCGAGTGGGCTTCAAAATCAACTATCACTTTATTCTGTTTGGTCTCCATTTTTAGAATTAATCATACCTACCCTCAGACCTGATCTTTTGCCTCCCATATGCAGCTCATTAATGAGTTTGTTGGTAACAGGGAAGACTAAAGTCTCCTCTTAATCCTCTGGTAGGAGAGAAATAGACCAATACTGACTTCTTCACTTCCCTCATTCAGCACTGTGAAAATACTCAAAAAGGTGAGGGGGATACAATTTCCAGCTGTGAATGGCTGGCATATCCTTCATGCCAAAGCAGACCACAGATGATCTACTTGTATTCCAAGGCAATGTAACTCTGAGCCAAATACAACAACATTTTTATTATGTGAACTAGATGCTGACCTGAAACAGCTAGCTGGTGACCCATGGAGCCTTGCCACCCATTCACTAATGACTTCTTCTTGGGTTCTACTTCTTGGACCAGATTTGAACCCGGAAACTGGACACAACTGTCCACTTTGCTGAGAAGTAGAGAAACAGTTCAGTGAAAGAAAAGGATTCTTTTTCTGCTCCCAGTTTCTCCTCCTTCAGAGTATCTGCTACTAAAGTTATATGTTCCCTGACGAAAAAGTTATTTTTACAATGCTACACCAACCTCAGGTTGCTATGTTGCAGATGGATCTAGTGGAGACAAGACAGAGGTCCTTGTTTATCTGCATAGCTAGCTGGGTTAAGTCAGAGCCAGTACTGTAGTTCACCAAAATCACCCTGACCATCTAATGGGGTCAAGACCAGTTAGGGGAATAATGCTTGACCTTCACTGGCTAAACAAAGTTAAAGATTACCTGGTTTTAATCTCATGAAGCACTATCTCCATGTTTTGTGGTTTTGTTTTTTTCCTAATCAGCAAACCAGCTAGCATGAGTTAGCAGCTTCTGGTTTCAAAAATACAGCCTGGAATTCGGGGGGAGAAGTGGCATGTTGGCTATTTCACAATGGTGAATAGCTCTGGTTACTGGGAAAATGATGATGACACATGATCTCCATAGAGAGATCACCTTTTTTCCTCTCTGCAGACAAACAAGACTCTATTATTTAAGCACAGCCTTACTATTTGAGCAGCCAGGTCAGGAGGAGCTCTATGTTATCTTAGAAAGATGGAGTAAATCAAGGGAAGACTGTAAACATGCATCTCCTTTGGGTTTTTTATACTTATATTTAACTGATGCCACCAAACTCATGTAAACAAATAAGTATCTTGGTAGTCAAAGCTAACACCACATTTTATTTTAAATTGTTACAGCTCACAAGGGAGTTGACATCAAATGAGGCCTCTCTGATACATCCAAAGGGAGAAGAGAGTTTTGGGGCAGTTGAAAGATTTCTGTCCTCAGAGCACTTAGATGTGATGGAGAACAAAAGTCTTTGTCAGTAGATTTTGCATGAAAGGGAATGAAAAGATTTTTTACAACTCTTCTCTCCCTTCAAATCTGTTAGTTCTCCCTTGGTACTTGCAAGAGCCATCCTATGGATTATGTATTACTTTGGTACAAAAATATACTCCAAATCTAGCCACCACAATCCAGCTGGCTCCTGCTGCACTGAAACTTGCCCTTTACCCTTTGTGCTTCAAAATGCTGCCTCAAGAAACCAAGCAACAGGGATGGAGCATTCTCCCACTTGGGGATGGCTCCTCACAAAGCCTGATTGCCTTTAGAGCAGTTGTGGTTTGACTTGCCACCAGTGTGCCCTCCTACTTTTGCAGTGAGTCCTATGTGCATCAGGCTGGAAAAACTCAACCAGACTGTATGGTGAATGAGGATACATGTCCCATGCCAAGGAAGCATTCCCTTTCAAGAGAGCACTAAGAATACACTTTAAGAAATGCTTAAATGCTTTTCTGAACAGAAATGGACTTAAGTACAAGAAAGTATTCTTTAATTGGGAGTAGACTGCAGACACAATCGCTATAGCTTGTATTATGTGCCTGAACATCAAGACCCAGAGCATAAGCTTTTCTGAATGATGGTTAGAATGTTCCTAGTTGTAGCATGGTTCTTTACAGGAGGATTTGCTTAATCCACCTTGCTTTTAGATTGCAATTTCCCCAAGCTTAGCTGCTTCTTTTAACAATTCTGAATTCTGCCCTTCCACCCCCCAAGTTATTTTAATAACTCTTTCAGAAGTAGCATCTTATATTTTGAATTTTCAGAAGCCACTGGTTTTCTACAAACTTTGTTCACGTAATCTTGACTGCACAGGATTTCATTGAATGACTTTATAATTTTTAATGTAATCTACCCTACTGCCTTTTTGGAGACTGCAAGAGGAGGAAAAACAATTTGCCTTTTGGTGCTCTTAGGGTCACTGATTTAAGGTCCTGTTTGGCATCTCCCAGTCCACTCCTACCAGAGCTTTGGGTAAGCAGGGCAGAAGTCTGACTACTTGATGGTATTATGACTCTTTGTTACAGAAAAAAAATTATGTTCTGTATACATTCAGGCATAGAAACAATACTTCACAATATGTCTGCATGTACAAATAAAACCAGTCGGTATTCCTGGAGGAATCCCAAAGCAGTAGGCGATCATGTATGAACCAGGACACAACACAGGTGACCAGGATGCCTGTGACACCTTTAGGACCAGTTGTGCCAGTCTCTAGATACACGAAGTTGCAGAAGCCACTAGAAAAGCAAGCATATTGGAGCTAGGCAGATGTGCCCAGTGGGGCCAATGGACCATAAACTGGGAGAGTCTTGGACTGCACTAATGAAAACCCTTAGCATTTAACTGAAGCACAGATACATGAAAGGATGCACCTGAATCAAGGTTGTTGCATATTAGACTCAAGATAACTTCTGATTTCATATCTCTCTCCCTCCCAACTCCTTGTAAAGCCTCACATTTCCTCAGTTTTCTGGACAAAGGCTTCCTCATGGAACAAGAAGGCACCTGTGAGCTTTGGATGGGTCCCAGGTTCTAATCCCAAAGCGTGCAAACCAGCGCAGGTGCAGTCACTGTGTGCCAGTGATGGGAATCCAGACTCACAAGCCCTGGCTCTAACAACCAGCACAGCAGCCTCCTGAAATCTTCCATTCCTGCCTTACTTCTGAACTGACTCTACTTGGCAATGAATGAGGCGAGCAGTCCAGCTGTATGGCAGAAACAGTGTAGCTATATTGCCAGGTCTACCTTCAGAAGTCCGAATTTACAAATTTCCACATCAGAAACTTCAGGGTGGATTATACAACAATGTTCTGAATCTATCTGCATGTCACTCATACTACAAAAAGGACCTGTGTGCTCATATCTGTCCAAGCAACTAGTATGGGCATGTTGCCCAACAAAAAAATGATCCATCTTACCTGTAGACTTTGCTTTTCTGGAAGACCCCCCAAAGAACTTCATTTCCTTGTGATGGGAGATCCCATACACATTTGAGTGGCTCTGGTGAGAGCTACCACCTCTGTTCTACCATTTGAAATGCGTCAGTAGCAGAAATGCAGACTTTCTTGAGAGTTCAACAGGCCAGACAATATGCATAAAGGCAGTTTCTGCACCCCAAGCAGAGAGCCAGCTGAAGCTCTGTTTTTGAGAGCAGTCTCAATGACAACGGGCCATGTATTCAGAACTGATACTTATTTTTGTTCTTAATAATTAAGATACTGTGCAAGTAACTTGATTTCTCAGCTGTGCCAGGGTATCAGTGTATATTGCAAAACCAAAATCAGATATATGTTTCATATTGCAAGCACAGATAATAAAGGGTTTCTAAATTTACTTCTAGTGAAGAATACCTCACTTATGTACAGAGTTTGTTCCCTTGGACTTATAAATAACAATGCCTTATACTTCCTTGATGAATGCCCCCTCTGCGTGAGGAACTGGACCTCTTCCCTGAATTGCAATTCCTGTTGTAGTACTGACCTCCCTACTACAAGCCTCTGCAATGAGACTTCAGAGAGTTGAGGAGTCTGCATGGAAGGAAAGAGATGAGCTACGGGAAGACAAGTAACCACACAAAATCTAGTAACCTCTGGCTTTGAAAAGATGAAAGCATGGGGTGCTGCCCACTGTTCTTTAGAAATTCTGCTTAGGGATAGAGTCCTATGGCTATGATAGTGAAGGCTTGTGAGTTAGTATGGGTTCAGTACCTCTGAAGAGGTGCTCTTTGCTCCCAGTAGTTCCCCTTATGTTTGTGATGGTCTTGGGTTCTTAAGATAGAGATGTGAAGGCCCTGCTTAACCTGAACAGCAAGTACATCTTGTTTTGCTCCACAGGAAAAAAAAAAAAAAAAAAAAAAAAAAAAAAAAAAAAGTAATTTTACATGGTGTGGGTCAGGGAGTAACTGCAGAAGGAAGAAAATACGGTACTTTGTGCTGACAGCTGTTGCCTAGAAGAGAGGCACTTTAACTTTTTACTTTGCAGATTTAACAGGTGAAATTCTGAAAAACACCTACGTGAGACAGAAGCTTTGAAGTCTCACTTCAAAAGTACTCAAATCCGTTTAGAAAACACTGTAACCAGAACTTCTGGAAATATTTGTCCAATGTAATTCACAGGTGACCACAAATGATCTATATAAGACTGAAGTTTATTTCTACTTGAGTTAGTCTAGCAAAGATAAATAAGAATTAAACTGGTCTAATGGGCAAAACATATCAATATGCTAGTCCCAGAAACTTGCTGCACATTGGCAAGAGCATATTTTGGCAGCTTATGATGGGGAAAGAGTGTCAGTGAAGAGTGGTGACATCAGTCAATGAAAATTGATACAAAACCTCATGGGGATTATTTACAGCCATTACCGCAGTAAAGTTCAGCAGCACAAGCATAATATAAAAATTTTTCTTTCCATCTACTCCACTTGGGAGACAACTTGCATCACTGAAGACATCAGGTAGTACCAAAATCTAGATGTCTTATAATTCATGTTTCTCCTTACCTAAGCAGAGGTCAGAATCTGGGTGGCAAAGAATGTACAACTGAGAGAAAGGGGAGGCACAACAAGAGCAAAGCTAAGAAAATGGTTTTAGAAGCAGCAAATGACAGTGTGATTCTTCTGGGAATACCATGCCCCAAAAAAACAGGTGCCTAATCTTTCTTGGAAATTTCCTGCAGGAATAATTCATGTCCAAGAGAGGAAGAAGGGAGCTATCTGCTGAGGAAAAACAGAAAGGTAAGGCAGAACTTCTTTTTTAAGGTCACCAGAAAATAAATAAAAGTAAAAAGTGCCTTGATGCCTTTCAGTTCCAGTCCTTTGCATTCCTGAGCAATCTGACTCCAGCTCTGTAAATGTATTGGTATCCTCAGCCAAGTCAAAGAGAAAGACCATGAGACCAGGCATTCAAAGTCCCACTCCTAGTGTGTATTTTAATTAATGGGAGACTGAGTATTATCTTGGCAAGGGGATGGGGCTTATGCCTTTCACACCAGGTAAAACTTTCTGTAAGTGCTCACTCCAGTTTCTTTTCATGTGCTTTCACTCAAGGGCATACTTATTTTTTTTTTTTTTTTTTTGACAATTGGAGGTTTGACAACAGAAGAACGAAGCTATAAATGTGAGGGTGCAATATATCATGAGACAAAGTGTGGAGAACATGTCCTCTACCAAAATGCCCCTTGCTAGAAAGAAGAAAGCCCAAAATGCCTACTATAAGAATACTTCCCTGCTTCTTGCAACTACAAAGGAGCAAAAACCAAAACAAAGCCCCCACCCACAAGGCTGCACTGTGCTCATTTCTAAGGTATCATCTCTGGTAGAAAGTTGAAAGGTTACATTTGTGAAAAAGCAGCTGCTTTCCTGCCATTTGATTCAGGCTTCTGCATTGCAAAGGCTTGAAACTGAAAGACAAATCTGACAATATGCTAATCTTCCAATAAAAAAATTTAAAAAAAAGTGACTTCTCAACCCTTGTCTGTTGAAGAGCTGACAGTGAAGTTCAGAGATGGTTGTCTAACCAGACAAAACGATAGAGAAAATATGCCTTCAAACAAGATAATAAATCTTGAACAGTGCAGGGGAACAAATGTAAAGGGAACATTTTACCACTAACCCCATTAAGGAGCCTCACTTTCTTTCTTCCCCCTCTACCACTCCAGCCTCATCATACTTGTAAGGAAGGAGGATGTATCCTGTCAAAGCAACAATATAAATACAAGGGGGTGGGGGTGGGGTGACAATATACTGGGTACTGAAATCAGGCATTATTTCCATTACATCCGGGGTGCAGGGGGAGAGCTGAGACACAAAAAAAATACTGTGCAACCTGAATACAACAGACTTACACACACACACACACACACACCCGCCCCCGCCAGCAACACACACACACTCGCCCACAAAAAAGTTTGCATATTGCACAGGGTGCTTGAAGATCATAAATCTATGCATGAGAAAGATGTAGTGGAAATTTTTGGGGGGATTAGAGTTTATTTTTGTCATCTCTGTGAGACAGCTACTCATTCATCCAGATCACAGCTAAGAAAAAAGCTGGTCACAGAAATTAGCAGTTTCAGCTCAGCAGCAAAGTCGCCAGCCTGTGAAGGCAGAGAGAAATTGACTAATTAGCAATGCGCACTAAAACTTGACGGTTCTTTATAGAGAGAGAGAAGAGAGAGGGAGAGCGAGAGGGAGGGAGGCAGAGAGGAGGGGGGGGGGGGCTCGCTTTTTCCCCTTCTTTCTTCCAAAGATGTTTGAAATCGCAGTCATTTACGCTCGACAATTTTTACAATAGCCTTGAGCCATAATTTTGCGAGTCTCTCCAGCATCCATCCCCCTGTATGGTCTCTCTCCACTGGCCATGCACGACCGTTTCTCTCCCCAACCGTGGATTTCCTATTACTCTCGTTACGACTCACTGAGCCCCAGGCCCAAGGATAATGATGTGTTGTTTCTTGGTAGCATAATTTGTCACACGTACATTTTTTCTTCTTCTTCTCTTGCAGAAAGCTCTGCGCTCTCTCTCTCTTTCTCTCTCTCTCCTTCTCTCTCTCTCGTACATTTTCTTGCTGTTGCTAATTCATGGTGATCAAATGATGTACGACAAAATAAATTGTAAAGAGTGACTGCTCCGAGTTGGGAACCAGAAGGTTTTTTTCTTTCTTTCTTTTCTCTCCTTTTTTTTTTTTTTTTTTTTTTTTTTTCTTTTTTTTTCTTTTTTTTTTCTTTTTTTATAAGGAGCGAGCAAACCTGTAAAAAGGAAGGACAATTGATTTTTTTTTTAGAGGGAGCTTAAGTGAACCTTTACTTTGGCAGCTGGTTGTAGAGCAGGTAAGTTTCTGGCCTTGTGTCTAACCGTCTCCATGCATTTTCTTGTGTCTCCTGATTTGTTTGTTGTTGGGGGAGAGGAAAGGGGTGTCTGTGTGCGGGTGTGTGTGCTGGGAGTGTGTNTCCTCCCCACCCCTCTGCCCAGGTTGGAGGAGGGTTTAAAAGACAGGTGTGTCGGAGGCCGCTCGCCATGTCCAGATCCGGGGACAGGACCTCCACCTTCGACCCCAGCCACAGCGACAACCTGCTGCACGGCCTCAACCTGCTGTGGAGGAAGCAGCTCTTCTGCGACGTGACCCTGACGGCCCAGGGCCAGCAGTTCCACTGCCACAAAGCCGTCCTGGCCTCCTGCTCCCAGTACTTCCGATCCCTCTTCTCTACTGGCGGTGGGAACGCTGGGCACCCTCACGCCCTGGGGCTAGGACCCGGCACCCAGGACGGCCTGGGGGGCCCGCCGAAGGAACCGCCGCCGCCGCAGCCGCAGGAGGAGCCCGGTACCCCGTCCTCCTCCCCGGAGGACAAGCTGCTGGCCAGCCCACGGGCCATCAACAACCTGGTGCTGCAGGGCTGCTCGTCCATTGGACTGCGGCTGGTGCTGGAGTACCTGTACACGGCCAATGTGACCCTCTCGCTGGACACGGTGGAGGAGGTGTTGTCGGTCAGCAAGATCCTGCACATCCCGCAGGTCACCAAGCTGTGCGTCCAGTTCCTCAACGACCAGATCTCGGTGCAGAACTACAAGCAGGTGTGCAAGATCGCCGCCCTGCACGGCCTGGAGGAGACCAAGAAGCTGGCCAACAAGTACCTGGTGGAGGACGTGCTGCTGCTCAACTTCGAGGAGATGCGCGCCCTGCTCGACTCCCTGCCCCCCCCCGTCGAGTCGGAGCTGGCGCTTTTCCAGATGTCCGTGCTGTGGCTGGAGCACGACCGAGAGACCCGCATGCAGTACGCCCCAGACCTCATGAAGCGCCTCCGCTTCGCCCTCATCCCGGCCCCGGAGCTGGTAGAGCGGGTCCAGTCGGTGGATTTCATGCGCACCGACCCCGTCTGCCAGAAGCTGCTGCTGGACGCCATGAACTACCACCTGATGCCCTTCAGGCAGCACTGCCGGCAGAGCCTGGCCAGCAGGTGAGGGGGGACGGCGGGNGAGGGCGGGAGGCCGTCTCGGTGGCGATGGCCGGCGGGGAGAGCTGCCGCGGGAGTCTCCCGAGGAGTGGGTCCCTCGGCTGCCCGGTCCGGCCCAGCCCAGTCCTCCCCGTGGCCTCCCGGCGTGCCGGCGGCTATCGCAACTCCGTCAGACGTAGTGTCCGGTCCCGGGGGCTTCACTGTATGTGAGAGCGCCCGCGCCTTGGGAACCTGTTGTAGTTATTTATTATAGGCCATATATATTTATTGTGGTTTTGCCCCACAATGTTTGCCCTTAACAATGATTATCAGCAGCGCATCTGCAGGGCGTTTTTATCTGTGATACCCAAGTCCTAAATCTAATTAATTATTTCCATAAATACCTGCATTATTTGTGCACACCTTGGTATTGCTGGTGCTCGGATGGTGTCTGTATTATGCGTGGAAACTTGTGACTTCATAGTCCTTACATCTATGACATGTCAGTTATTTTCATTTAATAAGGTCATTAATGAATCATGATGTCAAAGATTGCCAATGTGAGGTTAGTTTTAGGAACTGAAAGCAGAGCATGTCATTTAATGATCAATAAATATATTAAAAATGAAGAGGATATTAATTTTTTGTCCTTTACAAATATGTCTATACTTTATTTGATTAGAAAATGGAAAGATAATACCATCTTCTAAGTACAGTGGCATGGTAGCGCAGAAATCAGAGCACACTTTGTATTATTCTTCAGCTTTTTGACTAATAGGTGAATATTATTAATATTACTTGTGACTTAACAGCCACAAGAAAAACTAGTGCATTATTAAATATTTTAGATAACACGGTCTCTTAGCATTAATGCAGAGGATTCTTTATATCTTTGTGTAATGGGTACCCCGGTGATTTAACTTTGGAAATGCTGTGCCTTCTGTTATAATCTCTGGCTAGCTCGCTCTGTTAGTGTTTTGTCGTGTTCATCACCTTTCTGTCTAACCACTTCTCACGCTGAAATCTTACAGTAAAAACAAACACCAACATTTCTCACTGTAAAGTGTTTTTGAGGCGCCACTGTTGTAGCTGGTGCGTACCCTTTTGCATTTTAGTATTCAAAATTGTTGACTTTCAAAAATGCAAACCCCACCACCTCCTTCTCAGTCAAGATGCTGCACACCGCCAGGGGCATTCTGGGGCTTGTGTCCTGGTGGATTGCTGAGATACTAGCCGGCTTGGTTCAGTGAAGATACCTTCCAGCTTCATTGGTCCATGTCATTTGAAGGATATGTAGTGGTGTTCTGACCACTGAATGCTTACAAGTGTCATGGATGCTGCAAGAATCTGATACCCTTGGTGCTGGGAGCTGTCTGGCCCTGTGAGCGGGAGCGTACACAAAAGGATCACACTTTAGGTAGACCTAGATTAGATTCTAAGTTGTGCTTACTTAATGGCTTGTGGGGGACTCCAAATACCACAAGTACTATGTTTACTATTTGGAGCAGGTCTGCACATACGTGCAGACAGTGGCATTTCAGAGACCCTTAACTCTGCACAAAAGCATACCATCACCTTCTGAATATCACTGTGTTTCCTTTACTGGGTTTACTTTAATGACAGTGTCACAACTAGCTTCTCTTGATTGTGTTTTTTGGTGGCGGAGAAATCGGCACAAAAATATTTCCTTTTATTTATAGGCAGACATTAGAACTTACTCAAAACATTTAAATGATGGAGATGTTGAAATGCTCTGTGATGCAGCATACAATTGGTATATTTTTGGTTTGGGTCTTGGATGGTATTCCTGGGAATTCATAAAGGTCACAAAGGCCTGTCTTTGAATCTTAATCATTTTAAGATTTCCTTAGGCTGCCCTAGTGTTCAAATGCTTTCTTAAACATGAACGAAAAACCAAAAGAAACCTACATAATATTAGAGAGATTTCCAGGCTTGTCCTTCTTGTTACCCATTGTTTCTCTTAACAGTTTTGACAAGTTGACATTCAGTCAGTAAAAATCTATTTTTAAAGGGGAAAATATGCAGTTATATAAGTTAGTAATTTGTGGAAGGAAATCTTAAAAGTAATTATCAGGTGTGTGTACAAGTAGATAAAAATTATTACACAGAAAACGACATTAAAGCAATTATTACCTTTACTGTGATCAATGGTGACCTTGGTAATTTGGAGTTGAAAGTTTAATGAAAAGTCATTCTCAAAAGATACTCTTGTTTTTAGAAAGAGATTAACTTTTCCACTTGTGCAGCATAATATATACACTGCACAGTACAGTGCAGGTGAGAAATATAAGCAGTGCTATAGCCACCTGCTTACTATATTGAAGAAATTAAGAGCATTGCAATTGCACTCAGAATTAGAAATTGCCAGTAAGTTTTCTGCATTTTTAAAAAGAACATTTTTTTTTGTAACATGCTACTTTAAAAAAAAAAAAAAAAAGTCTGTACCAATATGTACATACATTTCTGTAGATGCATTACTACTTCGGAGTACTATGGACTTGGAGCTACTTGCATTTCTTAAATGAAACACATGTGATGGAAACCTCAAAATACCATGATACTCCTCTGAAATGTACCTGTAGAAACAGCAGAGGTTGTTTCATTAAGCTTGTTCTTTACGTGGCTCATTTTCGACAGACACAAGGTTTTGCTATTTTCAGTGTGGCCGGAAAGTGATTTTGGATCCTAAGAACCAGCCTGCACACTTTGAGCAGAGTTATTTTTGAAGTTAGTGCTACACATGCTGGTCCTGCAGTGCCAGTGATGCTGGCACTAGTAACATGGTTGTCTTCTGTGCCACAGTGAAAAATGCAGTTTACCTGCAGGGAGAGCCTTTTAAAATATTTTTTTCACTAAATTTCCTGAAGGAAGGTAACACTTGAACACCTTCATGCATTTTTGCAAAATTATTTTTCAAAGTACAGCAACTAAATGATCATAGTTTAAAAAGATGAGTAATGAAGTTCCTGACTTCTGAACCTTGCCGTGCACTCAGAGGTTTAGGGCTTTACCACTGGGGGGTGGGTGTTTTGGCTCTGTACTGTCATTTGATCAGGTGCTCAACCCTAGGAAAGGTTGGTAATTCCATTGACTTCCATCTCCATTTCACAGCTTAATGCTGGGGCTTTCTGGCCTCTGCAGTCCTCACCCTGCAGTAGGGCCTCAGCACACAAACCACTGTTAGGGCTTCTTGAGGCAGTCAATTTTGAGATCAGCAGGAAAAATCCCAGTTTCTTTCAGAATGGAGAGACTTGGGCCCCTTATGTGGACCCTAAATGTTAGGCTTAAATTATGTTTGTCTCCCTGAGAGACACATGTAACTTTGTGCTGTATCATGTTTTTTGTAATCCTGGGGAAAAATGCATTTAGACAGAGGAATGTTCATTTCCCTGTTACTGTTTGTCTCTTGGAACTTCACTAGAATACTGAGTTGATTACTCTGTGTGTTATTTTGTAGTATATTTTATATAATGCACAGTACGTGTTTCCAGTTTTGAAAGGTCTAGGTTACAACATTACTGTGTTGCTGGGAAGAACTTCACTTTTAGAGATGAGTGAGCTAGTGAGAATTACTACTGCTTCCAGGTTTACTTGCAACAATGAAAACGCTTAAAAACACATCACTGCTGTGAAACAGCTTTTACTTTTAATTTTTCTTGTGCTCATACTCAGTATAGCTGTAGACAGATAAAGGAGCGTTACAGAAAAAAAAATATTTAAATTACAGGGCTTATTATTGAATGCTGAAATTATTTACTGAAATCTTGTTGCCTTCTTATGGAATGATTTTATATTTTGCAATGATTTTATATTTTTGCTCTCTTCTACCTATTCACAATGACTTCTGATCCAAACAGACAAGAGAAGATAGTTTGGGTGGGAAGAGACAGCTTCGTACAGCCTTGGGAATTACTTGTTAGCTGCAGGACGCATGCAGCTCCTCTTGGCCACCAGTGGTTTGGGCTGGTCCAGCTCCTCCCAGGATCTGCTGGCGAATCAGCAGTTACATGTCTGTACATCTGCATTAGTACCTGAGCATAGAGGGAAGTGAGGAACATGGGAGAGTGAGGAAAATGCAGAAAAAGATAGGAATTGAGATACCCTGGGAGAGGACATAAGTAGTGGAAGCAAGGATGTATGAATGAGGGAAGAGGGGAGAGAACAGTTTTGAAGGGAGAGAAGTGAAAGGCTAGGATACCAGACAGAAAAGGAGGAAACAAGCCAAAAAAGAATCCGGCAGATGGAAAGAAGAGAGGGGAAAAAAAAAAAAAAAAAAGAAAAAAGAAAAAAGAAAAAGTAATTCTTGGCAGAAACAGCATCTGTTGTGAATAACTACTGAGTATTTCAGTTTCTGTCAAAGCTGTTTCAGATGCGGGGGAGGAAAAATGGACAGGGGTCAACCAAGTGACCTGAGATGGGAAAAGCTTTAGGCAGTAAATACAGAATTTAAGAGGAAAAGAGAAAGGAGGGAAAGAAAAAGACCAAGACATAGGAAGGCTGACTGACTGTGCTGTTTTCAAAGTCCCAGCATGTACAGACCCAGCTGTTTTTCTATACTTTTGTTCCCTCAACTTTGGGGACATTCTAAGTGCAAATTCTTATCCCACTGAAAGTAATTGTAGAGGTTTATATTTTTCTTTAATTTCAGCAGGGAGAGGGTGTCATCCAAACTGTATTAGGTGATATTAGTCACAGTGACAGCAAATTAAACAGTGACAAGTGATGAAGATGATAAGGCCAGTTTTCACTCAGTGGAAAGGTGTTGATGATGGAAAGTATAAAGTGTTGAACACTGTGAGATGCTAGCATTTATGTGGAAGACACAGATACTCAGTCTGTTTTACTTTCTGCAGAATAAATTCAAAATATGAAGAAACTGGTTATGTCACGTGGCAGTAAAGTAATTTCCTTCTTAAATCTTCGTTCGTGAAGCGAAGTGATGGCACTATCTGTTTACAAATCTCACAGACTGTAGCTGAATCTGACCTTTTTTTTTTTTCTGCTAGGATTTTTGTAGGATCTCAGTAGGACATCTGTGAAGGTTGTAAAAAAACGTACTTGTTTCTTTTCACAAATGCATTGTCATGTATTCTGGTAAGAGCCACCTGCTTGTTCCTTTTTGATCCTGACATCAATATTTTGATTTTTAACTAATTTTTGTACTCATGGTTAATTGAGTTAATTGCAACAGAGAAATATTTCATACCTCAAATTAACATCTGGATAATAAACATACCTTAAAGTGTATGTGAATTAGCATTGCAATTAACATTAACATTTGCATTGCAGTGTGCATGAAGGAAAAGTGAAGCTCTGGTTTATTTTAGTGGGCTTTGGATCAGGTCTTATGTGCCTGAATTAATATCAGGAAATTGCGACGGTGCCAGGACTCTCTCAGCTGAGCTGCAGAAGGGAGACTGACACATTAGAGGCTGCAGGGAAGTGAACCACAGACCTGTAGACAGTTTAATCCTGGTTAGTCTCACCTGCTTGCCTTACTTGCCTTATGTGCATGCATTTGCCTTTGCAGACAGGCTAGTACTAAAGTGGAAGTGGAGAGATGTTGAGTAGTTGAGATGGAGCAAGGCCTGGAGCTTAGGGTATAGTCAGAGGCAGCACCATTGTGCTAAAAGGTGCCCTGACTGGTAAAATCCTTGAGAGCTGCAGTGTCAGTGGTTATAGCCAGTTTCTTGGCCCAGTTACAGTATTCTTTGGGAGAAACGTAAAATCATAGAATCGTTTGGTTTTGAAGGGACCTTAAAGATTATTTAAGTCTCCTTCATGGGCTCTTGCATGGGACACCTCCCACTGGACCACGTAGATGAAAGTCCCATCAAACCTGGTCTTGAACACTTCCAGGCTTTTCTGGGCAGCCTGTGCCTCACAGTAAAGTGAGTGCCCAGACACACCGTGCCCATACAACCTCAACTGTGAGGTTGCCCTCACAGTAAAGAATTTCTTCCTGATGAAATCTCTACCCTCTTTCGGTTGGAAATTGTTCCCCCTTTTTTCTCGCCCTGCACACCCTTGTAAAAAGTCCCTCCTCAGCTTTCCTGTAGCCCCCTTCAAGTACTGGAAGGCTTCTGTAAGATCTCCCTGGAGCCTCCTCTTCTCCAGGCTGTATAACTCCAAGTCTGTCTTCATAGACAGGCTACCATTGTGTTGGTAAATTACGCTCTTTATAATTTATTAATTCCATTTAATAGCCTTTCTTATGGGCAACTGTCTTTCAAACAGCTGTGGGTGAAGAAGGGGTGCCAAGTGCCATGTGCAGGTACTCCCCCTTCCAGCTGGTGTGATTGTCAGAAGCCCCAGTTGTGGTCATCTCCTTTGTGAACTGCCAGCACCTCCTGGTTTATGTCCTTACGAATCCCTGTACCTCCTTGCCCATCCTCTGACTTAACTTGCTTCCGTTTCAAAAAATCTCCTACTTCAAAGCCTTTTGAATGTCCAAGCTACTCTATTGCCCTTAGCAGTCTGCTTTATAGGTTCCTCCTTGCTCCCAGGAAGGGCTCTTCAGATCCAGTCTACCTGAGCTTCACCTCCACCTGTCCTTTCTCTTAAATCCCCTGCTACCATGGCCTCTGGCTTCTCAGTGGCTCCTCAGAACTTCACAGGCTCCCTGTCTCACACATGCTAGTGCTGACTGCTCCAGACCTTGTAGCTTGGATCTCCGGAAGCTGCTGCAGCTGGTCGAGCTGTGCTGTTCCGCAGCTTTCCATCACTTTTTAGCACTTGAAGCAGCTTCAGGTATCTGCATCTGAATCTCCAAACTGTTTTTCCAAGAAGGGAAATCTTTCAGTGGATTTCAAGCCACCTTGTTCTACGGGGAAAATAAAGTTCAGTTAAAAAAACCCAACCACCTTACTAAGCCACTCAAACTGAGGGCAGAGTGCCTGTGAAATTGGGAACTTCCTCCTCAAATGCTGTACATTAGCAAAATGCCTCTTTCCAAGCACGTGCAATGTGCAGCTCATTTGTAGATCTTGTACGTTCCTAGAAGAACGGAGCTGCCTCATGTGAGGTCTTGTGGGGTTCTGTCAATGCTTTGGCAACACAGTCCAGGACAGGTCAGGGAAGACATATGTCACAAGTGATGCACAGCTTTCTGGGTAAGGAAATTCTGTCTCAAACAAATTCCTCCTGGTATGATTTATGCTAAGTGTGTACCTTTTACAAATGGGGTGCAGCAGGATTGTGGTGAGCAGCCCATACACATGTCTGGGCTTGCTGCATGTCCTGTCTAGGGCTTACCTGTTCAGTCTTTGCCTTCATGTGGAAAGAGGAGATAGAAAGAAGAGAGTCTCTGAAGGCATGTTGTGGCCGGGGGGTACTATGGTTTTTTTTCCTTTTAGCAGAAGAATAAGAAGAATACTGGGTCTGTAACTGCTGGGCACTAAATGGAACTGAGCTGCGATGGTGTAATTGTTTGAATTTGTACTTGCAGAAAAGGTACAGCAAACCTTGGGGGCAAGGGGAGTGAGGAAAGCAAATGTAGAGCACAAAATCAACAGAAAGTAGTTTGCCAGGAAAAAAGCTTTGTTTCTGTGAAATTCACATTAGGAAAAAATCCTCTCAATCTGTTAAAACACCATTTTCTCTTTTCAGACATCTCCCATGTTTTAATAATCAGAGCAGTTTTTTCTAAATATGAACAAAATCTTCCATTACCCTTGCAAAGTACGGCCTGGAAAGATTGAGTAGGGAAGTTAATAAAAATCCTGAATAAAAGTTTTGACTCCACTGCTCTGTATAGATCTGTGTTGTTGATATTTTTGAAACAGATCCTGTCTGGTATTGCAGGTTTAGCAAAGGACCATCCAAAGAAATTAAAGACTATGGGAAGTTAGAATCCATTAGTAGGTAATTCCTGGCATCAGTTTTTGTATTTGCTGCCTTCCTGAAATTTTCTTTAAAGACCATCATGCCTAGTACTTAGTAGTCTACACTTCTTGCTGTATTCTTGGAAAGCAGACAATAAACTTTGAGCAAATATTATCATCTGCCAAGTTCAGTGGAAACAGACGGTTTGCACTGAGGCTGGAAGTAAATAGAAGTTGATGCCACAGTTTGTTCTTCCTATCATCCCTGACTGCCTCTTTTCAGAAAAAAAGCAATGGAAAAGGTAACGAGTCACAGCTTGGGTGAGACAGCAGTGTGTCTTGTTCTTGCCTTTCTAAAAAAGAAGAAGCCTATATATCTACATCCAATATAGAATCAAACAAAAAAGGACCTTCTTGACTTTTCCCAGTATGAAAGTCAAAAAGAAGAGCTGACTGAAATTTCCTAGGGGAAAAAGTGTGGGCTTAACCACCCTGAAGCATTCTATAAACACTTCCATTGTACCACCTCAGTCTAAAACAAACCACAAAAAGAAAGGAGGTGAGGAAGGGAAGGCAAATTGCAAAAGCACCTATCTTTCACACTTTTTTTAGTTTTACTTTTAAAAGCATTCAGGATCAAGGCAAATTCTTTTAGGTTTTTCAAAACTTTCAACAATATGGAAAAATCAATTGTTGGCACAATTATATCAGTAAGGTTTATGACACAGGAGGTTTTGTGACTCTTGCCAATATATGCTTTGCTAATAAAATTTCTTAGATTCAAATCCCTTACGATGCTTCAGATACTCTCTGGCCAGTAAGAATGTCTTTTGCATTCAAATATCTGAGTTCAAAAGATCTATTTGTATAGATACTGTCACAGGAGACGTGGTTTTCATGATCTTATAACATCTGTTAAAGTCTGTTTCAAGCTATAGGGCATAACATATAGTGTTTTGTAGGAGTACAGCAGCCTAGGTGGGACTCCATATGGGAAAGCTACTGAGCATCTCTCGCTGGGGTGCTGTACTGGTCTCCTGTCAACATGATGAATAAACTGGTAATACAGGGAGAGGAAGATGAGAAGGACATTGCTGAGTGTTCCTCCCAAAGGAATGTTGATAGTAGGTGCTGCTCTTTAAGGATGGTTGTCCACCCCGAAGCTGCCTCTCTGTTCAGAGGCTGTTATCCCAAAGAGAAGGACATTGACTTTAAAAATCTTTCAGCTAAAAAAAAATGCCCTGAGTCTTCGATATTTTCTTAGAGAACATTCGAAGTGAGTAACAGCAGTGGGATTGGATTCATAAAGAAAAATATTCACAGCTCCAAAAGATGGATAAATTATTTTAATACAGGGAATGGAAAATTGTTAGGCAACTGTAGAAGTAAAGAAAACTTTTAACTTGTCAGGTAGCTTTGCAACAGTTCAGTGTGACTTGTGAGGCAAAAGATTTACTTACCCTTAGACTTCTGATTTTTAGACAAAAAGAAAATATTGCTGTTGGAGCAAACAGTGCATCCTTTTTTTCTGTGTGTATTTAAACAAATGCACTGGACAGAAATTAAAAAAAACTTGTAGATTCAGGTAACAGAGCAACTGTGAATGTCTGCAGCAAATAATTCTCAACTTAGTATCCATGTTGCTAAACTTCAGTCTGTCAGTGGTCAGCAACATGCATTACATGAGCAGGAGAGGTGGTGTCTCTTGGGCATCACCGAATGTCTTCAGTGAACGCTACGGTGAGCTCTGCTGCAATGAAAACTTGTACTCTGGGCCTTCTGCTAAGCATGCCCATGTTGAGAATGAAAAGATTAAAACCAAAATCTTCATGGCACTAATGTGAATGAATGATAAAACCNAGAATCCATTAGTAGGTAATTCCTGGCATCAGTTTTTGTATTTGCTGCCTTCCTGAAATTTTCTTTAAAGACCATCATGCCTAGTACTTAGTAGTCTACACTTCTTGCTGTATTCTTGGAAAGCAGACAATAAACTTTGAGCAAATATTATCATCTGCCAAGTTCAGTGGAAACAGACGGTTTGCACTGAGGCTGGAAGTAAATAGAAGTTGATGCCACAGTTTGTTCTTCCTATCATCCCTGACTGCCTCTTTTCAGAAAAAAAGCAATGGAAAAGGTAACGAGTCACAGCTTGGGTGAGACAGCAGTGTGTCTTGTTCTTGCCTTTCTAAAAAAGAAGAAGCCTATATATCTACATCCAATATAGAATCAAACAAAAAAGGACCTTCTTGACTTTTCCCAGTATGAAAGTCAAAAAGAAGAGCTGACTGAAATTTCCTAGGGGAAAAAGTGTGGGCTTAACCACCCTGAAGCATTCTATAAACACTTCCATTGTACCACCTCAGTCTAAAACAAACCACAAAAAGAAAGGAGGTGAGGAAGGGAAGGCAAATTGCAAAAGCACCTATCTTTCACACTTTTTTTAGTTTTACTTTTAAAAGCATTCAGGATCAAGGCAAATTCTTTTAGGTTTTTCAAAACTTTCAACAATATGGAAAAATCAATTGTTGGCACAATTATATCAGTAAGGTTTATGACACAGGAGGTTTTGTGACTCTTGCCAATATATGCTTTGCTAATAAAATTTCTTAGATTCAAATCCCTTACGATGCTTCAGATACTCTCTGGCCAGTAAGAATGTCTTTTGCATTCAAATATCTGAGTTCAAAAGAATGGAAAATTGTTAGGCAACTGTAGAAGTAAAGAAAACTTTTAACTTGTCAGGTAGCTTTGCAACAGTTCAGTGTGACTTGTGAGGCAAAAGATTTACTTACCCTTAGACTTCTGATTTTTAGACAAAAAGAAAATATTGCTGTTGGAGCAAACAGTGCATCCTTTTTTTCTGTGTGTATTTAAACAAATGCACTGGACAGAAATTAAAAAAAACTTGTAGATTCAGGTAACAGAGCAACTGTGAATGTCTGCAGCAAATAATTCTCAACTTAGTATCCATGTTGCTAAACTTCAGTCTGTCAGTGGTCAGCAACATGCATTACATGAGCAGGAGAGGTGGTGTCTCTTGGGCATCACCGAATGTCTTCAGTGAACGCTACGGTGAGCTCTGCTGCAATGAAAACTTGTACTCTGGGCCTTCTGCTAAGCATGCCCATGTTGAGAATGAAAAGATTAAAACCAAAATCTTCATGGCACTAATGTGAATGAATGATAAAACCAGTTCTCTGATACGTGAAAGGTTTTCAGGTACTAGTAGAAAGTTTTTTCATGTTCTTTCAGATGTGCTTTGGGGAGCAGATATGCCTTAGAAGAGTCAGAAAAATCCATTCCTTAAGGAACATTAATTTGTTCAGCATATTTTTAGATATATTTTGAACCTAAGAACTAAATTCTTTCTTGGTCATTTTTTTCATGAGAGCTCAGCATGCTTTAGTTTTTGACAAAGTCATTATATTCTCTTAGGTCTGTACTTTGGCCATAAGGAGAAAAATACTCGTGGTGGGTCAGAGTTCCAGCAGAAGTCTGATCTTCAGACCTTGGTCTGGTGGCTGTGAGGGCTCAGGTCGTTTCCCTGGTAGTGTTTTACGGTTTGGAAGAGATTCTGGAAACCTATTCACCTATAGGTTGTAATGTTCATTAATTCATTTTTTGTGATAACAAGATCTCAAAACATTTTCCTGTCCAAAATAAAATTTAAATTGTATCGTATGTCTTTCATCAAGTTCATAGTTAAACTCCTGGATAATGATATTTTCTCTCAATTAAATGTGTTGCTAATCATGGCCATCTTTGCACTCAACTGTGTGTGGAAGCCAAAATCTGTTGAAATAAGCAGTTTTCTTATGACATTTTTGTTACACTGAAGCAGGAGCAGGGAAGGTAATTGTCAAAGATCTCATCACACCTTCTGTGATGGCCAAACAGTTTCTTCAGTAATAGGGAAATGGATGCCCTCAGCATTAGGTCAGATTTGCAGAGTGCAAATGGATTCTCCATTACAGTTTTCTGGGATAAAACTTCTTTAGATGCCTTTTTAGAAGAAGGGGGTCACTAATGATTGTCTTGGTATCTGAATATTAAATTAAGTCTGTAATGTTAATAAATAAAAGGTCTACACTTGAAATACTGGTTGGGACAGTGTATTTATCTCTTCGTCTATTACCTCTGTTGAGGTTGGTATCTAAACCTCAGTGCAAACCGTCTGTTTCCACTGAACTTGGCAGATGATAATATTTGCTCAAAGTTTATTGTCTGCTTTCCAAGAATACAGCAAGAAGTGTAGACTACTAAGTACTAGGCATGATGGTCTTTAAAGAAAATTTCAGGAAGGCAGCAAATACAAAAACTGATGCCAGGAATTACCTACTAATGGATTCTAACTTCCCATAGTNTTTTTTAAGTAGCATGTTACAAAAAAAAATGTTCTTAAAAATGCAGAAAACTTACTGGCAATTTCTAATTCTGAGTGCAATGCTCTTGATTTCTTCAATATAGTAAGCAGGTGGCTATAGCACTGCTTATATTTCTCACCTGCCTATACTGTAC
>JAAWXA010000005.1:18047779-18162197 GCA_038090715.1 Florisuga fusca
AATTGTATCGTATGTCTTTCATCAAGCTCATAGTTAAACTCCTGGATAATGGTATTTTCTCTCAATTAAATGTGTTGCTAATCATGGCCATCTTTGCACTCAACTGTGTGTGGAAGCCAAAATCTGTTGAAATAAGCAGTTTTCTTATGACATTTTTGTTACACTGAAGCAGGAGCAGGGAAGGTAATTGTCAAAGATCTCATCACACCTTCTGTGATGGCCAAACAGTTTCTTCAGTAATAGGGAAATGGATGCCCTCAGCATTAGGTCAGATTTGCAGAGTGCAAATGGATTCTCCATTACAGTTTTGTAGGATAAAACTTCTTTAGATGCCTTTTTAGAAGAAAAAGGTCACTAATGATTGTCCTGGTATCTGAATATTAAATTAAGTCTGTAATGTTAATAAATAAAAGGTCTACACTTGAAATACTGGTTGGGACAGTGTATTTATCTCTTCGTCTATTACCTCTGTTGAGGTTGGTATCTAAACCTCAGTGCAACATTCTGTTTTTCCTGCAGCTTCTTTTTGAGATTCTTGCTACCTCTTGTTTTGATAGTATTACTCTGTGTCGGTCTCCAGTTTCTCAAATTCTTTGACATAATGAGATTTGTGGGTATCAGTAAAATTCGCCATTCATTCACTCTTGCTGGATCCAGGCTGGTCTTCTGACTGGTTTTGCTTGAGCCTGAATTCAAAGAGCAAATACTTGAAGTATGATTTGGCTCTGGTGTGTTTAAGGTCAGAGCTCAAGCAAGAGCAGGGCATCCCATGTCTGTGAGATCCCTGGTCTGAAGAGGCACCACTCCGTACTCAAAGCCAAAATGGCTGCCTGTATTAAAAGATACTTACTGCTCCAGGTTTTTGTCTTTATTGTAGTCCTGTGGTAAGATGAATATATAGTTGAATAGATTATTTTTTTCTTCATTGGTTATCATGATCACCTGAATGTCCAAAATTCAGTTTTCTTCCTGATGTGTAATACTACACTGAATGCATGAAGAACCACATGATTGCCACTTCATTGTTGTAGTTTTCTTTTCATGTGGGTTTCCTACTCATGCAGAGGAGGGAAGCCTTACTGCATTGTTTGAAAACTGGAAGTGTCTGGAGCAAACCTGTTGTTGTTGGGGCTTGTTTTCTTGCCAGCCTTGGTAGAATGGACTTCTACTAACTGCCCAGATAAGAAAAAAAACATGAGTGCAAGACTGATAAATATGCTAATAAAGGAAAACAATGTGCAAGAAGAATATTTCCCATTCATATGTTTTCTATTAACATGAGGCTACTAAGGTAGAAAAAACTTTGGGTAGCAGGGGTTGTCAGGAGTACTGAAGTCTGTTACTGTCTTTTCTACTGATTCCTTATGAGTTGACGAACTCTTGGAATCAGAATTTTGCCTTGTGTATTCATGGTTAGTTTAGACTTTGTGCTAGTGATTTGAGTTTTAGAACTGCTGATCTGTAATACTACTTTTGAAGTGAGTAGGATTTAGATACGTTTATGGATAAACATTTCTGAAAACAAAGCTACTTATATGAGTTATTAAATTCCTAGGTTGGTGTGCCTGAAGGAAATGATTTGAAAATAATTTGAAAATTTTTAATTTAAAATATACTTTTTAATTTAAAATAATATACCATCTTCAGTTCGTTCACTGGAAGAGATCTCAATATTGATGAATTAGTTACTTTGGGTAAAAGAACCCATCTCTTTTTTTGCCACGTGAGAGTTCCTGCGTCTTTGGTAGAGACTACACTGGCTATTAAGAATTAAACTTTTATTAAGAGCTACTTAATGCTCTTCATGCTACTTCCCACATTAGACATGTAGAAATGCTAACTACTTTCAGGCACTTTTTAGACGCTCCTGTAGCAATGCAGCTCCATCTCAAGAAACAGTAGCTTATCAGATTGTTTAGCTGAAAAAGTAATGTTAAGGATAGTTGCAGCTGCCAAAGTCTGGAAAGTCAGAGTTACATCTGACATTTCATTCTTCACCTTAACCATTGAGCCTTGGCCATTCATTGGTTTTTCACAGAGCTTTGAAGTTAGAAGAGAGTTTTACAGATGAAAGATGAAAATCAGAATAAACTCCTTTATCAAGTAAACCTTGCAAGGGCATTCTGAATTTTACAATACACAGGAAGTTGATTGTGATATAACATACAACACGAGAGGGTTGGAATAAACAATTTATTCTCTATCGTCAGGGATGGCCATGCATAACTGACTTATGGCTCTGGTTTGCTCTGCCACTTGTTACGTGTGCAGCCATCCCTAACTCANGGGGGGAGCCCGGGGAGTCGATGGGGGGGAGGGGGAGGGTGAAAGCAAGAGTCAGGACTAAATTAAACAAACAAAAGTGCTTGTAAGTAGCATTTAACCCATAACCATTAGCCCAGTGCTGCTAATTGTACTAAACTATATATCTGAAGTTCAGTGTGTGATTAAAGAGTTGGCTCACAAACTCTCTGCATAACCTTAATTTTTTCAAGGTTCTTTGAGTGTAGAATGGCTTATAATAATGATTTTGACTAATACGATTTTTGACATGCAACTTTAATGCTTAACCTTAGTACAACTCCAGAGCATTTCATGTGTATTCAGCTGTAAAGAGTGATGATTTAAAGGGATAATATAAGAAAAAGGTCGTTCTAGAATGAACCTCTAACAAATTGCATAAAGGAAGCTTATTATTCCATGAGTAGAGAGATATGCAGCTTTTCTGATCATTTTTCTGCTTGGTTCAAAAAACTGTTGAGACATGATTGGGGAAAGAAACAAAAAAATGAAATAGAAAACTGCAAGCAGTGAACATTCTTTTGATGGTTATGATTTTGTTGCCACTAAAAATACTCCTCAGTAATGTGGTTGTTCATCTTTCCTCTTGTTTTGGGTGAAGAATTCGTTCCAATAAGAAAATGCTGTTACTGGTTGGAGGATTGCCTCCTGGACCTGACCGGCTACCCAGCAATTTGGTTCAGTATTATGATGATGAAAAGAAGACATGGAAAATACTGACAAGTAAGTGGTTTATTTTTGTACAGTTGTCTTGATGAATTTAAAAACATGGTTAATCAAATTAGACACTTTATTGATTGGTTTCTCTTCAGAGATTTGTTTATGTATCACAAGGGGCTTCACAATGGAACAATAAATTGAGATTGCAGAAGATGCTAATTTTATAATGGAATAGGCCTAAATTAACATTGGCTTAAAATCATTCCAGTAAGTTTTTTAAGTAAACTCGTAAGTCTTTCAGGCTGCAACCTGGATACAGGCATATTTATGTATATTTGAATAAAATCTGGGTTAGGATTTAAAAAAGGCAATGCTCAAGACAGTTTTCACAGTCAGATCCCTGGTAATCCATGGTACTAGAGCACACCTTTGATTCTCTTTTACATTTTCATTTCCTTCTTCCAGCTTTATCTGTTGTCCACAATTATTAAAGAAAGATTTCCTCTGTACTGCTCTGTGTCCCTTTGCTGACAGAAGCACTGGTGAAATATATCAGCTACAATAAACAGTGCACGGAGGCTTCTATCACAAATTTCTTTCACACCTTCTTTTAAAGGTTGATGGTGTTTTAGAGTAAGTATTTTGCCTCAAGCATTGAGATTTGGAACTTATTGTTATGTTGGTTGCGATTCCCAGTCTGACTTGGGCATGGAATCAAATCATAGCTTCTTGAGTGCAGCAGGCTGTGTGTGCATTAGTCCCCTTGTGGCTAAACTGGCTGCATTGGTCAATAAAACTAAATTTTAACTGTCAAAATTGCCCAAAGCAGTATAGATAAAATAATAAATGAGCAATTTTGATCCATAAATCAAAGCCATACTTCTAAAACTGGACAACTGGTAAAACCTGGATTTCCTTATAGACCTGATTTTCCTCGCCAGGAAAATACATTTTACAGAATTCTGTTCTTCTTCCCTTATCCAGAGCCTCGTATTGGGATGCATCCATGTTAATATTATATGCACAGGTTAGGATGAAAAAGAATTGAGATGCTTGCTTTTGTGCAGGACTTGAAATTACAGTTTTGCGAATTGCTGTCTCCCATGGAGAAGTTGGGAGCCTTTCTCAAAGTGCTGCAACATAAAGATTGTTTAAGTTTAGGTACCCTGAGGTAACAAAAGTGCTGGGGGGTTGGAGGGTATTGTGTAAGAATGACAATTAATAAAGGCTGTATGAATTGGACATCAGAAAAGTCTGCAGTGTCTATGCTAGGGAACAGAATGGGCTTCACATTTTTCAGAATGATATTGTACTCATCTCTGTATCTTGTTTCAAAGAAAATTCTGAAAGTATTACGTCAGTGAAAAATTGGTGACATTACATAAGGCAAAATTGCTCAGTTTTCTTCAATTTCTCGTGTCTAGTCCAGTGGCTCACCAGGATAGGCAGGTGAAATGGCTCTCTTGCTGCAAGATCTGACCTCTCCACTGGATTAAAGTAAAAAAGTAAATAAATCTGCATTATACCTATCTGTAGATGTGTCGGATTTTGTAAGAATTAAATTTTTTTGGTTCCTGGTTACATACAGTGTGATGCTATCTCCAAGACTGTGGGAAACTGTACCCAGAGGCTTGATTCCTAAATGCTCTGGTTAAAAATCCATTGGTACTTAAATATCACCACCATCTATGGTGATGTTGAACAATTTTATGTAATTTTATCAGAAGAATGCAGATTTTTCTGTGTTACTACTCTAACAAGTAGTAAATGGAAATTCTCTTTCCATTCTGGTTAATGCTAGAAATAAATAATCTTCTGTGCTGTGGTTAGAAGAAAATGCATCTGTTACAGCCTATGTAGCTTGTGTCTAAGTAAGTACTTGGTGCTCAGCACTGGAAGTCCTGAACATTCCAGACTCTGCCTCAGTGCTAGCTGAGACAAAGGCTCTCAAATACACAGCCCTCAAGACAATCAGTAGCCCTCTTCTTACAGAAATGGCTAATAAAGGATGCCTTCTTGGGCTGAACTACTGCTCAAGGACTTTTTTTCACACTGGAAGAGACTAAATGTTAACAAGCATGTTTTCTTAGAAAATACTGTTACTATTCACCAAATGGTAGCAGTAGAATTTTTTTTTAGATGAAGAAAAAGTTTAAAGTATCCCCAGGTTTGTTTTCTAACTTAATATGAAAGAGGATGGGAACTGAAGACAGGTTGGAATAGGACCTTGTTCCTCTCCATTTCATACAACACTGACGGACTGTAGTGCAGGAGGAGTGTAGAGAATTGAAGAACTGTGACTGGCAAGTTTTAGGGAAGACCACAAAGTAATCACATTATAATACGGTGATAGTTCAGGACAGTCATGGTGTGGTATCAACATGGTATGATATTTATGGTGTGTGAGGATTTAAGGACATTGTTCTGTCTTTATTTTTTATCTACTTCTTGCAATTTAGGGAGTAGTACATTTATTTCCTTCCTTTATCTTTTCATCTCTCTCCCAGTCTACACATGGCATTTTGGAAAATAATCAGTCTGTTTATTCTTATCAGAGATGTACAATCAGCATGAAGATTTTTTTTTTTTTCACTTGTTTAGACAATGCTGTCAGTCCTAAGGTTGCAGTTCAGCACCAACTCATCAATGCAAGTGAAGAGTTTGCTCCTTAGTGAACAGGGAGAGAATAAAGGTTCTGTGGTGGAAGAATCTTGGTCCATGTAGTTTGGTATTTCAGAGTGTTCTGTCTTATCACCCTGTATTTGACTTTTCCTCCAAACAAAGTCTTTTCTTTAACCTTCTGCCTTCCAGTAGATTCCCCGATGTGCCAACAAAAATGCAGGTTTTGCATTTAGGGGCTTACTGATCCAGTATAAATGTGCACAGAAATTTCCTTTTCCCTCCTCCTAACTGATTGATCTGTTACTCATTTTCTGCTCTCTGTGCCAGTGGGACCTGGGAGTAGGGAAGGTGGACAAGAAGCTTGCAGACACTTAGCCCTGGGTACAGGACAATTCAGGAGGAGATGAATGAGAGAAGACTGAATCTCCTCTTATCCACTGAGAGGAACCCCAGAAGTTACTTAAGAGGGCCTGCAAACCCTGTCTGGGGATCTGTTTGCCTGTTGCCTTCCTCCTTCTCAGCATCAAGAGTGGCTGCTGCAACCACGCAGTTGCTTAGGGCTCTGTGTCCTGCCTCGTGTGATGCATAAGGAGCAGGAGAAGATCAGCCATCAGAAACCACTGTCTGCCTCTAAGCTGTGGCACTGCAGTTGGAGCTATGAAGACAGCTGCAGGTGGAACAGCACAAGCTATCGAGTATGACAGCTCAGCAGAGTAGCAATCTCATTTTGTTCCCCCGACAAGACTAGATCTATTGGCAGGGGATACTGCCCACCTCTCTCTGCCTGGCTACCCAAAGCACCAAATGCATCAGTACTAATGGGAGTAATTCTAAAGGTATCAGGAAAACAACTTGCCTTGTTCATAGATCCAGAAGAGGAGGGGAAGCATGCACCCATTTCCAATTTTTTAATGTCATCATGTATAGGAAGGAATGCTATGGCTCAGGGGATCGGTAGATTTTTCACAGTCTAGTATTACTGTGTATTTCTCCTGTCTGGTATTTCTCAGAGAATGATTTTTTCTATGTTGGTAACAAAGACAAAAGGAAAAAAAGGAGGAAGTAAGTGTCATTTTACAAACATTTTCTTCCACACAATTTTACTTCATGTGGGCATCATCCCAATCTGAGGTGCTTAGTGTACATGTTGCTTTATAATTTAGAACATCTTTTACTGCCCAGTCGTGCCTGAGCAAACCAGAGGCTTTTATAGACTGTATGGCAAAGTACAGTGAACAGATCTTCACTGCATGATTTCTTTGCAGGCTTGCTTACACGTGCATGAACAGCAGTTCATTTTTTAACTGGGTGCTGCCTAGGTCACCTAGCAGCAACAGGCTACCACCACCAGAGACACAAACTGGGTGACTGGTGGGTGTGTGACAGACCTCAGTAACAGCAGAAGTTCTGCTCTGTTAATGGGGGTTCATTGTGCCATGGTATTTTACAGTCCTCATCGCTGGATGTGGGGCAGTGAGGGGGTCCTCTGTGTCACCACCTCGTGCCATACTGCTCAGAACCAGTCACTGGCTCAGTTACCAGCTATGGTCCTGCCAGGACTCCTTGTGTAATCCTAGAATTCCTTTGGTTGGTTGTTTTAACTGCAACGTTTAAGACTAATTAAACTTTAAGGAAATGAAGCAATGTTTTGTTTCATAGAATTATTCGATGATAATTGCAAGTTTCAAAATCCAGAGCCTATAAAGATTTTTTGTGTTGAGAATTGCATAGCTCTCCCAAAAACCCTACTGCTAAAGCAATGATGTATTACTTTCACTTTCATTATATGTTTTTAATCAGAGCGTGACTTCACACTAGACAAAGCGATGCTTTATGCATGGTCTCCCTTGTTTTTGCTAAAATATTTTGACATGATTAATTTTACTTTAATGCTTTTGTCTTGTTGTAATGTTAAGGATGATGGGTATAAACCAGGGCAAAAAAATACATGCTTTTCTGTCATAATGCCTCTAAGCATTTAAAAAATATATTAAATGAAAGAAAAAAATATCACAAGAGACTGATCCAAATGGAATTAAATTTCTTGCTACGTGAACAGAGAATGCAAGAAAGAAATAAAAATGATGCAGGCATTGTTTTAGTTTGATTTTTTTTGTATTTTTCCATAGCAATGTATCCATCTGTCTGATTAGGAGCAATGAGTAGGAGAGAAATTGTCTTGCAGATTTCTAGGTATACAGCAAAAGCTCCTTGCAATGCAAAATTCCTTTCACTCTAAAGCACAAAAGGGTAAAATATTGGAAATGTTACTGAACACTAGCCTGGCAAGTTCCATCCATGTGAAACTGCAGCAGAGCTTTCTTTCATATCAGTACTTTGTTTTTCAGTAAGATGCTAATTGAAACATTCCTTAACCTCCCCAGCTTACCACATCATCTGCATAAACCATGGAGAGATTTCAGCGGACATCAGAGTAGTGGCAAATATATGTATGGGCATTCTTGTGGCATTGTGCTTAGGTATTGCACTAGGTTTGGATTTTAATCCAATGTAAAAAAGCCAATGTCATTATCCAATGAAAAGTATAAAACAGACAATATTTTTGCATAGGAAAGTAGGAAAATCATAGAATCACAGAACGGTTTGGGTTGGAAGGGACCTTAAAGATCATCTAGTTCCAACCCCCCTGCGTGGACAGGGAGATCCTCCACCAGACCAGGTTGCTCAAGGCCCCATCCAACCTGGGCTTGAACACTTCCAGGGAGGAGGCATCCACAATTTCCTTGGGCAACCTGTTCCAGTGTCTCACCACCCTCAAATTAAAGATTTTCTTCCTAATGGCTAACCTAAATCTCCCCTTTCCAAATTTGAAACCATTTCCCCTTGTCCTCTCACTACACACCCATGTAAAAAGCCCTACCCCAGCTTGCTTGTAGACCCGCTTCAGATATTGGAAGGTTGCTGAAAGGTCATCTTGGAGCCTCCTTTTCTGCAGGCTGAAGAACCCCAGCTTCTTCACCCGGTCTTCGTAGGAGACAGAGGGCTCCAGCCCTCTGATCATTTTACTGGCTCTGCTCTGGACATGTTCCAGGAGCTTCATGTCCTTATGCTGGGGGTCCTTCTGGTCACCAGATCAGAGAGTCTAGTCAGGATGACCAACACACCATTTCTGGTGACTTCTTTTCCTGGTTAACCCTTAGTTTTACTGCAGTTATTCTGACCTTCCTGCCCTTTTCCAGGTGTATTTACATCTGCTGTGTTCGGTCTGTGTGTAAGGACAATCAGTGAATCAGGCACTTTGATTTCCTCCTCCATCCCTCCTTCATGCCAGCAGCAGTCACACAGTGTCAAGGAATTGTCATTTATTTGTCTTCCTCAGACTCACTGATCACAACAAGCAGCTGGTAACCTTTTCATCCTCGATGCTCTTATAAAGGCCATACACATCCTCCTTCCTTCCCCAGGCTGGCTCTGCTTTGATTTTCCTATGAGGCAATCTCCACTGCAGGAAATCTGCTTTGGATGCAGTGTCTTCTTGTTACTGTCATTTCGACTTTTCAGATTTCCCTTGAATATGTTCAGTGACAGTATGGCCTCCTGTACAGCAGTCTTCCATCATCACTAACAACATTTTGAGTGTCAGACAGCACCTAGGTGTACTGATGGCTCTAGAAACCCTTTCAGCATTGTTCTTTGTGCATTTTATCCATGGGGCAGTCAAGTAAAAAGAAGGCCCAAGTGGTTTGATATGGACTATGTTTTTTATCATGGTCAGCATCAGAGAACCTAGGTGACTCCACTTCCCAGCCTACATCATTGCTGCTGGAATAGGTTGCATTTCTTTCTCTCCTGTTTTCTTTGGCAATTCTGTGATGCTCAGTTGTGTCAGCCTTTTCTATACAGAATTATACTTCTTTGTCTTTTCTGGGCAAATTAATAACAAAAGTCCTATTCCTCTCTTTTTCTAAAATGACTTTGGAGTCCTTAAGTTTCTGGGTCCTTCCTGTGTTGGGAGTGCTTTATCCAATTTTCTCTTTTCCAAGTTGGTTACTTATGAGACAGACTATATGATTGATATGGTTACACTGGAGGTTCTTGGGAGAAATTTGCAAAGGCGTAAATGTCAGTTTAAGTGCCACTTTATTCCTAACACATATTGTGCCTTTGGAAATGTTACGTCTTTTAAGTAAATAAATTCATCCACTGTGGAGCTTTTACTTTTTAAAAGAATGATTGTATCTTAGAAGCAAAGGTCTCCCCCTTCATGTTACCCCAAATGACTGGGCAACTGAATAAAAGGAGTGATGCTTGCAAAAAAGTGAGTCGTTTCAGGTAGGTTAAATCTCTTGACATATGCCAGTTATAATTTCTTCCCTCTTTTTTGTCACTTGTGAGAATAGCTCACACTTGCGTTGATCAAAAATGTGTCTTGATGAACACTCCTTGGCAGCTCTGATAAATTTCATCTCTTACTCCATTTATCCAGCAGTCGGGAATGCTGCAGCTACTGCTTCAGTGCTGTGTCAAGGATGGTTTCAGCACTGCATTGAAAAGCTTGAGCAAGCATTAGCATATTGCTAAGGCAGAAGTCTTGGTATTATCCACTAGACAGATTTAATAAATGTGGTAGGTGTATGTGGTAGTTCTAAAAGTACACGTACACTTACGCACACGCTCATGTGTGTTCTCCATCTTAAATAAGCACACTGGTTGCATTAAAAACGGTTTTAAACATAAATTCCATCTACATTTTTCATTCTTATACCTGGTTTCTTTCAAAAGCTTCAAAACCAGGAAAATGCAGTCAAAACAAGAAGGGAAATTCATACACTGAAAAGTTGACCGATCAGTATGACTATCCAACTTGGATAGTCTGGATTTAGGAGATTTGTTCAGTGTGTCCAGACACATTGCCAGCAAGCCACATGCTTTATATATACAGGGAAGTGAGAATATAGAAGTGAGTAACAGAAATACAGTGAAAATTATTTTTTTACATGTGACATAACAGAGGTTAGCCACAGCTCCCATTCTGAGGATGTCACATGGGAATTCAGCCACGCAAGTGCCATTAATGGTGCATGCCAGTGTATCTAAGAGCAAGACAGAGCTCTCAAAATGAGTGAAAATGTGGCATTTTCTCAAAATGAATGTTATATTTGTGTCTTAAATACAGTTTTCTTCTGTATTACCATCTAAGATAACTTTCAAGAAATGTCAGCTCTCTTTCTGCACATTTTTCATTTTTTATTACAATAGTTGCTTGTTGTTACACAGCTGATACTTGTGTATCTTTTGGGATAATGTCTGTACTCTGTGCCTAGCTTGACCAAGCAACATGTTCTCTTCACCCCAGGGAAAGAAAAGCTAGTGTAAGTAAATTATTTACTTTTTTTTTTTTTTTTTATAATTTCTTCTGAGACTTTCTCCTTATTTATAAAGCAGATTGTTCTGCATATGCCCTCTTATATCTAAGTGTGATGTATTTTCAGTTCTGGATAGCTTTGTCTTCCTCTGTTTCTAGTTCATTTACATCTTGCTATTCTGTGCCTTTGAAATGTCCAGTCTTATTGCAGTCTTACTGTATTCAGTCTGTTTGTGCTAAAGCCCTCAGCGGTCTTGCAGCTTCACTTGGCTACTTTCTGCTCTTCCTCATGGACTTATGAACACCCAGCTCTCTGGAAACCAGGCTGTTCATTTTCTTCCACATACCTGAGTCTACTCACCTTTATCCTCAGAAACTCCAGAAACTGCAAACAATGACTTTCAGGTAAAGTCCAGAAGAAGCCTTAGCCCAAATGTCCTGTGCCCTGCCTCTGCTTGGCCAGGACTGCCTGTGGTTAAAAACTTGAGTGGGACAAGAGAACAAGTCACAGCCCTGTTCCAAAACATCTCTATGCAGGGGTCTGAGAGCTGAGTCGTGGCTGTCCCCAAGTAAAAAGGCAGCAGGTGTAAGTTCCACAGCAGATGCTAATGTCAGGTTTCTGCAGAGATAACTTAAAAGAAAGCTGCTGGTTGTTGGAGATGCTGCTCCCTGCTATATCCTTGCAAGTACAGCAAAACCTTTGACTCAAAACATTCCTTCTCAATTACAGAGGGCTTGAGGATGACCATTCAATTTTGCAGCAACTTATAAAGCTTTGTTCCAGGGCAAAATGAGAACAAATTCCTTCAAATGTTTTTGCAGTAACAAAAAACATTTGTTTTATGTTAGGTGTTATATTAGTTGTGTCATATTAGGATGTCATCTCAACAAGTCCTGTGGGGTGGGGAAGAGGCAGCCAGTTGGGGTTCAAGCCCCTGCTTTGCTCAAGTCAGAGTACAGTTTTTTAATGTAAGGATATCTCATATGTGTCCCAATGGGTATTTTTCATCCCCACCAAAGACTGTTTTGTAAAGTTTTTCAAGGCTAGCTGCAAGCCAGAAACTACATAGCTACAAGTAACACGCTTCCACAACATCAGTGGTAAACCCAGGTGAGTATGGATACTTGGACTTAATACAGTCCTAAAGGATCTGCAACATTTCAAGTCATCTCAGCCAGTGGGCATCCTGTTTCTGCTATGAACATAGATATCCTGATGCAGTAGGAACTGGGAACTATGTTGTCCAGTCTTCTGTCCAAACCTTGCTAGGTACAGATTTCAGTAAAGTCACATAATTTCTAGTGAAAAGAAGTATTGTACAAAATTTTCTCACCTCTAAAAAATAAAACATCTTGAGCAATTTCCATAAAAAATTATATGACATCATGTAAACTTAGTTCTGGTTGCAAATATAGCTTTCTGTTTCTTACATAATTTTTGGTAAAATATATGTGTTTATTCTTTTCTAGTTGTTCTTGGATTTATGTAACATTAATGGGAGCCAGGTGTGTATGGAGGTGAAAATGAACTCTGTTGTATTTCTAGTTGCTTCCTTCAGAAAGCATTCCCTCTTTCTCATTATCCAATGTGACATTTTACTTATGTACAAATAGCTTGCAAACAGGATGGCAAAGCACCCCTTAGCTGAGCAAAATGGAAGCATAAAAAACTCTCACAGAAATCCTCAGACTTTTTAAAGAAACTGTTATGTGGTTTATAAATTTTCTCCACTCAAATGTTCCTAAAACAAAAGGCAGTTCCCTTCCAAGAAGCGTTTTGTACACAGTTATTTCCAATACAGATTTCAGAAGCCTGCCTTAGCTTTCTCAGGTTTTTAAGTGCTATTAATAGCAAGAAGTGTACATTTTGCATCCTCATCTTTATTTGGTTTTGTATGTCCTGATTGCGTTTTGGTGGCTCATTGTTTGCAGGAAGTAATGCTTTGTTCCATTTTCCTCTATTTTCTCACAGCATGATTAAGTCACTTTCTCTCTTTCCTTGCTCATGACTTCCCCCTTCTCTACTCGCCCCCCTACTTCTGTACCTTCCCTCTGTTTAAGAGAGAAATAAAATTTATTACAGACTTGAGAGGGGTTTTTTTCTAAGCTTTCTGTCTCATACCAGGTGTTGTATGAGCTACTGCTTTCATTTAACTGAATGCTGGGGTAAGTATCTGCAGGAACAGACTAATATGTCTTTACAGGGATGGCTTTTGGTATTTTGTTTTGTCATATTTATATATTGTGATTCTACTCCCAGATGGGAATTGTGCTACTATAGGGTATGCAAGTGCAGAATGACTGTTCACACCGAGAAAAAAAGTGTTAACAAATTGAATAGTAATGAATTAACCTGCAGAAAAAGCATTTTGCCCTAGTACACAGAAACCCTGCATAACTAGAGCATATAATTTTAAATGAAGCAGGCTCTAGGAATGCCTCAATGGGTGTGATGTCGACAGTAGCTCATAATTCATGGGTATGAATTATGGCTGAGTATCAGGAAAAAACTTCCTGACATTGAGATCTACTAGGTTGTGGAATAATCTCCCATGGGAGATAGTGGAAATCCCATTGCCTAAGATCAGACTGAGCACTAGGAAAGGTACAAATCCTGGCCTGGCCTCAATCTTTTAGGGCAAATGAATTAATTGCTTTGACATATGTTTTCCAGTCAATCTAGAGAAGTCGTGTCCTCTAATATTTGCCAGGCAGGAACAACAAAGGCAACTGTCATACAAGCCACCCTTCCTTGCCCTATGACTGCGTCCACTCTGCCTGTGAATAGATCACCCCTTGGGAAAAAAAAGAAAAGGGGGACTTTGAGCCCCCCCAAGAGCTGTCCTGGAGGATCGCTGTGCTGGCTCCATGGGGGCTGTGCCTTGGGACCTGGGGGTCCCTGCTCAGCAAGCAGCTCTGCTGCTGGGGGGCTCCTACCCACCTGCCACATGGGGTGCAGGATGGCTCCAGTCCTCTGCCAGGGTCTCCCCCAGTGCTGATGTGAGCCTGTCGTTTTCAGTAACAAATTATCTGTGACTGAATCATTTTTAAAATTCCCATTTTGCAAGTTACAAGTAGATAATGTATTTAATGCACACAATTTAGCTTTAATTTAGGGGGAAAAAATGTCATCAACTCTGAGATGGCTACAGCTAGAACTATTAAGTCATGCTTGTTTCCTTGTTAGTAAGAACGAAATAGATGCAAGTGGAGTGACTGCTTTGCAGCAATGACAGTGATCAGCACCTTAATGTATATGGGCAGGCCAGTGTTTTATGTTCTGATGTTCTTTTTATTTTACAAGGAAAAAAAATAATCACAAAAACAAACAAACAAACAGAAAAACAACAAACCACCAACACCAAAGAACCCAAACAAACAAAAACCAAACCAAACCAAACCAACACAGAGAAAAAGCAAAAAGTTTGACTCCAAAACTTGAATGTAGGATATGGTTGTGAATCCTCCCTGGGTTAAGCAGGAAAGGAATAATTGAGAGTGAGATGTGCTTGTGCCACTTCCAGGGTGAGATCTTGGCAAATTATGCTATTAAAAGTCATTAAAACAGATTTATATAAAACTACCAATATTAGTAATGTAAAGTCATGTTTTCTCTCTCTCCCTCCCCCCCAGTTTTACATGCAGAAGAACAAAGTGCATGGCTCGGATTTGTACTCACCAGCAGCTGCCTGCTTAGTGGTCAAGAATTACAGCTGCTGTATGTGCCCAGCCTTAACAAGCACATATATGTAAAAGATACTTTTCTGATTGAAATAGAATGAAAGAAATGTCAAAAGATCTGCCAGATCAGAAAGAAAGAAAGAAACAGTTTTGGTTTGGTTTTTTTTTTTTTTCCCTAGATGAATCCTTCAAGACTTAAAAAAAAATAAAGTGCAATTAAAAGTCGTGGAGCAGTCTGTTGCCCTCATGCATGTGAAGGACACTGTGCAGGCATAACGAAGGCAGGATTTGACTCCCAAATTAACTAATTTGCTGGATGCAAAACGGAAAGAAAATCCTTATGACCAGCTTATAAGCGCATATACTGAAAAATTACAACAGCAGAAAAATGTATTCATGTCATATCTCTAATTTAGCCAAATATTAATCACACTGATGTTCAGCAGTGTGTTTAAATACATGCTTAAGAACATTACTGAGTACTGCCTGTAAACAACTCTATAGGATGGTACATTAACATGGGACAGAGCTTATCTATAAACTCTCTCCAGAGAAAATCAACAATTCTAAGCACTGTGGCAGCCAGTAGTACAGAGCTGGATGATCTGCCATGTCCAAATCCCACCCTTCTGGCTTGTCCCCATGCTGTCCTTGTCCTCCAGCTGCATTACCATGAATG
This sequence comes from Florisuga fusca, assembly GCA_038090715.1. Lineage (NCBI taxonomy): Eukaryota > Metazoa > Chordata > Aves > Apodiformes > Trochilidae > Florisuga > Florisuga fusca. Next base: position 18,063,049 of record JAAWXA010000005.1, read on the forward strand.
TCTACACAAGCTCTTTTAAACTTGGTTTTATTCAGCACATTCACATCTGCTGGAATCAGCTGGGCATTTACGCAGTCCCAGTAACTTCAGTTCCAGGAAAACAGATATGGCTAGGGCAGAGGTATCTCATGTAAGTGTTTATACAACGTCCAAGCCTCAAACTTGAGTCTTGTTAATGTGCAGGATGTTTCAGGAGCTTTCTGCATTGGGGCACACTTCATCCAGCAAAGCTGGGGCCACGGTCTTACTGTCAGGTCTTGGGCTTTTTCCAGCACAGGTCCAAGAAACAATCATTTCAGTGCTCACAAGTCTGATTTTTCTTAACTGCGATGATTTACAGCAGCAATAAAGCCCTGGCATAATGTCCTGTTTTGTGAAGCCATTGTTTGGCTTCACCCCAACTGTCCAGGACTGTCCAGAGGGGTTCCTCCAGGTAACACAGTGCTGGTGCCTGCCTGAAGCAGGTTCAGTCACTTGAGGGCTCTCATTTGACACTTTCAATACTGGAAAACAATTTGTTGTCCTCAGAGAAAATAATGCCTTCCTTAGAGAAAAGTCCCCTGGCTTTACATGGCACAAAGCAGTACTGTTCAACAGGAATGGCAATAGATTTTTAAATAATAGAAGAATTAGTTTGAATAATGAAAAACTCACTGTTTTAATAAAAGTTTTTATAATAGAGAAAACTTCTATTGATCTATCATCTTCTATTGATTTTCACTCCAAAAAAATTCTTCCAGGTCTGGCCATTTAACCACATGATACCACAGTTACTTGCTTCTGCTTCGGAAGTCACTGATGGTCTTGAGAGGTCTGCATCTCCCCTGGTGCTCTGAGGCTTTGCAGGGTGCTGGAATGCACTGCCAAGGGTGCAAAGTCCTCTCTTTGCAGAATCCAGGCTGTAGAGATAACTCCAAGGTACTAGAAGACCGACAGTTGTGCACCAATTTTGGGTGTGGGGAACCCTATGTAGGGTGCAGGAAAGGAGGAGTGGCTGGTTTTGGTTGGTTTGGGTCATTGGGGCGTTCCATAGTTGGACAAGGAGGGGAGATGCCAGAGCTGCCTGCTTGATCTGCAATTGGAATTCATCCTAGGTGGGCTCCAGAGGCTGGTGCGAAGATGTTATGCAAGTGTCACAGGGAAAAAAAAAACCACAAGCAAAGGAGTCTGATTTATTAGAGATTAAAAAAGTGAACTGTGTGAACCAAATTCATGCCACTCCATGAAATCTACAGATGAAATCTATCATGAATTTAATGTCCATTCTACTTAAAATGATTTGTGGATGTCCACTGTGGCAACCAAGACAGATGCTAAAAATCTGGAAAGAAGTATTTGATTTACCCTTTTGCTTATTGTTTCTATATTCCTTTGTAAGGTGTTGTTTCCTGCCACCAGTGGATACAACACCTGCTGGACTCGGGCCCTGGACCAACTGGGACTTTTAAAAACAAAAGAGAACCTGAAAGTACAACAGTTGGGGCTAAGTCAGCAGCACAAAATTAGTTCAGGTATTGCTGTACCATACTGTAACAATTTTGGTACTCACAGTTCTATGGTGGGACTGTCTCCTCAGAGTGCAACAATAACACTGTCCTTTGTCATGTGTCTAAAAGCCTAAGTGGGTACCTAATTCTGATTATTTCAGGGAAATGGCTGCAGAGTGACATGAGCAGTGCTGCCAACAATTTTATCTCTGATCTTGCACATTTAGTATATTTAGACGAAGCTTTGTGATTCAACTGATTATTTTTTGCGTGGTAGGTTTTGATCTTGTGGTTAAAATTTAAAAGTCAATTGAAAGTAAATTGAGGATAGTAAATTGAAGAGACATCAGCATATGCAGTTGCTTGGATTTAGTGGTCTGGATTATAATTTTTGAAAATGTTTTGGGTTATCAACACTTGTATGTAGAATAGGGAGCAAGCAGGTAAGCCCACACGATTTGTCTTGTGATTTGAAGACAAGATTTTTTGCAAAAATGTTTAGTATTCACGTTTTTCAAAACTGTGTTTAGGCACCCTGGAATTAATGTATTTGTCAACCACCAGTGCCATTGATCTCAGCAAGTGTCCCAACAGGGTGTTTTTTGTAATTGCTTAGGTATTCTATATATTGTGGAATGCAAAAAAGTACTTCTTTATGTCAGAAACCAAAATAAATCAGAGAACTTACCATTTGAAAGTCTATATATAGCTGATGATATTGAGCTATCTTTGCAGCCTCAGTGTCTAAAGTTCAGCTTAAAAGACTCTGTAGAGTTTTAGTGAAGGTGTTTCTCTAATAAACACCTACTTCTTGGGATACGTGTAGTCAGTGAAAAATTTCATTGGTTTTGTACTGTTAAAAAAGGTACACTGGCATAAGGAGTAGGCTGATTTCACCTGCTCATTTTCCAGATAGTTGCTATCACTTTTTGTTTGTCATCTGTGGAATATTTGTTGAGCTAAGTCTTTTGTGGTTTCGCTGAGGTCAAGGGATTACAAGGGATCCAGCTCATCTGCTTTTCTCCAAGGTGGCACCTACTAATTGACCCATGATAATTATGTTCCTAGGTTGTTACAACTGTAAGGTAAAATGTGCTCTTCTGAATGGTCCAATCAGTGCTTTAAGGTAGTTAAAGATAGTGATGTTTTCTAATTGTGAGAAACTGTAAGCAGTTACTGCAGCCCTGCTGGTAAGTGATGACTTTCACAAGCACAGTGCTGAACCAAAGCAGTTGCCTTGGTCATCTGTTCATGCCTTGTGGTATGAATCAGAACTGTTTGTAGTGGTGGTAACCTAATTTGTGTAAAAACACATTTATTTTAGCTAGATGTGGATCAGCAGTGTTCATATGAATATATATGAGCAAATGTGCTGCATTTGGGGTTATATTCTGTCTTTATTAATTTATAAGAAGTCTGCAAACTCCTCAGACAGGATCAGTCTGTATTAATGTCCAATGATGATGCACTGCACAGTTTGTCAGGGCTTCTGCAATGAATTTAAAAAATAGCTCACTGAGTGCACTTTCTGCTTTAATTTCATAGAATTATAGAATAATTTCCTTTTTGTTTCTTTTTCTGCTGCATTTTTTTCATCCATTTTTCTTTGAAAATCCCAATTCATCAGGAATACAGGTTGGGTTTTCATCTGCAGGGTATGTGACAGGACACAGTGTTGGGCAGCACAAATATGTCTGACCACGCTGGTCTCCCAGTTAACACCTAAGGTGCAATCCTGCCTAATTAAGTGCTGTACTGCTTCTTGGGTTTACTCCTGTGTGTGGCTCTCGAGGGCTTTTGAGACACTAGCAGGTATACAGGCCTCTGCAGGGCTGGCTGTCACAGGCTGCAAAATGCAAGTTATCCCCTTACTGGAGGGGTAACTGAGGGTGTGCTTACCCCTGTCAGTAACCCTGCCCCATGCTAGTAGCATCCCCACCCATCTTCCTCTGCTGAGTGGGAGAAGGACTTTTTCTACCCATGCTAGACAAGCAAAAAAAAAAAAACAGGCTGACTTCAAAATGATCCCAGGACCATGGGGAAGAAGATAAGTCTGCAGGAGCTTACAAGGATGGTCCAGGTCCTGAGAAGGTGCTATAAAGGAGATGCAAGATACCTGTACTTTTGTGAAAGGCTGGAAAAAGCTGGATGTTGTGATGAAATACTTGTCTGTATTTTATCATAGAATCATAGAATGGTTTGGGTTGGAAAGGACCTTAAAGGTCATCTAGTTCTGACACCCCTGCATGGGCAGGGACACCTTCCACTAGACCAGGTTGCTCAAGGCCTCATCCAACCTGGGCTTGAACACTTCCAGGGAGGGGGCAGCCACAACTTCTTGGGCAGTCTGTGCCAGTGTATCACCACCCTCACAGGAAAGAATTTTATATACAGGTTGAATAATAAGTACTGTTACTGGGATGGATGATGCTTTGAGAGGGACAGTTCTTGAAAGCAGTTGGGAAGGAGTGTGAGAAGGTGTAATTCCTCAACGGTGCATACACAGGTAAAAATAACAGTGCTTTCCCACATTCCCTATGGGACAGGCATGCTTTACCTTCCGTGTGCTTTCCCAAATAATCTTTCTTTAAGGAGAGGATAGGTGTGATATGGCCACCTTTATGCATTCCATTTTGGGATTAACCTTGAGTCATGTTTCCATTCACAAGGAGTGACTATTTTAGAAAGGATTCTTCCTTCTCCCCTCCTACCCCCTGTAATTTTGTAGGTTCTTTCTTCGTATCGCTATTTCCTCGGGTCCTTTTTCCCCTTCCTTACCCCTGTAATGAGGAAGCATCCCCTTTGTCAGCAATGAGCATGTTGTTTTACCCAGCTTCCAGATAGATCATTATTAAGAGAGAGAGGGAGAGAGCTTTGGCAGCGGCGTTGGCGGGGAAGGGAACTGTGCCTGCTGTATTTCACTGGGACTGGAGTAGAAAAGCAGATGTGTGTGGACTGCCAGAGGAATCGCTGACTGATGCTCGCTCAGTCTGGCTTCGGGGAGCCGAGACAAGACGAGGCAAAGCAGGTATGACTGATAACCGTGCCAGAGCCTGAGCACCCTCCGTGCCCATGGCAGGCAGCGGGAGAGCTCAGCACCTGCCAGGACCGACGCACCGAGTGTTCGCTGGGGTTTGTGTACTCCGTTTGATTTCTCCCCTTTCACGCCGAACACGAGGAACAAGCAGAAGTTAACTGCTTGGGAGGAAGCTGGCTGTGTCTTTTTGTGTGCTGCGTTTCACCTCCTTTGTTTTTTTGGTTGGCTGCAAAACCTGAAGCCAAAAGATGATTGAAATGCCTCTCCCCGGGGAGGGGGGAGGCGAGCTCACCGCACCCCATCTAGTGGCTTCGCCTCAAACTGCTGGCGAGAAGGAAATGCGGCAGGAGGAGGAGGAAGGCGAGGAGGAGGGCTTCTGCCATGGGCTTGGTAGACTTCAGACTCCACAGCACTTAGACGAGTGATCCGGGGATGCTGGAGCAGCTGCAGGATCAGGACAGGGTTTAGCTGCCAGTCAGACCTAGGGGATGGATCACGCACACGGGACTTGCACCAAGGTTGGAAAGAGCGTGAGACAGGCAGAGACACAAAGTCCTCTGGAGTTTGAAAATGTGAGAATTAAGCTGCTTCTGCAGCCTTAATTCTGCCTCTGTTTGCACAAGCATTAAGATACGATCTCCAATGTTATCACATACTATTCTTTGTCACACATCAGTGCACAGAAGGGACCGTGCTCAGTTTCTCCTCACAGTATTTTGTTTTCTCTGTTCAGCAGATAGATCCTATCTGTTACGTGCTGCTAAAATCTTATGAAAGAGTATTTTTTTCACAAAGTTTCTTTTATAATATTCACAACAGCAGGGGCAAACTGCTTCACTGGCATTCATTGCGGTAGTTTTCACCACCCTCTTTGTGGGGCACATACTCTGACATTGCTCCCATTTTGCAGGCAAGAAACAGAGGTGCAAGGAGGTTAAAACTGAAGCTGTTCCTTATTTTGGGGTTCCCATTTCAAGACCCCTCATTTCATGCTTTTCAGACTGCCTCTCCCCACCTATTTCAGTTACCAGCGGTGTGCACAAGAGCATTCCTGCGTGTCAGACACAGGGATCAGACCAGGCTTTCTGGGAGTAAAGCACATGTAATTAGTGTTCTCAGAACAGGGGAAATGGGTAGCGGTGGAAAAAAATTAGCTTAGCAGTCTTGTCTAGAACCACAGTAAAATCATGTGGCAAAGGCAGGGACAGGAGCCCATTCTCCATCTCAGAGCAGAGTTGCCTTAGCTGTGAGAAATCCCATCTCCTCCTGCAGCCCCCAGCCTCTCCCTACACACCTTTCAGAAGTGAAGCAGCCTCATACAGTTAGAGGTCTTGTTCACTGTTACCTATTTAATTCATAGTGCTGCTTCACCCCCAATACAACCATATGATAGGTGAAGCTTTACACCCAACTCCCCCCACCCACTCATGGTCCTGTCTTCTCCTTCTTTTGAGCACTGGAATTCATTTGTCTCCTGGGTGAGTTTGCTTAGGTCATTAGACCAAAATGAAAATACTCTCTTGTTTTCTAGGTTATTTTTCCGCCAGATTATTGTTTGAAAGGGCTCATTGAGGGGTGCCAAGGAGAGACTGCTGGCACCCTGAGGAGAGGGCTGGATTGCCTGGTCTATGAGAGGAACAGGGACACAGCAGTGCTGGATTAGACCCATTTAAATTGTTTGCTATTGTGTGCTGAGGCTGTAGTTTCACAAATATGATGAACTGATGAGAGCTGGTTCTCCTGCTGATATATAAGTCCTTCCCTTCTCGTGGCATTGCAGTCCCACTAACTCAAATTTATGAGGCCAGGCAAGGAAGCTTAGTGGAGAACAGATCTGTTCCTTAAAAAAATAGCTACCTTAAAAAAATAGTGTGGCTTCTTGCTTGTTTATTATTTGGCTGCATGCACGCATCAGCCATCACCAGGGGTGATGGGACCTGGGACAAGAAAGGGCAGAAATGTTTCTTGTAGTGGCAGGTTTCTGGTGTTCATGGGACTGAGCCTTCAGCAAGATGTGCTGTTGGGAAGTGTCATGCTTAGGTGTTCAAGGGCCATACAGGCATAAAAAACCAGAGAGGTGTTAGAAGACCTGTGTGCTGCAATCACTGATAGTGACATTCCATAACTTCTCAGTGCCCCGCATCTCCTTGGCATTTTCATAGACTTGGAGTGAAACTGCCTTTTCAAGGTGTGCTGAGAAATAGTGCATCGTGTAGGCTGCCTTTATAGCTCTGCCTTTTGAATTCAGGCTGATGATAGCAGAGGATTTGTGTCCTGGTGCTGGCACCAGTTTCCACCCAGATGTGGTGACAGCGGAGGAGTGTGAAGAGTGCAGGACTTGGAGCTCTGGATCCGTATTTGCTACTGCATTTGCAGATTATGGCATCTCTTATTCCAGTCCTAGTCCCTTCTGCAATGTTACCTCCAATCTAACCTGACCCATCACTGTCCATTTCAGTTTCATTCCCTTCTGGAACTCAGTCTCCAACAGAACCTGGTCCAAGTCATGGTTACAAGCACAATGAGTCCCAGTGTCATTCTCAAGACTCTGTCTCAGTCTTCAATTCCCTTCAGCTAACTAACTGAAAATGATACTTACATGAACAGTACTGTTTACAAAATTAACTTCTTCAACAAAAAAATGTAAGCCAGTTGAGAATGCTTGATTATGTATATTGTAAGTATTTGGGATTGATAGCAAGGGCTTTAATTAACTGTACTGTACATGTTGAATTCTGCAATCCTGGCATGGCTAGTGGTTTAAATTAACCTGACCTTTCTTTCTGTTTGTCTGCAGTCCATGACCATAATATAGTATTGTAATTGTGAATTATTTGTGATTCTGTGTGAACTTGGTTCAGCCCATGGATTTTGACACTGCTGAGTTTACATAGCTGCTGCTTGTGCTAGGATATTCATCTTGGTATTTAATTTAAAGAAACATGGTTTTGCTTCAGTTTCCTGAAGGGATGCTTTCTAAATCCATGAAGAGTTTTTGAAGAGATGGAACAAAATTTCTGTTATGAGCACTCATTGGGAGGGATTTTTTCTGATCTTTATGATTAGGAATCACAATACATTTTGCATAGCAGTTTTTCTGAAAACATTATACAGTACTGTTATCATACAAAGCAGAAGAAAATTAACATAAATTTAGACTAAATCTGTTAACGGATTTTTTCCAGATACACATTCTCATTTCACCTTCTGTGTATAGATTTTAAAAAGTAAGTGATCTGTGCCAGTTTTACGTAAGTGTGTGGTTTTGCTGCCCAGGTCAAATTTCTTTGCCTGATGTGATAATTGTCTCTGCCTTTTCCCTTCCTTGGGAAGGTCTAGGTGAGTAACATTTCTGCCTGATTTCTATTAGAGAAACCATTCTTTGGTGTTACCTACTTTATGTGGATGGATTCCTGTGTTTCCTTCTCCATTTATTTGCCCAGTAGTTAGTACATTTTAGAGTCTGCCCATCCTTAGCAAAAAGAATATTATAATTTTTATTTAATTCTATCCTTCCTGGAAAAAGCTTCAATGGTAAGTCGCTCATCTCCTGGTAGTTGAACAACCATTTTGGTGGTGATGAGAACCCTAAGCCCTGCCCAGGCATCACCAAGTGCCTTTTTTATTTCAGGGTGCTGGTAGGGTGCTGCAAAACTGAGGACAAAATCTGGACTGCAGTCCTGGCTCAGACAGCAATGTCCCCACCTATGAGTGTTCATCAGGGCAAAATCAGGGCTGTTGGCTCTGTGAGGACAGACCTCATCATGGGTCCAAAGTCCACCCAGGACCCAAAGACAAAGCTGGAGACACCCTACAACATACCTGCATGGGGTCTATCCAGGTCTAGGAGTCAGTCTGAGCTGAAATGGGCTTCCTGCTCCTATGGGCAGGTGGTGCTGAGGGGGACCTCAGGCTGGCCAGGGCCACTGAGTCATGTTGGTGTCCTCAGTGTTCTGACAGTATGTTGTTAGAAGGGTGTGTCCATTGAAGAGGAACTTGGCCTTCTTGGAGTCCCTGGCAAGGGACCCCTGAGCTTTCTTTAGGCAGCCTAAGTCAAATACTATATGGACATTGCTACTTCTGCATGCTGTGCTGGGGCATGCTGGAGGGTAGGCATATTGAAGTTTCAGACTTCTCTTCAGATACCTTCAGCTACCCACATCTCCTGAGAAAGAAAGCATTTTTAAAGCTTTTTTCCTGGTGCTAAGCAGTGGACAGATCTTTCCATCCTTCCCTGCTTTGTGTCTGATGCTTTAGGTATGTGCTGGACTTCCTTGTTAACAAAACTTTTTGTTTGTGAATTCTGAACTATTTAAAAAGAATTGTGCAAAAATCCTTAGCAGTGCAATTTTGAAGGTTTCAATTTATCTATTGGGAGTGAACTCATGTGTGTCAAAACCGCTGTTTTAATGTGGTGAAATATGGGCACATCCCTTCTCCATGTAGTTTTCCAAATGGAAAATCACATTTTTCTTCTTCTCCTGGAATGATTTCAAGACTTAGTGAGGAAAAAAGAAAACAACTTCTGGTTGCTTTAAAATAATATGTTTGTCAAGAACAGAGAGTAGCATAGGAAGTACTGAGACCGAGAGAGAAAATAGTGTAAGATTCAGCTTGGGGAAAGTAGGAACCAAGTAAAATCTTGATGCATGTGATGGATTCTTTTAAAGACATGGGTCCTGGAGCAGCATGAGCAGGATCTGGCTAGGAAGACACAAGAGGTGATTGCAATTGGAAGGTTACCTTCAGAGGAGACCAGGAGAACATGTGCATCTCAAGAGCAGGTAGAAATTGAGCCATGAACAAATGCAACTGGTACCAAACAGTTGGACATTAGCATATAACTCCTGGTCGGAATCTTCTGTCCTGTGTCTCCGTTAGAAAAGTCAGTGCATGTCCTTGAGAAGATATCTTGGAGGATGTGAAAGCCTCCAGTGGGACAAAAGAGTATTTATTTCTGGAGCTTTCTGGCAGCTCTGCTGTGGTTTTCTCCCATCAGGGACTACTCATAATTTCTTCCATAAGGAGATTTTGTTGTGTGAAATGTCATGTGTGAATGTTTCATCATGAAACTTGTCATCATGAGACTGACAAGATGCTATTTCCAAGGAAAATACATTAGGCTCTAATTTAGAGACCATAAATCCAGGCCTGAGTAGGTACACAGCATATACTGCTGAGGAGCACCTCAGCAGTGTGACTGAGGTGACACCCATGGTGGTGGTGGACACCGAGTGTCTCCTGATAAACAGTCTGTGGGAATCAGTGGGACAGCTGGGTAAAGAATGCATCAGAACCGTAACTCCTGGCATTTGAATAAAAAAATGCTTTCTTTTCATTACTAAGAAATATGTGTGTAATGTAAAATACTTTAATTAATATGAAATACCAGTCACTATATAGTGAATGATTGCAAGGACTTCCATCTGCTCAGATAACTGTTTCTTAGCGCTTTTCTTGCAATAAGGGCAGTTTTGGGGTGGGATTTCACCTTTTCTTACTTCCAGCCTGAGGGGAAGTAGGGGCTGTGTCCTAGCTGAACTCTGCTGCTCTGTGTCCATCTTACCTGTGATGGTTTGTGTGGGGTTGCCACACAACTGGCCATGGGGGTGAACAGGTTGTGAAGTTTAAAGCTGAGCTGATGAAGTTCTCTGTGGTGCATCTGAACCAGAGCTAGGCCAGTTGTTTTCAAGAGATACTTGAAGAGACAGTGCTTCATCCTGATCATTTTAGCATTCAATTATGGTGATTGCTGTCCCGGGCTTCCCCCAGAGAGCTGAGCTCAGACTCAAGGTTGACAGTGGTGTGCTACCAGAAAAAATGCTTCCCACATACTTGCTTGGATTTGAGGTGAGAGGGTACAGTTTGGCTATAGGAATTCTAACAGGGGTATTTGGCATCTACTGTTGATTATTCTCCTCTTCTAACTTTGTTTCATCATTTTTGTAGCAGAAAATATCAGTGGGTGAAAGCCTGATGCCTTTAAAGTCAATGGCAAAGCTCCTACCATATTCACTGAGCCTAGAATTTCATACTTACTCTGGACAGTCTTTCCCCACAGTTATTAAATAACAAATAATTGAATAATTCACAAAGGAATCCAAACATTTATTTGTATAACCTCCTTGGTGAGAAATAACAAGTAACATTTGGTAATAATTCATAGTCTTGCTACAAATGATGTGTAAAACAAAGAAAGGTGAACAGTACCTGATACTCTGTATTCAAGAAATAGTTGGACCGGATGTGGTCTGACCAGGATTTTGGGTAGATGATTGGGAATGAAACAAATATTGTGTTTCTGCCATGAGCAGATCATAGTCTCCTCAAGTGCAGGTGCTTTCTCTGCTAGGAAGAGACATCTCATGTTACTCTGCCCTCGGAGAACCATGAACATACCCAGTTTTGAAGTAGCAGTAGTTGAATGTAGCCAACAAATTAGGTTGCTAATATTGTGGAAGGTCATTACTGACTCCGTATGTCCTCTGGTAATGACATCCTGGTTCTGGAAACACACTCTTCTTTTGCGTCATCTGCACAGGTCATTAGAGATTATAAGCATGACTTCTTGGTGTGTACTGAGTCTTGAAGGGGCTACGTTCAAGCTGTGCAGTAGCTGAGGAAGAGATTTCTTGGCTTTTCTCATGGTACCACCTGTATTTCAAGCAGCTGAATAGTTTAGGGCAGTGAAAAATCTATGGATTTTTAGGGTGGTTTTTGGTTTTGTTTTTAGCTTTGAGCAGAAGAATCAAATTCAGTTCCTGAAAGGAGTTTTTAGCATATCAGGGAAATGGCTGTGGGCTGTATCAAAGCTTTCAAATCTCCTGGGACGAGAGCTCATCCTTCTGTCTTGAAAAATGCCATTCCTGTTCCCCCTTTCTTCTTTCTAGTTAGTGTTGAAGTGACAATAGACAGGGGAATGTGGGTTATAAGGGGAAGGAGGAGCTGATGACCCCTTAATTAATGTACGGAGAACAACCAGATGCTGTTTCCTAAATGTGCAGTTGTTGGCAGAAATTAAGCAAAACTGAGAAAGAAAAATATCATGTTATTTTTTGTTAGGTGAGTGAGGTGCATCACTGTCACCCCAATAGAAAAGTTAGAAGTGCCCTTGGAGCATCATTGCATCTGGCTGATCTTGTAGGCGTTACGGTTGAGAGCATTTGATTTCATGAGCTCTGAGTTGTAGACCCTTGTTTCTGAAAGTAGGTGCCAGAACATTATCTGGTGCCTTTCATTAATAAGGTTTGGCATATGTGAGGAGTTGTTGCTTGGGACAGCTATCCTGATGTGCAGAGTGTTTGTATGTTGTATGGGACCTGGAAAACTACAGGCCCGTCAGCCTGACCTCAGTGCCTGGCAGCGTTATGGAACAGATCATCCTCAGTGCAATCACACAGCACCTGCAGGAAGGGCAAGGGATCAGACCTATCCAGCACGGGTTTAGGAAGGGCAGGTCCTGTCTGACCAACCTGATCTCCTTTTATGATCGGGTGACCCATCTGGTGGATGAGGGGAAGGCTGTGGATGTGGTCTACCTGGACTTCAGCAAGGCCTTTGACACCATCTCCCACAGCATTCTCCTGAAAAAGCTGTCAGCCCACAGCTTGGACAGGAGCACCCTGTGCTGGGTTAGGAACTGGCTGGAGGGCCGGGTCCAGAGAATGGTGGTGAACGGTGCTGCATCCAGTTGGCGGCCAGTCACTAGTGGTGTCCCCCAGGGATCAGTGTTGGGCCCAGTACTGTTTAATATCTTTATTGATGATTTAGATGAGGGGATTGAGTCCATCATCAGCAAATTTGCAGATGACACCAAGTTGGGGGGGAGTGTGGATCAGCTGGAAGGCAGGAGGGCTCTGCAGAGGGACCTGGACAGACTAGAGAGCTGGGCTGATTCCAACGGGATGAGGTTCAACACGGCCAAGTGCCGGGTCCTGCACTTTGGCCACAACAACCCCATGGGGAGCTCCAGGCTGGGCACAGAGTGGCTGGAGAGCAGCCAGGCAGAGAGGGACCTGGGGGTTTGGATTGACAGGAAGCTGAACATGAGCCAGCAGTGTGCCCAGGTGGCCAAGAAGGCCAATGGCATCCTGGCCTGTATCAGGAACAGCGTGGCCAGCAGGTCCAAGGAGGTGATTCTGCCCCTGTACTCAGCGCTGGTGAGGCCACACCTCGAGTACTGTGTCCAGTTCTGGGCCCCTCCGTTCAGGAAGGAGATTTACGTCCTGGAGCAGGTCCAAAGGAGGGCAACCAGGCTGGTGAAGGGACTCGAGCACAGATCCTATGAGGAGAGGCTGAGGGAGCTGGGGCTGTTCAGCCTGGAGAAGAGGAGGCTCAGGGGAGACCTCATCGCTCTCTACAACTCCCTGAAAGAAGGGTGTAGCCAGGGGGAAGTTGGTCTCTTTTCCCAGGCACCTCTCAGCAAGACAAGAGGACACGGTCTCAAGTTGTGCCAGGGGAGGTTTAGGCCGGATATTAGAAAGAATTTCTTTACTGAGAGGGTGATCAGACATTGGAATGGGCTGCCCAGGGAAGTAGTGGATTCTCCGTCCCTGGAGATCTTTAAAAAGAGACTGGACGTGGCACTCAGTGCCATGGTCTGGTAACCACAGCGGTAGTGGATCAAGGGTTGGACTTGATGATCTCTGAGGTCCCTTCCAACCCAGACACTTCTATGATTCTATGATTCTAACTGAAGAACATCCATGACCATCACCTCCTGCACAATGTCACTGATGGTTGTGTAGTGAAGTATTCCTCAACAAATATCACTGCACTCTTGGAGTTCACTGCTTTCCAGATCATTCTGAAGTATAAATCACTGCTTTGGTTTTGACCTAGAATTCTCTGCATGTTACATATCAGTACCTGAGGAATTTCCAACCACCTTACTAAGGGTCTGCTACTGATCACACATAAATTGCATGTGAGTGGGGCTGGTGGGGGTGTTTTCCTCTGTAGGTCTGTTTGAATTCATTTGCACTCATGGTTCAGGAAAGCACTAGTTTGTTAACCATGGGCCTCTCAAGCTTTGGAAAGTGTGTGCTAGGGACAAGGGCTTAGGGGAGATAATTTCTTCTCACCCTACTTGATCTACTTATATTTGTTCATCTCATGTAATTTTCTGGCACCTCTCGCCTTGGTAGCCAAGCATGTTTCTCAGATGACCATGGCTTTTTTCCCTCTTGTCCTTTTAAATAGTCTTTGCTCCTTCCTTTTAAATCAGTCTTTAATAAAGTTGAAAATTCTTGCACAGGGCTTTATAAACATGTGTTATTAAATTTTAAATCTGTTTTGAAAGTGCCTCTATCCTACTCCTTCCTAGTAAAGTGACCTTTTTAAATGGAGGGAAGTGGGTTTAGATGACAGTCATGATAAATGCGGTCATGTTCACTCAATAAAATAAGGCCCAGTGCATTTGAGGATAAATCAGTGAAATGTACAGCCCCACCTGTCTGTCTCCATCATTCATTTCCACTGTCACTTTCACAGTGGCTGATGGATCACAGTTGCTGTAAAATTAGACAGCCTTTAATCTCATTTCATCCTGATTAGCTTCTCCTTACCCTTTCCCTCTAACTCACTGACTGACACGCTAAAAACTTACACTGGGCTGTGTTTGAGCGTGGAGTACAAACTTCTCTTCAAATACCCTTTTTTGTGGGGCAGGCAGGTGTTCCACTGAGTAGAAATCGAAAAATTAGAGGACGGGGTTTCCAGATTATTAAGGCAAAACAGCAGACAAAGGCTCATATAAAATTAATGGGAGCAGCAGCCTGGCCAGACTGTGTGATGGGCCATATTCTTCCTGTTACACCTTGCCAAGCCCCTGGTGAGTTTGAGAAGATTCTTCTTACTAGAGGCATAATTTACCATCCTCACTGCCACGTGCATTTCACTGTATCTATGACCAGTTACGTCCTATATGGGTGTGTGTTCAAAAGGAATTAAGAGTTTGCAGCACAAGTTTGCTGGTGCATTCAATGGGGCTTTTTGTAGCAGTAAAAAAAGTTGTTCATTCCCATAATTTCAATTTCTGTGTACAACTCATGATTCTGAGGGACACTGAAAATGGACAGGGAGAAAGACTGCAATGCTGATGATTTAACAGTTCAGTGTCAAAATTCCTTCCTGTCTTGGATGTCCACAGTGTTGCTCTGTCCCCCCTGCTTTGTCCAGGACCCTCCAGCCCTGTGGACAGATTCATGAGACCCAAGAAGAGAGTTTTCCCCAAAGCTCTGCAAGAAACGTAGGTCATAGCAGAGGTCTGCAGTGTTTTATTGCAGTCACCTTTCCTTCTGAAGTCCAAATACTACCCTTCTTTCTAAGGCAAACTTATCGTTAGCTTTTCCATAAAATACAGATGGTAGTGTGGGTCATTTGGGCCCAATCCCCTACCAGTGGGAATATTGCCATACACTAGGAGCCAGGATCAAGTCCTTAGTTTTCAAGGTTTCATTATGATTTGTAAGTGTGGGAGTCTTACTGCATAGCTTATATGCATAGTAACAGCAGAAAAGCTTAAAATATAATTTCTTCCTCTACTGGCCCTGTTTTTATCAATATGGAGGATAAAAAACAAAAAATGTCCACAAAAATGAAAAAACAACGTGGAAAATATGCATGTGTGCTGCCTGCAGGCAGTGCTTCTGATAAATGCTAGGTCTGTCCAGACTGACCAAAGGAAGAGCCTGGTTGAGAATACAACCATTGGCTTGGACCTGTTTTGAAACCATAATGGAGCATTAGAAGAGGTAAGAATTGAAGCCCCTGCAGACTAATCCTGCGAAGTCTCTTCTTGAAAGGGTCCTAAAAAGCATCTAAGCAAGGCAGGAAATTTCCCAAATTCATTCTGTAGTACAACAATCCACAAAATTAAGCAAATTACTGGGTTTTGGGAGAGACAATTTTAAAATGGAAAAATGTCTGAGATTAAAGAATAATAAAAATACAATGTAGGAGCTAACAAGAAAAGAAAAATCCTCTCATTCTTTCATGGAACTGTAGGAATCTATAGGTAGTAAAAAATCTTAATGCAGTGCCTAGTATAGGATTATTTCCCAGTTATATAAAGTGAGTAGTAACAAATAACCTTAATTAATGAACTTCTACTGTACATGGCTGCTCATTTCAAGAACTGCTTCACTTACATGACTTGTAAGAGCACAGACTATGAAAATTATATTCGACCTTTGCAAGAAACTGAAAATGTACCTTACTTATTTGTCATTGCCTTGGCGAAAACTTCAGTAAGAAGCTTAAGTGAGCCCACTTGATCTTTAAGAAAATGTGTCCTAAATAACAAAGCTGTGCATATTTCTTATTATTATTTGCATATGCTATACTGCACAACTGCATTCCGAGAAAAATAAAAGATAATAAAACAAATGAAATGAGAGATATATCACCGAAAATAATCCAAGTGTGAGATAGGCTGACTCTCTTTTTTTTTTTTTTCTTTTTCTTTTTTTTTTTTTTTTTTTTTTTTTTTTTGGCATTGGCAAAAGAGCACAAAGTAAGAGCTGGCCCTGAGTCATATTGATTTCCCACTGCACTGGTTTCCTAAGTGCTCTGTTGATCCGTGTCAAGCAATAAGTTCCCTGCCTGTACATGCACATCACCTCCCCATTTGTCCTCACCTAGATTTAAGGTGCCCATATGATGAGCTGAACAAGGACATAATTTTTCCTGCTGGTGTCACTGGGCCAAAACTATTCTATGTGGTATGATAACTAATGCTGTGTAAGTTTACATTTACCATATACTATCCAAATAGTGCTTTATGGCACACCACAATAATATGTATATATTACGTATATGTGAGCCCCTGTCTCTTTGTCTTAGTACCTGCACTGGAAAATGTAAATTTTTTTAAAAACTATTCTTACGACTTTAGTTGGTCTACAGTAATCCTGACACCCCCCCCCAAAAAAAAGGATACTGAAAACCTAATACCACATTTTTTATCTTTGTTAACAAAGGGCTTCCTGATCAGATGAATAGAAAATGTGTGGTTGTGCTGCTAATGACATTGTACAGGAAATTAAGCATATACATTTGGAAAAGGCATTAAATCAGCAGGACCTTAATTTAAAAACTTAAAACTGTATGGAAATGCAGCTTGTTCATTGCTGTCTAATAGAAAGCTTCTGAATACACTGACTCTTCTTGTGGAAACATTACCACCAGAAAAAAGCTGGGCTGAGGGGTTTTTTTATTGTTTCTGAGCATACTAGGATTTCTAGCATCTGCTTATTTTCAAGGAAATACCAGGAAACTTCATCCCTTTTTACAAGTTTTTTTTTAGGGATGTATATACAGCAGTTGGGTATGCTGGGGGTACTGAGGGGCCAGAAATGCAGCTTTTTTCCTCAATTATTTGCAAGATTGAGTAACATAAGATTACTATATAAGTAGCTATGTCTGCTGCTAATTCAGTGGACGTGGATGCTTGGAGTGATGCATTCCCCTATTATTTCCTACAGATTTAATACCAGTTTTGTGTTTTGTACCTTTGGAAATACTTGATGGACTTGGTACCCTGAGCTGACAAAGAATTCTTGCTTTACTTGCAGTTATGCCATATAACAGTGCTCATCACTGTGTCGTGGAAGTGGAAAACTTCTTGTTTGTGCTGGGAGGAGAAGACCAATGGAACCCTAATGGTATGTATAGAACATGAAAAGACACAAGCAGCATTTGCCTGCCTGGGTCTGTCTGTCAGGTCAGCTGCTGTAGGAGTTACCAATGGATTTTGAGGATCCTCAGCCTAATTGGTGAACCTAGTAAGGGCTACTTTTAGGTGCTGATGCAATAAATATCCAGTACTTCAGCATTAGCATCTCCGTCATTCATGAGCTCCCACCTCCCTTGAGAAATGCCACAGGCAGCAGAACAGACTCTTTTGAATGCATGCACCAGGCAGCAGCTGTTAAGAATTTTAACCTTCATTTCCAGTCTCCTTCCAGTCATAATATAATAGTGCTATTGCAGTAGATGAATGCTTCTCTTCTATTGTCAGACCAGATACTTGCTGCTGAAGTTGCTAATGTGTTAATTATCTAGATTCTGAGATTCTTAAACTGGTCCTTTTCTCAGTCTTTTGCAAGAGCTTTTCATATAGATTATCTGCTGCTACCTTCTTTTATTTGATTACTTCATAAATTTACTGCAAAGAGAAATTAAACAATTTAACAGGCTTCTGAGCAACGCAAAAGGAGAATACCATGCCTTGCAAAATTCAGAAAATTGTCAAGACATTGTTAAAAAGCTTGCACACGAAGAAAGAGTTGTAGTTGTAGCAGTCTGTGTAACAGAGATAATTATGACTGAGAAACCATAAAACAGCTTGCAGGTACACATTTTTACTTTAAAACACCAGAGGATCCAGCTGAAATTACATACACTGCATATATTTTATTGTGAATGCCCCATTTCAGCATCTGCACTAAGCCAAATTATAGAAAATTGTTACATCTGTTCACTTCCTAAAACCTGAGACAAACAATCCAGTCCACCCTATTAGCGTATTTCCGGTGTAGTTAAAAAGATGGCTAAACATCTTAGGAGAAGAGCCCTGCAGTTCTACTGTTGCATCTCCTTTATATTAAAGAGAAGATAGTGTGATATCATCAATGACAATTATTATTAGGAGCATCAAACACATCCAAAAACTGAGGGTCCCTGTTATGCTTGGCGCATATGGATAATAAGACACAGACCTTGTTACAGACAGTTTATAATTAAATTGAGGATAAAAGAAAAGAAGTGTGATTACCCACAGCATAAGGATGTGGAAACTGAGTCTCAAGGTGATGGAGAGATGTTAGAGAGGGTACATACCCTGCATAAAAGGTAGGAGTCAAGTACAACTGCTTGTGTGATAGATAATATCTTAGGTCTAAGGTCACCTAGATCAACTCCTGAGCTGAAGATGTTGCTGAAGACCTCTAAAATTGTCCTTGTTCTGTGAATACCAGATTTTTCTGTAGAGAAGATAGGAATAAAATATAGGAGCGTTGCTGATTCTCATCTCTTTCTGAATTTACTCCCAGAGAAATGGATCCTACTGGTCACAAAAAAGGTGAACATCCTGTGCTATTGCTGGGCTATTTTTTTCATGGAACTGATATGCTCTCTCTCAATGTGCAGCTGCATGGGAACCACTTGCACATTGCCTCTTGAGTTTATGTAAAAGCTCTTGTCTGTTCTTGTCACAGCACAGAAGTGTTTTCAGATTGACACTATCTGGAACTGTGTTATCAGGGCTTTCACTTTGAGTAAGAATGTGTCAGGTGTTTTTCCAGTGGACAGAATCATCCTTAAGGTGGGGACAATGGAAGGAACACCATACGTTTCTTTACCTATCAGACCTACAGATACTTGAGAATCTGGGTGGGCCCTGAAGGAGCATCCATGCCCTTTCTGTGCTGCTCCTTGACTCCTAGAGAGCATGGGAGACCTTTTTTCTCACTTTTTCACATCCTCTTGTGACTATACCTTTCCAGTCACAAACGATCCCCACCTGAGTAAACACTGATGAAAGGAGGTTGCAGAACATGGGCGTGGATTTAAGACTGGCTTTCATAACCTTCAGACACCTTTTGGCTTGGCTGCAGAGACCTTCCTGTAGAGTGCAGAGAGCAGCATCTGCCTCCTTTTGTCCCACCATTCTGCTAATTGCTAATGCTGATTTCTGATCATTTGTCACAGTTTCTTCGTTCTGACAGGCACCTCCTAGCATGTTTAACTTCCTGACTGAAGAGTAAAGCAAAATAAAAGATACTTTCTTTCAAACAGAAGTCCAAAATTAAGCTGGAGTCAAACAGGTTACACCAGGCAGACAAAGTGGGTCAGCAAGTCCATCTCCTGCCATCACAGGCCTTGTGTAGACCCATTTTCTAAATCTTCTAAGCTACTTTCAAAAAGCAGTTGAATATTTTAGCCCCAAATACTACTGTTGGAAAGCTGTTGCAGAATCCAATTGCTCTAAATGACTAGAAGCCTTATTCTAATTCCCAGTAAAATGTGTTCTTTGACTGTCTAAATCACCTTGTTCACATGCCAAAGTTGGCCTTTAGCTTAATAGTTTTTCCCCTCCTGGAGATTTTCTCCCCTGCTGTATTACAGACAGTGCTTCCATCCCCTTTTAGCTTTTGGTTTCCTAGGTGCAACAAGCCAAGTTCTTTTTCTCCTGTGATATGGCAAACTTTCTGTTTCTTCTGTCACAATAGTAGCTCTTCATTCAGCCTGTTCTGGTTTAATTTCATCTCCCTTCCTGTGAAGCAACCATATTTTGTATCCTGTGTTCCCACTCTAGGCTCACTACACCCTTCTCTTTCTAATCTGTGCTATCCGACTTTCTGCACACATGGCATTTTTAAGTGACTGTGTGTATGACATATGTCAGGAGGCCAAGGTCCCCAAGCCATGCTTTTGTGCGACAACAATTAAAAAGCTGCTATATAACCAGTGACCACTGAAGTCCCCAGTAACTCTGACAGATGTAGTGAATATGGCAGCACTAAAACCTCCTGCTTGAAGTACAAACTTACGATCAATACCGACATTGTTTTGAAATGCTGCTTTTTAAAATAGAAACAGATGAATATATGTCCTAAATAGTGAGACCTACAGCCCGTCAGATCCCTGCTGTTACTGATTCACTGTTTATTAAATATATAGCTTTCAATGGTTCTTTTTCTGAATTGTCTGTGTAGACTGTAGGAATTCAGCTAGGGACCAAAAGCAAAGCCACGCTTCACCAGGCTCCGTGGCAAAAGGACCAGTTGCCTATGTGTATAGGGATCTCACCCTATGTCTTCAGATTTGTTTGAGTGGTGCTCAGCATATAGGGCTTTGTTCCTCACTAGGCACCACACTGGATTTGAGGGAAAATATTGCTTTATTCATCAGTCTTCTGCTTTGCCCTTCTTATGTAGAACGGGCGCATACATAGTGAGAGAATGGGTTTGCTTTCAGAGTGGTCAACATGGTTTCTTTCTCTGTTTCCTTGTAGAACATGATCTTAAATTACTATGAATATAAACTCTAGCTGTGTTGTTATTCTTCTCTACAGTCTTGATGGCATATTTACACATGCTGAAGTAAGTGTGGAATGAAACAAGCACAGCCTGACAATCCTACAGAGATTTTTCCGATGCAAAAATATTCACCTTGCAGAACACCCAGTGACCATTTATAGAACTGTGACATATGCAGTTGGGTTATTCTCCTGGCCTGTGAAGCCTCTAATTCAATTTTTTAGTCACACATACATCAACAAAGGTTTCTGTTTCCAAGATCCTCATCTATTGAAGTCTCAGGTGTTATAGAAAATTGCCATACACTCTCTTGCTTCAGTTTTCATGCTTTTATGTCAATCTGCATATAAAATAAGGTGGAATCTTAATATCATGAAGGCATGAGTACAGTTCTTGGGCATGACAGCGGGGATAAGCTAGTTAGCTGGTGTGTGTTGCTCATGTTTTCTATTTTAGCTAACACAATTGGAATAAAACTCTATGAGTGTATTCCCCCTTCGATGCACGTGTGTAATTCCTTCTAACTTAACACTGAAAGTAGCTGATAGAATAAACCATCTAATGCAAACACTGCATACCCCATGCTGATGGCTTATGCAGCTCCTGGTTATTTGCACACAGAGATGATGTGAGGAGAAAGAAAAGTATGTTCTCCTTTTGGGTTTTTTTTTACTGGACACCTAATACTCTAGTCATAAAAATACCATAGGGATGGCCTCTTTTGAGCTGTACTTTTGTATAGTGCTGTGATTTATTGTGTCTGGAAAAGTATCACAGCATCTATAAGTAAATTTAAATACACATTTTCAAGATCTTATTACAGAGAGCAAGAATAATCTCTTACCTGCTTTTACTGCTAACAATTGTTAATTCAAACCTTGCAGTGCCCCATTTGTTGAATTATTACTGTACACATCGTGTAATCATACATTGTTGTAAAAGGGGGAACCCTTCATAAAAGCTGTCAACTTGTGAAGTGTATGTAATATATATTACAATCATGATGTTAAATACATGAAACAAACAGCTGAGTGTCAAAATAATCTATCTTTACAGGGAAACACAGTACAAACTTTGTTAGCCGATATGATCCCAGGTTTAACAGCTGGATACAACTTCCACCCATGCAAGAGAGGTAAAAACCTGCTATTACGTGTTGTTCAATATATGTTTTATCATCCTAAGAGCAGTTGAAGTTTGTGTTAGTTCTTGGAGTAGGGAGATCTACAGAGGCACTAAAAATACTGAGATAAAGGCAGCATGCAGTTTTGTCCCGTTTCTCTCCTAATTTTTTAAAACTTCCCACATTCAAACTTCTGTATGCCAAATCCTGTAGTGCTTACTCATACCAAATAACCATGGGCTCTGTGCAATTACTGGTTGCCTGAGTATGGTCTGAAGGAGTTTTCTGAATGCTTCATAGTGTCCTGTCATGTTCCCTGACAGAAATGTCATGTTGAGTTTGCTGTAAATAATCAGTATAGTAAGATATCTGGTAGGGAACTGAAACTTCCACACGTTGACTCCATACTATTTCACCACACCAGCCATGAAGAACTATCCTCAACATGACTCACCTTGTCAGAGGACTCCTAATCCTAATTGGTCTTTGAGTGAAGTTGTTGTCAATCAGTGTATATTAGAGAAGCAAATGTTTTAATCTTAACTGTGTACCATAGAGTGGAGGTGCAAGTAGACTTAAGCAGTGGATGGTAAAAATTATGTAAATTTAACTCTGGATCTCAAATCCTAGCTTGGCAGATAAAAAGTCTGCCAAGCCTAAACTGAATGATGCATGTTTCCTAAGAAGAATCTCAAAGGCCAGTGTCAGAATGTTGCTTCATGAAAGTGCATTCAGTGTCCATCCCTCAGTTCAGCACCCATCTTGTCATGTATCTAACGTACAAGGAATCTCACACCCCCTTCCTAAGACACTTTCCATGTTCCATTTGTTGTCAGTATCATAGCTTATTCTCTCTTGGCTGGTCCCAGTATTAGGTGTCTGGCAGTTGTTAATACATTGAACTCAGTGTAACCTTCTGGTTCAAGGTGTTTATTATGGAGATGCATGGAAATATGTGTGTCCTTTCAGATTTCCAGGGGTAAAATGTCAGTCTGTAGAGTTTTTGAAGGGCCTTTGTTCAATATTCAGTTTGATTGACAGAAGTCCATATGCAGACCCATGTGTTGTGCTTGTAACCAAAAAATTGTGCATTTTTCCACTGCATGAACAAGCATAAGTGGAATAGATCTGAGAAGGTTCCCTGTTGGAGGTGAGTGAACTGATAAAATTATCCATATAAATACAGGTAGGAGTAGGATCATAATTCATCATAGTCTCTTGTTCTCCTTCCCTCCTGCCAGCACTGTGGGGCATCTCCAGAGCTGGGTTATTCACCTTAAAACAGAGGGAACCTTTCTCATCTGGTTCAGCTCCCTGGACTGAGTCACCACCAGCTCAGGTGTCGGTGTAGGGGAGACAGGAGGTGTGCAGGAGACTGTGCATTGCCATGCAGGTCATCCTCAGGGAACCAGGAGGCTGACTGGTGTTTGTGTGGAGACCTAAGCTCTTCTGTGGAGCCTAATCTGTGTCCTTGTTACACCCTTTGGGTATCTGCCAGCAAAACTCTTGAGGAGTATGTGCAGCTGGCTGAATGGTTGGGTTAATTTGGCAAAGAAGGCAAAAGTAGGTAGTTGAGGGCTGGAGTATGAAAACAGTAAGAGTTCTTCTATCTCCACAACAGCCAATTGTGTTTCACTAGAAAAGCATTTTACAATTGCAGGTGCCAAATATGACTTGCCTTGTGCTTTGGTGGAACCTGCCTCATACGTCAGAAACCCCACTGCACTTTCTGGTGGCTTAGCAGCTGCCCAGTAATAAACTGGAATGCATAAGCATCTCAGAGACACTTGGGATGGTCCACTTATACATAGTTCCTTCTGCAAGGAGCTTTGCTATGACAGCGTTAATTGTCACCTCTTTTGTTTGTGGAACATAACTCGTAGGCTTGCCCATTATTTTTCTCTAAAGGCTCCTAAGCATTTGGGCTAATGCTGGAAAGTTTTTTAATTACTTCCTGAAATGGTTTTAATGGTTTATTTGCTAAATCCGAATGACTTCCTCAGACTTGTTGCTGACCATAGAGGTAGGGTCTAGCCAAATTTTGGAAGACCGTACAAACAAGAGAGAGCTTTTATGCAGTCTCCTTTCTCAGCTCCTGTAGTCAGATGAAGTTCCCATTAAAGTCAACAGGCTATTTTTCCCCCCACCAGGAGTACAGGGTCATGCCCTGTCTCTGCTGGCATAATGCAGGCACCACTGACAAGACATACTGTTTAATGGGTTTTTCTGAGTCATTATGGTTCATCAAGTCAAAACCTACTTTGTAATTTTAGTCTGAGAATAATTGTCTGTATAGCTATAGTAATAGCGCCTTTGAAATGACTGCCAGGTAAATGTGGGTCTCACTCACAGGCAGTATATTCTCAAGTTGAAAATCTCTATGAAAAATTTGATAAGTAAACTTTTATCTCATACGTTAAAATCCATATCTAATTGATTTTACTACATGAGCTATAAAGAAAAGTCTGATCATGTTAGGCATCCAGAGCTGTTAGTCTGTTTTCTTTAAAGCAAAGTTTACTGCCTTTTCATTTGAAGAACATCTCAAAAATACATGCTTTTTAAAACTGTGTGCTATTTTCAGGCATGCATTGTTTAGAAAAGCAACAAATGGCTCATCAGCTTTTCAAGTACACTTCTTCCTGACAATGAATAGCAATGGGCTGCTTTTTGGAGAGCAACTAATTCAGACTAACATGCCTGCTGAAGCAGTGGTCTTTGTAGCAGATGTATCTGAACTTGTGGCCTCAGATAGACACCTCAGTACTCCTGTATCTTGCCAGCTTAACCCAGAGCTGGACAGGGTGTTTAGAACATAATAAGAATCAAAACATTACAATTTTTCTTAGATTCTGAGTTAAAAGTTTTTGTTTAAATACCAGCAAAAACCACAGTGTTGTACCAGGGCCTGAAGTGGAAGTGTGAAGGTCAGCATCCTCAGTGAAGCTGAGTGAGCTGAAAAAAGAAGCCACAGAAAGAGAGATAAAACAAATTCACATTTTATTTTAGTCTTTTGCTTTAATAATTGTAATGTTAACCTTTATTAACATGACTTCAGTTTTTAAAAAGCAAAGCATACACACTAAAAGTGACTTTGAAATCATATCCAAACATTGTGATGATCAGTAATTGTATTGGTAGTTTCAAACCTCAGACTGGCAGTTCCATTTCTTTTTTTCAGGGTATAAATTCACAATCTGAGGAAATCAGAAAAGAATTCTTCCTTTTATGTGTGTGTACTTACAAGAAGAAGTTAGTTGGGTTAATTATTGAGTGGAGGGATGTGAAGGAAAAGCATTTCAGTGAGCAGTGGAAGTCAAGTAATTGCAAGTCCTGAAGAAAACCACAAAATTCGATTATTGTCTACATTCAGATCCTGAGGATTCTGGTTATCTGATTACAATGGCTAGTGTCTCCCCAGCTGGGTGGGGAGAGTTGTGCAAAGATTGCTGTACTATATTTTAATCTGAATAGTATTTTCGAGCAGCTTAAAAAGTCAGCATTTAAAAGCATGCCCCTTAGACACTGTATCGCTAAAAGTGCCAAACCAAAAATCTCAAAATGTTGGTGACAGGAGCTACTGAGTGAGTATTCACATCCAAGAGTGAAGCGTGCTGACACTTCTCGTTTTTGCTCCTTATAGTGACACTGTGTGGATGAAACCAGGAGTACACACACACACACAGAATAATGTCAGTGAAATCCTACTTAAAATATGATGCCTGCAAGTTCCGTCTCCCTCTGTTTATTAAACTTGAATTAAAAAAACAAAACAAAACAAGCCAAAACAGGGTGAGAGCAGTTCGTTAGTGACTTTGTCCATGAGCGTGTCAAGCATGGGCAACTTGACACCCTGGGGGTTTGTGCCCTGTGGCTTCCAGACACAGGAGGTTTGGAGAATGTGTGTGTCCCCCTACATGGGGGGATATCTAACAGGATGTGAACTCTGCAGCTTTTTCTACTCTGGGGGCCTCTGTGGGCTGTCTTGCCTCTGTCCTGTCACATATTCACAGGGTTCATATAGGCACTTGATTGCCTCTAACACCTATACCCTCTGTGAAATCAGAGTGAAATCAGCAAGCAGGTTTTTGTTGAGGAGACAACTCTCAGGCAGACATGCGTGCACATAGAATGTAATCAAATAAGCTTTGTTTCCATAGAAAATCAGGCTAAAAACATAGATGCACAATTTGCTGCCCAGCCATGCAGAGCAATGTATGCCATCAGCTTCTATCTGCCATTGACAGATGAATTAGATGGCCTTATTTAATTCTTCAGTTGAGCTGGAGGCACTTAGCAGTATTCCTGTCCTCCTATTTGCATCTTTTGGGGTTTTTTTTTCAGTAGCCTTATCTCTGTGGTGGTGTTCCCAATCCCATGCAACAAGGTGTGCTGTCCTGCACCATCCAAGTTGCCCATGTGCAGGCAAGGTGAAAGCAAAGAGGCAGACAGGAGTTGCTCAGTGACCCTGGCTGCTGAGAAGCCCTGTCAGGTGTTCACCATATCCAAAAAGCAAGGCCAGAAAGAAGCCAGAGTTTGGTCAAACCTGCACTCTGAATGCCCACCCATCCCTACGCTTTCCATGGCTGTATCTTTGTGTCTGCCTGACCTCTCCAACTTACAAACCACCACGAACTGGTGGTTTGTGGTCTCAGCCACATTTAACAGGAAGAGAGGTGTCTCCAAAACATCAAGGCATGTTAAAAATTTTGTGAAAATTAACAGCTGGGTGAAGGAGAGAGATCTTATTGGTGGTGGCAGGTTAGAGACGTGGCACACTGGCCTCTGCTAGCCCACCAGGTCATGGGATGACTATAGGAAAGTCTGGTAAGGAGTTGGGACATACCAGAGCTGTTAATTGCAAGGTGTATATGAACCACCACTCATCCTGAATGCCTTGCAGGGGTCTGCAGGATCAAGCCCTTGATGGTACAGGTGACCATCAAACCTCCAAGATTTGCTGTGCAGTTCAGGAGTCCAAAATTCAAATCCAGGTGCCTGGCCAGGAACCAAAGCACATTGTGTCAGCCATGGAGAAGGGTTTGGCAAGCTGCAGCCACAGTCCAGTATGCCTGCTTTGTAGGAGCATTCAGATCTAGACCTTGCCCTGCCTGACCTGCCTGCTTGTCTCTGGCCCCACGTGCCACTGATTTCACACAGGAGAAAACTTGAGGTTTGGGACTGGCAGTTCTTGTCATTCAGCATTTTGTACAGGTCTTCATTCTAGCATAGCTTTGCACCTTTGCACTCTTCTTTCTCATATAATTGCAGTTTAAAATTAGAGTCTGCTACCCTAGTAAACCTTCTAGTCCAGGGAGCTTTCCCTCAGAGTGGATTACACCAAGCAGAGTCTCTCAGTGTTGTCTGCTGCTCTATTTTTGCTGCAGCAACAGACGCTCTTAATTTTGTAGGGATGAGTAAGACAAACTAATACATGCCTAGCACTGCTTACCAGAAAAATCAATTATTTTCCTGAATACCTGAGTTGCATGTGAAAGTGGACAGGTGGCTAAAACTTTTCTTAGAAGTAGTTGGATGGAGACAGACCTCTTTTGATTTGAGGGGTGGAAATATAATATTGTACCTACTGTAAGGAAAGTTGTTCTATTTGCAGTACTGCAGAAAAAAAATTATAATTGAAGAAAAATTTTGATGATGTGGTTCTCTTAGTAAATTGGGAACAATGACCCTTGAAGGACCATAAAGAAAGTGAATGTCAAGATAATTTATTATTGTTACATTATCTACCTCATTTTTCACTTTGTCTTACTGAGTTGTTATATCCCTTACAAGGTAATGCCCCAAACATTAATGAATGCCTTTTTGTCTTTCACGGGTGTGAAAAGGCAACAAACAGCTTTGAAAACGGGTATTTTCTGCTGGGTTTATGTGTGCTTAATTGTTTTTACACCAAAAATGAAGTATCTATTTGATGTGAAGCGTGCATTTGAGTAGAAAAGCAGCCATGGTCTCTAGGGTAGTTGTAAGCATGTGAAGCTCCCTGACACTTCTCTCTGAAACAGCATTTGGAGGAGCAGCAATCTTAGTTCAGAGAGTCATCTGGAGAGAAGGGAAAAAAAAAAAACAAACAAACCATGTTTGACATGGCTAATTGGTTTGTTGTTGGCTTGTTTGGCTTTGTTTTTCCCTGTCCTCCAGGAGAGCCAGTTTCTACGCCTGTCGCCTCGACAAGAACTTGTACGTCATAGGTGGAAGAAACGAAACTGGGTACTTGTCCAGCGTGGAGTGCTACAACCTGGAGACAAACGAGTGGCGTTACGTGTCCTCCTTACCCCAGCCTTTGGCAGCCCATGCAGGAGCTGTTCACAATGGCAAGATCTATATTTCAGGCCAGTGTCTTTTATCATTCCTGCTATAAGAAAAACCCCAAAAGGACAACAAAAAAAAAAAAAAACAGAACCCAAGATCACAGAACTAAACTCCTGCTGGAACGCAGTGTCTTTATTTCCATCAATTAACAGAGTTGTATTTAATTTGCAGGAGGTGTTCACAATGGAGAGTATGTCCCCTGGCTGTACTGCTATGACCCCGTGATGGACGTCTGGGCCCGAAAACAGGACATGAACACAAAGAGAGCAATCCACACTTTGGCTGTAATGAATGATCGACTGTATGCAATTGGAGGAAACCATTTGAAAGGTCACATTTTTAATAGGGAAAAGAATTTCAGTGTCCCCGTCTTCTGATAAAGAGTATTTTTGTTAGACAGTCATTGTTAAATACATTAAAAAACAGGCAACGCAATTTAACAGGACACTTGAGCCAGCAATTTTAAAAGCATTTAATGCAAATTATTTTAAAATTATAACAGTACATTGAATATATGAGTAATGAATGCTTTAGATAATAAAAATAGGAGCTTCCATTACTCAAAGGCATGGACAATTTGTCATTACCAAGAATTCAATGAAACAAACAGATTATTCTTTGACCCGAAAGTACCAGCAATACTTTCCTCTGTAAATCATTTTCCAAAATGTGCATTTAGACCTGTATTCAGAGCAACATAGAAAAGCAAATTGGTGATGTAATGAAAAGGAAAAAAAAAAAACAATAAACCTTTAGACATCAAATATTAGGACTAGGCTCTTTAAAACCCTTCTTAATATTAAATGTAACTTGCTAATTATAATTCTTTTTAGAGGTCTCTTGTTTTCATCTTTTGAAAAGGTCTCATATTAAAATAACCACTGCTTAGGCATCCGTTATTTTTGTCTTGATACCTACATGCCACCACTGCTGCTGTTAAAGAGATTCTGCTTAATTCAGCCACTTAGACAACAAGCACAGCTCCTACTCCTTTGTCCCATGACAATATTTGACAGTTGATATTCACATTTTTGCTTCTTTGTCCTTTATTGATTGCGAAAAAAAAAAAAAAAAAAAAGTCTCAACAAAAGAGGAAATTGTAATGCAAAAGAAAAAGTGATGTTAACTGCCAGTAACACCAGGCCATGTGCCTGGATGACTCCAGCATCTGAGTCCTGGTGAGAATCTGCAGCCACGTGCTGCTTTTGAAGATCTGAGTGCCTGTGGACCATGGAGGGACAAAGTATCACATGTAAATTTTCTCTGGTAAATGAAACTGGTTCATAAACCCCTAAAGCCAGGTGCAGGGTTGCTGTGTCTGCTCTCCCCACCCTTGGTTGTGATGGGTGTTCCTGGACTGGACTTTACAGGGGAAGGGAGGTAAAAACTGCTGTACATCTGCACCTACAAAATTTGTTGAGGTTGCAGAGCTCCACAGTGGTGGCTTTTTCACCTGCTAATGTAGAAGTCAGTGTGTCACAGTCATCCTATAGCAACAACACATGCTTTGGTTTGCATAGTCTTGAATTGCTTTCATCCTGCCTTCTCCTTTTTTTCACCCAATTTCACCTACTCTCTTCTGGGAAAGGAGGGACTTACAGTGGACATTGCATTTTTGCCTCTGCAACAGTTGCTGCCCTAGGTGCCTTTGTTATTTATGAATTGCTCACTACTGCAAGAGGTATTTAACATCCAAGCTTCTGGAAAGCAGAGAGCTGTCTGGTAAAAGAGCTTTTTGGAAATCTGGTTTCTGCTGTACAGTGAGACAAAAAGGAAGAACTGCAAGGAAAGAAAGGAGGGAGTGGACTGAAGTGTGGGTGAAATGCGACAATTTCTCCACCCCGGGGGAATAGCAGGACTCCATGGCAAAGGCCTCCTTTGTGAAGCTGTGAGTGTCAGCAGTGTGTTTACTGCATCACAGCGAGTCATGTGCATACTGCAGTTTATTATGGAGCTTTTGACAGATTCTGGGCAGACAGCAGTGGCCTTTCTATGGCTCCTTGGAAACTTCACAGCAAAAAAAATTTATTTCATCCGAGATGTTCATTCCTGACATAGATAGTACTTGTATGAGCAGCATCATGGTGGATCACCAATATCGTCACATACCCTGTTTTTCAGCAAATCTTCTCATTTCTGTCATACCTTGGTGGAGAAGACAGTAGTGTAAAGTAAAGCACCCCAACATATTAGGAAAGCCATGATTTTGCCATGGTGGTCTAACAAGAAGGTAGTTTGAGATAGCAAAGTGTCTAAAAATCAGAGCAGGAACCTGGACTCATGGGTTCTATGTGTTCAGCTCACGTAATTGATACTGGTTAATAAAGTTTGAGTGTCTTGAGCTGAGACCCTTCAGCCCCTTGGTGATGACAAAGCAGCAGTTGAATGGAGCCTTTTCTTGTTTTTCAGATAAGGATGGGGCCAGTGTTTCAGGGTTTTTTTGTATTTTTTCTTGTCATAAGATTTTGTCATATCACACCTACATGCTTAGGATACACGTTACCTCAGCTTGAAAAGAAGAAACTGGTCCTGAATGTCACATCCATCATGCTAAGCGACTTGTCCCTCTGGAACAAAATGGCATCTTTTGTCTAAGCTCTACCTTGACTCATTAGACATCGGTTTCTGAGTAAAATTTAATCCATTGACTTTTGTATAGATAAGATCTGCTGACCTTTGAGAAAGTCTGCCAGGACAGTCTTTTCCTATGTGCTTAAACTCATGTTAGCACAGATAGATGAACAGGAATACTGCTTGAATCTGCTTTCATCATTGAGAGTTTATTACTGGGTGTTATGGTCTGATCTCTTCAGCTTTTCTATGTACTTGTGATTTGTAGGAGATTGTGCAACTAATGGTAAAAGCTTTCAACAGATCTATTTGAACTGAGACAATGAGACATTAATGTTACAGAAGATGGCTTAAATGTATATGGCAGTATTTTCTAGAAGAAAGTTTAACAATGATGTTACAATTGTAATAATTGTACCTGTGATTTAATAAATTTAACAGTAAATAAAATAATAGAACATGTCATAATGCAAATTCTCTCTTCTCAATGCCCTCATGCAGGTTTCTCCCATCTTGACGTAATGCTTGTGGAATGCTATGATCCAAAAGGTGACCAGTGGAATATCCTCCAGACACCTATTCTGGAGGGTCGCAGTGGCCCAGGCTGTGCAGTCCTTGATGACAGTATTTACCTTGTAGGAGGCTACAGCTGGAGTATGGTGTGTACCTGCTTTCTGCAGTGACTCTTCCATTCCTTCTGGGCTCTTGAATCCAGTGCGTATGTGTTACTCAGACCGGGATGGAGAGGAGATGAGGATTGAAGTAGCTTCGGGGGCAGGTTCTGATTTGGTTATTAATTGGTGGAGATCATAGAGTATTTTTTCTCCTTTGTGCTTTCTTGTTTAGATGAGTTATTATCAGACTGTATTCACTGATACGGAGTAATACAAAGGTCAGATTAAATTTGGCACAAGTGATTGATGTGACTGTATGCTTATAGCTCTGCTTATAAGGTGCTTGTAAAGGAGCCTGATTTGCAGAAGGTGGGTGTTCAGCCCACATGAAAACCAACCCTCTTGAAGGGCTCCTAAATTAGAGCTCAAAACCCTGAGTCGCTTTTGGACGACTTTAAAGCCAATGTGTGACTTGGATTTTAATATGACTTCTTTTTCTGTTACAGGGAGCCTACAAATCTTCTACTATTTGCTATAGCCCTGAGAAAGGGACTTGGACGGAACTGGAAGGAGATGTTGCTGAGCCACTTGCAGGACCTGCTTGTTCAACTGTCATACTGCCAGCCTGTGTACCGTACAATAAATGATGGTCAAGGAGTACTGACACGAACACTGGTTACATTTGGGAAAATAATGACAGGTGACGTAAATGTTTTATTAGAACAGGATTCCTGTTAAAACAAAGCTACCGTAATTGACCTCTTGTTCCGTATTGATGCTTTAGGAGCAAACTAAAAGAAAATAAAAGAAAACAAGTGTTGTCCCATCTCAGATAGATACTGGTGTCTTATGAAGCAAGCAGCTAAAACACACCGAACATTACATGCTGACAGACTGCCATTTCAAACTGATTTTAACTTTTTCCTGCTGCAGAGATACTCCTCACATCAAATTTAACTTTAAAAAAAAAAATGAAGGCTAAATGTTCAAAAACGGCCTGAAGAGACAAGATCAGTATTGTGCATTGTATCTACCTGCATGTGATCTGTGTTGAAGTCATGAGGATGTTGTTTTCATGAATGCTTCAGAATTCAGATAGTGAAAAGCTCACACTGCATTGCAGAATTGTCTCCTCCTCTCTAATCCTAACCTACAGCTACTTCACATGCTCTGCAAGCAACACAGCATCAGAAGATTATAAAAGGTACAGAAATATCATTCAGTTTTTGCACAGCTTGGCATCTAATATGCTCTGCCTTAGAAGTCCCCATGTGTAAGTGCAGCGGAAAGCAGACTACAATGAAAGCCATGCTTTACAGAGCACTACTTGCAAGAGCATCTTAGGGATTAGGATCAAATTCTTCTAATCTCACTTGTGTAAAGTCAGAGTCATTTCACTGAAATCACATGAGGTGACTGTTTTTATATTACTATAGCAGAAATTTGGTCCTACACCTTAAATTCTGAGTTTGTAAAGTTATATCTATGACCACTAAACCAGAAACCTTAAT
This sequence comes from Florisuga fusca, assembly GCA_038090715.1. Taxonomy (NCBI): domain Eukaryota; kingdom Metazoa; phylum Chordata; class Aves; order Apodiformes; family Trochilidae; genus Florisuga; species Florisuga fusca. The sequence goes on from JAAWXA010000005.1 coordinate 18,095,765, forward strand.
TATTTTTCACTAACCTGTTAGATAGGAGCATCCGTGCTAATTGCTTCCAAAGACAAGAGGACTGCATTTCACTATAAATGTATTACCTTGGACTCTTAAATGATTATGCACAATTTTGGAGAGGCACTGGTTAGTAGTTACAAAACTCCTGTGTGGTTGAGCTTAAAAATGTGCTCTGAAAGATTTTTACTATTGATCCGTCTTAATATGAGGCTAGACTTTCCACTGCCTTATAGCCTGTGTAATTATTTACCCATTGCAAAGCAAGTTCAGAATGCTACCACATGGGACCAATAGCATTTAAAGACTTGCTTCATGAACCCATAGTTGCTTGCACAGATCAGGCTGTCTGTGTTTTCAGCTTGTCTCTTCTGGTCCTGGCTTTGCAAAAGCAGTGACAAAATCTGAGCCTGATTCTTCAGTTAACATAATCATCTACACCTCAGCAAAGTATATGCATAATTCTTCCATTGTGGTTTACTGGTGCTGCATCCATTACTCTCAGGAGTGCCCTCTTTGCTGGTGTTAACTGGCAGTGCTCCATCAAAGCCAATGGATGTACTTTGGTTTAGGTCAGCAAAGAATCTGGCCTTTAATTTGCCTAGCTGTGACTGACTGCACCAGATAAAAAGCAAAGCAGACTCAGACCCTGCATTTTCAACTCTGCATGTACTTTTCATGACAGGGCTTAATGCTAGTGTGTTAAACAAGGAGCAGGCAACTACTAGAGGTTGATTTCTGCTGCAGAGGCAGTAGATGGGAGGAAGAATTCATTATTTGCTTTGCAAAATAGAAAGATGGCAAACGTATACAGAAATTACATTATATATTGATGCTTGAGAGCAATATAAGTAATGGAGAACAAATACCATGAGACTGTTTCTCTCTGGCATCAGTCCAGTTTTATTGCAGTGCAACTCCCTTGCTTGCAGCAGGACTACACAGTTGTAAAATTGGAGTAATGCAGTAAAGACTGGTACCATACAAATGCAATAACCCAATTGATGAGGTAGCTGCACGCTTGGAAAAAAATGTTTAAACAAAATAATAATCTGAAGATGCTAATATTTGAATGTGCCATTAGGGAGTTTTCCAGTGAGCATTGCTAAGGAACTCATAAAGGTGGAGTGTATATCCTGAAATATCAATCCATTTCTACTATATAGTGCAATCTTAGTTGGTTTTGTATTTATTTATATTGTTCAGATCCAAGGGATCCCTTGTAAAATATATTTGGTGCAATCATGACTTTTTTTTTCTTTCCTGTTGAAAGTATATAAATATAAATATATATAAAAAAGAAACTGTTAAGATACTATTTGAGAAAACCTTGAATGACATTTAAGATCAGGATAAGGTCTGCCATTAAACACTGACTGTCACCTGTCTCTACTAAAATGTACCATTTTTAAAGGATATTTGTTGTCCTTTTAAGTGGTTCTTTTTTTTACTAAGATAATTTAAAGATTTATGAGGACTGTATGTAAATCTTTCTATCTTTCAGGAAGGCATGACCAAGGCAAGTGCTAACTGAATAAGTCACACAAAGAATGTAAATTTTGTACAGTACTAGACTGTGTAAATGAAGCTTGCTTGTAGGGGGGAAACTTTAAATAAAACTTTATGTACTAATTCAATTGTCTGCCATATTCCTACTTATAAAGTGTATGTATAAATAATATCTACATTAAATTCTTTGGAACTTTTTTTTATCATGTAGATGCGTAAACTTATTTTATTTTGTGGCTGCACACAACAGCTTCATTGTTCTCCTAGTGTCATTACTCAGTACTTACAAACCCAGCGGCGCAACAAAATGTTGTGAGTCAGAGTCTTCTCCTGAGCCCATGCCCCTGGCCTCTGCTTCCAGCAGGGACAGTCCCACCCATGTACCCCACGGCAGGGATGGACCTCAGGAGCCTTCTGATATGAGTGTATGTCTGTAAAATGCCTCTGACTTGAGCTGCTCAGTCCATTCCTCCATCCCGTGGTAAAAGAAGTGAAGAGGAGACCGCTCGGTTAAATGCAGTCTTGCTTTGGGGAATTTAGTGCTAGTTGCAGCATTTTCTTCCCTCCTCAAAATATCCCTCCTGTGGTGACTGACCCTTCCAGCTACAGGTATTTCCGTAGTGGTGGCACAGGTGAGTAGCAGAGGAGTTGGGACAAGAGGAGACAAGGTTAAGGCAGGGGTTTTATCAGGAAGCTGAATTATTATCAGTACCACAGAATCACACAATGTCAGGGGTTGGAAGGACCTCTGAAGATCATCAAGTCCAACCCCCTGCCGGAACAGGACCAAAACTGGGGCAGGTGAATCAGAAATGCATCCAGATGGGTCTGGAAAGTCTCCAGAGGAGGAGACTCCGCAGCCTCTCTGGAAGCCTTCCCCAGAGCTCATTCTTCGTGTTCAGGTGGAACTTCCTATGATTGATCTTGAATCCATTGCCCCTCATCCTATCACAAGTGAGAAGCGGTTATCCCTTCCTTCTTGATGCCCATTCCTCAGATATTTATATTCATTAATTAAACCCCTTCTCAGCCCCAGGTCCCTCAGCCTTTCTTTGCAGGGCAGGTGTTTCAGTCCCTTAATCATCCTTGTAGCCCTCTGTTGTACTTGAGTAAATACCTGTCCCAATCCCTGTACCAGCTATTACCTTGTATTGCTTATTCCTGCCTATCAGCCTTTGTCATGTGCCAGAACCTCCTGCGCAATCCAAATAGGTGCAGGGAGTGAAGAGAAAGGCAGTCCTGTGCTTACAGCACATGTGAGCTGTGCTGGGGTGGCTAAAGACACAATGAAAGAGCCTGGTCTAAGGAGAGGGCATCAGTCCTGTTCCTAGCTTTAATAAGGAAGGGAAAGGCAAGCCAGCAGCAGATATGGTAAGATACCACAATGAATAGAACTGTTTCATGAATGAGTATGTTTCAGAAAGGAAGGAAGAGAGATTCCAGCATATTTTTTAAAAGTAATGTGGTAGGAGAGGCAGGAGAAGCTGGAAGCAGTGGGCAGAGATATGATTTAGAAAGGAAGGGAATGAAGTGAAAAAGAAAAGCCAAGAACGAAAGGAAAAAATGGAAAATAATAGCCTGTGAGAGGATGAAGTGTAAAGTTCTCATGGATCGAGGGAACAGAGAAAGTAAGGGCTGGAGTCATGAGGAAGGCAAAGGTGGTTTCTGAGAAGCCCACATTAGAGCAAGGCTGGAAAGAAATTGCAGGACAGGCGATACAGAGAGCAGAAGAGAAACACAAGAAAACACAATAAAAGAGAACATGAATTAAACACAAAACTAAGAAGCACTTGGTGATGGTACTGCTCCTGTTTTCCTCAGCTAATCATTTAGAGTGGTCTAGCTGTCAAGCAGAAGAATCCAGTCAGCAGAGTACTTAGGTGTGGCGGTGTTCAAGCTTTCAATGCATGGACTTCAGCACAACAGAAACGATGACAGAGATGTCCAGTGTCACCTCTCTGTGGTGCCTGGGCTGTGGCACCCACCCAGTGACAGCCATCACTGGTGGCAAGGGAGGAGAGCTGCCTCTGGCAGTGTGAGGCTGAAGAAGAGCAGATGTGGCCTATGTCCCCATCCCCACTGGGCTGGAGGGAAGCATCTTTTCTATTTCTGATTCTCTGATGATAATTGTCCTTGGGAGCTGCACACCTAGAGTTCTGTTCTCCTTTTCTGCTGTTCCCCTTGCCATTTGTCGTCTTCTCCTCAGCATGACAGACTTGCCTAAGTACTTTCACGGAGCTGGGCCTTGAAAACAACAGACCAGTGAATCTCTTCAGCCCTGGGCTGTGGTCCCCACCCACTACCAGAGAAGCATGAGGAGGCCGGGTTGCTGCTGTCTTGCAATTCATATGCACACCCTTAGGAAAGGCAAATTAGTTGTTTCAGAAATAAATTTTTCATGGATTATAGCATTGTCTTAAAAGGTACACCTGCCTCCCAAAAGTCAGCATTGCTTTCCGTCATGTTCGTCCCCCTTCCCACTTTTAACATCTTTCACTTTACTTACTGCATCTGTGAGCCAACTTGTGGGAAAAATCCATGCCAAACCTCATTATATATGGCAGTTTGTGTTGTGTTATAGCCAGTACAGTACTCTAGTTCTTGTGCTTTTAGGGGACAGACCATATTTAAGCATTTCAGCAATTTAAATGGAGTTTTCCAGGTCCAGACAGAGGAAACAGAAATTCCGAACAGTGCTAAGAGGACAATTGCCAACCTACACACTCCTGAGCAGTTTTAAGATTCACATTCTCATTTCTGTTAATGCAGCAGAAGAAAAGAGTCAGTGTTTCAGCCTTTCAGGTCCAGACCAAGCAAGAAGCAACAGCAGTGCTGGAGGTCAGAGTGCTCAGTGGGAAGGGAAAGTACACTAATGAATTCTGTAGGGCTTGTAGTGCCATAAAAGATTCAGTTAATCTGCAGCATAGATGTTGATCAGTGAAACTGAACCTAACTCTCTGGACCTTGTCAGATGTATTCTGTGCATGTCAGTGTTCCACACCAATTACAGATTTTAGAAGATGCTCTCATGCAAAAACTATGTGCCCTAATATATAAGCCAGCTCAGATGTAACTAAAATTAAAATCTGACTGTGGCAAATCTCTGTGATCCTGATATATGAAAATCCAAATAAATGATTTGTTCCTAGAAATGAAAAATAACTTCAGCAGGAAATTTCAAAATTACTTATGCAGGATTAATCCAGTTCAATGAATGCGTTTTCCGTTGATTAGTAAAGCATTCCTGAATTGCAAAGTAAAACGAGAGGAGACTTCTGGTGCTGATATATTTGTGTATTTCTGAGCTAGGGAGAAATGCGTGCTTGCAAGAGATGTGGTCAGCCAGTGTAAACAGAGATTGAATACAAATAGTGATTTTTTAATTGTCTGTTTTCTCCCTGCAGCAGAAAACTACCTTGTGTCATTGCCTTTCTTGAAGAACACAAGTACTGTGTTATCTGCCACAATATTGAATGAGCACAGGGCATCTAACAAGATTGTACAATGACTCCAATTAGCATCCAGATGACATCTGCAGTCTTATCTAGCAAGAAAAAACAAAACTTGAGCTACTTTCTGCTGGTTTTCTTGCCACATAGAGTAGAAATTTTGGTCAAGTAGCATTAGCTTTTATGATCTGCTGCCCTGGAATTTAATTTGCCTTCAAGATGAACAGATGCAGAGAACCTATTTAGCAAGTGCAAACAAAGAAGTAGATATAAAGAAATGCAGCATTTCCTCCCCCTCCCCACATTTTTCTTTTCCTTCAGCATCTGCAAACACACCCCCAAAAAATATTGTTGAATTTCGTTAAAATGGCCTCATCAATTAATCTAAAACCCCGTTCTTCAGTTTGGAGAAGGAATATTAGTGGCTGGGATATTTTGCAAAATACCTTTAAAATTCTTATGGTTTTCTCTTCATAAGTGGTTCTTCATATCACCCCTAAAAAAATCTTCCAAAAAAACAGACTGGAGTAACGGTATTTGTAAAGCTTGCTCTGTATTTTGGTAGCTTGTGTGGTATTCAGTTCCTGATTCTTTGCAAGTTAATTTCCATTTTTGTTTGCATTTGTGCAAAACAATTCCTTCTTCAAAAAACTTTGACCAATTAAGAATATTTTACAAACAAAGTAAACTTTAAACATTTCACTGTGAATAGTGAATACTCAAGCTGATGATCCATTGCATAAAGAGTAACAAGAAAATTGTTGCTTCCTGTGTATTTTCGGGGGGTTGAGAATCACAGAACTGTCACAGTTGGAAAAGGCATCTAAGATCACTGCATCCTACTGTCAACATCTCCCACCCCCACAAAAAAAAAAATCTATATAAAAAATCAATGTCTGTATCAACCACTAAAGCATGTCCTGAACTACCTCATCTACACAGTTTTTAAATACTTCCAGGGATGGTGACTCCACCACCTCTCTGGAAAAGTGTTTAACTACACAACCTGCACCCCAAAAATGTCAAGTTTATAGGCCATAGTAATGGCTGCTAAGCTGTTGGCTATGCTAAAGCTGTAAACTTGCTAATAGCACTGAAAGTAGGAGCTTTTTCTTTAAAACCCACCTCTTTAACTGCAAAGATCCCATTAGTCACAGCAGGGAGCATAACCAGAAGGAGGATGTCTGTAACGATAGCAAGAGAGCACATTAAACTGTAGGTCAAAATCACGACTGACTGATTACCTTCAGGGTGAGAGTAAATCTTCAGACGTGCCAGAGTGATAGGAAATAGGACTGTGAGGGGCTTGCTGAGACCAGCCCTGTCTGGAATTCCCCATGCCACAGTGGGGCCAGTGATGCCCAGCACGCTCCCAGCAGACGTTTGCTGACTCTCCTGACCTTCGTAGTGATGTGTGACAGGATGTAGTCATCATCGTCATTAGAAAATCCTTCCTAACGTCTAGCTTAAATGTCTCATTAGTTTAAAGAGGTGATGCCAAGAAGAACCTAAATAAGAAAACGAGTATTTTCCAAAAATTTAAGTTTGCCATTAAATCATCAAAAACTTGCATAAAATATCACAAAGCTGCTTTTCCTTCTCGCGCTCTCAGTGGATGAGAAGTGGATATTCCGTCTCTTTTTGCTACAGATTTTTTTTTTCCAAACTCAAAGGCTAGAAGTCTTAACTTTTCTCTAGTCCTTTGATTCAGTCTCCTGGAGTGTGAATTTCACTTCTAACAGCAGCCTGATTTTTCCCTTTTTCAGTGATCTTCAGCTGGCCCATATCTTCAGCTGGGCTTTGACCTTAATTTTATCTCATTCTCATTGGGGTTTTTGCCTGCCCACCCTTCTTTTTTTGAATGTGAGGGAACTTCCCAATATGGACTAAGCAAGACCAGACCCTTTGATGGCTAAAGCATGTCTCATGTTGTTAAGTGCCATGCACTGGCCCTGTCATTCAGAGCTGAATTTGTTGCAGTTCTGGATTTGAGGTAGTTCTGGATGTAGTTACTGAGACTTTGCCTTCATAGTTGCAGGAACACTGGCCATTCTTCTTGCAGCAGGAAAGAAAATAAAAGGGTCGTAGCCTTGGCCTGAAAAGTCAGTTGTATGTTAGACTCCATGCCCAAAAAAGCTGGTGAAGGGAGGCTGGATTATACCCCAGATGCTATAAAACTTGCATTTTTCTACCAGCCTACCAGGCAGGCCATGGGCTTCATGGCTTTACTCTCTCCTCCATTCCTTGGCACTGTGGAACAACTCATCCACACCACCCCATGTATGCATCCTCCCAGCACTCCTGTGGGCCCATTGCTTGGGGCCGGGCAGTGGTTCTGGCATTGGCCACATGGCAGGGACTGATCCTGTGCTGTGCTCCCAGTGCTGCTTCAGATGAAGTGATTGAACTATGCTGCTTTAGGAAATTAGCTGTGCAAACAGTTTAGGACCCAGCTACAGAACATAATCAGAGCCCTTGTACTTCACCAGAGGACACTTATTGACAGCTATGGAGAGGACTCACAGGTCATTTTTTTAGGCCTCGAACAACACTTAATAGATGAGAAAAAGAGTCTTCATTCTGTACTCATTGGTTCCAATTAGAGAATGAACTGTCCTCTATTTTCCGAAGCATGTTTAATTTTGAATGGGTTTCTCATGGAGAGTGGGCTACCATTGGCAAATCTCATTTTGACAAGTACTAATTGTGGACAAGGCAGTGGCAGGCTGTAATCTCTGTCATGAGAGCTATCAACAGGGATGCAGCGAAGGCTTTAACAGTGGGTGGCGTCAAATTAATCACCACAATAATGACAATGAAATCAGTAGAGCTTTAGGATGTTAAGTTTGATAAAAGAAGCCACTCTGTTCTCTGTCTGGCTATTTACATTGCAGCCTGGCCTCAGCTCGAGCTAATCCTTTGTCATAATGTTCACGGCTGGCTTTTTTGGGCATGAGGGAGAGAGAACAAAGAGCAGCCCCCCTCCCTTGCAGAACCAACGTTTTCATGTCCAGATTTGAATTGCCGTGAGTGGATTACCTAAGTGTGAAGAGGACAGCCTCAGATTTGCACAGGCTGCTGTTTTGAGGCACATGAAAGGACTCAAATTTAAGTGGGAGGTTTGGGGGATGTGACCTCAGAAATGGTGTTGTGTGTGAAGTCAGCTCCATTTGATTTCATTTTTTTGCCAAAGAACTCTAGCAAGGTCTCTTCTACCTCCCTTGTCTCCTTTCACCGTAGCCAGGGCTTGAGGTCTGGACAGGTATCCTGTCAAAGCAGGTTGTAGGCAAGTGCCAGACAAGAAGACATGCAGTGCCTGCAGATGCAGCTAAAGGCAGGCACTTCTAGGAATAACCAGGTGAGCTGATTCTGCATGTGATGATGCTATAGTAAACTGTGTCAAATTTTAGCCCAAGTCAGCTTTGCCCTACAGCTCCAGTCTTGCTCACCAAGAGTGCTTCATACTGCTTTATTCTCCTTTAAATACACGTTTCATGCTCTGCTGCTAATGGCTCTTTCTGTGATATTGAGTCTTGGAACATTTCTCAGCACCTGTGTCCATGCACATGCTCCCTCTGCACCCCCAGAAAGGGTCTGGACAAGAGTTGCTGCCCTCCCTAGCAGCTCTTTAGGCTCTTTAGTGGGGCCTGAAGCATCATCCATCACATCCTACCAGGTTCCTGTGGACATGGACACAGCAAGAGGCTTTACAGCTTGTGTGCTGGTGTGGCACAAACACCAATTACCTTCCCATTTTGCCAGGTGGGCCTCCCCCATCCCCCTGCCTTACCCCACAAGGGGTTATCTCCTCACATCCTTTGTGTCTTCTGACGATTTTTCAAATACTGCTTCGATGAGGGTGATAGAGCTCAGCTTTTTATCTGGGGCTACAATGAAGAATTTCTATTCCTACATCTCCATACCCATAATACAGGAAGAATCAAAATGTAAAACAATGTATTTTCATTCACCTATTTAGTATCAGACTGTTCACAAAAATACCTAACTACCCTAATTGCCAAATAAACTGCCAACTACCCATTTTGGATCCATTTTGTAACTGTGCAAAATAATCTATTCTTTTATTAGAGTGGTTAAAGGAGATTTAGAGGGAGGAAAGAGCTTGGTGACTTCCAAGGGGAAAATGAGTGATTCAGTGCAAAAAGGGTAAATTTCATCTGCACATTCTTAACTGCGAGGACATTCTGCACATCTCAGGAGTGCACTAAGTGGTGCAGTAAACCAGTAAATTAGAAGAATGTAAATTCTTTAGTAGGAATTGCACGCAAGGGAAAAATGCTTCCTCATGCTCATATTTGTTTTCATGAAAATAATGTACACTCTTCCTAAAATCATACTGGTACAGAGCTGAGTAAGACATCAAAACCAGTACTAGATATTACACTGGACTAAGAAATGGCAATGACACAATCATCTACAGTGTTTCTGATGATCACGGCGATAAAGCAAGTATCTGGTGTTTTTAGAGTCTGGCACTGAGTAGGCAGCCTTGTAGCTCTCTTCCCCTCTCACTCTGTCTGTCTTATTTATCTCTCATTAAACTAAATTGTATTCTTATTGGCTGAGTGACCTCTGATATTGTTATTAATTGATTTATATAGTGCCTTTCGCAAGCCTCCAGGCATTTCAGAGAATTGCAAATATATACAGGGATCACTTCACTAACCATCTAGCTGCAGTCACCGTTGGGGTGGAAACCAGTGGCCATTGCAGTGGCACTGGAAACATTTTGGGTTAGAAAAGGAGGCAGACTAATATAGCTCCCATTTCTAGCCAGCCTACTGCCCAGGAGCTGCCTTGAAATCAGACTGGAAGGGACAGGAATCTTCAAGAGAAACGACCAGGTCTGGCAAACTAATGAGTTGAGAGACTGCATTCAAAAAGAAGCTGCGGCAGAATAATTTCATGCTGAATTCGGTGCCCAAAGGGAGTCGGGATAAGGCTTGTATTTTTTTCTGATGACCACAGAAACCCCCCAGGCATCATGCCTGACTGCTCTGTGAGCTCGTTCCTGCATGAAGACGTGGCTTTCATCCCCAGGACTGTGCATCTGCAACCCCCACTGTGTCCAAAGGACAGCTGGAGGTGCTGGCCCACGCAAACGCCACTTACAGGCATGATCACTGAACAGCTACAAGGAGCTAAGCCTGGTGCTTCCTCCTCTCACCATCTCAGATGCTTGCAAAGATCACAGGGATTTCAAACCAGAAACTGGGTCCTCACAGCTATTTGAGCCCTGTTTAACTCAGGACCCAAAGCATCACTGACAGCTGCTACCACCACCTTCTGCGTATCCCTGATGCCTACACCATTATGAGTAATGCAGAGAAAAAGGTTAAAAGAGGCTAACATGCACATAACGGGTGGTCGCCAAGAACAAAAGGGATCACACACACCAAAAAATGACACTGATCTTCATAGAAGGGCACCACCTTTGGTGGTAACTCCCAGCACCATGGCAGGACCACATCTGTAGTCCCTGTCAGTGTTGATTCTGACTTCTCAAATGTCAGGAGATTGCAGGTTTTCAGTATAAAAGCTTGAGCAATCAAAATAAATATTTTCAATACTTTCCCATCAATCATAGATGAGAGGGCTTTGTGTTTTTTTCAGAATATTATAGTTTTGTCTTCATTTGAAACATCTGAATGCCTCTAATAAAATAATAATTTTAAAAAATATTTTTAAAAAAGTCTTTCCAAAGGTGGAAACATAGCAGAGAATATCACTAATATCTTTGTTATGTTAGGTCATTAAAACTACTTAGACCTGAGTGAAATGCATTGTATAGATCTGAAGGTTTTGAACCTTTCCCCATTAAAACAACCCCTGAATATGAAAAAGTGCACCCCTTTCCAAAGCAGAATTAATTTCACGGGCTCCATTAGCAACCAGGTCTGCTCTCGTCTTATCTTTCAAGAATTCTATGCCTGATTGCATTTATGTTCTCATTTAGCATCTCAAAATGGGCACTTTCTTTCAAGAAGGGTTAGTGCATGACTCACCCGCTTAGTTAATCTGACTAATTAGCATACTGTCACCCATTAACAGCATTAGAACAACAACTCTAGCTCTCACTACCTTGCTGTCTGGAAAACAGACCTCTTCCAGTTTGCAAGGACATTGACTGCTCCCCTTCTTTTGGTAACCGTGCAGCACAGGATCTGCAGATAGCTCTGGAAGCAATATAATTCTTAATATCCTGCAAAAACCCTCAACCCATAATCTTTCCTGGTAATTTATTGGAAATTATTCTAAAATCAAGTCCTTAGCTCTGCAGAAAGCCTCTCTGGCATCTGAGCTGCTCTCATGCACCTCTTCCAGCTTCATATAAAGAAACTGATGGGGGAAATTAAAGAAGATTTTCTTTTGTATGGTAAGTCACAGTAAACGTATCAATAGTGAAATCTGATGTGCTTCAACCAGCCACTGCAGTGTTGGACTTATTTCCCTCAGTTATTCTAGGTGTATCAAGATGTGCTCACAGGTAGACGGTTTTGGATGGAAGTAAGCTTTGTGGTTCCTTAGAAGAGTAGTTTCCTTGTCTTGAAAACCAGGAACATTTTTATTCATGGAGGTGATGCTGGGAGCAGCAGGTTAAAAGACTGAACTAAGGAGGCCAAGCCAGTGAGTGCCAGAGCTCCTTAAGAACTGCAGAGTGCTCAAGGTGCTCAAGATTTACACACCTCATTTCAGCCTGCCTCAAATAGGCTGAAAAACTGTAGGATCCAGATAGGTGTGAATTTCTATTATTTATCTCAAAGGGCTGCTCATGGGAAGCCTAATTATGGCCACTTAAATGCCAGGACAGTTAATCATTTCACTGCTGCTCCCTGTACCAGAAACACCGATCCCTCGTGTCACCACCACGCAGGTGAAGCCCACTGCTGCCAGATGCCTTCATTCCACACTCCTGAGGAATAAACCTGCAGTCTGCAGAGGCCAGTGATGGCTTGTGAAGCCCTTTGATGTGAAGTGTTTAATTTCCCTTGCTGTTAGCACAGGGCTCTTCAATGCTGGTGTTCAACTGGGTTATTCAAGCGGTGCCAGCTTTGTTGGGTCCTCGGAGACGCCTGTAGGGTGTGCCCAGAGGTTTAGTAAGCAGGGCTCCTTGCCTTCTCCTCAGCTAGTGGTGAAGAATCAACAGGCATAATACATGAAAACATGGGGTTTTAACGTAATATCACCAGCTTTAGCAAGCTGAAATATTTTGTGAGCCTGCAGATCTTTCCTGACAGGAATGTTGCTGCTTGAGGACAGCAAACCCATTCGCTAGGATGGTTCATGATGGACAGTGCCAAAGCTCACACAGAGTGAAGTCTCTGTCTGCATCGACCAAAAGCTCAGCAACATATCCCCTGACCAAAAATCCCTTGCAAAGCACAGGTCCCCACAGGAGAGGGAGTTGCTGGTAACCCCCTCCTGCTGCACAGTCACGGCACCGCCGCTCCTAATGGTTGCCCCTGCTCCAGCTGGGGCTGAAAAGCATGAGCTCCTAGCAGAGATGGAACTACACCAACATGTCTCAGGAATCTGAGTCTTGGGTTCAAAGTGCCCCTGATGGTACTGACAATGATTCTGTCCAGCTCACATTAGCAGCTAAACTTGTTTCAGGACCAGTGGAGGGCAATATTGCTTTGGCTTCCTAGAGCAAAGGGACTGAGGCACCAGCTAGGGTGCTGAGCTGGTGTGTGCAAGGCAAAAGCCCTCACTCTGCACACAGAATGACTCTTTTTGGTCTGCAAAAAACAGTTCCCCAGGCTACTGGAGTGCCAGCAGTGCCTTTTAAAATGACTCCCTCCCCAGACAGCAGCTTGCTGTAGAAATCAATGCTTTTGTATAAGCTCCATGACCCCAGAACGGTGTGCAGGGAATGACAGAGAGTGAAGCAGCTCCAGGGTGGAACAGATTCTCTGTATGTACCAACTACATCGTCCCCCCTACAGCCATACTACAAAACAACAGTTTTGCATCTCTTTACTTTTTACCCCAGTTGTTACCATTAATGGTTTTACCGCAAAGGAACCATGGGAAGGACTCTTCCTCTTATGACTTCTGTTATTTTCCTCATTATGAGGTTGACTCAGCATTTAAAAATTGCACAAGCTTAAGTCTTAGTAAATATATAAAGTCAAAAAAGGGGTACTAGGCCCTATTTTGTGGAAATAGATTTTAGTTAATACAGTACCTGAAGTATTTCTGGAATTGAGCAAACTGTTCAGCAGGTGAAGTTGCCAAGCCTGCAGAAGTAGCAAGTCACTTAAAACCTTTGCTCCGTGCTTGATACAGTCCCTTAGACTCCTCTTGTAATATTAAATCCCTTATTTTAGTGTTGAGAAGAAATGTTCATAGTTTGTGTTTCCTCTCTCAGTGCTTTTGAACTGGTCTTGAAGTGACATGATTTATTCTGCTATAATTTCTCTCTCCTGTTTGAAATTTTGATTCATTAAAGTGCTTCCCTGGCAAGAAGAGCTTTGAACTTGTGCTCAGTGAAGAGCTGTGGCTTTACTCCTTTTTCAATTTTGGCATCTGTGGCAAGTGATGGCTGCTAATGGGTACCCACGGAGCAGGTGGCTGCTGGGTGGCTGCTGCCTCTGGGATAGTGAGTGGAATCTCTAGAAAGATGAAAGGAAAATAACAGGACTGAAGGCTGGTTTCATAAAGCTGTCAGGGATGTTGTCTGACCTAGGGGCAAAGCTGGGGTGCCTGTGGGCTGAGGGAAAATTAAAGCTTGATGGGGGTGGCAGGGTAGAGGTAGTCTTGGTGGAGGCAAATGGTGATTTTTTTTTTCCCCCTCCTCACCCCACTCACCTTCTGCTGCTGCATCCCTGAACTGTCCTGCTCTCACCATGTCCAAGGGGACTGTAGTCCCCATGGAGGCTCCCACACTACCAGCAAACATCGATGAATCCTCCCATTCAGGCTGCCAGGGGGCAAATCTATCAGGAGAGAGGAAGACTTTGGTTAGACTCACTGATTTGGCTGCAAAAACAAGGCAAGCTTCCTAGCTTTTTCTGTCTGCAGAGAAGTTAGTACATGGAAACTTGGCTATTTTTTCCAGCTATCTCAGTTTTTCCAAGAAAAAGAAGAAAAAAAGAAAAAATAAAAAAAGTATTATTTCTTCCTGCAGTCTGTGTCTGTCATATCTGTAGGCCACCACAGCTGCAACACAATTAGGAATTCAGCACATGCTATTCAGTGTGGGCTGCAAACCTGTGCCTGATGAAATGGTATCCAAGAGCCAGAAGTGTGCACCTCAGACCATTTTTGAATTGTGACCTGTATGTGTTCAACCTTGCCTTTGTGAAGAGCAGAATTTATTTACGTGGCACAGAAAATGATAGAAGATTGGAACTGAAGCCTGGAGCTTAAAATGCTATTGAGGTTCCTTTTTGCATGAGAGAAGCATCTATATTATTATATATAATTATTAATGATAGAATAGCAGCAAATATATGTGACTCAATGAAGGCTAAGTAATTTCTCAAAGGCCATGGACTGATAGAAAATATGTCCACTTTAACATATGACTGCAAAGAACAGTTTGGCATCAAAAGGAACATTCTTCTTATTGATTCATTAAACATCCATCTTTCTGAGAGAGTTTTGATGTTGGAAATATTACTGAAAACTTTAGTGAAGACCTGAAATATTTAACCACCAAATAGGTCCTTCAAAAACCTAAAATCAAACTGTGCTTTGAACTTTTTGTCTTGTGATTCTACCAGGGACCCAGTGGAACCTCGAAGGTTAAGCTCTTTTTCAGTCCTTTGCTTCAGTCCTTGCACGGGACTTGTGTCCCGTGAAGTCCGATACTATTGCATTCCATGTACCATGTTTTTGGCTCCAAAAGGCAGGAGGGAACTCTGTTGAAAAGCCTTCACTTTCTTGGACAAATTGTGCTTGGTACTTAGTGATCCTAGACTTCAGGAAATAAGTTTGCTGCATTTACAATGACTTGCACCTCTGCATAGCCACAAGTGATCAAAATGGGGGAATGTAAAGGGATTCTATACTTATATGACTGTTGGCACATCATGTGGCATTAGAATGTGTTGATTTCAGTGCAGTGATGTCAGTGCCTCCTGTAAACCCACGTCCCTCTGTTAAATTCTCATACGTTGCCATCAGCCCTGCTGATGTCAGGCTAAGCATGAGGGCAGGAATTTGCAGTTAGTCTAAGTCATCTTTTAAAATCTGAGAAAGAAGACATTCTTCTCTCCTATTAAATTTACTGTTATATTACCAAAAACATTGTAGTAGAACTTTATTTAGATAGTATTATTAATTGTCATATGGGTCTTTAGCTCATTATATCAGTGCATCCAATTATCTGCAATTCACAATCCAGTTGGCTTGTAACACGTGATCATCAAGAAGGACTTTATACATCCTTGAGTTCTGATATATCTGTATTCCCTAGACAAAGGTGACTTTAGCAGAATTGTGAAAGTTTTGGCTGTTGAGAAAGTCAGAAAGTGAAAGTTTAATGGGGACGATATCTACCTATTCTGGAAAGCTGGCACAGGCTTCTCAAGAGGGTAAGGAACACAAAGGGTATTTCTATTCCTGCCTCAAGAAAACCAAAAGGAAAGAAAAGGACAGTGCTGAATTAGAGCCAAGGTGTTGATCCACCCTCCTCTTCTGGAGGATGGAGATGGTTCTCCTGGCAAGGGTGCTTCTCCCCAGCCTCAGCTCAGTATACCTGCTCTCAGTAAGCAGCATAGAGAGCAGGACTCTGCTGTTTTGCTGGGCTCACTGGACTGGCAGCTCAGCCAGATGTCTATGCTGCAAAAGGCCAATTACCACTCTGCTTTGCAGAGGACAGGGAATTATAGCACTGATGTTCCAATTCCAAAACTCTATTATCAATGGCTGAAGACTGTTTTGATTTCTTTAATTACACTGATATTTAATTCAGCACATAGAGAGAGTCATTGTAAACAGGAAGGGACTTGGAAAAAACATCTATCCACTCCTTATCTGTACCTAATCTGATGTTTGTTAACCAAATCCTGACTCCAGCAATGAAGGTGTAAGTATCTGCTTTGATAACCTGTAATAGTGCCTCAGTGCCTTGCTGCTCTCAGACACTTCCTAATATCTAAACTAAATATCTCCTGGTACAATGTAGACTCCTTATTGCTTGTTGACAGGTTATTCTTGTCCTCCTTGAGGCTATTCCTATCCTCTTTGCCATTTATACTTTTGAAGATGATTAATCTGTCTTCTGTGATTTCTATCTTCTTTAGATCAACTGAGCACTGTTCCTTTGATCTTGCCAAAGACTTTAGAGGAGAATAAGGAAAATTGCCATATCCACCTTACTTCTCTTGCATCTTTCTTGAAGAGGTTGAAATGTTCAAAGGTGAACACAGTGTTCTCTGGCTCAACACCACACCTGCACTCAGCAAAGAAAATCCATGCATGTTGCAGACAAAGTGCCTTTCTTGCTTTTTTGCCATGTCATCAACACATACACACACTCTGAATTCCAGTTCTTCTCCATGACTTTTATGCCTTGCCAGATATTTCCAGTTTTCTGGATTCTAGAGTGCAGGTTTTCCTTACTGAGTGTTTCTTTCCTTATGAATTTGCATAGTATTTTGTTCTCATTGCCTTCTCCAAGATAGCCTTGTATAGCCTGGATCCTAGTTCTGCCTTTCAAAGTGTTTGCAACCCTCTCAGCTTGGTATCTTCCACAACTTTAACATATATGCTCTTTATTTAATCAGCAATGTTGCTAATGAAATTTAGTTTGAATGAACATTCAACACTCAGTATTACTGGGTCCATGACAGACCTCTGAGGCATTCCCCTTTGAAACATGCTCCAGTGTGACAGCAACCTACTAATTATTCCCTTTAGTTTTCCAAATGGTTTTGGATAGCTTATTTAGACCATATTTCCCTTATTTGCTCATGAGGATTCCACATGTAGCCATGCCAAGACTACTCAAAGTCATGATTTATGGACTCTATTCATTCTTCCCTACTCCACAAGGCCTCTTTTCCTGTCATAGAAGGAAATTAGGCTGGTTTAATACAATTTGTACTTGACAAATCCAATTTGTCCTTGACACTAGTTTCATTATTTGTTCCATAAGTCTCTGGCTCTTCCTTTCCCTGCTTTCTAAAGATAAGCATTAGGTTTATCATTTTCCAGGCTTATCCCATGTAACTTATCTGCCACACATTTCATAACCTGTTTTCATCTCTAGCTTCTTCTGCAGGTGAGATTTGGTCAACTTCACTGGTCATCAAGCAGCACTCTTTTAAGCTGACACACTCCTATGGGCTTTGAAATGTGCATGATCAATGGCTTCGGAGCACTCCGTTGGTGCTAACTGTTCTTATTTCAGAGAAAACAGTGACACTCACACTTGTGGATAAACTACAGCCAAAGATGCCTCAGACTCCA
This sequence comes from Florisuga fusca, assembly GCA_038090715.1. Classification (NCBI taxonomy): domain Eukaryota; kingdom Metazoa; phylum Chordata; class Aves; order Apodiformes; family Trochilidae; genus Florisuga; species Florisuga fusca. Next base: position 18,113,164 of record JAAWXA010000005.1, read on the forward strand.
CAACCACAGCACCACTGTCAACTTGTCAGCTCTGTAGTCTGTGGTAATTTTGTTCCTAAACAACCACTAACTCCAAATTTCAACAAAGCTGTCTCTGAGGCAGTTCACTTCTCAGATTTTGATTGAATTTAAGAACTGGCCATCTTGCTGCCAGCGTGGCACAAACAACTGTAGTCTGTAAAAGAGAGAAGAGTCAAGTTTCACAGCCTGCTTCAAGTCTCTCTCTAGCAACTCACCAACCTTACTGTCCCTCATCCTGCCTTCTCTCACCTCTTTGGGCCTTCAATTTCACCAGGTCCTACCTGTGCCTCCTGGAGCACAATGTTGGAGAAATAAGCAGGGTGGAAACCCCAGGAAGGGTGTGGGAGATGGTGGATGAGACAGCTGTGAAAGCAGTGTAGGCAGAGTAGTACAGAGCAGCATGAGGGAAAATGGGAGCTGTGTGGGTTACTGCGTAGCAGAACATCAGCTCCCTTGGCCATACGTCTTTAAAAAGCCCTAACAGTGACTTCAAGAATTCTGCTGTGCATATAAGTAGAGAGGGTTAACAAAAATAATATTAATCAGAATTGTGTTCCCTGAGAAAGCACCAGTTTGACACTGTTGGAGTATTCTGTGGCAGTATGAGAAGTTTCCAGGCAAAATACAAATAGACACATTTTAGAAACGTGATATCAGTTATTTGCTTTCTGTTGGAAGGGGAAGTGAGTTTGTTCTGCAGGTGTACAACCTGTGTGTCCCACTGCATGAATCTGTGTCACTATCCAAGGAATGTGAGCCTTTCTCAATGTTTTTTTACTGCCTCTCCTAATGGCATTCAATTGCTTGATCAATATTTAAAATGATGTGCCCAATCACTGTCTCACCTTTGTGTGTGTACCTGGATGGAAGTTGTATTTGTTTTAACTGCAAATCAAAGATATTTTTGATTCAAAACAGTTTTACTTAATGGAGGCATATCTTCAAGAGGATTTAGTTGAGTTAGAACTGAGCATTGATAATTTCATACCTTTGTTTCACGACTGCATCCTCTGCTAGGTCTCTCTTCAATGGATACTAAACATTCATGTTCACATAGCTTCCTTCCCTGCCACACCTCCTTCCTATGTTATTTTAGGGGGGAAGATACCATGCATGAAATCTGTAGAGGCCAAACGATTTTTTATGTATTGCTGCTTGTTCTACAGTTACTGTTGTAATAGCTCATTACGTTTTACCTTCACAAAATGTTTTATTTCAATGGACAGCATGAGAAGGCTAATGCTCAAAGTAAGGCTAATCAGCTTGTGAATCAATGATGTCACCATAAAACCAAACATGGGATAGACTATCCTATTTTCTCAGGTATCTTCCACCCTAAAAGGATGCTTCAGGCACTTTTACTCCAGATTCCCAAGGAGAGGTAACCAAACCAATGGCAGAGACAAGATGCTACCTGTCAATGGGTGCTGGAGGTGATGAGTTAGATGAAACAAACCCTTGCACTTGGTAGATGCAAATTTACTTATTTATTTTTAAATAAATTTGTCAAAGAGACAATCCCTGAAATCACTCGGGGATGTGCCACGGGGCAGCTTGCCAGTGCTGATAACCAGGGCCCATTTGCACTGCTCCTCTCTGGTGCTCAGACCACCCCTGCAATTTCCTCTTGCTCATGTTAAGCATCTTAACTTGTATCCAAATTATCTTGGAAAAAACAAGAAAAATGCAGATGTTTCCTGTGCATGTGCAAAATTATTTTCTTTCACCAGGGCAAGATGGAAGGCATCTGTCATCCCAGCTCCAGCACCAGCTAACATACAGCTGCATAAGCATAAAAGATGCTGTTACCTCAGTGACCCTCTCAGCCCTTCCTGGAGCACCACATGGCCTCAGCACTCTGTCACCACATTCAGGCCCCACAGACTCTGATCCTGACAGAAATTCCAAACACAAGGGAGCCCTCTACACTTGTGCTGCCCACTTTAGGTAGTACCTCCCTATCCAAGACACAGAAATCTCCACAGAATTTTTAAACTCTCTTAATTTTTTTTAACAGCATATTTAAGTTACATTTAAAACCTTGTAACATCTGTTTCCTAAATTAAAAAAATATATCCAACACAATAGCTTAACATTTTGAAATTATTATTAAAGACGTTACAATTCAAACAGATTGAATTCTTTGGTTTAGTAAATAGTTTTATCTGCTTTCAAAAGTTAATAATGAATTAAGTTTGAATAAAAACTATGTAAGAACTGAATAATAAGTTAAAAATCAATAATGTCTTCCTAACACATACTTATGACTCAAAGTTGTTTCAGTGGAAATATTATATTAAAAATGAATGGCTTGCATTTATTCATCCTAACAAGACATTGAGAAGTACTCACTGTCCAAATGATGCAGGCAGAGATAACAGGAAAAGGAGCAGGCCCAAGAGCCAGCCTAAGACAAGGGAAACTAGAAAGGAAGGGAGACAATAGCAAAATAAAAAGTAGAGAAAGAGATGAGGAATGAAATTCATTCCACAACAGTCCTGTGTTTCAAGGGCTGAAGTTCTCTTGTCTAGAATCTCTGCTTCAGACTAGAGAGGAACAACTGAGGGATACAATAGGAGGGCTTCAGGAAGAGTTAATTTCTCTTCTTCTAACAGAGTATAATTTCATTTTTAAGAACCGTTGAGTTCTTCAGCTTCTTCCGTGTTGGCAAAATATATTTCTTCTTTAGCTGAATCATGCAGTGTAATCCCAGTACATCTCCTTTCCAGGGCTGCTTTATGCAGCCAGTGCTTTTATGGGACTTAGATGAGGTTTTGGTGATTCATACTACTTAAACTACTCAAGAGCACTTTTTCAATTGGAAAATTCACTTGAAGTAAATGCATCATCAGCATGATTGTCCATGCATGAAAGAACTACAAGCAAAACAATGAGCACCATTTTTTAAAACCTACACTTAAGCCAAGAAAAACAGTTATCATGAACTATTAAAAGACCTTATTTTCCAGTTTCCATGAATCTCTCATAGAAAACATGGGTTATCCTTGTCTCTGTATCTCTTATTCTGAGAATACCAAATTGCAAATGAAAGTAATATAATGTCCACATTGTTCTAGAGTCATTAACATGATACACAGCAATATAAATTACATTATCTATGACAGATTAAGATACTACTGATTTAGCCTTACTCTTATAGTAGTCTTTTCAAGAAAGAAACCTGTAAAATCTAGGCATTGAATACTCTTAATATTCTCTTTTTTGCTTTCAAAATGCTATTTAAATCTTTAAAGGATTAATAGAAGATGCTCTGGTGTCTGCCCAGAGCACTGTGGATTTGAAGAATATGTCAGGTACTTAAATGAAAACAGATGTCTGCATTTTTGACATTTATCTAAAGGAAAAAAAATCTTTCTGTGGGATATGTGTGTGCATGTGCCTATGTGGCATTTTCACAGCTGATTTGATACTGGTGCTCCCAAAATACTTTTAACAGCACCTATGCAATCTTTCACTTGTGCTGCACTGTGGCAGTTTTTATTTATTTATTCACTTAAATAGATTTATATGATACATAAAAAAGGTCTATCCACAACTCTGCACGCTTTTGATATATAGGAAAACACAGACTGGTGAAAACAAGTATAAAACCAGCAACCTCGATTAAATCAGAAAACAGTCACTGGAAAATAAATTAAAAAGTGTTCCTTGCTCAGACAGTCATTCAGAAAGCCTGCACTAACCAAGATCATGAGGACACTTGAGAAGGTGAGTTCATATCATAGAAGCCCTTATTAAATATGCCCATCAAGCCCCCAGCTCTGAATGTTCCCAGTCCTGTCCCTGCCTTGTGCCCCATGACTGATGGGGACTGGAGATGGGTCCAGCAGACCTGAGGGCTCAAGGAACAAGGTGATTTCACAGCAGAGTGCTACAGCCCAAATGTGAGGGCTCCTCATTGGGACCTCCTGGCCAGGATTGGTTGTTCCTGACAAGAAAAAAAAAAAAAACAACCAAGAGGATGGGTGCTCATGTAATCCTTTGGGTAGGGCTTTGGGGTAGCTGTGTGCTCCTGAGCATGGAAGAATAGTCCTGCTCCAGAAAACTCCATGCAGTTTGCTAGTCAAGGCTTGGAGAACTGCATGCAATTACCAGCAGATACCAGTGTCTCTCCTCCAAAAATCATGCTTCACTGCAGGCAGCAGAATTGCATCCTCAGCTCTGTATGTGATGGAGTGACAGCCCTCAGCCCTGACCTCTGTGGCTGGAGTGGCAAGTCCAGCTGAGGAAGAGGAGCATCTGGCATGGAACTAGTGGAACTGGGTGCATCAGGACACAGGGAATCAGGAGCAAGCTAGTGAGTTTGGTTTCACTCCTGCCAAAACCCAAGTTAGCAAAGGTGAACTAGCACCTACTGGATAGGTGGAGCTGGTTTACTCCTTCTGCATCTTTGCTTGGTGAACCTGAACTGAAATATGGCCACTTCTGCTAAAGGTGATATATGTAGCTTGTGTGCCCTCAGGATCATCCCTTGGCAGACAGCTTGCATGGTTTTCACTTTGTTTCCATTAATAGGTAAAAAAGCTTGATAGGAGTATGTAAAAGCTTCCCATCAAAGCTGTCTGTCATGGCCATTTGGCCTTTGGTATGTGTCCTCTCTAAGCCACATACTCCATTTTGGTCTTCTAAAAGTGCTGTGGGAAATCATTCCCATAAGCTGTACCTACAGGCTTCTGGGAGGATTAGTTTTGTCCCTCACCTCTACATCAGCTCTGTTTTTCTACTCTCTGTCCCTTGATTTGGAGATCAATCAGTCTACACTGCTCCTGACACTACAGGCACTGAGGAAAATCAGAATAAGCACATGTACTTAGCATCCACCTCCTAGTCCTTGTATCTTGATAATAACATATCTCTCCACCCCCTCTCTTCCTAGTCCAGGATTCTTTTTATGATGTTGAGATGTTTCTCAACTATTTTTTTTTTTCATAATAATATAGATTCCTATGGGGAAGTCCCCTGCAGACTTGTTTTCCACACGGGAAGAACAGAGCAGGTGAGTTGATGGCTCCTGTTTCTAGGACCATAAAGAAGGGCACTTTCCGATTTTGATTCCCATGGATGGTGATGCTAGACAGATGATATTTAGCTAATAAAATAGGGAGCAGACAAAAAAACCGGATGTTGTCTACCAGGATGCCTGCACTCCAGGAGATACAGGAGGTAAACATGGAGGGTAACCTGCAATATGCAAACCAAAACACATTTTAGCCACAGATTGTGTTCTGTAATACACACACATCAGCATAAACTCTATTGAAAAATAAATATAATTCTGACATAGCTGTCTGAGTCCAACAGCTTCCCATCCCTACAGATGACACATACCTTTAGCTAACTGCATTTTGAAATGTCCATGAAGCTTAACTAGAGCAACCTGAGGATTTAAAAAATCAGTACAGTTACTTTCTAAAGCTCTTTAGTAATTAATTACTAAATTCATCAGCATCCATCAGTTTCCAGTCAGCACTCATGCATCTAGATAACTTTTTAAAGTTCCTATGTGTTATTTTAATAACATTGAATAATTCTTCTGAAAATCTTGACCAGATAATTAAGCAGTGACCCCAGTACAGCACGGTGTTGAGAAATAGGGAAGTCCAAGTGACTCTGGGAGGAGGGTATGTATTTAAAGCCTGTACTTCTCTGGCTGTTCAGTGAGCAAGGCTGACAGTGAGTCACCACCAGCCAGTATATTACTTGGTTGCTGAACTGGTCAAAAACTTGGCTCTCCAGAAATTTCAGGATTCATTTAAAATGCACTCATAGTTCAGTAATGGAGATGAAGCACGCTCAAGATAAGGGTAAAAATTACATTTGTGACCCTACCATAAATGTTGTGAATTATTCTGTGTGGGCTTCAGTTACAATCAGGATTTGATTAACTGTACAGATGGAAGTCAGTATGGTCTCTTAAAATTCCTTCTGCTGCTCCTCATTCAGAAAAAAAATCATGCGTTGCAAAAGGAGCTGCAGAAGAAAGACTGCACCTTTTCTGATATGAGAGCTCCAATATTTTTATTTTAAAAATTGTTCATAAAGTTGTTGAGTGACAGCTTTATTAGCAAATTACTAAATATTCATAGCTAACAACTTTTATGTCTCCAAGAGAAATGATGTTGAGTTAGGGCTGAAGGTGACATTTGCTTGGTCTCCTTGATAGTCTCAATTCTATATTTTTAAAGAGGTCAGGACCCCTGATACAAGGCTTGTATTACTTCAGTTTGTTCTGCTAATATTTGTCTTTCTTATCATAGGTCAGAAATGTGACTTTGAATCTGGAGTTATCAAGGCATACCCTTAGTGAAGATGGCCCAGCTAACCCCACAAGTAATACTGACTTCTGTCATTAAGAAAAATAAAATTTAAAAACCCCTACAATTCCAAACCAGGTCATGAGCAGCTATAAACAGCATGCTTCTCATTGCAATCACTTCTCTATGGGCAGTTTTGATCAGTAACTCCACATTTGAGTCAATTTGACTCAGAGAGAGGCCCTGTTCTCTGATGAAATCTTAAAAATTATATTCCAGTTTGAAAGTGAATACTGTCTCTTAAATAACTAAAATACTTTACAGTTAGCCCAGCAATTTCATTTAAGGCTTAGTGAACCCTGTTTTGCCCATCATGAGTAATTTACCTCACTTTTGTCCACTCAGAAGTGGTTTTATCTCAGCACTAATGAAAGCAAAGAGCCTCACTTTGGTCACTTATTAGATTCTGTTCAGTGAGTAATCTTGACAAGAGCAGTGACTCAGTACTGAGGATTTTAAATCCAAATTAAACTTTGCTTTTTCCTCTCATTACCATTTTTTGCTTATACCTTCAGCTCAGGAAAACTTGCATGAATATGCTGCCAATATTTGTAATTGCATTAGTATTCTAATATTCCACCAAAATAATTTCAAATGGAAAGATATTGAATCTCTCTGCAATATTTTGTAAGCTGCATTTCATTAAGGAGACTGTGGCATCTGTAATGGTATAATTGTGTTACAGACAAAAGGTTGTACTTGAATGTTGCTTTTTATTCAATCTTGCTTTATAGTTACATTCGTTCCCTTAACTTTTTTTTTTTTTTTTTAATAATGGTTGCTTGCAAGAATGTCCAAAGGACACTTAGGGACAAAAATATGCTGGATGTTTTGCATGAAATACGCTGCTGAAGAGTCTCTCTGGCTCCTGCCTGCATTCAGAGAAATTTACAGTACTTTCTGCAACTCTGATGAAGACTTAGTCCACCTTCTGCAGGGGTTTGGATACAGGAAAAATCAGCCAATCTAATAATTTGTTACCTCATTAGGAGAGATTGGGGAAACACATTAGTGGGGAAATATTAAAGGAAATTAGGAGGTGAATACCAAGAGTTCTGTAAGCATTTTGAGAATTAAAAAATACAGCATCGTCATCTTTGTTCAAAGTCCTCCTGTACTCTGAGAGTAAATGGAGGAGTTATTCCTAAACTGAACATTTCAGACAAAAAGCAAAAATGCTTCATACCTTGAAAAGTAATCCTAACCATTTACAAGTATTCAATGAAAAGTAATGTGATGTTGTAATAACCCAGCTTTTAAAAATTAAATTCTAATAGTTTTGTTCATTTTTCTGTGTGAGATGAAAAGGTCCCCCACTAAAAATGATTTTTAAAATTACATTGTCCTTATTATTACTATTTATCACATTATTGGAAAGATAGAGTCAAAGAAATGAAAGTGAGCTATCAAAAAAGCTGAATGAGGTGCAAGGACATCTTTTTCCAAGGTTATCTCAATGAACACCATGGAAACTTTCTTCTGTGCTTTACACTGATTGTCTTTTAGCCACACAGTCATTATTTTCAAGTCATTAGCTTATTAAACAAACTTTACCTGTTATGAGTTCTACAAATACAGTAAAATCATGTAGTTTACAAAGATCCAGAATTTTTTTAAAGCATGAAGCACGTTTTGTTGGGGGTTTTTTTTGTTTTGGTTTGGTTGTTTTTTGTTTTTTTTTTTTTTAATATCAAATATCATTCATTGAATGGTAGCTTTTCAATGAGCTAACTTTAAAATGGTTTTAGTCAGTGGTAAGAGATGGAAAGAGTGTCCCCTTGTGGATAGGAATATGAGGAAAGTGATGTTGTAACTCACTGATAGGAGACTGGGCATTTGCATTTTTGCAAATGGAAAATGCCTGGGCATTTTTGTTAAGAAACTAGCTAGAATCCTGCCTTGAACATTGCTCATAAATCAGTATTCAAACGCACACAATACTATGGGAAGCCTTTTAATTTAAATTGTCTGTCCTGGCAGATAACAGAGGGTGAAGACTGAGCTAATGTAGCATCTTTGCTAACACCATCAGTCCAGGCTACCACCTAAACCTAACTGCTCTAGGGAGCTGCAGTGCTGCCATCATTTGAAGAAAGCTGCTCTGGGATGAACAGCTTCAGAGCAGAGAATGGCAGAAGGCTCCACAATAAAGACAAAGTTTTATTGTGTATCTATAAACCCATGTGCTGCTGACATCCATGCACCTGCCAAACCTGTGATAGAGCATCCATCTGCAGAGCAAAGCACCAACCTTGTCCTTGCTCCTGCAAGCTCACTGACAGAGGGATTGGGGCAGGATTAATGCACAGCTATTTGGAGACACCAGAGCCTTGCTGAAAAGTTTAGATTATTCTTAACTGTCACAGATTCCCCACACACATCATCATCTCTGTTCCATGAGAACTACAAGAAGATGATAGCACCCTGACCTCACTGAGATCTGGGGTAACCACTGGTAGCTTCAAATTTCTGCAGAGGGAAGCAGAACTTCATGGGACTGCTGAGAGAGCAGGGGATGTTTCACAGTGGAAGTGTTCTGGTTTATGAAGTCCACTCCTTCCCTATGGCAGGCAGCTATAGTCTCCCTAACAAATTCACTATATTCTGTCTTTATTAAGATTTTTCTCCTGATTGCCTCAATTGTGGGAATTTTCTGAAGCATCATTATAAAACAATTTTCAGCTCAGCCACATTCATGGTTGGTGCCTATCTGTTATCTTCTTGTATAAGCAGGTTTTTTCACCCCCTTATAATTTAAACCCTGGCAGACAGTAATCATATTCCTTCCTAGTCTTTATTTTGTTAAACTAAGCAAACCACACACCCCAGCTTTATTGTACAGGATGGGCTCCCCAAACACATTCATAATGCCATGTGCCACTCAGAGTTTCCTGTAGGGTCAGCTTTTTCCACTACCAGTCATTCAAGAATGTATTCAGCCTCATCAATAGACAGCATTTCTCTGTCCCTAAATGGAAACACTTTGACTGATGCCTTCTTTGGTACTATTGGGGTTTTTACACAATCATGTCTCACAGATCATCCCTAAAATAACCAGATGACTCAGTAGCTGATTTCGTTGTGTCCTAGTGATAATTTCCCAGAAATTCTCATTCTTTCAACAATGAAGGAAACTGCACTGATACTGAGAAACAAGCTGCTGCTGCTCTTTGAAGATCTCCCACCTCGAAGTCATAGAAGCTTGTGGCTAATCAGTCTGATACTAGCAAGCTGAGGTGCAGGTTGTTGTGTGTTTCAGAGTGTGGTGATGGGGAAATATACTGGAAATACTGCCTGGCTTTTGATAAGAGGATGTCCTGAATCATGGTAGGTGGAACTCATTGAGTTGTAAGTAGCCCTGCACAAAAAGCAAGTATGCTATATCTCCCACTCTGTGATACATGAATTGTCTGAGGAGTTGCCTGAAGGATTGAAGTTGAAAATGTAAAAATATGTGGGAGTCTTTACAGGCTTAGGCAGTCACAAATATTTGTAAATGTCTACTAGCACTTTTAATTCAAAGTGTATCCCATTCCTAAATCTATGACACCAGAGAAGTTCACTGAACACAATGGGAAATGGCTTTATAATTTGGATGACCTCAGATCCCAGTAAAAACATCCAGATATACAGGCACCAAGTCTACACTGTAGGTGTACTCTTTTTTTGTACACTGCTGGTCACTTAGACTGTCAGATGACAGCAAATCAAAAGAGATAAAGAGGAAATTCTTAAAACCTCTTTCTTCTGTCTTTAATGCTAGGAAGTAACAAGAAACCAGACTGTTCATGTCTGTATACACAGGGGAAGTGTTATGGGGGTTGTGAAAGTTCCCTCTTTCCTCCCCAGTGATGAAACTTTATGAAAAAAAGGTGCATTTTTGCATAATTTCCTAATCCTAACTCAGAGCCGGGGCTGAAGTGCAGCATGTGGAAGCCTGTACATGATCTCTAAAAGGTCCAAGAGCGTGTGTAAGCCTTTATGGGTTCTGTAACAGGTCCAACGCGTCTCCACTGACCAGCGTGACGGTGGATGCTGTGTACAAGCCGCTGTCACCCAAGTGGCTGTCACCGAGATGCAGTCGCTGGCCGCCGAGGGACAGCCAAGTCCTGGTGCATCAGCACAACAGACCCGCGGCGGTGACAGCTCTGGGGCTGCTGCGAGTCACCGCAGCCGCTTGCAGCACCGAATGACTTCAGGTCCACCAGTTTGGTCTCAGATTTTATCTTTTTAGCAACCATAGGAACTGCACAATTTAGAGCTTGGCCGGTTTCGTGTTTTCTGTCGCACGGGCGCAGACAGCTGGCTGGCGTAAGAATGGCGACATTGTCAGGCTGAAAGGAAAAAAAAAAATTAATAATAAAAGAAGACAAAAAGCAGATGTTTAATTCTTCAAATCCGGTTTTAAAAACTGAGTAGCGGTCCCGCTCACCTCCGGAGCCCGCCCCGCAGCCCAGCACTCCAAAGAGGCTTCTCCATCTCTGCGGGGCGGGAGGCGTCGACCCCACAGTCGGCCCCGGTTCCGGTCCCGGCCCGCTGTCACTCACCGATCGTGGCCAAGTAGGAGGAGGAGTTGGGAGCCCCGGGCGCTCNATCGTGCGGAGGTACACGGACCCCGCCTCGCCGCCTGCCGGGGCTCCCAACTCCTCCTCCTACTTGGCCACGATCGGTGAGTGACAGCGGGCCGGGGAGGGCCCCCCAGGCAGTGGCGGTGCCGGCGCTCTCCCGCAGCCGCCGGCCTTCCACCTGTCGGCATTCCCCGGGCGCTCCCTTCCGCCGGCCTTCCACCCCCCCGCAGCCCCGCTGCCCGCCAGCCCCTGGCACTGCCCCGCAGCCCTCCGGGAAGCGGGGCCCCCGGGCGTCTTGTGTGAGCACGGCCGCGCTCGCCGCACTGCCCGAAGGAAGGACGGGCGTGTGTCCCAGTGGGCCGGCTCGGCTCCCGCTGACTTCACCCTCCTCAGCCTTTGCCTTCCCCGCAGGCCGCGGGTGCAGATTTTAAACACGATCTCCCGGGGGAATGGGTTTCAGATCCAACCCTCCCGGCGCTTGTACCTCGGCACCGCCGCTCTCAGAGGTGTCAAATCGTCCTCCGGGAAACTGCTGAGTGTGTCCAGACACGTTTAGCGACTTACACCTGTGTAGGGGTTTGCCAGGATGTCGGGAAACATGTCACCCTGGATCCAGAACTTTTTGCTGCTAGGTAGTAACACTCTCCTAGCTGTCTGGGGCATTCGGAACTTACTACTTTTATTTTGTTAAAACGTGTGAATCATAGAATAATTTGGGTTGGAAGGGACCTTAAAGATAATCTAGTTCCAACCCCCCAGCATGGGCAGGGACACCTTACTGTTTCTTACTGCCCACAGCTCCACATGGAAGCTTTGTTCCTGTACACCAGTGTGGGTGCACAGAACGTTACCTCCTCCTGAGACTTGTCAAGCATCAGTAAAATGTCCCTCCATCTTTCATGCTAGAAAGGGGTTTAATTTCGTACTAATAATTTTTACTGTCTGCTGCAGGAAGCCATATGTGTAATTACTAAAAAAGAGCCATTCTGGTAATGGAAATAATTAGCCCTGCCAGGCCAAGGGGGTTTTGTGCTGCACCACCCTGCTGCCTTCCCTGGCACCTCTGCAGATGAGGGGTGATGGGGAATTCCCCACTGCCAGGTTACACCAACCCCACAGTAACTCGGGGAACCAATTGCAAGTTCCAGGATGTCCACAGGATGAAAACCAGGTCATCATCGTGAAGACACATGATGCAGATATTTTCCCAAATTCTGAGTGGGAGATTTTAATTTTTACAAGTTTGAGTGTGTGTTTAAGAATTCCTTTCATTTTCTATGGTCTTGAAGAGAAAGTATGCACTAGAAATTGTGTGTTTCTGCATTTGGAACGTGCATGGCTCTTATATACATCTTTCCATGTGGGAGGATTTGGGTTAACTGAATAACTAACAGGTGGTAGCAGTGGCAGCAGTTGGTGTGGGGAGTACTTAATGGGTGTGATATGACTTGACCTGCATGGGTGAGAACATCTGAACTTAAACCACATTTTATTTTTGGTCCATTGTTGCAGAGCAGCTTCTGAAACTGACACAAACAGGGAGGAACGCAACCAGAAGTCTTGAAATTGATGGTTATGACAGACAACTTGTTACCAGACTTAGCAAGGAGTCTCAAGGAATGGCATGAAAATAAACATCAGCTTTGTTGATGGGTTTTATGTAGGAAACTAGATTCCTGACTGAGGTTATTATTTGAGTCAAGATTTCTTTTAATTAAATCCACTGCTGTGTCAAAAAATCTTGTATGGTGGTGGTATTTCCAAGCTGTGGGCTGAGGTAGTTTAAAGAATACTTAAGATAAAAGAGTTTTGTCACTGTTAAGGACTGACATTTACTGTCTTAGTTTTATTATTGTTCCTGAGACCTATGCTTGAGAGAGGAATAAACGTTTTCTAACTGAAATATACATGAATCATACAAATGTAGTGCTTGTTGAACGTGAGTTTAAAGTTATTTCTGAAACACCATGTTCCTTTTGATTCCATATTAGGAGGTGTATTATAGCATAAACTTTTAAAATTAATGGGATTGGGAGTGATGGCTTCTTCAACAGTAATGTTAGAAATGGAAGTTTCTTTTCCGTGAAGACAGCTGCAAACAAGAGCATAGCCCATAGCTTGTGGCCTATAACACTCTGAAGAAAAAAGACACAATGCAATGGTTGTTCTGTTCCTGATGTCTTCCCCAACTTTGTTGACACCATCAAAACCATAACTGCTTTCATTCAGATGCGTGCTTCATGCAAGCTCAACCAAATGATCCCTATCTGTCATGCAGCCTATTGAATGCTCATCTGATGTTAATTTGGTTTTCACCCTACCTGTCTGGCTGGAACAGTGATTCAAATAGAGGAAAGATCATCCAGGCTGTGCAGTCTCCTGGCCGTCTGAGTTCCTGACAAAATCATGTGCCACCACCTTCCTCAGTAGCAAAGGGTCGTAGGCACAGAAGTTAAAAGGTTGAGAGTCTAATTTCTGTGTCATCATGAATCACAGGTTTGTGTTACTAGGAAAAAACTTATTGCTGGGGAAAAAACAAACAGACAAACAAACCACAAGCACCCAAACAGTAAACTGCAGTAGTAGTGAATTTTTCTAAAATTATGTATTTTCTGAAAAAAAAAAACAAACCCACAGTAAATCTTAATTGAAAACTTTTTATGCAGCAGTTAAACACTCAAGGCTGGGTGCCCTTCCTCCTCTTCAATTACGCAGTTTGAGTAAATTCTAAGGAGTTGCAGTTTTCTAATTAAACTTATACGCATCATAAGGCAGATGCATTGTATTATGAATAGGCTATAAAGAATAAATGTTTTTGTTTAAACAATGGCATCGCATATAAAGCTGTAGAGAAAGTTGATGAATGTGAAAACCTCTTATATACGAGGGGTTTTCTTGTTCATAGGACTGTGATCTCACAGGCTATGAGGTTGTTGTTTGGCTGTAGTATGGTGGCTGTGGTCCTGTAGCACACGTGTAGCACACGATAACTATTTGTATTTTTGTTCTGTGATAATTCTGTAGGGGTGTGAGTCCTCCCAAGTCTGTCCTAGTTAAAAGCAGTGCAATTCCCACTTGAAGTCAAAAAACAAAAATTTTTTTTTCTAAATTACCTTTTTCCTCAAAAAGAAACTTCTGCTTTTTAACACTTATACTTTTAAAAAAAAGAGTAAAGTTGCAAGTTGAAGTGATTTACACATTTGTTTCTAATTCATGATGAGTAAGAGAAATCACCTCTAAAGCCTGTGTAGATTCCTTGATACTCACTTCTGAAGGAAAAAGAGTTAATTTAAATAAATGAACTGTTTTGAAGATACGTATGTTAACTGTGTTAACAACACTAGTTGTAATCTGCATCTTATTTTAATTTTTTTAATTTTTTTTTTTTTACAAAGCTGCATTTTTGTCACACTTAACTTTCTTGGCAAGCCATCTTTTCCCCTGAGCTGCTTTTCTTACCAAAATCATAATTATCCATACTTGTGACTGGTCATTACCACTCCACGTAAGATATTCCTTAATATGTACAGGAAAAGAGTCTGATTCCAGTAATGCATCAACATCTAGTAAAGGTTAAGTATGGGCTGGAGTAACACAGTGGAAATTCAACCCGTGACATGTCACTGGGAGCATGCCCAGCTTGGGCAGAGGAGATGATGCTGTCTGCTTCCCCATTTTCCAAGCTGAAGACACTGCTTGACAGACAGTAAGTGGGGCAGGGAGAACCTGCTCCTGGGGCACGTACCACCATCTGCCCATCCTACTACTAAACTTCTCAGATGTGCATTTGCTCTGGGTAGATGTAGTTTTTTGGGCCTTCTATATCAAGGAATTTGTCAACTGTATTAGGTGAAGAGTGGGTTGTAATTTTTTGGGCCAGGTGCAAAAGACCTTTTTGAAGAGGACTTTTGCAGACTGTCAAAGACTATTATATTATATATATAATATTATTATAATGTATTATTATAATATAGGTATTGAGGGAATAGAGGGGCAGTTCACAGCTGAATCACCCTATGGCTGACTGTTCTGATGCTTTTTAGACCTATTTGTCTTTAAGGTGATTCATTCCTAATATGAGCATATTTATTATTTGGAATATTTAAAAAAAAGAATTTAATCTCATGGGTATAAAACTTGGAAATAGCAACTAGAATTTGAACTTGTACCCAGTGTACCCCTTCTTGGTTTTATTGGACAACTTAAAAGAAGCAAGTACAAGCTGTTGCATTCAAATAACATTTAACTCAAGAGTGGTAATCAATGCTCATTTTGTAATGTTCATCATGTTGTAAACTCACATGGGCCTTAAAGCATCTGAAATCTGTGAGCTGTCTTTGGCACTGTATTTCTCATTTTTCTTTTCTGTCTTTCCAATTTGCTAAGTTTGCTGGAAATTTCATATAAAGACATGAACAATTCATGCATGCAGAACATATTGACTTCTGTTTTTCACTAACATTCATTGACCTTTTAGGTCAATAAATTTTGAAGTTGACTTAAGAAGTCAATAAGCCTTATTTTAATTTAGATTAAGTTTCAGTCTGATTCAGCACTCTGCTTCCCTTTTTATAAAGAAAAAAAAAACCAAACCAGAACTTAGAGTAATTTATTATTAAAATGTATGTCAAGTAAGAACTCTTGCCTATAGGTCTGGGAATCCCCATCTGGCTTACAGGTTTTTTTTGCTGTATTCCTAACACACAATTTGAAAGTGACATTCCAGCCTCTCAGCCCTTACTCTGTCCCTCTCAACTGCTTTAACATCAATTGGAGAAAGTGATACAGATAATTAGACAAAATCATGTGAATTTTCCAAGCAAATGTTTTCCGTCACATTGGAATTTCACCTTACATGAGAAACTTGTTTTAAATTACATTTTCATTTGACATTATTAATTCCACCAAGGAAGCTTGGTGTAATATTAATTGGAGATACCAATTATATTATTTCATCTTTCCTTTCCATTGGAGCTTCAATAAAAATTCATCAAGTGGAGGACATGATTATCATAATAATTTTGAAAATCTACCTCGATTATTTTACCACATGCACACAAAAATGTTAGCAGCATTGGAATCAGGCATGTGAGAGTGTACTTGTAAAAGTTCTGTGCACAATAATTCCATCAGTAAAAAGGAAGGGAGCGTTTTTGGTTTGCTGTCATGGATGCTTACCTTTGATACAGTAATTTGATAACAGTCATTTGGCAGTTCTTACAGAAATCAGTGTGATGGTTATAATTTAAAAATTTTATGGTTTTGCAATCAGTTTAGTTCTTTCAGATGACATTACTACAGGTGAAAAGGCACTCTGAAGTCATGTTAAACAGGTGTATTTTGACCCTATGGAATTTTGACCATGCAGTATGGCTAGCTATTGCAATATCACCTTAACTTCACTTAATATAATTGACAAAATTCACCTTATTAGTTTTCAGTGGGGAAAAAAAAAAGAGCAGATAAATTACCAAATGGTATTTTAAAACTTCAGCTGTAATGTAATTGGAAAAAAATTGCTGAGCTGTGAGGACGTGTATCACTCAAGATAACAGCTGATAGCTGGCAGATTCTAATATTAAGATCAGAGTTTCTGCAATCCATAAATCCAAGTATCATGCACCACATCTGCAGTGCTCATTTTATAATATAAAGGAAAACACTATAAATTGTACAGGAAGTATCTTTGAGAAAAGATCAGTAGTGTATGTAGAGACAACATTCTGTACTGGTTCCGAGTGCTAATGCTTGATGTTAGCATTAATGTTCTGGATCTGGAATACGTGGTGGTTCAGGCTGCAGAGACAATCCTCTTCATTTTGAATGAACTCCAGTCTATGTTTGTCTTTGCATTTAACCAATACAGCTAATAATTCCCATTGCTGTTCATGTAACCTTTGACTGTTTTTTTTAGAGATTTGGAAGTAAGGGCAGAAAAATGGTGTTAAGCATGAAACAGCTTTGTAAGCGTTCCTACCTTCCCATTCATAGCCATTGTGATGAAACTGGAAACAAGTGAAATCACCAGTATATTTTCCAGGTATTACTGTTCACAGGCCATGAAACTGCTCTCATGCCACTTCCACTGTTCATGGAAATGCCTGCATGTAGTTTCATAGTATCTGCACCTTTGCTCTGGCCTGTCCCTCTGTTGCTTTGTTGGCATTGCTTTGTATTGTAGTCAGGTAATGTATTGGGACATAGTTGTTTTCACCATTGAATAATTTCCTTTTACAGCTTCCATTTTGAATGGATATGGTTGGCTGGTTATTCTTTGTTTGATGTAGTTCCTTTTCACTTTCTGTTCAAAATCGCATGATAACTAGAGCTAAGAAACGGTCTTCAAAGGGTTTTCATATTATTATAAGAAATGTTACACTTTTTCTTCTTTCTTCTAGGCATTGATTTTAAAGTAAAGCTAGTAACATTTAATGACACAAGAGTGAAACTTCAAATATGGTAAGTTTTAATTTATATGACCATACATGAGAGCCAGCTAAATTATATTACAGCATGAAAAAAAATCTCATATGCCTTAAATTGTTTGTCTTCTAAAGTGCAATTGTTTCTACTAGCATTTTTAAATTTGAATTAGGCCTAGGGAGCATATTTTT
Source organism: Florisuga fusca (assembly GCA_038090715.1). Lineage (NCBI taxonomy): Eukaryota > Metazoa > Chordata > Aves > Apodiformes > Trochilidae > Florisuga > Florisuga fusca. The sequence goes on from JAAWXA010000005.1 coordinate 18,130,702, forward strand.
TGCAGCAACTAATCTAAGATTTAAAAAAGGGTTATTACTAGGTTCCTTTAACAATAAAACCTGCAGCATACAAACAATGCAGGTATACCATCCTTATTTGGTAGATTTAATTGTATAGGAATATTGAAGGAAGTATAAAAGCAAGATAATTTTACATTTCATTACTCATCAAACATGTTAAAAAAGAGAAAGCTATAAGATGAATCTTCAACCTACACTCTATTTTTTATATTTGAAGTTTTTCTAGAGGCTTTGTAGGGCTCCTGAGAGCCATCTCTCTGGGCATACAATACTGGAGGTTATCTATATTTTCCAGTATTTAACTTCTTAAGGAGTAAGTACCTGACTTATCTGACCAGTGTTGGATGTGCATTTATTCCATCTCAACTTTTAATACAAAAATCTTGGAGGCTTCTTTAGAGCTTCCTTAAGGCCTGATTATTTGTAGGAATCTCTCCATCTCTGTGTTTTATGACTTCTTCCAAAACTCTGCCTTCTGTATGAACTGCTTTATTGTCTTTAGTTACAAAAGGCTTATCAGAATATGGAACTCTGCGTTGTACTCCAAATTTTTGCATCACCTTAGTTTCCTGATCTTAATGATTAACTGTATATAAAGAAGCAATGTTGGGCTTTAAGATGCACTCAGACTTCAGCCACCACTGTTTAGCTTCCCTGGTAGGTCTGTATTTTTCAGGACAAATTTTCAGTGTATTTCTTTCACTGCTGCAGGTGGCAACCAGATTTTCTCTCATCCTTATCTTTTTTGTCTCTTTCATATTAGGGTATGCCATTCAAAACTTGGCCAATACTCCTTAAAGTAAAGTGACTTTTCTTGGGGGTTCTGCAGTTTTATAATGTTTTCTTTCATTGTTGTATTTTGTATGTGTGTGATTTCTTCAATTTCTTTCAGGGATACTGCTGGCCAGGAACGATTCCATACACTTAGTACTAGCTATTTTCGTGGTGCACAAGGATTTGTCCTTGTATATGACATCACAAATCTGGAGAGTTTTCAAAATATAACAATGTGGATGAAAGACATACATGAGGTAAGTATACATGACAGTGGTTTATCTCTTAATGTCGTTAACAAGTTACTGCAGTTAATGCTTTAAATTACTGCATGAGATTTTTGTTCCTGGAACTGTATGTTTCTCACCAGAATTTCTTACTCTTAGTTCAGCACACATTATGGTAGTGGGATTACCTGAAACTGGAATACAGTGTAGATTATCCAGGACAAGCCAGAGATAATGTATGAGTGCTTTCTGAAGTACTTTTGAAACATAGCTTCCAATGTGGTTTTGCACATACTGAGTTATGGTGCTTCTGTCACTGGTGTGGCTGTGCACAAGCCAATCTCTGTGAGCTCACCCCAGGATTTTAATTGGCTTCCATGTCAAAATTCAACATGACAGCTAGTGATTTCCCTTTCCTGATTTCATTACTTTAGCATAGTTACCTCATCCCAGGAATCAAAAGAAGCAAATTAAATGAAACATTTTCTTCGTCCTTGCTGTATATTCCCTTTGAGAAGAGGGTTTCAAGAGGTAGGAACTGGGGGAGGAAAAGGAGAATCCCTTTTTGGTGGCAGTGAGCTGTTAGGTTAGCTCAGCTGCCTGTGGTACAGCAGCCAGAAACTGCTTTCATGTGATGTAGGAAGTGATTCAGCAACACATGGCTGCCAGAGGGGGAGTGTGTTCCCACATCCCTTCCTGCTCCTGAACATTGCCTGCCACTGTGCTGCTTGTCAGAGCTCTCTGGGGTTCACTCTGACTGTCTAATGTAGTAGAAAAATAACACAGCAAAACCAGTTGGATGGTTTTCTGCTCCATCAGTGAGTTTAAGAGGGTCATAGAAAGGTCTGACAGTTATTGGAGCTGGTGCAAGGTAAACAAGTAGGAGTAGGAAGGGCAGAAGAAGATTGTGTGAGGAACAGCATGAAGGAGGAACCAGGGAGGAAGGAGTGGGCAAGCCCTTACAGATTAAATCATTCAGCTTCCTGTAACCCTGTACCCCAAGTCTTTATTGCTAGGGTTTCCCTTATGTGTTCTCTGTTGGGTAGAGGCAAGTTTAGAATAGAACAGTTCAGCTGGAAGAGATCTATAGCAATCATCTAGTCCAGCCACCTAACCACTTCAGAGCTGACCAAAAGTTAAAGCATGTTACTAAGGTCATTGTCCAAATGCCTCTTAAACACTGACAGGCTTGACTCATCAGCTACTTCTCAAGGAAGCCTGTTCCAAAGTTTGCCCACCCTCTTGGTAAATAAATGTTTCCTAATGTCCCTTTGTACCATTCCCACATGTCCTGTCACTGCCAGCAACAAAAGATCAGCAACACCCTCTCCATGTCCCCTTCTCAGGAAGCTATGGAGAGCAATGAGGTTGCCCTAAGCAGTAACATGGAGGTTTGTAGTTGGCATGCTTGGATAAGTCAGTATGCTTGTGGAACAACCCAAGGAAGATAGCACTCTTTGTTTATTAAAATGAAGTAAACATTCAGGCAGTTTTTATAGTAGTCTGTGAATTGGTAGGAATATGACATGATGAATGGGAGAGTTCATCTTGGGAAAGCAGGCTTGAAATAAAACCATCAAATGTGTCCCTTTCTCTCTTCACAGCTTCAGTATATGGATTAATTTATGAGCTACACATGATCATATATCCAGTAATATAGGCATAGGGTATCTTACACTGTTGGTAAAACATTACATTTCCATTGCCTCAATATGGTGAGCTAGTACATCATTTTCCTTTACTATAGAGCTATCCTAAAACTCTCAGTGGTAACAGAGCCTAACTTCAGTTAGGTGTTACAAAAGAGATTTGATGATAGAATATTCGTACTGGCTTGTCTACACATACTTCAGACTAACACATGGGTCATTACTTGGTTAAGAAAAGTGTGCACCCTTCTCCTGTTAGCTAAACCAACTGAAGTCACAGCTGGATATGCCACTGGTTGTACAGCTTCATTATTAGCCCAAATTTAACTCAGCACATGCTGTGATGGTAGGTTTACTGTTCCCTGCAGCTGAAAATGTAGATTATCCATAGATATCTGTATATAAATATATATGTATATGAAGTATGTGTGTATAAATTTATATGTAAAACGTATATAAACAGTGATTTGCCGTCACACTGCCTCCAAAGGGGTCATTTTGTCCTGCTCATTTCAATCAGATCAATTAGGATGGTTGATTCAGTGGACTACCATGCAAAACCATGAATGAAAAGAAAGGACCAGGTCTGTATGGCTAGGGTGGAGGGAAGGATGGGACCAGCTCTTGTAGCCTCCATGCAGGCTTTAATCTACTTAAGTCAATCAGCAAATCACACCTGCACAAGCCTGTTCCTGATACTTAAAAGCTTTTGTGTAAACATACTCAAGCTATTAATACTTATATTTTTTAATCTTAACCCTGGAAGGTACTTTGTTGCTATAAAATTAAAAAAATAGAAAACTATTCCATTTAAAAAAAATTCTAGGAATGTGAATTGCATGATAGATTGCACTAATTTCAAAACTAGCAATTAGTAAATGTTGTAATAGAGCTAGATAATAATAAAAAAAATAATTTAGTCCTAGTGGGATATCAATTTCTGAAGTGTCTTGGTGAAAATGTATGGGGCTATTCATTGCAAAAGAAGTGTTTTTAAGCAATAACTGTTAAAACACAGGGCACTTCATGAAAATTAATTACTTACTAGAGGCTGGTGACATTCCCTGCATTTGCTTTGGTCTGTTAGTGCAAACCACTATTTAATTCTCCACAAATGCTCAGTATCAAAGTGGCTTTGGCTATGCCATCCTTAAAAATGTGCAAGGGCAGGCATTTTTTTAAAGTTTAAAACAGGAAGCAGATACAGGTTTCACTGGGTAACAGATGGATGGGTAATGTGAAGGTTGTACTTGAGCGTATCAAACAGGATTTTTTGAGACAATTCAGTTATTACATTACACTCCCCTCTTTGAATTCTTCATGCATGGATTTTAAACAGAAAGTTTTTTAAAACTCCTCAGTGTGCTAAGCCTTTTTTGCAACAGTTGAAAATGACAATCTAACCAATTTAGCATTCGTAAGAACTCCATTGATTTTATAAAAACTGTCCAGTCAGTGCTATTACAATCAAATTACCAGTAATGTTCTCATTGTATTTCCATTATTTTAAGTGTAGAATACAGCAACTTCCCTATTAAAAATGAATTATTGTTCAAGGAAGTTCAAGATGCAAATATGCTGCTGTCTCTGTATTGTTGTAAAATTTGTATTCTGAACTAGAGGAAACTACATAACATGACTGTGTTTAAAAAGTGTACTAGCAATGCATACTCACAGATTAATATCTTGGGATATTATTGACAAATGTAATACAAGTATATTGGATTTGTAATGCACTCATTAGAAGCATGATAATTGCAGGAAAATTGTTTTAGAACCTGAAACTGTACTTTATTCCTGGGCTGGTGGGTGATGTTGAATTTATTAAGGTGTCCCTCTTGACTGCTGACATGGCTTTTAAAAATTAAATACAACTGTGTGCCATATCTGTTTGCAGAAAAACACTTCTTTCCAGGGTGTTCTGAACAAGATTCCAACTAACAGATTGGCTAAAAGTTCACAATAGAGTGTTCAAATGCTGAAACAGGTGCCCACAGAGGATCTAAAGATGCTGAAAATGATACAAGGCCTTGAGCAATTTCACCTGACTTTGAAGCTGGTCCTTCTTCAAGCATGAGGTTAGACCCAATGACTTCAGAAGTCCTTGCCACCCTATGGCACTCCATGATTCACGCATGGAGTCTGGGTGTCCAAAAACTTTTGCCATTAGTTTGATTTTAAAGATATAGGGCTGGTTTTTGTAGTGCTACTCAGCTGGTGTGGCCATGAAGATGACATGACCAGTGCCTAACAATTACCTCTGTGCTGAGAATTCTTGGCTAGCACCGAATTTTTTGCATGGGCAATAGTCATTTTCTCATGTGGGAGCAAGTCTTGGTGACATAATTGAGTGGTTTTGGAATATACAACCTTTCAGTTTATGCTAGCTGATAATAGTGATCCCTCAACCAGGATATGGTGTGTATGGGTGTGGTGGGTTCTTCTGATTTTTGTATAGTGCCCTCTTCTGGTTCTGTGCATTAAATGCATCTTAAGAGTTGGGAATCTGTACTGTTGTTCAGTATTTCTGCACCATACTTAAATAAAAGCAGCACAGCAAAATGCTCTGCAAGTGTAAATAAGCTTGACATGTCTTGTGAGATTTTCCTCTTCAGATGAAAAAACTTGATGCGTGAACCCATAGATGTGTTTGTTGTTATGAGTCTGGTTAGAACTGAAAATTCTTGTTCTTGTCACTTTACTAAGTTGGTTTATCTCTCACCCTAGCCTAGTCTGAGCATAAATTGGTTTATATCTAATCAAGTTTGAGTTTGATAATAGAAAAATCCTGTCATTTGTACAATTCCCTTTAGTTCTGGAAACTAAGCATTTGTAACTGTGGTCATCATGTGGCACTTAGAAAAATGTGTATGGAGAGACATACATATGGGAATCATGGTATGAACACTACTCATGTGATGCTGTCACTGAGATTGTGGGGAACAGTATATTGCTAGGAAACTCTTCTTCATTAATACAAAGGATCAGTTTCTAGTGTTATTGTTTAGTGAGCAGGAGGAAGAAACTTCACAGCTTTATGGCTCTTGCCTTTATCTTTCTGCATGAACATGCATATTACTATATCCTTTTCAAATCTGAAAAATTATATTCTATATTTCTTCCTCAAATGCAAACTAATTAAGCATTACCATAGAGTATTTCTCAGATCTGGTTTTTTTTTTGGTTTTTTTTTTTCACTGCTTTGAGCTTCAAAGAAACTTGGGTTTCTTTTTCAAACTCAATTATCAATGAGTATAAAAACTATGCAGCCTTGGAGATGTGGTAGAAGGACAATGTGGTGATTCTAGAGAGTTAGCTTTAGACAACAAGCAGTCTGGGTGAGCTTTGGGTAATCACAGTCAGTTTGCTGCAGGGCAGGTTGATGCCAGCCATTCACATCAAAGGGTGGTGCTCACCATTTAAAAAGTGAAAGGATAGTTTCTCTAAAGAACTGGTAAGTACAAATGTGATGTGGTTGTCTTTTGATAAAGATGTCAGTGCTACTTCTGACATTTTCATGAATTCACAGCACTTCTGTGAAATTCTTTTCCCTGAAAAAAAGAGAACAAGCGCAGAAAAAAAGGCGTAACTTTGGGGGGGGAGAAAGACAAAAATGGGATGAGCAAGGTATTTTCCTTTTTGCATCATTGATTTCTGTTAGTAGCTACACAGTCAAGAAGCTGGGTAGTTATCTGGTGAAGATTAAGCAGTACTGTAACTAGTGAAGGGCATGGATGGATGGCTCCCATCAGAGCAGGCTGCACACCATGGCACTCCGAGGTGAGTCCGGGGTTCCTAGGCCTGTCCCTGGCACCTCTGTGACTGAAGCTCTGGCACTGCTCCCTCCTGTGGCCACCGGCCACAGCATCCTGGCTCCACCACCACTGGCTCCAGCTGCTGGGGAATCCAGAAGTGGAAAAACCCTTTTGCAAAAATCCGATGACTCTTCTAAATGCTTCAGAAAACTTAAGTCAGTCTCAATAAATCTCTCTACTCGAATTTTTGGGGAGAAATGTAGTGCTGTTATTTTCTTTTTAGAAGTTTGGAAAAAGACAAGCTAGGTTTTCACCAAGTTTGTATTATTTTTAAGTTTCAATAAAATGTAAACTTTGAAATGTTAAAACCAGAAGAAAGACTAAAGAAAGATAGTGAACAGAAAGAAAATTTGGATGTATTTTTTAGATACCAAAGCAAAACAAGTTAGTTATTTTTTCTTCTCAAAATAAATTATTTTTTATGAAATTGATGAACTTTTTAACAGTATTTTTCCACTACATGGAAAACAAATATTTCCTGACTCTACTGGCTTAGTCAGTGCTGACTTGCAACTGTGCTCTTTTTAGCTATAGGTTTTGCATTTGGAAAGCTTATTCCTGAGCTATAAGTAAAAGAGGATGAGCACAGGGAGCTTTTGGAAGCACCAAAAAGCCATATTTTTGGTCAATTCAAGTCTGTGTACATTTACAGTTTTTATGCCAGCTGAGCACATGGTCAAACTTCTGCCTAGTCATATTGTCCTAATTTTTTTAAGGCTAGTTCTATATAATCAGCTTTCAAAAATATAAATGGAAGTAATTTTGGTGTATATTCATTAGTTTTACAAAATCAAGAAATTGCAAGATAACATCTTTTTAAGAAGAATAGTTGCAGTGCTTTGATGGAGCATCCAGTCAAATTGAAAATATGTACTTATCATAGAAATAGTTATTTATCATAGAATTACGGAATCATGGAATGGTTAGGGTTGGAAAGACCCATAAAGATCCTCTAGTTTCAACCCCCTGCATGGGCAGGGACAGCTTCTCTAGACCAGGTTGCTCAAAGCCCCATCCAACCTGACCTTGAACACTTCAGGGAAAGGGCAGCCACTGCTTCCTTGGGCAACTTGTTCCAACGTCTCATCACCCTCACAGGAAAGATATTTTTCCTAATATCTAACCTAAATCTCCCCTCTTCTTACTGAAAAGCCTGGTACCTCTAATGCCCTTTAAATTTTGTTATTTGAGGCTGTTGAAAAGGCTACTCCTACTGCAAACATCTGTGCTGTTTGTACAGAAATAAATTTACAGGATTACTTTTACGGCTTTGTACATAAAGTATGCTAGTATTTCCCTTTGACTTTTACTTCAGAGTAAAGCCAAATGTCACTTGTAAAACTCTCAGCTCTACATACAGTCCTTCTCCAAATAAAAAAATGATTATGTGATGAGGTTACCCTATTCTAAGTGTCGATGTATGTAATTTTATGTAGGAGAACCATTGACCTTAATGAGTAAAACTTCACTGCGTTCTGAAACAGCAAGCATTTTGGTCTATTAATCCAGGTTAGATTGATTTATTATTTTAGACTGTACTTTGTACTTTTATGATAAGCTTACTTCATTTTAATACTACATTATCTTAAACATCACCTATGGGTGTGAAATGAAATAAGCTGACGCAAAAATGAGAGAGGATCTAAAAAAAAGTACGATATAATGTTCTTTAAGAATAAATTGTTTCCTCCTTTATTCTTCAAATGAGGCAACTTTGTTTTACAATTGCAAACACACTAAAAATAATGATTCTTTCATCCTTTAATAATAGAAGTTTTTCACTGCATTTCTCAGAAAGGAAAAAGTATCCCTGTGTCCATATGCATGTGTGTGTCTGCTGGGGAAGAAGACTGTCTGCATTTGTTTCATGGGAAAGTTAAAATAAGACTTCATCAGAGGTCAAAGCTGTCACCAATGTCATTGTAGAGAAGAGATCTGTAGCCTTAGATCAGGCTTTTGAAGTCATCAGAGAAGCTGTGTGAACATGTACTTTCAGAATATAAGCCATGGGATCAGACCCTATTAACTTTAATTGTCACTAGATTGAGACTCTCAGCTCCTTCCATTTAAGCATCAGAAGTGGTTTTAAATATTGCAATTTTCACAACAAATGATGATTTTGCAATTCCACATGCTGCTGCAGAACTGTTCTTTTCCTTCTCATTATTCCAGTCACGTTTAGTTACAATAGCTTATCTAAAAATAACACTGATGTAAAGCATCCGGTGCATTTTACAGTCATCATGTACATAACTGAATTAGTGGAACAAAGGATGAAGACAAGGTCAAAAAGCCAGATTTTTCTTCATTTTGAAATCAATGAGGTTTTTAAGTTTTACTTCAGTAGAAATCTATTGCCTTCTTCCCAGTGTCTAGCAATAGTCAAACTTTTATGTCGACTTTGAAGACTTTGAATGTAATTTCACTCTCTGCATGTGAAAGTGAAGCACAGAGAGGTAATCTTGTAGGTGCAGCAAATTCCTACCTTTTTTCTTGTGACTGCTGGATGTGGACCAGACCAATACGCTAACCCACGAACCCGTTACTTTAGAGAGGGCACTGTCTGAATTTAGGGCATTTGCAGTCACTTTAAAGCCTCAAGATGGAGCATTCATCAGAAGATGGTGCCCACGCACCATATACTTTATATCCTATGAAATGGTTTGCAAGTTATGCCTTGTACTTGCAAGCAGCTTTTTTTCCTGCTCTTTGCAATCTTGCTGTTTTCCTCCAAATCCCAGTAACTAATGGAAGATATTTCTACAGATGAAAAGGTCAGGACAGAATTTAGCCTTTACTTTCAATGAAATAAAGTGTTGAAGGTTACTGTGAGCTGGAGGTGAAGGGCTTTTGTTGTTTGCTTTTTTCTTACTTGACACTTATTAATGCTGGTTCTCTTTTAGAAAGCAGGTGATGAAGTGGACGTAATACTGTTGGGCAACAAATGTGATAAGGAGTCAGAACGTGTAGTTCCAAAACAGAAAGGAGAAAAGGTATCATTGATCACTAGCACTTTCTTTGGGTTCTCCTGAGTATTCTAGTATGTGACTGTGAGCTGTTACACTGAAAATAATAAAAAAGCTCTTGAGTTCCAAAAAATTCTGTTAGGAAGTGCTCCAGAAGAACAGTTGTGGAATTCTGGGATGGTTGAGGTTTTTCTAACGTATGAGCAGAACGTATGAGGATTAACTAATTCCTAGTTGATCCTTTTAGAATAGTGGTTTTTATTTTAAAGGTTAAAATGCACTTTAAAAGTTTTAGGCATTGCAATAGAAGTCTTACATTTTGAATTAAAACGAAAAATATTTTAGAATCTGCATTTTCAGAGTACTGTTCTAATGTGGAAATCTAAACTACCATTTTTAATACATTTTGCATATTTTTTCTTGTACCTGATGCACCCATCAATGATTTTTTTTTTTCCTACAGCCTGACTATAAACAACTATTCTGTCAGCCTGTTCACTGTGATTTGCATTGTTTATGAATACCCTAAATAATATTGGACAGGTGCATTTCAGGAACATCCAGCCCCCAGTTCTAACTATGCATGTGTTGTATAGATTACAGTATAGTTTGTACATGCTGACCATGTGTAGGAGCAAAACTGGTGTTAGGTGGGGAGTGCTGTTTTAAAGGTAATGGCAAACTACTCTCACTGAGAACCCATGGGGAAATCCTGGAGCCATGCTCTGACAGAAGGAACTGTCATGACTTAAATGTTGTGGGAGAGTGTCTTATATGTCAAAATTTTGCAGCTGCAAACTATGTTATCTGGAACTTGGAATAATCCCTTCTGTTATGCTTTCAGGCACAGAATCATAGAATCACTTAGGCTGGAGAGGACCTTTAAGATCACTGAGTCCAGTCTATAACCTAGCACACTGCCAGGTCCGCTACTAAATCATGTCCCTAAGCACCACAGCTACATGTCTTTTAAATACCTCCCAGGATGGTGACTCCATGATTGCCCTGGGCAGCCTGTTCCACAGTCTGACAACCCTTTCAGTGAAGAATTTTTTTATAACATCCAATCTAAACCTCCCCTGACACAACTTGAGGTGATGTCCTCTTGTTCTTTCACTTTTAACTTGGAAGAAGAGACCAACCCCCACCTTACTACAGTCTTGTTCAGGTTGTAATTTAGGTAATTGTAGAGAGTGATAAGGTGTTCCCTCAGCCTCCTTTTCTCAAGGCTAATCAACTCCAGTTCCCTCATAAAGCTTGTGCCATAGATCCTTCATAGATGGCAGCTTTGTTGCCCATCCCTGGACATGCATGGTGAGTCAGGCAAGATGTCTTCTGTTTGAATAATACTGTTAATTTTTTGGCCAATTATATGATACTGGATAATGGAACTTTAAAAAATAGCATCACCCTTTCAACAGCATTTTGAATAGAAACTTTTGAAAGTTAATCATTCACATGCAAGAGCCTTTCAGTGTTAATGTACTGTATCTGTGTTCAAGCAGCAAGGTTGCTGAAAAAGATATGTATGCTCTCACTCAAAGAATACAGTGTTAGAAATCTAGTCACTGGATGCATGTGCACAAGAGGGCAGTAGTAGGGTTTTGCATAAAGTATTAACAATGACATTTTGTGACTTCTGTATACTTAACCAGCCAGTCAAAATTTCGCACAGTACAGTATTTTTTTCAGAAAACTATTACTTCCTCACCAGTGAGTCCTCTTTCTCGATGTGTTCTGTGTTTTAAGGCAAGGCAGCTCTTCAGTTATACTTCTTTTAATGTGATTTACAAATCCTAAAAACCTGACTGGTCCAAATGGAGAAAGATTCCATTAGCAGGGAGAGAGAATACTGTCCTCTCCAAAGAATAAAATTTCCTTATTATACGGACAAAATAATTTGATGCTAACTCTGCCACATAATAATTCATACTGACATATTTCATATTATTCTGTGAGTATGATCTGTAAGTATTGATCTGTTCAGAGTCTTGTAGAGAAGACCCCTGGATTCCCTGGAAATCTTACCATGTATATTGGCATTTCCATAACAATTCATAACTGAATGGCCATTGTGTGCCACTTCAGAGACTAGTTTAATGCTGAAAAATTATAATTATTTTTAGTTTTCTTTTGTAATGATATAATTTTGATAACACAGAAATGGATATATTTAATTTTAACACGATGAAGTATTTTCTTGTATTAACATCTTTCTATTCACTTTGAGAAAAGATTGAACTCAACCCTCTTGGGCTCCTGCATTGCTGCACTCTTCCCCCCCAGTAACATTATCTTTTTCTCTGAAAAATAAAAATGTTGAAGGTTATATGATTTGGTAGAATGTGGCCTTTTTTCTTCCGTCAAATCTTTCTAACAGAAAGAGCTAAGTAAAATATTCTTTTCTTTTTTTTTCTTTTTTTCTTTTTTTTTTTTTTTTTTTTTTTTTTTTTTTTTTTTTTTTTCTTTTTTTTTTTTTTTTTATCCTCTCTTCTCCTGTCTTCATGATTTCAAAGCTGATCTTTCCAGGTTTCCAGGTATAATACCAATTTAAAAAACGTTCTACACATTTCTAGTACTATTTCAGACACATCTCTGCTTCAATAGTAGGAAATTTTAGTGTCACTTTGCTAGGAAGTTATTCTGAGTTACAAAAGAAGTGAACAACTGGAATTAAATTCACCAAGGAATATATTGGTATTAGTTACTTTGTTATTGTTAGTAACAAACGAGGTTTTTTCACTCAAGATATTCAAACTATTCTCAAAGGTAATATAAAGTAACGTTTCCCAGCAGCGTAATTCTCATAGGTTTGTAAATTTATTTAGTCAACAATTTAATATAAGTCAAGAGTGTTCTCTCGTTGCTTAAAGGCAAGCTGGGCTACATTAAGAGGATAATGGAAGGTAGGTCTGGGGAAATCATTATCCCACCTACTTAGTGCTGGTAAGGCCACACAGGATATTGTATCCAGCTTTAGCTCCCTCATTTCAAGAAGGGTATTGAGAAACTGGAGAGGGTCCAGCAGACAGCTACAAAGATGACTGGGGCCTGGTGCCAGTAATCCATGAGGCAGTGGGGTAAAGACGAGGCTAAGTAGCAAATACTGGTCTGCAGCAATTGAAGTGTAGGTAGAGGAATGGCAGAAGTCCTGGCTTATGAGGTTCAGGTTGGAGATAGGAGAACCAGTTGCACAAGAAAAGCAATGTAGCCGTGGAAGTGGGTCCCATAAAGGCTATAGAATCATCATCACTGGTGGATTTCAAGGCTCAGGTAGGTAAAGCCTTGCCTGACCCCATATTGTATGGGCAGTAGTCCCATTTCAAATAGGGTTATCTTTCCAAATGATTTTCTATTTGGAAAATTTTCTGTTTCAAGATGTATTTCTATTATTACAATGGTTTGTGTTCATCAGTTTGAATATAGGTAGCATCTAGGAATCTGTTACATGACACGGGAAAGAAAAAAGGAATATTTAAGAGTAGATGCTGTGCACTTTGCAAACTGTGAACTAGTCTTCTTCATTTTATTAATCCAGTATTTCTTTATTGCCTGTATTTTTCTTTTTCTTTTCTTTTTCTTTTCTTTCTTCTTTTTCTTTATGCATCATTGTTTTGCACTGACACTTGCCAATAGTTAAATGACTGTAACTTTCTTTAACAAGTTGCTACAGTACCAGAATCAGTTCAGAGTGGTCAGCTGGAGTTTTCAGATCCCTTAAAAAACTGCTTGTCTTGAAAAACAGTCAGAAATTATTTTGTTTTACAGCATTTTGGAAAAATAAATATTTTTGCTTACCTTTTTCCTACCCTTAATATAATCTTTATTATACTTTGGCTAAAACTTTGAAGCCCAAATCTCCTACCTTCAACCCTGATTTTGGAATTTTTGCAAAGCATTCATTTGTTGCTTCCAGAGGTCACTGAAAGCAAACATAAATGCCAACATCAGACCCGTTATCCTAATGGAGAGCCTCCCAAATGAATCATTAAGTGGTCAGTAATTATTTGCTTTCCTACACATTATAAGCAGTAGGTCATTTTCTCTGCCTGGGATTGTTTTCTCCAGATGCTTACTGAGAAAGGATCCATTGCAAAGGGAGTAGACTTTCCCACTATATTTATCTGGCAGATATTATTCCCACCTTGGCCCTCTCTCTTGGGAAGCATCGATGCAACCATTTTCCTTTTATCTCCATGTATTTAACTGGATAAATTAGAAAAAAATTAGGACCCTAAAAAGCTAGTAATTTTGTTGGGTTGTTGGGTTTTTTTCCTCATGCAATATCCCTAAGCTATCTGTAAGGCAAGTATACTAGAAATTACAGAATCTGAGTACATTAAATAAAATTAACCAATATGAACTCTATGCTGCCCTTTTATTTTGAGTATTTTCTCCTGTTACCATAATATATTTTCACATATGTTATCTGGTTTTTGTTTGCCTGTTATCTCAGTGCTTCATCTCTTTTTTATGTGTAATCAATCCTCTTTTTCTACACTTTTTTCACATTTCTATCTATACTTTTCTGCAGGCAATCCATTAGTTTCCTCTAAGTAATTGCCTAGGAGACAGCTTATTCTCCACATAAATCAAAACATTGAGAACATACCCACTAGAGTTTATTTTTCTTATTTACAAGTACAGATAGGTTTAAAAAGCTGTTTTGAAAATGCAAAAACTTAAGAAGAATGATTCAAGTGTTACCTGAAATTCATGAACAGAGGATGAATACAGAGTATGTCAATGAGCTGATATTTATTTAATCAGTGTTTATGTAGCAGGGTAGAAGCTATCAGAACAACTCCATATCTCTTGCTATTAGAACTAGGAAGTGTTTTTTTCCTAAAGACTGTTCATCTCATTGCCTACATTTGTTTTTCAGCTTGCTTGGGAACATGGAATACCCTTTTTTGAAACCAGTGCTAAAGATGATGTGAACATTGAGGATGCATTCTTAGTCTTAACTAAGGAAATACTGGAAAAGGTAGGCTCCTTCTCCGAGTAGAAAGAAAATGGGAGCTTTTTCGTGACAGATTGGGTGAACAAGATTGTAAATACCAAAGAGGTTTAGCAGAGCACAGCCAGTGCTCTTTCTTCATCATGAAGTTAGTATTTTGGAGAGATCATAGAGCTGCAGGCATACAGAGGAGGAACTTGGAGGAGAAGAACTGTGGGAGAAGAGAACAACAGAAGGGCAGGTAAAATACTGTTTGGAGAGAAGGTAAAAATTCATTTGCTGCATTTGTTTCTTTCCTTTCCACAGCTCTAGAGTAGCTTTATTCCAGGAAGATTTTTCCTGTAGGTTTCTGCAGAATATGCACACTGTGAAGATGCTGCATGCTTATGGAATGAGTGGATATTTTGTTCAACAATCACATGTTTTATCCAAAGTTCACAGCTGTTTGTTGGGATGATTTATGCTAGTACTTTTGAAGTTGTTAGGACCTAAAGATTTGGGTTAATTGGTGGTAGAATCAATATTGTAGCTGTCAGAGTCAGCATCTCTAACTGCCTCTACTATGTTGGATTAAGGATCCTTACTCCTCAGAGTTGCAATACTTTTGTTGGATTGAATTTTTGTTAATTAGCTCTGAAAATGTTTTGCATTGCAATTTATTTTTAGACAGTAGAATATTATTTTCGACATTAATGGATGTTCTTCATGCAATGAATTATCATTGCCATTCATCACCAATATTAGTTATACAAAGCTAACCTTCCATTCCAAATACTTCTGAAGTCATAATAAAGATAAATGAGCAAAATTACTGACAAAGTCACAAGTTGCAGTGTTTTGATTAAGTAGCCATAGGGGATGGTCAGAATAATAGCTCAGGGTTGGACTGCTTTTAAATCAAGGTCTTGTTGGATTCTAGCATAACATAAGCTATAGTTGATTATTTTGGGTGAGGAAAAGAAGAAAAGAAAAAAATCTTAAGAGCTTTTTTAAGGTTCATTTTCATTCCTTTTGCATGAAAATGAAGCTCAGCAACCCAAGAGTCACATAATATTTAGAACAGGAGGATAGCAGCAGGTCCTTGAAAAGGTGGCAAAATCTCTCTTCTTGTAAATGAAGACATTGTCCACTGTAAATAGAGAATGTATTTGTCAGTATGAATCATGAATACTATAAAACATTGGCTATGATCCTGACTGCGTGAAGATAAATACATGTGACGTGATCATTTCTGGACAGTGTGTTTGGATAAGATCTGTGACAATTTTTTGCAGTGTGTGAATTATTTCTGAGTATTTCTCACTTTAAGATTGCCTGTACTTATTCTTTTTCTTTAAGTGTAGTGTTAGTATTCCTACTCATCATCATGGAAATTCATGGGTTTTGTAGTGTGGACATGCAAATAAATTCAGACCAGGCTGAAAATATTATATACTCCACACCTTTAATTAGAACTGCTTGAGGATACAGTTGTATGCTCCCAGTGCATGTACGTATGTTTGGAAAATATATCCGTGAGAATTTGTCAAGTTCATCTGTAGTAACATTTCACCTTATTTACAAATATTTGCAATCCTTGAAAGGGCATCAAGTGCCATTACTTTGGTGTATAACTTGCCATTTGTAGTGAAATGCATTTGGTAATTTAAGCACGTGCTCCTTTAGCCTGCGTGGTTTTGCCTCTGGCCTGGCCCGAATCCACAGTAAAAAAAAGTTTAATCGGTTCAACATTTTCAGCTTCAACAAAATAATTTGCTTGTTCGAAAAGCTGTGAAATCTCAATTGAATTTTAACTTCTGCTAACTGATCAAATTTTGGAGAAGGGAAAACGCTATAGGCAGTGTGATCAGTAGCTGTGAAAAATGACAAGACAGATGACAGTCTGAGATCACTTCAGTCATACATCCATTCTCTAGTGGTAAAATATATACTTGCTGATTGTAAAAAGGAGATAAAGCTTTGCACTGGGTTCTGTCCCAAGATGCCTATGTCTGAGGTACTGGGGTATTGGCCCTCACTTGTGGCTGCAGTAAACCAAACCAAAGGTGTGGCTGCACCTTTCCAAACTGATGAGATGCTTCAGTAGAAACGTGTCATTGCTTCAGCAATCCTGTTGAGGAAACTCATTTTAAGGAACTACCTAGAAAGTCTGTTACAACCATGCTTTTGGGAAGTATGTGGAGGGCATTCAACAGCTAGATAGACAGGCAGTAGACCATTTTTTGGATGCATTGCAGTATGCTGCATTAATCTAAGGAAATATAGGATATAACTAAATCTACAGAAAACACTCCTATAGATGGGGAAGATCAATGTCTTGAGTTACAGAATTCATACAGAAGTCATGAGGTTCTTGATCCTCTTGACATCTAGAAAAGTTGTGGTTTAGTGGAGAATTGGGAAAAAAGAACACATTAAAATGTGTCAAACACACAAAGAAAGCAAGTTAGTATGGTCATTATTTTGTGCTGCATTTTCCTGTCTCTTATGGTGTCCCTGCCCATGTCAGGGGGTTGGAACTGAGTGGTCTTTAAGGTCCCATCCAGTCTATTCTATGATTCTTTTGTGGATTTAGTTGTAGTAGGCTTAAAGGAGGGAGAAAACTTAGTTTTCCCAGCTTTTCAGATAACGAAAGTGCTACTTAACCTTTCAGCTATCTTTGATCTCTGCAATTCTGTGCTGGGTCTTGATTCTACAGTTCCACTTTACATAGAAAGTTTCATAAAACAACCATATGTTATTTGACAGTTTACATAGGTAACAGTTAAGTAGTCATGACACATTTTTGAGAACTCATGATTTTCAAACCAGTCAGTTAATATTAACTGATTTGATTGTATTGAAAAGGCTAGAGTGGAAATGAATGTTAAAGACACAACTTATTCCAGAGGTTTGCGTAGACGGAGACAGGTCAACAAATAACAACAGTATTATTATTTATTCACAATTCTTATGAGTTTCAGATATGTCTACACCTGTTGATTAATTAAGGCAGCTGTTCCTTAACAATGCTTTTGGTTGCCAACTATTTGTCCCTGTGAGTCAGTCCTCAAAAAACAACCAAAACCAAAAAATACCACCCACAATGCAATCAGCATTTGCAATTTGGTGTTGTTTGGTTTCATGTGTGACAAGCAGTACTCTTCTTAACCAGCTTTTTAAAAAAAAAATATTACAAGCCTTTGTATTTCCCTCTTTGTGAGTGTGGTGGTTGGTATTTTCCTAAATAGGAGCAGAAAGAGGAAAACGTAATTCAATGAAAAGGAAAAAAAGTTTTTATCTTTTTCTGAAGACTGCTATAAAACTAACCAGTCAAAAATCCATTTAAGAACTTTGCCTGTGCTGTTGAGAATAACATTTAATGTTTAACAGTTGGAAGTGATTTGAGATGAATATGCAGAAGTATCAGGCTTCACTTCTGTCCTTCCTTCATCTCTTTACCTCCTTTCCTATGGCAACAAGATTTTTGATATTGTACTGTGTGTACCATTCCTTTGCTCCTACAGTACCTTTGGAACTTGTTAGATGATTTTAAACAGATTTGACAGGTCAAACTACAAGATAGCTGAGTTCCCAAGGAGTTTCTTGAAAATAAGTTGCTGGGTGAAGGAGAGGGAGTATTCTGCAGAAGGGAAGTCTCCAGAATTAGTTCATGCAGTATTAGGCACAAATGGCTACACAGAGAAACTGAAATATGCTTCAGCCAGCCTCTCCAACTGGAGCTTGCATCACAGATATCAAATTTAATTCACTGCAAGACACAAATCCATAGGAAATCAGATTTCATTATTGCCAAGGTTCATGGAATTTTTAGTTTGTCCAAAAGATGCCCATGTCTCCAGCAGTGAACATTCCATGTTCTATTATCCGCAGTCAAAGCATGGAACCCCAGGCATTATTTGCCCTTTATTTATCTTGTACTGACCACAGAATATTAATTGCTTCATGAGTTTTTTTCATAATGTTCATAATGCTGTGGTTTAGATCTATTTTAGATTTTTATCTTCATAACATTAGTAACATTAGGGAGTATACTCAGCACACGTGGAAACCAATGTACAGAGATTAAAGCAAAGAGGATAAATGGTACCAACTCAGAATTAATGAAAAGTAGGGCATAGTTTTACTACACTGCTTTGTTTAATTGGAAAAGGAGTTTGTTCTGGACATTGAATGAGCCAGATATTCTTCTGGAAACAGTAGCATGTAATTAGGTCATGTAAATCAAAACTTAGTCATAATGTTTGATTATAGTATGCAACCTTAGGTGGACAAAATTTCCATGACTGCTCTGGTGTGTTTTTCTGAAGCCATCTCTGTTCAGTGGAACAAGATACATCTTTTTAGCACAGAATTGTGTTCTGGAGATGTCTTTTTCCATCGATTATAGAGGATTCCGTATTTCAGCCTATATGGTTTCAATTATAAAGTTAAATAAATTGAACTCCAAGAGACCAAAGGAATGTTACACACTTGACTTTCTTCTGGCATGTGCTGCTTCTGCAAGATCTTGACTTTGAAGCCTGATTGCACTCTTAGACTGGGTTTTTGAGGTGGAGCTATATTAATCCTTACAAAGATGATCTGTAAGGTTGAGGAACCTTAGCGCAGCAGCACAACTGTCTCAAGTTTGTTAAATCACTAATTGCAGAACAACATTGCTATAGTCTCCATGGTATTAACAGAAGAGGGAGGTAGAGATCCACACTTGGCCAGTGGGTTAGATGTGTTTTAGGAACTTTGTAAGAGCAGGATTTGGGAATGAGGACTCATCCCCCTTTCCTGAGGCAGGTGTTCTGCTGTGCCTGTGTCTGACCCTGTACCTGCTTCTGCTCCTCTCCCTGCCAACTCCCTGAGTAGTCTCTTTCCTTGTTAATATATTCCTAGCTCTTGCTTGGTGCTGATTGTGACCTGTCCTGACCATTCCTGTTGTGAGAGGACTGTCTTGTATTTTGAACAAGTGATTTCAACCCTAGAATTAGAGAATGAAGGGAAAATACGTGTCAAGAATATGGCAGGACTTAGTAACTGAGCTGTCTACTGGTAGTTGAGGTGTGGTCACATGAACTTGGTTGCACAAGATTATCTGCCATGCTCTGCCAATCTTTGACAACTACCACTGTTAGATATAAACAAAATTATTGTGTTCATTAACTATGCTGATTTTGTCAATAGAGAGAATAAAAATCCCTGAAATTTCAAGAAGTTATAAATAATAATAACTTCAGTTACAGTCCCTTTTATTAGTTTCTCTAAAGCCTGTAGTTTTCCCACAGGCACTCCAGGTCTGTCTTTGATGGGGGCATTGAAATGTATGTAGAGTTCTTCCAAGCCCATAGTGAACCCCACCTCCAACTAAAGCAATATGTAAAATAGAAAGAAGTGGTGCCAGAGTAGGTGAATTCAACTTGGTATCGCACTGCTAGTCTGAGCAGTTTCCCAGCAAGACAAGGGTAGCTGATCTTAACTGAGATTTAGAAATTTACTCCATTAGAAGCCATTCAAAGAGCCTCTTTTATTTTTTAATTATATTTTCCCCTTGTACAATTGGGATCTCATCCAGCTTCTCACAGTTCCAGTGTGTCTATGAGTTGGGTGTCTGTTCCACACCAGTGACGCAAACTCTTCTTGGAGCTGGAGAAGAGAGACAGCTCCTAAATCAGCTTAAACAGATGCTTGCCTGTTAGGTGAGACATGTCTGCTCTGCTATATAACAGGAAAAACTAGTATTTGATAGCAGGAAGTTTCAACATCTTGATAAAATCACTGTGGTGGAGCGGTATCTGTGTCTGTGTTTTCAAAACCCCACTTTGCCCAAGGTGCTGGAGTGGAAACTTCTTGGTACCATTTTTGTTCTCACCTTTTCACAGCTTTCTGCTGTTGGTTGGCTGGTTTGTTGAGTTAGTTTCAACAGGCTGAGCTGAAATGTGAGCTGGAAGTATTAGTGTTCAGGGAGCCCTGGAGAAGGAATGCTGCCTGCCTTGTTCTCTGCAGGTGGGAGAGATTTGCATGCCTCCCCGCTGTTATTTCAGGAGAGGAGGGTGCCACACCTCTGCCAGGGCTCTGCTTCAGTTAAGCTCTGTGTGGGATTGCCTGATCATTGCTTCAGTGCTTTATGCAGGGTTTCTGATTTCAATGTGTGTTTTAAATGTGTGTACAGCGTATTTACTTAAATTAATCCCAGGACCTTATTTGCCTGGCCAAGATCCTGTATGGAGTAGTCTTGTAAAACTGAAGGCTGCAACTTTTAAATGGCTTTTAAAAACAATTACCTGTTCTTTGTGGAGCAGTGGTTCTTGTCTTTCTGTCCTGGCTAATTTGTTGCTGAGCTACTATCAGATAATGATTTTACAGATTATATGAACCATTTCAATGTCAAATAGGCTTCACCATTCTTCGTTACTTACAGACTTAGACATCTTTACTGCACTTTTACATAGCCACCTTACTTGCCACCCAAAAGTACTATTAAGTATTAAAGTAACTGTGAATAAGCATCTTCAGTGTTTAAGGAACATGCAAGTTTCTCCCTTCTAACTGAAAGCATAAAGTTAGATATAACCAACCACACTTTAAAACTCCCTGTTTGCTCCAAAGCAAGTGGAACCTGAATTCTGAAATTGCTGAAACAGGGATTTTTCTAGAACTCTTTACTACTTAAACTGATTTTTTTTTTTTTTTTCAGAAGAAAAAGCAGGGATGAAACAACACCAACTTAATTTATGTTCACAGTAATAAATTCTTAGGGTCAGTTCTTGGTCTCAATAGAGTGAATTTAAATTTCTTATTGTACCGTTATCTTCCAAGGCTATTGTGTTCTTTTTTCCCTCTTTTTATCTCTTGTTCCTTAAGATGACAAGGTTATGGTTGCTTACTTTTGATTCTGCCTTGCTCCCTCTTTTAAAAAGGTCTCATAGTTTGCATGTACCATCCAGGCTAGAAGGCTGTCAAATACTGTCTCTGCCTAGCACAAATGATACTGGCTAATGCCTGTGCTCAAGCATCTTACACTACTGTGTAAAAAAAAATTGAAACAAATGAGAAGTTATGAAGATGTATGTTGGAATTTGTGTGAAATTTGTATGTTGGAATGTGGAATTGTGTGGCAGTAAAAATGTGATGACTGTTGTTACTTGTCACTCCAACAAAACGACAAATACCAACTGCACATTCGTCATCTATGTATGACTAATGACAAGAAATTCCTAAAACCAGTAAGTCACAGTCTGCTAGTACCCCAGAGTCAGAACAATCAGTGTCACTAATTTTACTGATGACAGGCTCAGCATCCATCCTGTGGTTTAGAAACTATGATACCTTTCCTGCCCTCTGCTTCTCTATCTATCTATCTATCTATCTATCTATCTATCTATTTCTTCTGAGCCCTTCCCCAGGGATCTCTTCCCAAGCATTTCTTCTCCTCAAGCAGCATGCACTGTGGAAGCCTCCCTGGGTTCCTGTACCCTCAGGGAGGAACAGGATGGCTCCCAGCCATTCTCTTGATGGGGTTGGCCTGGGCAGCCAGCATGCTGGGAGAGCTACAGCTATGGCTAGAGAAGGTAAAAGGATACGATTTTCACACATCTCCAGAAATGTAGGTAGCTTTACATAGTCACAATGAGACACACAAAGCTTATTATAACATAGGACAAACTTTTTCCCTTGTTTTGATTCAGTTGAGTAATTTTAGGTGAACCTTTCTGGGTGCAGTCCCTTTAAGACTGTATATGTAAATTTTCAGTTCTGAATCATGATTAGCTTTATACTACATTTGTGCCTTTTTTCCTTTCTGCATTTCTTTTCTGGAAGCTTTTCTTTGGTATCAGAAATGGTTGATTATGGCTGTTGGGTCTGGGTTGGGAGAGGAATGTGGTGAATCCAGTGGTTGCACTTACTTCGCAGTGTATCATTCCATACCTGGGAAACCTGCCAAGAAGCAGGCAGGAGAAGTGGCAAGTAGAAAAGTTAGGACATGTTTTTTTTTTTTCTAGGCATGTGACAATAATATTCTCTATGTCTTTGTGCTTGAGTTCAGAGTTCATAGTTTTAAGAGTACCAGATTGCATCATGTACTCGTATTGCACAACTGGGTTTGAATGTTTCTCTGGTCAGCACTGACTATCTAGTTGAGTTTTTTGCTGAAAGGAAGAGTCCTGGGTTTGCTGATTTCTGTTTTTAAAAAAAAAAAATTTGCTTTTGCTATAAATACATAAATGTACAAGGGTGCAATTGTTTTTTTTTTCATTTACCTTGGTGAAGATTTGATGCTTCTGTTTGGGGGTATTCCTGGTTATTAAACAGAGACAAGAAAATAAAGAATTTCAGTGAATTTCACAAAACCAGTTAATGCTCTTTGTAACAATTAATAGCCTGTGCTTTTTTTTGGTGAGTACTGGTGTTCTAGATTGCCTTATTCCTTTCAATTGGATTTTTGCACTCCATGCTCAATACTTCAAAGAGTAGGGTAGGTAACTGAAAATTAGTGAAAATTGTGTAGTCAACAGAAGAACATCTACATCTAAAAAAATGTATGTGAGTAAAGATTTACAGGGTCATTTCACATGGTTTGTAGTGTCCCCTCAAAAGACACTTGAATCTGCCACGTTCAGAGTTATGGGAGATGCTTGAGGTAGCTGAAGAATGTAAATACACCAAGCTGTGGTTTGCATGGGCATCAGTCACTGTCTAATTTATTAGAAAACTGCAATATTTTAATTAAATACTCAAAATAAATATATATTCAGTGATGCCACCAAATCTTTACATATTAAAATACATGAAAAATAAATCTTTTCAACTGTTGTGTTGTAGTTATCTTAATTGTTTGCTTATGTTTGTTTTACAGAAATCCTGTGTATTATATGACTTTGATGTTGTGACTCTAAATGGAAGTAAGAAGAGAACCTGCTGTGCATTCTGAAATACACTTTCCATTTTCTTTTCAGAAAATATTAGCTGTTGCAAAGGAACATATGAGGTTTTAAAAGTGAGCCTGTAAGACCAAAACACAGCATTTAGGTAGCCTTTGTATAGCAAAAACTTTTTTTGCCAAATGTTTTGATATGTTTAAATTATATTTTCATATTTTTAATATGAAGTTAAAACAATTATCTGGCTTTGGAGTTACCAGGTGCTTCTCAGGAGTACTGCATTTGCATACAAATGTTTACAGAAATGAAATTTAAGTGTACTAATTTTCTCATATTAAAAAAAATTTACCTAAACTTCTTTTTTTATGTGTTATTTATACCAGATTGTAATGTAATGAACATTGACCTAATCATACTAGCAACCTTCTGACACATTAGATTACTTATGCAGTCCCCCAGATAACACCTCTTTAACTAGCTGATATTTACCGCAGTTCCCTAAGGTAATTTTCTGGGAATTTCTGGCTTTGTTTCTTTTTTTTCAGAAACAGATGTGTTACTTGAATATGCTTGGACAGGGAGCCTGCAAAGGTGAGGGCTGAGAGAAAAGAGTAAGACCTATACAAGATCAGTCAGCTGCTTAATCTTCCTTAGAAGGCAGAAAACATGGAATAATGGAATACATTCAATACTAATTCTTGTGCTACTACAGACTTACCATTCTATAAAATAATTCACATGGGCATTGTAGCATTGCCAGCATTTTCAGATTTTCCTTTTCTTATAAATGATCATAATATCAAAAGGGTATTCAGTAAATCATTTTTTACTAAAAGTATAAATACATTGAGTAGCTGGTTTTGCTCTTTTGGATCTGTTTTATGTTGGTATGTAGTATCTTTAATTTCAGTGGAGGATATCAGATTTTACTTAAATTTAAATGAAGGCAGAATCAGGGTGATGGGTTCTTTTGCTTTAATCAAAAAAGCAAAGAGAACACAAACCAAACCTGCAGGACACTCACAAAGCAAACACAAGTTGGGAAATCTGAAGAATCACTGTGATTATATTGTCCTTTTTTGTTTGGTTGGGTTTTGTTGGATTTTTTTGGTTTTTGTTTTTTTTTTTTTTCCTGGGAGACATGGTTCTTTCTGATTATTAAATTTATTCATTTTATCACCATTTGTGAAGGAATAAAACTACTGTGAAAAATTGTTCCGAGCTGTTTCAGCACATCCAGAATAACTAACTCCACTGTCTGACAGTTGTTTGACATTCTAGAATGTCACTACCCTCCTAAAATATGCCTGTATCTTTTTTGAGGGCTGGTTGCAGACTGTCATAATAACAAGTTATTACTAAAAATTGGTATTGTAACAGTGAGCTCAACTGGAAAATGCTTTCTGAAAGCACATGGGACCTAGTATGCCTGAGCATACTGCCAGGTTACTGTGTCACTGGGCAATTTAGTATGCTTGCTGAAAAGGTGCAAAAGGATGGGAAGGGGTATATATAAATTTATAGCTGCTCCTGTGACTACTTATCATGGCCAGTCACTTAAACTATCATTTAGAGCAAAATCTGAAAACAAGGAACAAACAGTAATCTCTGCCTTGGTTACAGCCACAGCAGAGAAAGAAAGAGTGCTGGAAGAGATCTTGAGAGGCTGTCTTGTTTCTCTCCCTGTCTGAGCCTCAAACCAGCTATCCCTGCTGTACTGCAGGAAGATGTTTAGAGAACTGCAGTGATGGAGATTACACCCTCTCCATGACTAGTGCAGAGTCCTTACTTAACTGGTTTGGCAAGCAGGAAATTTCCTAGTACCTAACCTAACTGCTACGCATGGAAAGCAGGTTCTCCATTTCCTCTCCATGTAGGTGAATGTCTCTGCCTGCCCTTCCCATCTCTTCAGGACGGAGAACTCCTGTCCCTTCCACCTTCCCTTGTAGTTTGGGTTTTCTGAATCATTTGCCATTTTTCTCTCAATATTTTTGAGTTGGTTCTTAATTACACTGGAGTGTAGACCTGGAAACCAAGCAGACTATTCCAGTTTAAATAAGAATACTTGGGTAGATTAAAATTTTTATTTTCATTACTTATGATACTCCCAGTTGTGCATTTCAGTATCAGCATAATGCAAGATAGCCTGACACTGCTGACTATTCAACTTGTGATCCATAATCTCTCTTTTATGAATAACTGCTTTTTATCCTGTGCAGTTGACTGTTCTTTTGTATCTGCAGAACCTTCTCTTTCTCCTTATTCAGTGGCATTTCAATTCCTTCAGTCTGCCAGGTTCCCTCTGAATTGTATTGCTGTGCTCCAGCATAGCTGGAGCCTCCTCTTGTTGATATGGTCTCCAAATGTGAATAAATGTACTTTGTCATGTAGTCATCAAAGATGTTGATGAAAGTACTGAATAGTTTTAGATTCAAGACAGATCTCAGTGAAATGCAGTTCAGTGTAGCCTTTCAGCTTGGGAGTACTAATTATTTCCAAATAATTTTGCACTCATTCTTCTCTAAACCAGATTTTCGCGGGGTTCAGAGCACATTCTGTGAAATCCTATGATCCTCACCCTTTCTACCCTACCCACTAAGCCTGTTACCATCTGGCAGAAGTAAACTAGATTCATGTATCGCTTGTCACTGATAAATCCATGCCATTACTTGTCATACCTTTACTTTGTAGATAGTTACAAATGGTTAGATTATCTGTTAAAATGTTTTGGGTTTTTCTGGAGTAGCAATTCAGCTAACCACTTTTTAGATCTCATTCCTTCCCCCTTTCTTTTCAACAGAGATGCAATCTTTTTAGACTTTTCTGGAACCTCACTCATTCTCTATTGATTCCTGGAGATAATCAGTAGCAGCTGTAACATTGCTTGAGCCCCAAGGGAGTTTAATCAGGTCCAGTCTATCCAAAAATCTTTAACTTACATATTTTCTAGTCCATGTGTTCATTTTTCTAGCCTAAACTCTTAGACTTTTGTCAGTGCTGCTAGTAGTAAAATCACATTTCCCACCTTAAATTGAAGGCTGAGGTTAAAAAAGGTGTTACAGGTACTGGCATCTCAGTATCACCAGTACTTGAGTAATGATTAAATTAAATAAACATCCCCCATGTATGGAATAACAGACCAATTTTTTCCTCTGTCTTCTCACTATGCATCTTTCCAACATCCTTTTTATCTTTTAAATCCAATTGTCTTAACATTTTGGGACCTTACCTTTCTGGTTTTGTCCATTCATAGTCTATACATTATTCATAATTTAATAACTTGGCCTACTTTCTACCTTCTTTCAAGTCATTGAAGATCTTACATGTCAGCCAAGTTAGCCTTTATTTCACTTTCTCTCCTTCCTCTGTGTAGATCAAATTCTGCAGTTTCGCCTCTAGCAGTGGATCTTCAATGAACTTTTAAGCTGTCCTGGACTCACAGAAGTTTAGCTGTTAGTTCTTTCTCTGATTTTAAGTCTCCATTTAGTTCTTTCTCCTCTTCCTAACAATGCAAATAGATAAAAAGAGTGTCAGACTGGTTAATAATTTCATAGGGACATGTCCCACTGGACCAATTGCACAAGGCTTCATCCAACTTGGCCTTAAACACTTCAGGGATGGGGTATCAGTAGTCTCCCTGGGCAACCTATTCCAGTGTCTTACTACCCTCATAGTGAAGAATTTTTTTCCTAGTATCTAACCTGAATCTACCCTCTTTCAATTTAAACCCATTACCCCTTGTCCTGTCACTATTCTCTTGGGTGAAAAACCCTTCCCCAGCTTTCCTGTAGGCCCCCTTCATGTACTGGAAGGCCTCCCCAGAACCTTCTCTTCTCCAGGTTGAATACCCCCCAGCTCTCTCAGCCTGTTTTCATAGCAGAGGTACTCCAGCCCTTTGATTATCTTTGTGGCCCTTCTCTGGACCCTCTCCAACAGGTCTGTATCTTTCCTGTGCTGGGGGCTCCGAAGCTGTAGGCAGTATTCCAGGTGTGGTCTCACCAGAGCAGAATAGAGGGGCACAGTCACTGCCCTTGCTCTGCTGGCCACACTTCTTTTGATGGAGTTGGCTGCCTGGCCTGTGAGTGCACACTGATGGCTCACATCAAGCTTCTTATCTACTACCACTCCCAAGTTCTTTTCCTCAGGGCTGCTCTCTACCCATTCTCCCCTCAGTCTGTGTGCTTGCTGTTGCACCAACCCAGCTGCAGGACCTTGCAGTTGGCCATGTTGTAATGCATTAAGTTGGCATGAGCACACCTCTCCAGCCTCTCATGGTCTCTCTGGCTGGCCTGCCTTCCCTCTAAGGTGCCAACCACAAATCACAGTTTGGTGTCATCAGCAAACTTGCTGAGGATACACTCTATCCCACTGTCAGTGTCTGTAACAAAGATGTTAAAACAGCACTGGTCCCAATACTGACCCCTGAGGAACACCACTTGTCACTTGCCTCCACAGATTTGTTCTCTGCATAGCTGATCAAATATTCAGGTCCCGATGGAATGTTTGCAGGATGCCTCACCCCTGCTAGCTGATGTAGGATGCTTTGCCTAACGCTGTAGGTGGCATGACTGCTCTCCTCTTTGCATCTGTTCCTCTTCTGGAGTGAGACAGTTGCCTTTTTCTAAGCATATGCATTGGGAACTGCGTTCACAGGAGTGTGCCACTGGGGAAAAATCACCACTCTTGCTAGAAAGGTCCAGGAAGCCTCCTACCAACCTGGAACACTGTGGTTGGAAGGTATTTTCCCAACTAGAAATTAGTTGCAAGTTGTGAACATTATCTTCATTTACTTCTCTCCAAAGTTGACTGGAGGAATGGGTCACACAAATTCCCACAGATGGAATTTTTAGTATAAATAAAGGTTAAGGGATTTGACTGGAAAAAGGAGGACACCTCTTACAGTGAAATAGAAGATAAAAAGGTAAAATGTTCACATCAGACCCTCAGATCTGATGAATACCTTGCATGAATACCTTGCATGAACAAAGATTGCTTGAATTTTGCCAGTAAGACAGGAACAGTGCTTTATTTCCAAACATGAGATGCACAGACATCAACTATTTCAAATGCATTGCTCTTTCCCCTTACCCCTTGCTTCAGAGAAAGACAGGTATTTAGGATCTGATTCTGAAATTATCACTGCATTCCTTGTTGTTTCCCATTGGACTTGCAAATATTTATTATGAAAATCAGGCCTTTGATATAAAGGCAAATCACACCAAAGAAGAATGGAAATTCATGGGAGGGTTTAAACAAAAACTGACTGTGATGGCTTCACATGAAACTTACTGTATAAGGCTCAGAGTTTTATTTGGTGTATGCATCTTACAGTGTAAACCCTATTACCAGATTCATACTAAAATCAGTTTGTTGTGAACAGCTCCATTTCGAATGTTAGCCTAGCTATAAACTGATGATGATCTGGAATGCTTTAAAAATCATTTTATTGGCAATGGAATAAGTATATACTAGAAATTTTACAGCCTGCTGCATAAATGTGTTGTAGAATCAACATGAAAATCAGGCAATTCAAAATGCATTTAAGAATAATTTCAGGAATTATTCTGAGTCCCCCTGCCACTTCTTATGGTTTTATGGTGAGACTTTGCTGTTGATACATAAAGACTGTCTCTTAAAGCTGCTGGAAAGGCACATATACAAAGAAACAAATCTTTTCTATCGCTGAGACCTTGGTCCTGAGGTGGAACTGTGCACAAGGATTCCTGTCAAGGTCTGATGGCTTTGTTACCATTTTGCACCAGTAGGAGACTCTAGTAAGAGATCATGATAAGGAACTAAACCATTGCTAGATATCAGAGAAATTATTATATCTGAAGTGTTAACTATGCATAAGGTTCATTTAAAAGAAGAAATCATCTGAGATTCATATGTGCTGGTGATTTGAATACTGTGTGTGTAATATCAGAATGTATTTCAAGGAGGTTGAGCTATTATACAGTTAGGACACATAACAAAATCACTCTGAAAGCTCAAGTGAGACATCCAAATACTAGTAAGCTTTATGTCTCTTTGCCTAGGAAATAACTGAATGAAACTTAGATAATATATAGAAGGTACATTTTTCAAAACTATCTTGTTCTTGTAGGATGGGTAAGAGTGGGCTGGGTTTCTACTGCTTGTAGAGAACACAGTTAAACAAAGTCAGATTTCAAAACCATAGAACATCTAAAACCATCTGAAGAGTCTTTAAATTAAAACAAAGTCTTTAAATTAAAATCAGCAGTAACTATTTATTAGTGTCAATGATGCATTTCTTCCCAGGCAGCAGAAGTGCCTGATGTCTGAGAGAACTATATGCTGTGAGATGGTATCTATCCTGGAATTAATCCTACGGAAGACAATGCTTAAAAACAGTTCTTGACAGACTAGTGCTTCAAGTCCAGGTGAATCCCAGTCTGACCTGCTCTGCTTTGCCTTACACTCAGCAACCAATAACCTCGTCAAACCTGAACGAGTTAAAACGATGCCTTTGCTCTCTGTATGTCAACAGTAATGCTCTTAGTTGTTATATTACTTTGCACTTCAATAGCTTAATTCACTTTAGCTGTTCAAAGCATTTGGAGAACTTTGTAAAAGGCAAGCTTCTTGGACAAAAAAAAATGAATCCACTCTCATAATTTTAAAGCTGATTATTGTAGGTAGGATCTAACAGCAACATGACTTAAGCACAGTGAAAAAAAGTTTTCCACAGTGCTAGGAAATCACAGTGCCAGCCTGTGTAGCCTGTACCCACATCAGTTTGAGGTTCAGATCAACCCAGTTCCATTCAAAGCAAGAGAGCTTGGGTTTTCTCTACTCCTCTGTGCCGACTGGTTTACACGGTCTTTGTTTCATCCTGGAGAGCATGGATGAAGTCCCAGTCTCTGCAGCAGGGCAGAAGAAGAGCATGTCTGTCTCAGCCCTCCTGGTGCTGGCGGTGCTGCTGGCACCAGGAGTTAGGGAGTCATGCAGCAGTGGCTGCCCTTCATCCAGGCGTACGAGGAAAGAAGGGCAAGTGGCAAGAGAGCCTTTCCTTGCTCTTCCCTGAGCTCTGCTACCCCCAGCAGCCTCATAGGTACTGTGGGAGACAGAGCCTGGAGCGAGATGTTAGCTGGGGATGTTTGCAGTTGTTCTAGAAGTCACTGAAAGGCACTTTTAAGTTTCTAGTCAAACGGTACCACCTTAAATGGAGACAAATTTCCTGCAATAAAATAAACAGGTCTGACACAAAAGTGAACAAAATAAACTTAAGCACAGTGCAATGCAACCAGCCAGGAGATAGGGTTTTTGTTTTTTTTTTCTGGTTTAGTTAGCCAGAGTTTCTGCAGTCCAGAATCCAGGAATCTAGAGATAAAAATGCGTAAAAAATTTTAACAAGTGGTAGATCAAGAGGCAACAGCCTCAGATTGTGACAGGGGAGGTTTAGATTGGATATTAAGAAAAAAAATCTACACTGAAAGGTTTGTCAGGTACTGGAAAAGGCTGCTCAGGGAAATGGTGGAGTCACCATCCCTCAAAGTGTTTAACAGATGTGTAGATGTGGTGCTCAAGAACACGGTATAGCAGTGGACTTGGCAGTGCTGGGTTAACAGTTGGACTTGATGACCTTAGGAGTCTTTTCCAATGAAATCAATTCTATGGTTCTATGAAGATCATGTAAGATTTTGTCACATAAGCCACTTCAAAAGGAGAACTAGTACTTGATTTTAAACTTGCCTGTGGTTTGAAGACCTATTTCCAATGTGCAACATATGGAGAACTTGCATGAGCAGTAACAATGGTGCAACAAAGTCGAAGATCTTAACTTCAGTGCACTATTCTTCACACTTTAAATATCCATCCTTGACTTCCAGTTGAAAACTAAAATAATAGATGGACAACCGACGCTGTGACCTCATTAGATTTTTCTTAATGTAGGATGAGTTTCACAGGAACATTTCCCATGCTAAGTTAAATGGTGAGAAGATGCAATGACACGGCGAGACCTTCTAAGAATCCCCGGTTTTGGGGAGGGGGCAGCACATGCAATTCCAGCGCTCGGGGGAGACGCCGGAGCCTCCAACCTGTGGGCAGCCCCAGGGGCAGGGCTGCCGGAGTCTCCCCCCGGCTTTCCCAGCCTCGGCCGTTCACAGTGAAGGGGGAGGAGGTGGTGGTGGGAGAGGGCGGCTCGGACGGACACACGGACACCTGCGCGGCCTCCCCCCCCCCTGCTCT